>JACCIC010000116.1:907500-1635000 GCA_018907035.1 Sycobia sp. Sy_11
AAATTCAAGGGCACATTAAATCGAGGATTGCGCGTGCGTATATATATATATATATGCCAGCGATAAAATTTGAAAAGTCTTCTCGCTCGGGAGCGTTATAAATAAGTAAGACGTAAATATCCGTAACTCAGTTTTGGCTCGTTGGATCGATCATTTGCACATGCTTACCCTCATCCCCTCCACTAACCGCGTGCAAATATCAAATTCGTAAATATAGAATGAAAACGCAGAGCTTGTTAATGTGCGATCGATTACAATTTTCCAACGATTTTTTAACCGGTATCGACGAGGAAAGTGAGAAATAGTTTGGAAAAGCAGAAAAATATGAAGAAGAAGAAAAAGTAAAATGAAAAAAACATATGAAATATATAGGAAAAGAGGAGGGGGCCTTTTACGGCGGACTCTTTTATAAAGTTACAATGCGACGAGTTCTGCAGATAGAGTAGAGTAGAAGAAACTTAATGTTTTCTTTCTAATTGAACGATATTCACACATGTCTACGTTGGCTTAGATTTTAAATGAGAAAAATCTACATTTCTTAGAAATAACTTTTGAATTATATCATTATTTTGTGTTATTAACATTCCTGAAAATCAAACAAATATTACGGCTTCAGTTTTAACAAGTACACGTGGGCGTGTGCGTGTGCGTGTGTGTGTGTGTGTGTGTGTGTGTGTGTGTGTGTGTGTGTGTGTGTGTGTGTGTGTGTGTGTGTGTGTGTACGCGCGCGTATCTAGGTAAAATCAATCAAAATAAATGGATGCTGACAATCAAGATAATATCGTATAGTAACCTTAGAGAACTGTGAACCCAAAAAAATTTGAGCCGATGGAAGAAAATACATTCTGTATTAATAAAATGAAGGTATTCACCATAAATTTAGACAAGAGATTTTCAAAATATAATATATCCTAAACGTTTTTTAATACATAAAGGCACTATTATTTGTATTTCTTTTCTCATCTAAAACAATAAAAATTAATATTTATGATCAATGAATATTTTTTTCCTTGTTATGTGACTTTTCCTGTTACTGAAACAAAAAAAAATGAAAATTACTTGTTAATAATTTATCGCAAGAGAAATAGTTAAAAAGCAATGGAATTCAGGAGGTCTTCCGCAGAGGCTTAAAATTATTCATAAAACGTTTTCCAATTCGATGTAGTGAAAATGAAAGGTGTCGGATTATTTAGGCGTTTCTCAAGAAATCAGTTTAATTTTGTAAAATTAAAAAATGTTTACTAGGACTCGAGCAATGGGAAATTTCATTTACGTACGTAACACTATAGTTTTTTTTCAGAATTTTTTCACCTAAAATTACCACTATGATTTTTATTATTATTTTGTATGTATGCACGATATGAATTCCGCTAACCTTTTTCTTCTAATGGAAATACGCATTGCCAAAACTAAGCAAGGTATGAATTTAATCGATTGAGCCGTTTATGAAAATTTCCAGATTATCATTTTCTAATCAGCTGGCCCATAAACTTTGGTAGCGATCGGCTCGCTTGGATTCTGTATGAAATACATATCTTCCTTTTTGCGTGCTACCCCCCTCCATTTCAAGGTTAAGGTCCACGGCTTCACGGGCATATATATATATATATATATACAGCACCGCGTCAGCCGAGAGGGGAGTAGACCGCCAGGAGAGCACGTGCGTCGATATGCGCCGTATGCTATAAATGCTCGAAATCCGTGAATTCGTTCGCCTCGGTATCCTCGCGAGCAGGTCGCAGGGTTAAATGCGTACCGAGAAGGGGAAAAGTCGCGCGCTCGCGCGCGCGCGTCTCGTTCGGCTCCTCCTGGCACGGCCAACCGGGAAAGCCGAGTGCGGGGCTGAGGGAGAGGGGAGGAGCCACCAAAAGACGCGTCGAGGATGCGTAGGCGAGGGGCGGGGTCAGAGCTCGCCTCGTTTCACAGCCCGACGACGGCGATGTAACCATGAAGGGACGATCTATCGGATTGGGGCGAGCTGCGCTGTGCCCGTCGTCCGCTCGCGTGCGTCGACGTTAAAACGTAATATGTGTGCGTGTGCGCGCACGCGCGCTCGTGTTTAAGTTGATGTTTAAAAGGGGATTGCGAGCTTCAATTTTTGCCCTTTACTTTGTAACCGATTAAGCGCGAATGGGGGCTGCGCATTAAGTCATTATGAAAAGAAAATTATTCATTGTTGCATTTTGAGAGGGAGCTCCATCTAAAATTAGCCAGTTTCGCTATTGAACAATTGAAATATAATTATACTGTGTGTGTGTGTGTGTGTGTGTGTGTGTGTGTGTGTGTGTGTGTGTGTGTGTGTGTGTGTGTGTGTGTGTGTGTGTGTGTGTGTGTGTGTGTGTGTAATTTAAGCTTTCGATTAAACGCTTTATAACTTTGAAGTATGGCCATTTAACCTATTGTTCAATCTAAATGTAGACAAAAAGTGAAATATGTTATCAGTTGTACATTATCAGAATTACCATCATGATTTACGTAAAACTACGTGTGTCATATAATACACGTGTACGTATGTATATAATTGTAATACAATTATTGTTATTGGTGTTGTTGCTGCTGTCGCTGCTGTTGTTCTCAATTTTTGTTCCGCATTCGCTTATATACAATTGACTAAAACAAAGTAGTTGTAGTTAAGAGCTTTTTATATACACACGTACGTAGATATAGATATGGACTTACTGCGACGGCTAGCCGACACGTGCGAAATATATATATATATATATATATATATATATATATATATATATATATATATAGTTGCAATAATGTTCGGCCGATGTGCGCAAGCTCAGCGCGGGCGCGTCGTCGCCGCGGCCGCTGCAGCGTGGCCTCGCAGAAATGCGGAAGCGAGCGCACGCTCCTCCTGCATACAGGCGAGAGCGCGCGGCTGATTCGGAGATCGCGGCATCATCCTGCATCAGTATTGAGGCTCGCCGCGGGGGCGCACCGTCTCGTCGCCAATGATACCAAGGAAAAGATGGAGAAGAGGGAGAGGAGAGAGAGAGAGAGAGAGAGAGAGAGAAGGCGACCGGCGTGTTGGCAGTGTGGTTAGCTGGTTGTGTAGATAATAGAAAGCACGACCGCTATCGACACTGCAATTATGACGGTCGCGATTCAACGCATCGGCCATGGCAATCGCCCCCACATACGCGTATATATACATACTTATATATGCCTATGTAATATAATTGTGTCCTCGGTGCAACTCGTCAGGCGATGGGCGAGAAAAGGACGAAGGGGCCAGGTGGGAGTCGATGAGTGCTCTAGCTTTGGGGTTTCATCGCGCATCGACTTGATATATATATATATATATATATATATATATATATATATATATATATATAATATGGTTATATTTGTAAATAATTCTCGCGGCACATGATGAATATTTGTAAATTTTGGAATTTACACGTGTGTATGTGTGACTATGTGTGTTTTCAAAAAATTGCAAGTTATACGTCTACGTTATATGGCATTTTGCTAACAGCCCGATGCGAACAAGATAAATCTTTTTTTAATAAAAAGTTAATATATACTTTTAAATTATTAATCTTATTTTATATTTTTCCATCAAATCGCCTATGTTTGCTGCAAAAAATGGCTCTCAGTACTATATTTCATCAATTCAAAAAAGCATCGGTATCCATCGAAGCCTTAAAATGAACCTGCCTTATTCGATCGTATCAAACTCAATATGTATACGCGGTCTGAAATATTGTTTCACATGTCTGACGTAAGTCTTCAATTGATACTGATGCTCTTTTAATTTGCTTTAATCTCATTGAAATCTTTTTGTTTTTCGAAAACTGAAGATATTTTAATAGAAAGATATATCCCGTGTAACTTATGCCCATAATTTTAATCATTTGGACCCTTTTCCCGTGTTACCACGCATAGTCCAGTCGTGTAAGAAATCTGAAAAAAATATTCAACGCTCGTGGATATCCATTAAAGAAACTAAATTTATTTGAATAAGAATAAAGCATCTACTAAGATTTCCAATAATTCATTCTACATAACATATTTTTAAAAAACGGTATATTTCGCTTGATCGATAGAACTAATTTCGACAGCCCCTTGATAAATGTATGTAATTGGTCATTAACTACTTAACAGCCCTTTAAATGCTCGAAATGTTTTCTCTTCGTCATTTATATATCTATGTATACGACAGGACAAGTACGTATACAATTGACGAGGACAGGGGCTCGAAGTATTTCAAGTTCAAGCGGAAATAAAACTGTAGCGACACGTGATTACGCCAACTCGTATACTTGCGTAGTTTCACATGTCAAGAATTCATGAAGAAGAGAATAAATGCATTACGTATAAAAATGAAATCGATTAGGTGAACATAAACTGTTTGAAATTGTTGAATAAAAAAAGGAAAAGCAACAAATATGATAGAGCCTATGATCTTGTAGAAATTTCAATGAGCTATCGACGCCAAACCTAATTTATTTCATTTCTGTCGATTGACGGTCGTCTGCTTGTTACTCAATAAGGAAGCGAAATATATATATATGAGTAATAGAATATACACGATGGATTAAAGATTATTTTTCATTTTTAGCCAACTTTCATTCTATATTATTTCAATATTATAGTGATAAAGTTTGCCATCAGAGATTGACGTCGCACCGCGGAGCGATCGATGTATGTAAACTGAAATTATGTTTTTGCGCTCGGCATAGCCAATTGGCTCGCGACGGCAATGCGGAAGAGAGATTGATCGAGCGTACATTTTGAGCCAAATTTTCTAAGACCGCCCCCCCCCCACCCAACCACGTCACCGCAAATAAAGCTAAGAATAGAAGAAAAATTGTTTTATATATATATGTGTGTATATATATATATATATATATATATATATATATATATATATATTCCCCCGAAAATGCTCTGCAGAGTGAATGCCGCTATTTGCAGTTGCGATGTTTTATCGGTGTAACTGGCCAACTTCCCATTTACATATTACGACGGGTTGCATTATAATCGTAAATTGCGCACGCTTACGCATGTTTTCTTTTTCCTATCTCTTGTAGCCGTTGTCTTGGCCTCTCTCTCTCTCTCTCTCTCTCTCTCTCTCTCTCTCTCTCTCTCTCTCTCTCTCTCTCTCTGTCTCTCCTATCTCTTTCTGGTCCAAGGTATACTCGGGATATCCTTCCGTGATTTTAACGATATTTATATATATAATACATTGCAATGCGTCTTATCATGTACATTCGAATGAGCATAAATAATTAAATGAACAAATAAGAGATGTTTGTTTCGATCGGCTAAGAAACGGTGTTGAGGGATGAAATTGGCCTTCAAAGGTGTATGACTCATTAAGCGCAATGAAGTTATTAACAATTAACGATATATAGTAAAATCCAAAGTATGTAGAAATAATCAATTCGAATAATATATTTGTCAGACAACTAACTTTTGTTAGTATTATTCCTAACCAAATTGATTTTAAAGAAAAATATTATGTAACACTATTTGCGTATGAGTAACCATAAAATATAAAAGACGTATTTTGCCCCTTAAAAAGTAGAAGTTGCAATCCTTAAAATTCAAGTACACGTACTGTTTGTTACATGCATCTTCATATACACGCTAACATTTTCGCGTTTCTTTCATTCGATTATTTTGAGGCGTTTATATGCAAGATTAAAAAAAGGAAAAAATTAATTTTAGGATTGGGATTTGAAGTTCGATTTAACCCACTCTCCCAATGATCTTCTCCATCTATAGAAAGTGTCTTACTTCCTCGTTAGAGTAAATATTATATATATGCACCTTCAATGTACATATAATGCTGAAAATTCGACCCTGGTATAATTCGAGTAAATTTCTCTGTTACAGATCGGCCTACGTCTCGTTCGGCGGCCTGCTGATGCGACTGCAGGGCGACGCCAACAATCTCCACGGCTTCGAGATCGATCAGCACATGTATCTGCTAATGAAGAAGCTCGCGTTCTAAGCGCTACGGTCGGCCCGACTGGCGGGATGGCGGGCCGGATGTCAAGAAGCCCAGAAGCAAAAAGGCCGCTCGGCTCTTTCGTCCGTCCTGCAGCCAATCGTCTGCTCCGATCGCCGATCGCGTGGATTTCAACGCATGCATTTTTCACTCTTCGCGTTTTGATTTCTTAAATTTACCTTCTTTTTTCGATTTCTCCTGTAATTCCATAAACTCCTGTACTTTTCTTAAATGTCGTATTCGAGCATCCTCCATCGAAGGACTTTAATTCAACGACGCACGTACATATTAAATAATACTTCCATCGTAAACTACGAACATGTACGGATGCGAAAATCGGCATTTTTGTACAAATATATAATAATTTAATAACTGAACTGAATAAACGATCGTTTATCATTTTTTTCTCTTTCTTTTACATAATGGTATATTTATTGTCGCGTCAGAACTGACGATGACACGAGAAAAATGTGTATGAACGCGAGAGCGCAAAAAGTCACTTCATCGCGCGCAAATTCACTGCCAATTTTCTTATATAGAGAGATATATATTTATGCATTTATATGATTTTATAAGCATTAGGAATAAAGTGAGAAAATATATAATCTACTGTATAAATTAAGGTCTAAATTACTGAGACACGAAACCTAAGCATACCTATATCCTTATCAATGCCACAGTTTTTCACATCGACGTCACCGTAGCCTCTCCTTACATCTAATCCCACCCCCCTCCCTCTTGCGTGCTCCGCAAACAGTACATTTCGTCCCACGCATGCATATATCTATTAATATGTAATAAGTGTCAACGCACGTCTATGAGTAAATACAGTTCCTCTCTGTATGCGCGCGCGAGTGCGTGTACGTGTGCACGTGTGGGAAATCATTGTCCAGCTTCTGCGAATACATTTCAGAACGCGCTACGACCGTGCTCGGCTCGATTATTTCAATGTGCGCCACGCGATTTGCATATAACTGCGCGCGAATTCTCGAGGATAATCGAGGATAGGTGATGTAGCGCGACGGCAATGCGGACGCCCCCATAAAGCACGCGCTTCAAAAGGAACTCGTTTTTGTCTGTAAAAATATTTCAAAATAAACGATCCTATCACACAATGCCGATCAAAACCTCGAATTTCGAAGGAAGCTGCGCGAAACAAACAACTCTCTCCAATATTCATCCCTACCAATTATATATATTTATATAGTATGAATTCGCATAAATAATTGCAACTCTGCTCGCATGAAAATTTTCAGGCGTTACAGCTTGACCGAAAGGAATTTTGAACAGACCAATTTTTTTTAGACACATTAAGAAATTATAGAATTACATACGATCCTGTTAAACCGATACAAAGAACTGAGGTTCTTTGCGTCAATTTTTATAAAAAGATTGAGAGTTTAGCTGCTATTTTGACGCTAATATTTTAAAATATTTAAAAAGACTTGCTCTTCGAAAGTCCACTTTGACTCCAAACTTTCAAGCCAAAAAATCTTAAAATCGGTAGAAAGGAATATGGGTCAGAGCTTTATTCCGCTTCAGGTGGATCGCCCCATAGACGCATACACGCGTGCGTACGCACTGGCACACAGGCGTACACGCATACACCCGCAGAATTATATATGCGACGCCCGAGTACACCCGCGTCTCCTCCATATATATTAGTTCCGACGTCCTTTGAAACCGTACGAAGCCTCGATTCTATCCGCATAGGAGCGCGCGTTGCCGCGCTAATGCCGCGCGACTCCTATATTGCTCTATTGGTGCGTGGTCGCACGCGCGAGGAAAGCGCGCGAAGTAGAAATCGTGCGCATGGTGCACGCGTAATACTCGCGACGCGTACTCTATTCATGGCTATACACACCAATACGGACAAATGAGAGGGTGGACAAGAAATGCGTTATCATGACAAAATTACTATATACTTTACTTTCTATTAATAAGGATAAATATTTGACTTTTTTATTTTATTAAAAAATACTGTAAGTATGACAATCATTAATAAATTTACAGTAAACTATCGCATCCTCCTATATATACGTACATACGTACAGACTTATACATATACGCATACATGCATACATACATACTTACGTACGTACGTAAATGTATGAAGAGCTGAGATTCTTATCCCAGAGAGAACTTGCGCTTTATGGCGCGGCTCCGAGCAGTGAAAATGCTTTGGAGAGAATTGGGTAGATAATTGGAAGAAACAGAAATAGAGAGAGAAAGCTGCTCGTTTGAGCGCGTACCGGAAATGATTGCCGAGAGGTGAAGGGGGTTAAAGTGGAATCGGAAGTGGAGCCTTGCATGACCCTTACCAGACGGCTTCTCTTGCACATCTCTTTCGCGAAGTTGCTCAAGAAGTTTTTTCGTTTCAGCGCTATGTGAGAATACTAATGGCTAGGTTTAGTATGTATGTGCGCGCGTCTGTGTTTATGTGTTTATTCCTTTCGTCTTCGTGTGTATATATATATATATATATATATATATATATATATATATATATATATATATATAATTGGCAGTACTTTGCGAGAGTTCCGTTAATGTCTTTAGAAATTCGTAACAGTGGAACGTGGAACTTCTACACACTCTACTCGTGGCTGGATGTTTAAAAGTGCAATTCATCGCGAAATTGCACTGTCAGAAAATTATCTCTGCAATCGTTTATTTTTTGTTTGTTTTTTTCTTTTTTTTTTTTTAATTTGTCATCAAAACAACGCAGCTTATTGCCCCCGTCATTCTGAAATACGAAAATTTACTTAACAGTTATTCTTTTGAATTTGCACATTTATTTGTTAATTAATTTTTTCTTCCCGGGCCATAAAATTTAACACTCCAATCCCATTCGAGTCGATGTACAGGTAATATCGATCTGAAGTGACATAAAGCTTTGCATTTTGCGTTGCACTTGCTTCAGCTGGATATATAGTTATATAACATCTGAATATTTACTTACAGTATATAGCTAATACTATTTGCTTTACTGTATCGATCGCCTTTACATCTTACGAAAATCGGCTTCATTCAAATGCACTTTAACTGATAAATAATTATTTAAAGAAATTTTTTATGTTTGTCATAATATTTTGGTAAAAGCTATGAAGAAAAAACATTGAAACTTCTTTTACCCGTCAAAAGCTAGTCTCTGATTATACGTTCTAGTTTATGCCCTATATATATATATATATATAATTTAATTAAGCATCCCACGTGCCAATGATTATAACAATGCTGCAATTCGTTTAAATGGTACTCTATCAAGCAACACGTCATGCCAACATTCTAATGAATTCTAACGTTCCACTGGATCTTTTAGTAATCGGTATACGTCATTTCACATTAGAGTTCGTTTATATAAATCTTCGGTTTTCATCAACTATGATTATTGTTCATTAATAGAATGGAAATATGTTATGTGTCGAGGATCATTTTCCCTAAAAAATCAGCGAAGGTATAAATAAATGCACGTAAGTATCGCCTAATACATATACAATTTCTGTGCAACAGTAACTCCCCTGCTACATATCGAAAAATAAAGCATTGTATAACTCTGATGGCATTGCATTATGTGGAAATTTTTTTCCTGGCAGGATGATTTACTATATTATATATATATACGTACTATATTATATACATATATATCATACATACATACATACATGCATACATCATACATACATACATGCATGCATACATATACATATATATATATATATATATATATATATATATATATATATATATATATGCATACATACGTATCTTTGGCTATACATCATTTTCTCACATATACGATCTGTTTGATAAAAACATGTACGACAAAACTAAAAAATTATTTGGAATGATGATTTGGCGAAAATAAAAGAAAAGAACAGCGCTATAAATGACATAGACCGTAATGCTTTAGTATTAACAACATTCCTAAACGCCATCCATTATTATAATAGCTGACTGGCATCTCCGAGGTATGTTTTCTTCTAAATGATTAGCATAAATTCACATCTTAAGAAAAAGACTTCCAAACTCAAAGGTTAGGGCCAGTTGCACGACGAAGAAAACCCTTGTTTTCAGAACATTTTCAAAAAAAAATTTTTGAAACACTAATTTTTTATCATGTCTGGTATATGTTAAATTTAAAACTTGGTTTTTTCGAAAAAAAAAAAAACAGAAAAACTCTCAATTTAGATAGTAAAGCAGAAATTAATAAATATTTTTTTATTGGTCTTACAGTCCAATCAATTCCATCCAAAAATAAAATAAAATAAAGATAAAAATAAATAAAAATAAAATAAAAATTAAAAATAAAAATTAAATTAAAAATTAAATTAAAATTATAATGACAGTCAGACTGTCCTTGTTTACATTCACCCCCGTAGACTAATCTGAAAATAAAATATTAGCTGAAAAAATTCTTTGTTAGTAAAGTGCAGTCTAACTGTCCCCAACACCCTTACCTAATTGAAGACTTGTCCAACGTTTCGAGCTCGCTACGGCTCCTCATCAGGGACTAATCTAAACCTTATATTCTAATCAAGGACAGTCTGACTGTCATTATAATTTTAATTTAATTTTTAATTTAATTTTTATTTTTAATTTTTATTTTTTTATTTTATTTTTATTATTTTTTATTTTTATTTCTTATTTTTTATTTTTTATTATTATTTTTATTTTTTATTTTTATTTTATTTTTATTTTTATTTTATTTTATTTTTGGATGGAATTGATTGGACTGTAAGACCAATAAAAAAATATCTATTAATTTGTATATGGGCAGTCGACAGAAGTACAATTCAATTGTTAGTAAAGCAGAATCTTTAAAATAGAGCAGAATCTTTAAAATACAACTACGGTGAATATTTAATAGCTATCTGTTGAACCGCTCTTAAGATATCGTAGACTCTCATTTTATTGTGATTTTTTCACGGTTTTTTGAATATAAAAATTGTCAACGTTCTTTTGAAAAATGCCGACAAAATTATTTATTATTTTTCCGATAAAAGTCAAATAATTTCGTTAAATATGATTCTCTCTGGAAAGCTTATTTTTTAAATTAAAATACCGAAAACATAATGATCGAAAATGATGCTTTCAGTGGCCAAATAAGATTATTCGGCTGATAAAATTCACCTTAAAAAACAGCATAATTTCTTGAAGTTCAGCTAGTCGATCCGCCATTTATATTATTTTCAATACGATTGGATAACGAAAACTTAATAAACAACCAGAATAAGAAAAAATCGATATTTTTTATAAACTTAAACATCATATAAATAAGTAATAAAATTTTTTCTAATCTTAAATGCCATCGGTGAAAAGATCGATGAAAAATCTAACAAGTTGTAATGAAAAAAAATATTCTTTGATTGCTTGGACGTATACTTCACAAAATGTAAATAACTTCGCTAAAGACTTTATTTGCAAAAAAGCCTCATTTTAAATTACATCATCACCATGAAAACACAACAGCATTTCTGGCCTTGCTCGCGTCGATCGTTCTTTTTCCCTGGAACAATTCCTTCATTTCTACAGTATAATGAAATAATACTGAAAAACTGACAATTTATAAATTGTAGAAATGCTTGCTTTATTTGTGAAAGTGTAGAACTTCAAACCTATATATGTAAAGAGTGTGAAAAAATGTATAATGTATATCTCGTTTTTAGTTACATATTAGACATGCATCTCTTTCTCGCAGGCACATATTTACGTATCTGTGTGTTTTGAAATATATATGTGTATGACGTATAAGATACATTAGAAGCTTGCCGCGTTGTTACGCGCTCCCGCGCGGCGCTTGTATTACGGAGAACGGCGAGCTGCAGAACGCGCGCATGCAAGGGACACGGGAAGGGCGCCCGCACCGCCGCCAGCACCCCCCCCCCCATCCTCGCCCCGCTATATAAACCAAGCTAATTTAAGTAATTAAACTCGCGACATTCGTGACCTTGCGCGACTCGAGTCTGCGCGCGCGTGGGCGGGTTCGCGTTATATCTTATATTACGACGCACGGTCGCGCTGCATAACCAATATGACCGCCAGCGGTTGGTTGCATAACCTACCCCCCCCTGTCAGCGTCGCCCCGCTATTACAGAGCTCGAGACTAGACTCGGTAAGAGTTATGTGTCCGTGCGCGCGCATGATTTCTAATAGAGAACAAAAATGGCCGTCGCGCGACTCGGTCGATCGCAGCGACGGTGGTGGCGTTAGGAGCAGCAGCAGCAACAGCTGAATATTTAGAATGCTGGTCCTAAATAGAATGCACCTCGCACTGATTGACGTTACACATACACCCACGAGAACGCACGCGCGCATGCATGCACGTATATTGTATATCATTTGTTTTTATATTTGACCTCTGAAGTTCTTACCCCTTCCTCCCTTCCGTAACTCTCTCTCTCTCTCTCTCTCTCTCTCTCTGTATTTCTTTCCCTTTCTCTATTTCACTCACTTTCGCCCGCTTTTCTTGCATAAATGCAATATGAAAATCGATATCGCATGTATAGGATACAAGGCTATAGTGTGTATCAGAAAGGAAGAGGAGGGCGGTTCTCCATTAGGGCCCGGGAATCGAGGGAAACTTCGCATTAAATGAATGACGCATGACGCGTTTATATAAGGTTATATATATATATATATATATATATATATATATATATATATATATATGTATATGCATATGTATATGTATGCAACGTATGGGAAGCGCTTGATTAACGCGGAAAAGATATCTATGTCCGCTCGCTGTATTTTTCATTTTTTCTTGTTTGTTTACTTTTTAAATTAAATAAGCACTTATCCACACTATCTAGGCAATGTTAAATTTGCTTCGGTCTTCGAGTTGCACCATGGATTCCGAGGTTTTATGCATCGAATGTGTACATTGCAGCTCCGTACATAACAAATCACCTTCGTCATCTTTGTTGCATAACTAGAAAATTATATATATATATATATATATATATATTACTTTGAATGAATAATGTACGTGACGTCATTGATGTAAAACATGAATCTAAAACCGAAGAACGTTGCAATAATTATCGTGCCAAGCTAATACAGAAGCATTCTCATTAAAAAGTATAATAAATGATTTATATTATATATGCAAACAGAGATATTCAGTCATTTTCCAACTAAAATTATAATGCCAACAGCAAGCATTATGATGTGAGGCTCGTAAAGTAGCAATTAAAGCGATAACAAAATTATATTTTAATTATAACTCTATACAAAGAGATTTTAGTAACGTATTTATATATATATATATATATATATATATATATATATATATATATATATATATATATATATCTATATATATATATTATATGTTGGTAAAAAAAAATTAGAATCTGCTCTTATTTTTATAAATTACAAAACGAAATCGTTGAATATTTTACGAATAATTGTAACAATTATACATACGTAAATAACCAATACTTTACATCTCATACGTGTTTCAAATCGATGTCATAAAACAATAGAAAATGGTAGGTAATTATTATTAGTTACATCGCTTTCTACTTTCTTTATTTTAATTTATTGACATTATTAAGAATATATTTACATAAAACTGCAAGTTTAAGATTCTAGATTTATAACTTTAACACATCGATGTGAATAGAAAATATTCCACGTTCCTCGATCTATATATGCTGCCGTATAAATAAAATATACTAAATAAAATTCTGACTTGCTTTAATGTCAACAGTTTTATTAGACCAAACTAATAAAAAAACATTGTTTGTAAGATTAAATCTAAATGTTTAACTATTGAATTAAATTATACTGATCGTAGCCATTTACCTCAGTGAAATATTATACGGCAAGAGGTGCTTAAAATATTTTAATTATATGATGTTTCAAAAAACATAATTTTGTTCCATTTATATCTAGATTTTTGGCTGTTTGTATTACAAAACTCCGATGATTTTATGAATCGCCAAGTGCATTACAATTATTGCTATTAATAAAAACATTTATTTCTCGGTCATCACTAAATGCTCGTGCAAAATTTAATCAGAAATTAATTATATTAAAAATATTTATGAATTTTAATTTTGATAAAAAATTTGGCAGTATTAATTTCACTTCAAACATTAAAAGCTTTAATATTAAAGTACCGAGTGAGAGAAACTAAAAACATAAGAATTAGCTTAAACATCTCGACATGTCGCTTACAATAATCTATAAAGATAATTTAATTATTCATAACCCTTACACACGCACGCACGCACGCGCACACATGCTTATAGATATAAATATGCATCTACATTATGCCAGGCATTTTTTCACTGTATTCCTCGAGCCCCTCTCAAATTTAACGCATCAAAGAAATATGTATGCGAAGACTCGCGAAATTGACGCGTAGATTTTCCAACATTGTAATGCTACTGAATATATATAAAGATATATGTGTATATATATATATATATATATATATATATATATATATATATATATATATATACTAGATCTGAAAAGCACGACGACGTGTCGCAGCGCGCACACGGCTTCAATTTGCGCGAAGCCGCATCCGCTAATTAAGAACGAGGCGGCGCACGACCTCGAGTGCCACTCTCTCTATATATATATATATATATATATATATATATATATATATATATATATATATGCGTGTGTGTATGTGTGTGCTTTTAATTTACGCGGAAAAATGTAACTTATACGAGAGGTAAAGGAATACACCTCCCTCTCTCTCTTTCTCGCTCTCGCTCTCTCTCTCTCTCCAATTCTCCCTTTTTCTTTATCTCTTTCTTACAATAATTCTCATCCATCGCCGCGTCCATCTGAGCTTTAAGTGTAGAGATTCAGCCTCGTCGTGATCAGGACGCGCACGCACTGATCGAAGGCCGTGCAGACGGCGAGGCCGAGTTTGTCCGGGCTCCAGTCGAGTGAGCTGACCGGCTGCGAGGACAGGATGTTGTTCTGCAGGAGCTTCAGACTGCCGGCCACGCCCTCGTTGATGCCTTCCGAGTTCGTGAGGCGACGCTTCTCCGGATAAATGCTGGGGAGGGAAGAAAAATGATGGACGAATATTAATTTGACCGATGTAAAATGAAAAAATACCCGTAGGCAGGTTAATCTGCCTATAGAATATCAAATGAGATTGAAAAAGTAGTCTCTTTATATAGAGCAATACTTTTATTTAAAAAAGTACTTATTTAAATCTACACATTCATCGCTTGGGTTACCCTTCAAGCTGTGCTTTTAACTACTAGATATCTTTTTGTTCCTCGTATGAGGTGGATATATACCTCGACGGCCTGAGATATCTTATCAAACATTTTATTTTCTTATGCAACGCAAAGAATCTTCATCTTGACGAAAACAGTTTTAGACGAAAGTCTTCTTTTCTATTTCTTAATACTTTTATGATATGTATTAATTTATGTGGCATAAATTAATTTGCATAAAAATAATATTTTTAACTTTGTATCGCTATTTTTTAAATAGGAATTTATTGACAGATTTTAATATGAAGCAATTCATTAAGAAATAAACAAAATTATAAGTTTTATAAAATTTCGAAAATTTTTTCAAAGGAACATATTATAAATATCAAAATACTAGAGTCCATTACAAATTAATAGAGCTTCAATGTTAAGTCACTAATCAAACGAACTATAAGAGTCAATTTTGAGCAATAAGTAGTAACGGTCGTTTTGAGGGCAGACGCCCTGTATATGAAAACGTGTAAGATTATAGAACTTATATTCATGCGGTAACAATGCAAATACGTATGGCGGTAATGCTATTGGTTTATTTATTATCGTCAAAATCCGTACTTCAGTCGCCGAACAAGGCTGCTTAACGGCCCAAGTTCGATTACCGTCGAGCGTATTTTTCGGAGTCACTTTACAAAACCGCATTCACGAGCTGTTTCTATGGGAATTGAGTTCGACGAATATGCCTGCCTTAATAATAAATCTATTTAGTGCATTAAAAATAAAGTATACAAACAAATAAATGTACGTAGCAGTGATAAGTAAACAAATATCACGTGTTAGTAGTAAAAGGCACATTAAGTTATTCAATTTATATACGAAAGCTTAAGAATCTACAGTAGCTATCAGATAGATATTAGATGTAGGAACTCATTGTGCAATTCTATTAATCTTTTTTAAAAAATAATCTTAATTTAAAAAATAAAACAATATTAATTTTTATATTCTGTACTATAATGACTACTTAAACTGTCAATTTGGCAATATGAAGCTTTCAAAATATTGACTAAATCCTTATAAAGGAATTTGAAAAAAGCCTACAACTAATTTCTTATTTATAGTCATCAATTACAAGAGAATGTAAGAAAACCCAGAATTCTACCAGGATATGAATTAATTAGTTTAGGTGTGATGAAACTTTTTTCAAATCTTAATGGATATTTGTTTACACTACATTGCAGAAGTGATGGCATAATATTTACATTTAAAACATGAATTTGTGTATGAATTTAGTTATATAATCCAATTTATACACTTAATATTCATTTTTTTCATTTGTGTTTCATAAATAATACTACAAGCAAATTTCTGAATTTGCTATGCGCAATTCTTGAAGCACCATCCTGTCGAACACAATTAATCAGAGAAATTATCCATTCGCATATCCTAACTAACAATGTAATTCAATGATATAAATAATTTAAAACAAGAATACAATAATTTAATTATGCATTGTTCATTTTTTTTTAATTTACCGTTAGAATTTAATAATAATTTAAGTTAATTTAACATATACAAATTCACATGTCTCTTCAACTATGCTGGTTACTACTTAATCTTGTGGATTGTACTATATAAAACAAAAAATTGCGTTCCTTCCTCATAATTGACTATTAGTTCTGTTGATCAATTACTTCAAATTTAAGGTTTTATTAACTTATAATTGTGAGTAACTCGAAACATTGGCCATGAGCTTAATATTTTGAACTAAAAATAGAAAGTTTAATATATAGATATTTCATAATATAAATTGTATGCTATTCCATACTAGGAAGATGGTTTAGAAAGAAAGAGACTGAAAATGGTTTTTTAAAAGTGAGTCTTTCATAATAATTAATATTTATGTTTCACTATATTTAATAAAATACTTAGAAAATTTTCTGATAAAGAATAATATATTTTACTTCAATCATAACAAAAAGTTTTTTCTTTATAAGAAATTCATTATTCTCCTTTTTCATTTTAAGTGACAGTTTTTCATTTCAAGGAATAGTTCAATACACGAAGAGTCAAATGTTCATCAGAGAGTAATATAAAATTTTAACAAAAATAACTAAAGCACTTACTATTTCCATAAGCACACAGTGCCATTACCACCACAGGTCATGAAAATTTCTCTATTTTGAGGAAGATGACGGGCTATCCATACAGTTGAAGAATGCGCCTGAAGTAAAAATGTAGATTTTTTTGACACATCAAAGATGAATCTCTACTAATATAATAAGTTTAATATCTCTATTATGAAATGAAAATTTTTTCCCCAAATAATACTTATGATTATAATTTTCTTCAAATATAATATAGTTTATAAAGTTTTTTACCACGCAATTTGATTGAATTTCCCAGCGCCAAATTACCCCCTAAGTATATTAATTACAATATTCATTATTTTTTTTGGTATAAATAGATTTTTGGGATCTGTATGACCTGATACGAACTAGTTGTTAGAAATCTAAAAAAAAGTCGGATTTCAACTGGCTACCGTCGAGTTACTTATTTAGTTCATTTGAATTATTTTTAGTTTTAGCAGGAATTTATATTCCTGTACTTTTGCGGTTACACAAATTTAATATTAATATTATACAATGTTTGTCACATGATTCATTTTTCAATTATGTTATCGATTTTTAAAATTTAAATTTTTTTACAATTTCAAAATCAAAATTTGTTATCAATCTAAAAACCTCGTTAATATTAAGTTAGTTGATTGACGTTAAAAATATTTGAACCCCTCATTTTAAATTTTCACATGCGGATAGTAAATTTATAATCATCAAACCCAGAAACCTTTGATTATGAACTTCTAGTGAATCCAAGTAAAAAATAATTTAAATAATAGAAAAAAAAGAAAATAAGTAGTAGTAGTAGCCATTTAAGATTTGACGGTTATAATTTTGAAATTCTAATGGTTTTTATATATTCAGTTATCGTAAAAAACCCCACGAATGTAAATTTTTCAACTTGCAAAGTATGAGAGTGTGTATTTTTGTGACTTGGAAAGTGTGAAAATTTGCCCAATTTTTTATAGATTCTATAATTTTTTGACATATTGTTTGTAACTACAAGGAAATTATCTCATTTTTATGCTACGATTATCCGTTAGCTTTATTTACAAATCTTCTTATACTTTGTTTATCATAAGAAAAATTGTTTCGATGAGTGAAGTCGTAGCATATCCTACAGTGCTAACTACGTTTCGACAAAACAGGAATTTATACAAAATCGCTTAAAAATAAAAAGAACAATATTTATATCATTTTCCAGACACTGAGTATGAATTTAATGTCCAATTTTATAAATTCAAGAGGGTCGATTCAATAATCTAACAAATTTTGTCATTTCTCTAGCTAATAAAAAGGGCAATTATTTAATTTTGAGTAAAATGAAATTTCTGAATATATTGGATTTATTATATTATTTCAATAATTTTTTCAATTATATTGGGTATCAAAAATATGATTATTCGCACTGGTGAATCGGTAATAATTACGGGAAGTCGAATGCAAAGGTTGTATGCATTTTGGTAAGTTGCAAATAGTTTTTGTACTAAATTCCAATGTTTATCAGCCAATGAGCAAACGATAATTCAGTTCTCGAACAATGGACATGAATGTTGTGTCTTGAAAGTGGAGACTTTGAATATTATGTAAAAAATAATTGCAAAAGCTGGACGATCGTGACAAAGGCCAGTAGTTATTTATAAGTACAGCTATCGTTATTTCAGATCAAAATTTTTAAATCATAAACAGTGTACATATGTTATCGGCTGTGCACTAATCACACAGTTACAAAAGTGCGCGTAATGTTATCTTCTAATATACAACTAAGCCTTTTTCTATCATAATCGACAGGCCCCTTCCATTATTCTGTAAATTATCGTTCGATTCTCCATCCGTCTTCTTAATTTCCAATCTTTCTCGTTTAAAAGCCGATTTAACGCCTACTCATTGGATGATTAACATTGGTATATAACGTAAAACTTTTTGCAACTTTCCAAAATACTTATAACCTTTTTATGCAATATCCTTTGCTTATTACTGATCCTCAGATATAAACAATGATATTTTAGACACCCTCTATGTGCCCATTGATAGTCTTATTACGCTTTTTCATACTACGTCTGCCATCTTTAACCTCAACAACATAGTAAATCATGATGAATGAATTCAAAACCAATAAGTACGATGTTTTTCGATATTTTCCGATAGTTTATGAATGAAATAATTTAATTTTTTAAATCAAACAATTATGTACATTAGCGTCACTTGACAAGTCGAGAAAGCCACTATCCAGGGCTCGGCTGTTGACGAACACACTTCACCCATAAGTATTCTCCTATATTATAGAAACCAATTTTACCAATATTCTCAGAAAGATCGATGATCACAAATACTTATTTTCCAAAGGTTAAAAAAAAAACAAGAATACCTTCTCTAAAAGATAGGCAAATCCCTTCTTCGGATGCTGCGTCCTCAAGTCAAACACATAGATCTTGGATTCGAGGGTAGGTAGCGACAAGTTTATTCATCATGATGTCCTTGCGATCGAACTCGAGGCTACAGACTCCACTCTTGAGGTTGCTCTCCCACCTGAGTGCCATCGTTCTCAGATCGAACATCTTGACGTCGCCGTTGTCGTAGCCAGCGGCGACGCATCGTTCGTCGTCGCTGTGAGAATCGCCGAAGGTGACAGTCCAGCAGTCGCGACGCGCCTGGCCCTCGCTCGGCTCCATTACAGCCACAGGCCGATCTTTCTGTCGCGGATCCCACACCTATTATAAAAAGTACAAAAACGCTTTTGCTTAAATTTTATTTTTAAACAACAGCTCATGATGGCGAAGCAATAAAATGTACTTTCACAATCTTTTTTATTATATGAACATATATATTTGATCATGTGCTAAGAAAAATCTAACCGAGAGTCTACTCATTCCGATTGAGAACCAGGACTCTCGAAAAGTTAAAAAAACCATCGAGTTAATTGAGAACCATCAATTCCGCAGCTCTTATCGGTTCTCTCAACTCTTTGATAAAATCAATGGATTTAATGTTATACACTTGGAGAAACATGTTTAATAATAGGTAGATTAATAAAATAAAAACACTTTTTGAAGTTTCAGAAAATAAAATATTTTATTCTGACGATCGTTAGGCTATTCTGACATTTTCGTACAAAATTAGTACTAAAACAAGATTAGTACAAAATGAGCAAATATAGTACCTGAAGAAGTTAATAACGATATAATTACAGAATAATAAAGGATACAATTTTGAATATAGTAGATATACCTGACAAATTAAAACCTACATATGAGGATTATTTCGTAATGTGAATAAAGTTTGACTGCGTTGACAAGTCAAGTCTACATAATTAATATTCTTTTTTACTTATTATACGTCTTAATTTGTCAACTCAACTTTAATTTGTTAGGTATACCCGTATTCATCATTGTATTATTCATTATTCTGTAACTGTACCGTCATTCCTATACATATATCAACTTCTTGATATACTATATTTGCTCTTTTTTATTAATCTTTGAAAATAGCGTAGCAGCTGAAACGATCGTTAAAATAAAATATTTTATTTTGTGAAACTTGAACAACTGTTTTTAATTTTATCAATATACATATTAATAAACTTTTTGGTTTTTAAACAGATTCTCTAAAAAAAAGGTTTTCTCAACCAGAAAAATGGTTAGATATACTTATGTTTATGAAAAATAAAGTTCCTCGTTAACACATTGGTAAAATTGATCCTTTACTTTGAAGGGAAGGCTATTGCAACCTTGACACGTACTTAACAAAACATGAAAAATATAGTTATTGAAAGAGCGATGTAAATATAAGATTACCCCTCTTCGCGCCAATATGTTCCCCTGCAATATCCGATTGTCATGTTTTGACTTTGTGAATTTGATAATCAACCTCAAATATTGTTCAAGATATTTATGATTGAAATTTCTGCAATAATCTAGTAGATAATAGATTAGTTTGTACATATCCTAGCGTGCTTGTGGACAATTTAATAATATATATTGCGGACCAATTTATCTATAAAATACAAGCTATGCTTCAAAAACAATCCTTAAAGTAAGGGATTCATATCAGGATTTGAACGTTAAAACATATTCAAATCAATCAAAAAACATTCTATTCTATAATCTAATAACTTAAAAAAAATGTAAAATATTAATGAGTAATTAAAAAACTTTAATACATAAGACAATAAAATAGAAATCGGTAAAAAAGTAAGGAATATATCTAGATGATCTATTTTTTTCCATATGCACTATCTCGCCGTTATTTTTATGACTTGTTCTAGCAGAACAATTAAATCGAATGTGATACGTAATAATGTATGTATTTCGCAAGGAAAATGCAGCTGCATCATGAGATGAGATGAGATGAGATGAGATGGTTATCTACAGAATGTCGTGGCTAGCTACTTTGAGAATAGGATAATAGTGTACCGAACGGATGAAGGCATTGTATCGCATAAGGTTACTGCGGGAGCCCCCAGAGCTCGGTTATGGGACCTATATTGTGGAATATTATGTATGATGGCGTGTTGAGGATTCCACAACCGCCTGGTTCAATAACAGTAGACTACGCCGACGATATCGCTCTAGTAGTGACGGCTAAGACCCTTGATGAACTCACTGAAAATGCCAATGAGGCAATCAGCAACATCAATAGATGGATTAAGGCGGTTGGTCTACAATTAGCGGAGCACAAGACAGAAGTAGTTCTTGTCAGTAGTCGTATGAAGGTAAATAGTATTACTCTTGAAGTTGGTAGCTGCCGCATTAGTTCTGCGCCATCTTTACGATACTTGGGTGTACAGCTTGATGCCAGGTTAAACTTCAAAGAGCATCTAAAGATATCTGGCGAAAAAGCGCAACGAGTTTCAGCTGCCTTGTGTCGGCTCATGCCTAACATTGGTGGCCCACGCCCACCCCAGAGGAAGCTATTAGCTTATGTTGTTAATTCAGTCAACATGTATGCAGCGCCAATCTGGCATCATGCATGTGGAATTAAATAACATATGTAAGGCCGCAGTGGATTCTCTACAAGGTGCTAAAAACGTGGAACGTCATCGTTCTATAGAAATATGGCAAAACGATGAAATTCTAACAATGGCCGATGGACTTATCATATCCTTCCAGACATACGCAGATGGATCAATAGGAAATACGGGGAACTAGATTTCCACCTAACCCAGTTGCTGACTGGACATGGTTGTTTTAGGTTCTATTTCCACTGTTTTCACATGGATAATAATGATTTCTGCCCCATTTGTCCGACATTCATTGAGGATGCCGAGCACATATTAGTGAGCTGCCCTCGTTTTAGAACAGAACGTGAGCACTTGATGAACACCATCAATAAGCCAATAAGACCAGAGAGCATCCTATCAATAATGCTGGAATCTTCTGAAAACTGGAAGGCAGTAGCCAGTTTCGCAAAAGAGGTGATGACCAAACTTAGAAATGCCGATAGAATTAGGCGAATGGCCCAGGATGCATTAGGCTAGCTGATTCTATTTTAAGTTGCAGAGGACGAACACCGAACCCCTGATCACTTGTGTGGATGGAGCATGTAGGATAGTGTCATAAGCAGAGGAGCCGTATAGGCTAACTAACAGCCCCGCCGAAGTAATATTCCCGGATAGTTCCGACGGGATGCTGGTTTCGAGAGGCCAGTAGTGCAGAGCTTGCTCTGCCTACGCCTAATAACACACACACACACACACACACACACACACACACACACACAGAGGTGCACTGTACTGCGCACGCAACACTCGGACGATATACCTCCTATAACAGAAATGGAGCTACATAATGCTTACGCTAAGACTAAAGACAATGCTGCCCCTGGCCCTGATGGTATCCCTAATGCGGCAGTTAAGTTGGCGATACAGAAGAATCCAGCTATATTTCTAAAAGTATATAATGCTTGTCTTCTTGAGGGTATTTTTCCTAATTGCTGGAAAACTCAAAGGTTAGTCCTGTTACCTAAGGGCAATAAGCCACTTGATGATCCTTGATCATACAGGCCATTGTGTGTGCTCGACACGGTAGGTAAAATATTTGAAAAAATAATATGTAGCCGACTGGAAGCATTCACTGAAGGATTGCACGGCTTATCCTCACGCCAATTTGGATCAAAATCAACATCATCGAAATGAAATCAAAATCAACAGTCGATGCCATTAAACTGGTAGTGTGTACCGCAAGAAATGCAATCAGTGGTAAGAGATGGAAAGGTGGCACTCAACAGTATTGTGCCATTGGCGCTCTAGATGTCAAGAATGCCTTTAATTCAGCGCGCTGGTCTTCTATTATGAGTTCTCTTAAAGAGTTCGGAGTACCTGGTTATTTACAGAATGTCGTGGCCAGCTACTTTGAGAATTGGATAAAATTATACCGAACGGATGAAGGCATTGTATCGCATAAGGTTACTGCTGGAGTCCCCCAGGGCTCAGTTATGGGACCTATATTGTGGAATATTATATATGATGGCGTGTTGAGGATTCCACAACCGCCTGGTTCAATAACAGTAGGGTACGCCGACGATATCGCTCTAGTAGTGACGGCTAAGACCCTTGATGAACTTACTGAAAATGCCAATGAGGCAATCAGCAACATCAATAGATGGATTAAGACGGCTGGTCTACAATTAGCGGAGCACAAGACAGAAGTAGTTCTTGTCAGCAGTCGCAAGAAGGTAGATAGTATTACTCTTAAAGTTGGTAGCTGCCGTATTAGTTCTGCGCCATCTTTACGATACTTGGGTGTCCAGCTTGATGCAAGGTTAAACTTTAAAGAACATCTCAAGATATCTGGCGAAAAAGCGCAACGAGTTTCAGCTGCCTAGTGTCGGCTCATGCCTAACATTGGTGGCCCACGTCCACCGCACAGGAAACTATTAGCTTATGTTGTTAATTCTGTCAGCATGTATGCAGCACCAATCTGGCATCATGCATGCAGAATTAAATCGTATTGTGAGTTGGCCATTGCGACCCGTCGTCGCTCCTGTATACGTATTATTAGTGGTTACAGGACGATATCCACCGACGCTGCTGAGGTACTTGCCGGAATTCTTCCTTTCGATTTAGCTGCAGATGAACTGGCTAGGCTGCATAACATATGTAAGGCCGCAGTGGATTCTCTACAAGGTGCTAAAAACGTGGAACGTCATCGTTCTATAGAAATATGGCAAAAACGATGGACCGATTCTAGCAAAGGCCGATGGACTTATCGCATCCTTCCAGACATACACAGATGGATCAACAGGAAACACGGGGAATTAGATTTCCACCTAACTCAGTTGCTGACTGGACGTGGTTGTTTTAGGTCCTATTTCCACCGCTTTCACCTGGATAATAATGACTTCTGCCCCATCTGTCCGACTTTGGTCGAGGATGCCGAGCATATATTAGTGAGCTGCCCTTGTTTTAGAACACAACGTGAGCACTTGATAAACATCATCAATAAGCCAATAAGACCAGAGAGCATCCTATCGATAATGCTGGAATCTTCTGAAAACTGGAAGGCAGTAGCCAGTTTTGCAAAAGAGGTGATGACCAAACTTAGATATGCCGATAGAACTAGGCGAATGGCCCAGGATGAACCAGGCTAACTGATCCTATTCTTAGATACAGAGGACGAACACCGAACCCCTGATCACCTGTGTGGATGGGGGATGTAGGATAGTGTCATAAGAAGAGGAGTCGTATAGGCTAACTAAGTAATATTCCCGGATAGTTCCGGCGGGATGCTGGTTTCGAGAGGCCACTAGTGCAGAGCTTGCTCTGCCTACGCCTAATAAACACACACACACACACACACACACACACACACACACACACACACACACACACACACACACACACACACACACACAAATACGATACTTACCTGATATAACGCACAATGTTACTATACAGAATATTTATTTTTAAAAAAGCGCTATTTAGGACGACTTTTAAAAAGGGACAGCTTTTTAGTAATTTGGTTGGGATGGATATAAATCGCTTGTGTATATATTTATATTATGTAATCTACCAATATATAGACTTAGGAAGATTGCGTAATATCAATTCGAAGGCGAGCATTGGGGGAGGAAATCCCATGCAAATTGTCTATATCTGCGTGATTCCGTACAATTATACGGACGAGAGATTGAATTTTAACGAGATCATCTTACTAGAATTGGAAGGTCTTTTAATGTGTGTGTGTGTGTGTGTTATATTAATATCAAACCTTAACACTGCCATCTCGCGAGCCAGTCACAATCTCTGGGGCACCACAACCAATGGAATCGCCACCTACGCCGTCGATCGCATTGATAATGTCTTTATGAGCATCCGCACTGTATACAGGCACGGATGCATCTTCCAGGTTGTAAATGTGCATTTTGCCCTGAAAGTAGTATAAAATAATCAAATATTAACACATTAAAAAATGAACACATATTATGTATGTATTTATATGTATATATTAGGTTGTCAAATATCTCCCTTACGCCTTTTTGTCTTATGAATTTCGCGGCTATGTACAAAGCGCTACAGAGCTCGTATCTGGCCATACTATACATAATTTCAAAGGTCTTGACATAACGTACAAAATGACGCTATGCATGATTAGTTTGGATATTGCGTTCAAAAGTTATAGACGTGTAAACATGGAGTGCACTAACGTCGAAATTCGCGCTATTTTAAAGTTTTCCTTCGTCAAAAGCAAATCCACTAGCGAAACTTTTCGTGAGATTAGCAATTCCGCTATCACTGCGAACCGCAGAGGAATGATTTCGACGATTCAGAGCCGGTGAAAACAACACCATGGATAAGCCAGCCAGCGGAAGACTTGTGATGACGAATACCGATCAAATCATGGAATTTATCGAGTTAGACCGGCATGTAGCATCTCCTGACATCGCCCAGGAGATGAGAGTTAATCACCAAACTATTTTAAACCATCTGCAGAGGACTGGATAGAAAAAAATTATCACAAACGACAATATCAAGCAAAAACGATCGTGGTCCAAGGCCGGTGGACCGTCCCAACAGTGGCCAAGCCGGGATTGACGGCCAGGAAGGTTTTGCTGTCTGTTTGGTGGACTGGAAGGGAATCATCCACTATGAGCTGCTCCCATATTGCTAGACGCTTAATTCTACCATCTACTGTGAACAACTGGACTGCTTGAAGCAGGCTATCGACCAGAAGCGTCCACAATTGGCCAATAGAAAGGGTGTAGCGTTCCACCAGGACAACGCCAGACCACACGCTTCGTTGATGATTCGTCAGCAGCTACGGGAGTTCGGATGGGAGGTTTTATCGCATCCCCCATAAAGCCCGGACATGGCGCCAAACGATTACCACCTGTCCATGTCGAACGCCCTTGGTGGTGTAAAGTTGGACTCAAAAGAAGCTTGTGAAAAGTGGCTGTCCGAGATCTTCGCAAATAAGGAGAGGCGTTTCTACGAGAGGGATATTATAAAGTTGCCGTCTAGATGGAAACAGATTATCGATTAAAACGGCGCATATTTGAAGTAAATCCGAGCACTGTAACACTTTTTATAAAGCATTGAATGAGTAGCAAAAAAGCGGAAGGGAGATATTTGACAACCTAATATGTACTTTAAATTATGCATTAGATAGTTGATATTATACAGAAGATAAAAAATTATCTAAGCACTAGGCTATTGCTTTGTATTTGCATGCATACATTTAAATGAGAAGAAATTCAAAATATCATATGTATATATTATATACGAGGGGTTTTCAAAAAGTACGTTTTCCTATATTGGGAAAAAACAAAATACTAGTTTTCGGCTATAAAAATAATTGACTTTATTCTTTTACTCTTAAACTATTTTTCTCCACAGTAGCCATGGACTTCAATATATTTTTCCTATCGGTTTGCATGCTTAAACAAACGTCTCTTAAAAAATAAAGTATCCTGATTTTAGATCCACGAATTAACGACTTATTCGATTTCGTCATTTGAAGAAAAGTGCTGGCCACCCAAACGTAGTATAGTGAACCCACACTTCATCTCCTGTCACAATACGTGAATAAACATCATTGCCTTTTTTCTCAAGCATTTTAAAAACTTTTGGGCGGCGTGAAGGCGTTTTTGTTTGTGATTATCGAAAAGCAGGTTCGGAACCCATTTTGCACAAACTTTACCATAATTAAGCTTCTCCGACAATATTGTATGAATTAAAGTTTCATAAATTTGATATTTAGGAGGCACAATTTCCAAATTATCATTAATAGTCCATCGTTGGTCCTCTTGAATAATTTTTGCCAATCGCTGCAATCGCATCGTCGATAATCGCATAATCGGCGCTTTGTGGACGTCCTACACGGTGCTCATCGTGCACTTCAGCGCACCCCTCTAGAAAATCTGCGCGCCATTTTCGCACCATCTGTATACTCATACAGTCTATATCATAAATAGACACCAATTCACTGTGAATCTGATTACCGTTTAACCCTTGTGCCCTTAAAAAACAGATAATCAAACGTAATTCACAATCGGACCCGATTTACACGGGTAGCTTCATGATTTTACTGCTGAAAAAAGTATTCTTGGCCACCAAAATCAATTCCGCTCTTATCGTTAGAATCTAAACTAAAACTATGATCAGTGTCTGAGAAAAACACCAAACTAAGGAACCTTTTAAATAGCCCTCGTATACACCTTGTAAAAATAGAGGTAAAGATATGTTTTAATTTATAGGAATTTTGCGTACTATAATATTGTTTTTATATAGACACATAGTCAGTTCTAACTTTCGCCTAGCTGATACCATTGGATATCTAATAAGAACCATAATTACGAAAAAAATACCGTAGTATAATATTTTTTGTTACTGTATTCTGTATAAGCAAATTAGAAGAAAAAAAACAAAATTGATAAAATTGGTGGAATTTGCTTCAGTCATGTTCAACTCTAACATCAAGCCTATCCAAACAGTTGCTCCCATCTAAAAAGTTCAAGTCAAGCATATTTTCATGCCCTTATACCCCGGATACATCACTTAGAAGGTCGAAAATTCATGTTCTTCGTCACTTTCTAATCTGTCGGGGTGATATCTCAGAAGAGTCTCAGATCTCTCTTAACGAGGCCGACCTAATTTCAATCTTAACTGGTATTTTAAATTAACGATACCTAAAAAACGAGTTCCGCTATTTCTATAATAAAAAAACGCCAAATATTTCTCATACTTTCAGTTTTATATACTAGTTGTTTAAAAAATATTGCAGCTCAAATCCTTACATTTACAGTGAAATAAAGTCTCGAAATTTCATTTGCGGGATAGCAACTTAATGTAAAAGTGGAAACTTTCGGATTTTCTATCTTTAATTTTCATACTGCTAGATTATTGAAAATTTTATCACATGTAAAACGCACTAAAAAGAAACTAATTCTTAAATTTTCAGAAGGTTCTCCCGGAAACGTCATGTTGGGTGAATGTCCATAAACAAATGAAATGCAAGACAGGTACCTGACTCAAGGATAAAATCAGATAAAACTAAACATTCTTCAGAGGTTAGTGTTAAAAAAGAATTCTAGTAGAAGCAAATAAATTATGAAAATGTATTTTGAGTTTTGTACGATTTCAGAAGAGGTAAACAAGCTACACATCAAAGGGCCAAAAACAACTACTTTCTTCCACAAAGGAGAAATTTTGATCATTCCACTAATTACACTCGTCCGGAAAAAAATTATAGTATAAATGGCACTTAGCTTATTACTTTTCCTATTGTTCTAGACGGAGGACAAAATTTTTTATGAAATATTTTTATTGTAAATAGTTTTACTAATGCAGATAATTCTATTTTAAATATTTGATTTAATGATAATTAACTCATCGCAAAGTATAATATCATTCATATCCCATTTCGAATGCACTACCAACATATTTTGTAAAGTAATTAAGTTATATTTTAAAAAATCCAAGTATATGAGTAATTGCTTAATATTTGAAATTTTTCATTAATTGACTTTACATCTAAAAGGAAATTGAAAAATTCTATTTCGAATTGTTTTCAACAGAAATTATACGAATATATTTAAAAAAATAAAAATCGAGTATATTTAAAAATTAAGGTACTTAGCTGCTATCCCCTTCAAAGTAATCCTCTATACACATATAGTAACGCATCTATACACTTATTCCTGCAAGTTTTTCAGTTTTCCTAACAATTCTGGAACACTTCTTTTGAGACTTCTGCAAGTAATCTCGTCAAAGATTCTTGGATGTCTTCAACGGAGTCAAATGTCACCTTTGATGAATTTTTTCAAATGGAGGAATAGGAAAAAGTTGCAGGGTGAATGTCCGGTGAATAGGGCGATTATGATAACGTTGCGATTCCTTTAGACGACTTCGCGAACTCTGGACGCACTCTGAGCACCCTTTTACTTAATTTTTCGAGCACATTGCGGCAGAATACTTGATTTACAGTTTATCCAGGTGGTACAAACTCTTTGTGAACCGCCCCTTTGCTGCCGAAGAAGCAAATGATCATGGTTTTCACTTTGGACTTGCTCATTCTCCTTGCCTCGTCTTTGACGCTCTCGCAACCTTTTTTAAAATCGGCATGCCACTAAAGAACCTAACTATGTCTCAGGGCATCACTACCATACACTTTAAGCACTTTTTCATAAGTTTCTGTTGCGATTTCGCCGAGTTTCGCACAAAATTTTATCGCGCACCGTTGCTTTAAATTTGTCTGTTCCATTTTTGTGGCATGCACTACTCGCGCGTGGTTACAAAACACTGAGCAGCTCGTGAAGAAATGATCGTACAAGGGTCGTCAAGGTCTCTATTGAGAAAGCAGGGATCTACTATTACGGTGGTGGAGTTACAGATTCGCAGTGTTACCACAGGCAGAGAAATAAAATCGGTTACATTACTTAATTGTCTGAGCTAGTATACAATCGTCGACAACAAGATCATCAATGTAATAAATCAATGTAATAAATTAATTACTTCGTTCTTTTGGTAGATTTAAATTTTGCCTCAATATTCCATTGCTTATAGCTAATTTCGAGGCTAATTCGTTTGCCTTATATTATTCAGAAATATATTATTATTTCTTTACGCACTATATTTATTTCAGTTTTATAATTAGGTATCTTCTTATTTATAAGTTTTATCAATCGTGGTTGCTATTATATTGAGGGTTCCATTGCGATCTGCGTTGCTTAGCATTTTACCTACCATGGCGACCCTCCTGGCTTTGCGTCTTATGCGATGCAGAGGTTAGCCCTCCCCCTCTTTAAGGCCGTCACTGTACTTTGCTATATGTCTTGTAAGTCTAATTTTTAATTTCTCAACGCAATGTAGTTATACATTTTCTTTATATTTTTGAAATATCTATTTAAAATATTTTATATCAATTTTTACAAAAAATAATAAAAATATACTGACTATTTTTCAATCGATATATATATATATATATATATATATATATATATATATATATATATAATGGACAACAATAATTACCAAAATTGTATTAATATTTGCCTTTATTTGAAAAATTGAAAATATAGACAAATAATGATATTTTTAAATAAAAAACTTATTATGAACACTTAAATGGCCATTCAAGAACTTTTGAATAAAAATAATCTAATATATATTTAAGTATAAATGTTAATAAAATAATAATAATCATAATAATAAATACACAATTATATTTTGTCTAACAAAAGATTCCATTCTAATTTCTTTTCTAAATAATTAAAATTAGAAAATCAATTCGAGTAAAAGCTATTAAATAATAAAAAATATAAACAAGTCATGTTATAAATATGGACGTATTTATTTATTTACGCATCTGTATATTGTTTCAAGTTATTTTAAATTTTCCCGCATTTTATTGAATTGTTGCATTGCATCAGGTTGCATCTAGTTATATTATCTGACAACTGTCAAACAACCGCCGTGTAGAATTTGGCGTAACTCACGTTACCGCACCTAATATCACCTAATGATTTTTCTACTTATCCATAATACCATATTGTCTGCATGATAGTTATAGCAATAAAGTTGGAATAACTAAATAGAAAACTCTTATATATAAAAACCTTAAAATCCCCAGTGGCAAGATAACGTTCTCGCAGATTTGAGGCCTTGAATGTCCCGCACTTAATTGAATTCGATCTCTCGATGTTTTTTAAAAGTTTGAGCTCGCCACTCGACACCTCGTAAATCTGGATAAGGCCGGTGCCACGAGGTCGCGAGCCCATAACCACGAATTTTGGGCTACAGGGTATCCATTTAGAATCAAAAAGCGAGTAATCTACCGACTTTTCAATGTGGCTCACTATCTGTGGCTTCGCAAGCTTTTTCTCCATCACTGCTACCGATGCTCTATCTATGTAATATTCGTCACGTTTACAATATACACAAGTTTATTATTTTTTTTTTAATTGCAAACAATTCACGTTACGCTGAATCCGAGATTTATTATTTTCGTTATTGCTTCTTTTAATATATTTACTTCCTTAATCAATATTTTCTTGACTACCGAACTTACATCATAATAGATGTATATAAGTTTTGCAGAGCAACCGCGTGTACCGCGCGCTCCCGCAAGTAAACAAAATACAGCGCTACCTATCGAACAAATTATTCGCATTTTTAACATATGTTTATGGAGGATTTGGACTTTGACGGCTTTGAGGCGAGGCTTTATAGTGTCAACGCGATGCGTGGTATCAGGTGTTATTTATATAATTTTTACAATAATACCTCTACATATAAATTTCAGACTATGACCTACGCCTAGGACTAGATCTACCCTTAGAACGTATAGATACTGTTAAAAATAAATGTTAAGCATATTAAATGATGAAGCAGAGGGCGTGCGGAAAGTTGCATCGTAAAAAAATTTTCCTCGACATTTTAAGACGATATGATGCCTCCAGGTAGCTCCAGGTCTTATACTCTATATACCAAATACCACACAACCACATCATTATCGGACCGAAATTTAAGTTCAGTTTGTCTCAAGGTTCTGTTCTCAAAAGCGTCTGCTAGATTTTTTTGTGGCAGAAACTCTCAACAGAAACAAAGCTCATTATACATGCACAGGATGTCTTGATAAAATATATTTGCCTTAATTCTCCATTTGAAAAAAAAAATTACCTAATTAAAATGAAATTTACATATGCCTAAAAAAGACCTATAATAATCTACTTCAGCTACATAAATTCAATTAGATAAAAAAATCTCATGATAACGAAAATTATGTTTATTAATTTTGTCATAAAAGAAGAGATAAAATTAAATTTTAAAATAATTTTTTCATATATTTATTTATATTAAGAATAGCTAAGCAAATTTATAAAAATTTTATTTACATCCATGTAGTATGATTCATTCAAAAGAAATACCTATTTACAATAAATGTTAAATATAAGTATCAAAATGAATTTAATCTATTTCGTCACTTAATAAATATACATTGTAGAATTCATATAAAAAAGCCCTACAAAGTTCTTAAAATTTTAAGAAGTTAAAACTTTAAATATTATATACTTATTAAAGTTATTTTAAATTTATAATTAAATTAAAATAAATGTACATTATATAACATATTCATGCAGCAACAATCTTTTTCACATAAAAGAATTTAGTGATCAATTTCAGCATCATCAGCCTTTTCACCCTCATCTTCATTATCAGGATTTTCCTCTGGAGTCTCTGTTTGTGTAATTTCACTATTTGCCGGAGTGGTAATTTTCGTTCTGAATTGGTGTATATAATTAAGTAATCGCTTCTCTCCAGAGGTATTCAACTGCAAATAAATTCAATTGCATGCACAATTTTAGTAAAAATATATTTTTTAAAAATAAATAATTTAAATTTCATAAATATTTTTTACCAAATTTTCTACATCATCTAATGCTTTTAAAATATCATTTTTTAAATTTTCTCCATCTAATTGTACATCTAGCATTTTTAATGATTTTATAAGTACTTCGAGTGAAATTTCAGTGTCAGGATTTAAGATTTCACTTAATATTGTATATGTAAGTTGATTGTGCACACTATAATTGTTATGAATTGCACAACAGGTAAGACTTATAATAACTTCACTAACTCTCAAACTATTAATTTCTTGCCATGGACTGAATTCAGATGCATTTGCTAACATTTTTAAAGTAGGAAGGTATGCCTCTTCCAAAATAGCCTGGCTTTCAGATACTTTACTAATGAAAAGATTAAAGAAATTACAAAGGCAATGGCTTAAAAATGAATTTTCTTTTGCAATTGGACTGTGCCATAAAATGATTAACTGTGATACTAAATGTTGATTACTTATTTTTTTATGTAAAAGTAATTTACATAATCCCTCAGTCGCAACAGATTGAAGACTCTGGGACTACAATAGAAGGTCAGAAATGTGTGAATTTCAAATAGTATAATACATTTGTATAACATCATTATGTACAAATAACATACCTGACTGTCTAGTAATGCTAATAAAGCATTTATAACATTATCACTAGTGTCTGTAGATGTCACTTGTTTGTCATTTACATTAATATCTTCATCACTATGAGAATATAAACGTACAGATTTACTTCTTTTACTGACGTTTTGCGTATTATCATTTTGTTGTGTTATATCAAAGTGCTCTAAACCATATTTTAGTAATAAATCAAAAATGGTTTCTGCTACTGCTATCCATACTTCTTCACAACTTGATTCCGAAATATAAAGGAAGTACATCATGAGGTATTTTTTAGCTAAATCCTTATCCACATAACAGCATAATCCAATACATTTTAGAGCTAAGCTAAGTACCTTCTCATGGTTGTGAAGCTAAAAATGTTAATTATGAAAATGAAACTTAAATTAGAATTATATTATACTTTACTTAAACTAGTGCTTTCGCGAAGTTGCGGAGAAACAAATTAGTCAATTACCGAAATTAAGTAGTTAACCATGGTATAGGACTTTTACAAGTCCAAGTTAGGAAATAAAAGAGAGAAAAATCTAATAGGAATAGATAAATGAAGGTTTGTTGGATACTAGTTCACGGTACTGCTGAATCGAAATTGGAAATAAAACTTAATACATTATTAAACTTTACTTACACCAATATATGGCAAAGCAATACTTTCCATCAAAGTTCTCAAAGTTGGTGTTAGAACTGTAATTGTGTTAGATTGCATCATATAATACATAATTTGTAAACATGATATTATAGTTTCTGGATCGTTTTTTTCCTCGCAAGCAGTTTGTGTTTCTATTACTTCAGGTTCTTTGGATAAATTGTTTATTTCATCTTTTAAAGTTGCTACTTTCTCGCTTATACTTTGTGCTGCTGTATAGTCTTTACGTTGAATTGCTGAGTATTCCTCGTCCTCTAGTTCTAATAATTGCATTCCAAGTTTGGCTCTCTTAAGGTAATTTATAAATATTTATTTAAAAAATTTGTAAAACTATTTATTGTGATTTAAATATTTATAAGAATAATAATAATAAATTATGTATAATACAGGATTATAATGAAGTAAAACTTTAAATTTCAAAGCCTAATTCTAGTAAATATTTGTAGACATATTAAATATAATAGTTTAGATAATATAATTTTTGATACATTTAAAACATATATAAATTTAAATTGTTGAATAAACTCATGAAGCTTAACAATCTTTTCTTTATTTTGATTTTTTCCCCCTACTTTTTATAATAAGGAATCCTTGTTTACTATTATGAATTTTTTATACTGCTTTTGTATATATCATTATAACTTGTAAAGTGTTCTTTAAAGAAAGTAAGAAGTAAACTGAGTGGCTTATGAAAGATGTTAAAAAATTAAGTTTAACATTCGTCATTCGCTATAAGTATCTGAATATATTATATACAACTTTTTAATTTTTAATGTCTCATATACTGTTTAAATTATTCTTACTCATATAAGTAAACATTATTTCATAAAAAAGTATATAAAAATAAAGACGAAACAAATAAATCCTTATTCTTATTATTAAACACTCATATCCAAAATCTTAAAAATAATAAAGACATTGCCTATAGATAATAATAAATAAAATTTTTTTTGAATTTATACATAATCATACAAAATCTTACTTTATAAAAATTTCTTTCCAAACATGCTAAAATATAAATTATTATTATTATTATTATTTTATATATAATATATATATTCTTTCTTCTAATGACACCACTCATCAGATCCATTTTTTGAAAATATCCAATTTTCATAAAATATTACAAATTCTTATACAAAAAATTCAATCATTAGAGAGAGTAATGCTTAAGATTTGTAATAATTTTCTTTAATATTTATTATAATTAAGTAATTAATAATATAATTTTAATACCATCATTTTTCTTTCATGCCGTTCATCATCTGACATTGGAACAGCTACATTTGTTTTTATTGGCATTCTTATTTCATTAATAACTTCTACTAGTAAAGCAACTCTATTATTTACATCTGGTACTACTTTTTCAAAATACTTTACAATACATTGGCTTATTTTCTCTGAACAATAATGCATTTGTAGCGTCTCTAAAATTAATTCTTTTAAGTTTCTTCTGCCCATTTCATCTGCCAAATCATACAATTTAATCATTTCAAATAGCTGAAGAAGAATAAATTGCTGTGTCTGTTGCTCATATTGCTTGTTTGATCTTGTGTCCATTCTAGTGTGAAAATCTTTCACATAACTACAAAATGGAGACAATTCTGGCATAACTTGTTCAAACTCGTCCATATTATTTTCAGTTTTTAGAAAATCAGCTAAACAACGCCAGTATAATACTGTCTCACTATTTAACTGATCTATAGGAATAAATTTTGTATTGTCTATAGGTAATTGTTCAATTAAGGTTCCAATTTCTGCATTTCTAGAAAAAAAGGTTGATAATGAAAGAAAACAATCTCAAATTTATTATTATTAAAATCACTCACTTAAATAAACAAGTTAGTGCTAAGCTAGCAGTTTCTGCTGCACGTTCAGCATCTATAGCTTTTAGAAAATTAATATAATTTTTGTCATAATAGCGAAGCCAAGCAGGTATTAATATTTCCCTAACACATTTTTTAATGATTTCAGATCTGTCTTGTAGGCCATTATTTATTAATTGTTCTCTTTGAGAGATAGTTAATGATTTAACTGTTATTTTACTGATAAATAAATATGCCATTTTCCGAACAGAATCATCAACATCTCTTGTTCTTTTTATAGCTGCATGTAAAGTTAACTTATTTTTTGCCATTCTTGTTAAAATTACTCTTCTTACCTCAGGGCTTGGATCTTTTGCTAAATGATAAAGATATACATTAATAACTAAACAGCCTTTATTATTTGGCTCTTGTAATCTATGAAGAGCAATAGCAGCTTGAGCTCTAACTTTTGGAGATTTATCTAAAATCCTTTCTGTCATACACTGTAAAATTCTATTACACAATTCATCATCAATAGTTGCATTGTCACCCATTGTATCTAATATCATATTCAAGAAGTAGCAAACACGAAATCTCACCTAATAATAATTAATTAAAAATATATATTTATACAATTAACTACTTTTTATTATAATTGTATGTGATAAGTATTAATAAATAAAAGGATAACTTTAAAATAAAATTATAATAAAATGGTCAATATTATATTTACATATTTATTGTAAAGTCAATTCTATTTAAAAAAGTTGAGTATTTAAATATATTACCGCTACTTCCTTAACACCATGATGTGTCAGAAGAAATTCAAAAATATTTTCTAATAAAGAACACATTTCCTCATATTCTTCTTCATTTTCACTCTGAGGTTGTAAGCTTATTGCAAACTTAGCAGCAAAATGTAGTGTATTTTCTACATGGGGATGTTTTTCAATATAAGTCAGTGGAACTCTAAGGTTAGAAATAAATTCCTCCATAAAATCATCAAATTTCATCTAAAAAACATAAAAATAGAATATATCTAAAATATCTTTTATCATTCGATAAATAAAATGGTAAAAATTTACCTTATCATAATATTTTCGTAACTTTTTCATATGAAATGAATGGCATGTACGATTACACTGTACTGCCGTAAATATTTCACTTATTTTACTTTTATCTGTTCTAACAGGCATTTTTCTTTATAAATATTTAGAAATTATTTATAAGTGAAAAATAATTTAATTAATTATTGTAAATAATAAGTTAACATTTAATGGAAACAGAAATCAACTATCTAAACTTCAAATAATAGCGTCAAACCGTGCGTCAAACACTGATTGCTGGTGGAGTCATGGCGCGTCTTCTTGTTGTTACTTTACACTGTCGACAACATAGTAAATAAAACATGAACGAATATATCCAAAAATTTCAAAACGTCCAAATATAGAGGTTTTAAAATAATTTCTAGAACAGATATTTAATAATTTAACCTTTATATTATAAGATGTTAGTTATTTGATAATAATTATATTACAAGTATATTTATATTGCCTATTAAATAAAAATAAATTATTTTCAAATAATTCGTTTTCACTGTTACCAAAGTAAAAAAAATAATTATAAAATTATAAAATTTCATTTCGCTCTATAATGAAATATCTTGTATTGCTTTAATTAATAATAATTTCTTTAATTAATAATAAAAATAAACACGGTCGTACCTGGTCGTACGTATCAAAACGTAGAAAACCATGCTCGAGAGCAGTCGAGAGTAAATATTGATGCAATGAGCAGTGCAAGTGGCGCGAGTTAAGTGACCTTATGTTTTGAGCAGTTTGTAATTCTGTTGTGAAATAAAATGAATTGGTGATTTTCTGAAATAAGTCTGGAACTAAAATCAGCTAAAATCTATAATTAGAATAGATATTTTTATCATTTTGTCATCTTGTTGTTGGACGTTGGACTTCATCCGTTAGTGATAGCTGTTGATAGCAGGTGATAGGTTGGCCAAGACGACCTGATGACCAGACGGCATTTCCCGCTGTTTCCCTTCCTCACGTCTTCGTTCTGCATCGGCAAGCCGTGTCCCTCTAGCGATGGAATTGGTAACGAAAAAATTTAAATCGCTAACGAGCCAACGGCTATTATAGACATTGTAATATTACCGTGTGAATGAGAAAAGACGCTGTAAGAGCATCGAGAAAAACAGTAGTGATAAAAAAGCGAAGCTTTCCCGAATATCGGGAAAATTCGTAAGAAGGACAATTGAATTTGTGGATACAAGTGTTAGCAGTGAAAATAAAGCGAAAATGAACGAGACGCGAAATAAGAAGGATAGAAATCAACACATTCAGGTCTTTGTGCGTATTAGGTAAGACAAACCCTTGGAAAACCCAGACTGCTAGGTATTCGTTTTTATGTTTGAATGTGGAAAATTTGAAACGTATTTTTAGTGTGAAACGCCGATAAAAAATTGTTCTAATTTTTATAAAAACATTGCTGTGTACGTTTATGTGTATAGAAACAATATATAAAATAATTTTTTTATTTATTTTTTTCTTTTTAAATTTTTGTTAATTTACTATTTGTTTCAGTCGCGTTTTTTTGTAAAATAGATTTGAATAATGAAGTTTTTTTTATACTTATTTTATATTAGTATTAATAAAGTATAAAATTGCAAATTTTTTTTAACTTATAATTATGTATCTAATAATTTTATGAAAGTAAAACAATAATTTATTTGATATTTTTGTTTAGTGTATATATAATTCCATAAATAATAATAATAAATATAATTAATATATTTTTTGTTATTCAGACCAACAAATAATGCAGAAAAAGCCAGCAAATCACCTGTGGTGGTTGAAGCAGCATCAAATAAAGAAATTGTTGTTCGTGAAAGACCACAAGATAAGCTTACAAAAAAATTTACATTTGATAAAGTATTTGGACCAGCATCTAAACAAGTATTTATCAATGATAAATTTATCTAAGAAAATCTTATTTAAAAATTAAATATCAAATATCTGAATATTTTATTATTGTTCATTTTAGATTGATGTTTATAATGCAGTTGTTAGTCCACTTTTGGAAGAAGTTTTAGCTGGGTATAATTGTACAGTATTTGCATATGGACAGACTGGAACAGGAAAAACATTTACTATGGAAGGAGCCTGCAATGATCCTTCATTACACTGGCAATGCGTAATCATTTTTATAATAAGTTTTTATGTTTATATACAAGGAAGTTTTAAAATGAAAATATTAAAAGTATACTTATTTAAAATAGAAAATATTTTAAAAAATTTTTTTATTTAATTAATATAAAAGAATAATGTTCTGATATATACATATTTATAGCAATAAAAGATAAATATATAATAGTAGGAATCATTATTTATAATAATTAACACATAAGTAAAAATTAATATCATTTACTTCTTTATTTACTATTGAAACACGATTATATGAATAAACATTGAAAATTTTCAGGATTCTATGGCAGGAATCATACCAAGAGCATTGAGCCATTTATTTGATGAACTGAGAACATTAGGTGCACAAGAATATTCTGTTCGTGTTAGTTTTTTAGAACTCTATAATGAAGAACTATTTGATCTTTTATCACCTTCTGATGAATCATCTAAAATTAGGTTTCTATTAATATTATAAAAGGTTTTTAAAAATGTTATTATAAATAAATAAGGTTTATTATTTTTGAATTTTAGGATATATGAAGATGCAACTAGAAAAGGTGCAATTATTATTCATGGTTTGGAGGAAGTTACAGTTCACAATAAAAGTGAAGTCTATAAAATTCTTGAAAAGGGTACAGAAAAACGTCAGACTGCTGCTACATTAATGAATGCTCAATCTAGGTATAATTTTTTTCAGATGAAGTAAATAACAACTTTATCATGATTAATTAACTTTTTAATAATTTTATTAGTCGATCTCATACGGTATTCTCAATAACGGTGCACATAAAAGAAAATACAGTTGATGGTGAAGAACTTCTTAAAACTGGTAAGCTTAATTTAGTTGACTTAGCAGGCAGCGAAAATGTTGGAAGATCAGGTGCAGTTGATAGACGAGCAAGAGAAGCTGGTAACATTAATCAATCATTATTGACTCTTGGAAGAGTTATAACAGCTTTAGTCGAACGCGCTCCTCATGTACCATATCGGTAAATTTATGCTCTTATTATTTTGTATCATTTAATGTATATTATATTGTAATGTAATAATATATAATATACATATATAGCAATTATAATTTTTAAAAAACGTCTGATTATTAATATATGGATAAAAGATTATCAATTTTTAAAGCAATACTCAATTTTTTTTATGTTGAGCAGGCTATTGACTGTTTTTAAAAATAATATTGTACTTGCATATGAAATTTTGTTGATGGGTAATATTTATATATATCTATTCTATATTTATATAAATCTCCAAGTAAATTTGTAATAAAGTATGAAAACGTGAGAAAATTTTAAAATTAACAGAAATAGCAGAATCAACTAAAATTCTAAATAATTTAATATATACATGTATTATTTAAAACAGAGCATTTTTTGCTTGATTAGTAAAAACTGACTTTAGAGTTGCTTAATTAGGTATTTAATTATGCAAAAACTTGAAAAAATTAATAATATACATTTTAAATACAAAAATTTTCAGAGAATCGAAATTAACTAGACTACTTCAGGAATCACTTGGTGGACGAACTAAAACTTCTATCATAGCAACTATATCCCCTGCCAATTTGAATATAGAAGAAACACTCTCTACTTTAGATTATGCACATCGTGCAAAGAATATCACTAATAGACCTGAAATTAATCAGAAGCTTTCTAAAAAAGCTCTGCTTAAAGAATATACAGAGGAAATTGAACGATTACGACGTGATTTATTGGCAACACGTGAACGTAACGGTGTTTACTTAGCCCAAGAGAACTATAATGAAATGCAAGCATTAATTGAAATTCAAAGTAAAGAAATTGAAGAAAAAATTAATCATATTAAAGCATTAGAAGAAGCTATGCAAAATAAAGAGGTAAAGCTGTACATAAAAGTGTTAATATAGAATTAAATTTTTATATTGTTAACTTATTTTTCTTACATTTCAGAAAATATTTACCGACCTTCAAATAGAATATGAATCAACAACTAATAATTTACATCAAACAAAAGAAAAATTGGAATTAACAAAAACGGATTTATTTAATACAAAGAATAAATTAAGTGAAACTGCCTATGATAGGGATTTGCAAAAACATTTAGTTATCAAACATGTAGTTACAGAAAAAACTCTTTTAAATCAAGCTGAAACTTTGTTAAATGTTGCTGAAGTAGCTGCAAATGATACACAAAAATTACATGAAAAAATTAATCGCAAACAGTAAGTGATATATTTATTAATATTTAAAAAAATTTAGTAAAATAATAAAAATATTATTTAATTTAAAAATAACTTTTTACTGAAAATCATAGAAAAGTTGAAGAAGAGAATGAAAATTTAGGACAACAATTCCGACAAGAAATGTTGCAACGTTTCCAACATATCGAAGAAGATTTAAATATTTATGCACAAGAAGTAATTAATTTCTGTTCTTCGTTTAAAAATCAAATTAATTCTGCAGCTACTCATCAAAATCAAGGAATTGATACAGTAATAAAACACATTTCTAATGATCTTACAAATCAGGAAGTTGTACTATCTGAAAAATTAACCAAAAGCGTTCATAACTCTGTAAGTAATAATATACAATTTATTTTAATGTAATTTTGGTATTTAGAATTATATATAATTTATAGTTGTTTTATTATGATTATTCTAATTATGTTTATTCTAATTATTCTACAGTATGACGAATATCAAGGATGGGTACTTACACAGATAGAAAAAGCATCAGATATGACTCAGCATGAGCGTAAAGCTCTTGAAAATATATTAATTAAAATATGTCCTAAAATTAGTGAACTCGTTGACAATAAAATATCTGAAAATTTAAGAACATTTCATAAAGAAACAAACTTAAAATTACTAAATATTGTAAATGTTATGAAAAATTCTGTAAATGATTTTTGTAATAGTTTACTTGTCGATCGAGATAATTTAACAAAACAGGTTGAAGAAATTAAAGAGATGGTTGAAATTACTATAAAAAACCAAAGTCAAATTGCTCAGAATGATCATACATTTTCAAAGGTTTGCAAAAATGTTCAATATCTAAAAGTATATCAATTATGCTTAATTATCATTGAAATTAACTTGTTTTTTATCAATAGATGTTTTCTGAGTTAAAAAGTCAATTTGAAAATACATGGAAACATTATCAAGATTTTACAATGGAAAACAGTCAAAGCCAGTCTGTTATTTCAAATAAGTTAAATGAGATTCGTATGAAAAGTAGTAATATTAATGAAACTAATTTGAATAACTTTAATAAGAATGTAGAGCAAGAAAACTTAATTAAAAAGCAAACAGAAATTCAAATTGAGGTTATTGGCAAGGATCTTACATCAGTATTGGAACAAGTAAAATAATTCAGATATGCATATTTTAATACATATACATAATTATAGATAATGTAATTTTACAAAATATTTTTCATTTTATAGAATTGGAATATAGCAGAAGATGCTATGGCAAAGAGTGTTAATGTCGTCAATCAATTAGAAGAAGATTTAAATACATGTCGAGATGATATAATATCTTACAATAATAAAGTTGAAACTAATGCAAAAGAACTACATTCTAAAACTGCTAAACATAAAGAAACTATTCTATTTAATGTTCAAGTAAGTATAAATAGTAATATTATTTATAATTAAATTATTCCATATTTACATGAATAAACATAATGCATTATATATATATTGGTATTTAAATATGTACTTTCAAGGAATACCATAAAATGATTTTGGATGCAAGTACAAATCATACTGACTTTATGGAAAAACAACGTAACCTTGTTCATAGCAATTACAGTGAAATGAACTTTAATTTAGAAAGGCACGTTGTGGGATCATCAGAGCAGAAAAACAAAATTATTAATGGATTGCATTCAACTCATGGTAAGGTTGAGAAATTCATTGGCGAAGAATTACGTCGAGATATTCCAACAGGTTAGTGAAATTAATGAAAATTTTAATATTAATTTATATAATAAATTAATTATATTTGTATGTTTTAGGCTCTACTCCGGCTAGAAGAGATTTCAGCTTTCCTCGTCATCTGGTTGCAACATCACCACATGATCGAATTATTAAAAGGTTTCAAGATGCTCAAAAAAATGTTGAATTCTCAGAAGACGAAGTTTGTATATTTTATTCTTTAATACTTATAATCATTATTTTTCGAACGTATTAAATATTTAGAAAAAATTTTCAGGATAGCACTTTAACGCACGGTAATAATACTATCACAGATATACTTTCTCCTTGTCAAAATGGTAGAGATAACAACTGCACATCATCTCCTGTAACTTCTAAAAATCATGTAAAATGTTCCACACCATATAGTGAATCAAAATTAAAAAAACCTATTTTGTACAACTATATTCATAATAATAGTCATAATTTGATAAAATCTGCTTCAACTTCAGATATTCCTCTCACCACCAAAACTCAGCTTGATTCAACAACTTCGTCTGAATCAGGAATTGTAAAGGTATTTTAAAAGCAGTTTTATCATCGATTAATGATATTGAACACGGTTTAAAAATAATATATATTAATGTATTTATATTTTTAGGAACAAGATGATAAAGAAAATGGTGAAGAAGAGTTTGTTAAACCCAGTAAGGTAATGCCAAAGCGTTTGTCGAAAGTTAAAATTGCTAACAGAAAAGCTCTTGGGTCTTTTAATTAGATATTTAAAAAAAGTAAAGGTATAGAAAGAAAGTTAAAATACTATGTTTTAACATTCTTTGTTTTAGAAAACCATATAAAAAAGTAGATTTTTTAATATTACGTTATAACCTTAAGTTATCGATTAATTTTTATGATCCTAGGGCCCTACTGCTCAAATTGACTGCAGATTTTTAAACAGTAGACAATTGTTTTAGAAAATTTTCTATTAAAAACACGATACATTTTTAATACGCATATTTAGATATATGTATACAATAAAGATATTTTGGATTTGTCGTTATTCTTTCGTCAATGTTCTCCGAATAAGGATTGAATTCTAAAGGTGCAACATAAGTGTTGTTGACGACTGCTAAGGATTCGCGTTTGAGCACGGTTTTTTTGTTTGTTTATAAATTTATACATAAGCATTAATTATTACTACTTGTTAATGGTCTAAAGATTAATTTTTAGAGTGTATATATATATATATTTGTATGTATGCATGAAAACTTTCTTTACACGGAAAGTATGATGTATGATGGCAAAATTATTTCTTAGCATATGTGTTAATTATAAAATTTATATATAAGCTAACATATGAGAAAAAATCTAAAACTCGACGTTTTACAAGATGCCTCTGAATTCAATATTAAGGGCATAAATGTAAAATAAAAGAAATATTTTAAAAATTTTGTAAAGAAATTGAATGAAAGAAAGAAAAATAAATAAATTTACTTATTTTTATAAATTTTACAGGTGAAGACCTGGTAGTGTTTTTGTAGGTCATTTTAAGCGATAAAATGCTATAATTTTAATTATTTTAGTTTTTATTTCACTTATTACTTATAGCATATAAATATAAAACATTAATTTATAATGCAGTGTGAAAGAACTATTTTTTGTACAATAATAACATAATATTATGTCGAGTCTTAATTTCTACATGAAGTACTGATTATTTGTCTAAATAAATATTTTCTATGATATAGAAAGATACTTTCAATTTGTAAAATTGTTATACAAAATAAATTCTACAGTAAAAACTGATGCGTTCATTTACAAAGCACAATACAGTCAATTTCTTTAACTGAGATGTCTTTCACTACATTTATTATTAGGTATGTTCAATGAAACCGCATAGATAACGAAATATTTACGTTTAATATTTACAAAATCTATTATGAACGGTTATTTGTTTAGTACTCCGCTAAACATTTGAAGCTCGAACGCTTCTAGTCGTCTTCGATCAAATAACAGTGTATCAACTTATAATAAATAAGTCTAGCCGCTTAGCTTTTTAGCGAATCAATAAAACGGTTCGCACGTGTAGTCATAATTAACAAAAAGATTAATGAATTTTTACAACTCATTGGAAAGCGAGATTCAACTGAATTTATAGAGAATCCAACCGTTGGCTTAGTTTACTTGTAAATTTTGCGAATTACAATACCTTGGCGCGTTTTGACAATTTTTCGTTTTTTTCTCTCCATTTTTTGTTCCTTTTTACATTGCTATACAATGATAGTTCACCGGTGCATCATTTAACAAAATTCTTATTCGTCAAACATATAAACCCTTTTAAGTTTTTCAATGAAATATCACAGTAAACGATTGAATTCGAAAAAGCTTTTTTTTTTAATTCCTATACGTAATTTTCATATATATATATATATGTGTATATATATATATATATATATATATATATATATATATATATATATATATATATTGTGCGTGTGTTGTGTGTGTGTGTGTGTGTGTGCTTGTTAAAGGATTCACACCTCGCTGGTAACAAACGTTAAAAAAAAAGAACAATCGTCAACACACATCAACGTTTGTACTTTTAATGCGATAATGAATTGAGATAAATATTATACGACGCGGGTCGCGCGAAACGCACTACAGATTGTTCACCGATATGATCTGGTTGATCCAGCCGATGAAGGCCGAAACCTTTACGTAGACACCGGGCACGTCGACACGCCCGCAGCCGAAACCCCACGAGACCAAGCCAGCCAACTCGAAGAAGCCGTCATCCTGACACACTAGAGGACCACCGCCGTCGCCCTATATTACATATGCAAATATACAATATATAATTTTTGTTGTTATTTATATATATATATATTTTTTTTTTAATTATGCAGGCGTAAAGAGTGCTAGGTCTCATTTATCCGCTTTATATATTAATCATTTTTAAATTATACAAAAAATTTGAGATATCATAAATATCACTACGTCTATAAATCATTATTTGTTAAAATTAATTTTATATCAATAAAATTTTAATTTATCCTAGGACAATTCTATTTCATACACGATGCAATAATTTAATAATCGGAAATATTATATCATAATCTATAACCATTATTTATTGATTAGAATGTAAAATATAATAATAATTATAATAAATCATAAGTACTTTAATTTTATTGGTCTGTTTCATTTTAAATATATATAGTTAAAAAATTTTTAATCTTTATAAATTTTAACGATATATTACCTATTAACTTTTATTTTACTAAAATACTTTGATATATTACGCGTCGATATATCGAGGCATATATAATAAATAAACACAATCAGGGACGATATAAAGCGTATGATTAATATGCCAAAGTTCCGTTTTGCTTACCTGGCACGCGTCGTTGCCCTGCTCGCCGCCGGCGCAGAAGCTGCTCGCTGGCAAAATGAAAATCTTTTCCGTTACGGCATTAACTTTCCTTATGCATTCCGCATCGCTCACTATCGGAATCTCGGCCTCGCGCACTCTCAAAGGAATCGGGCCAGCTGTTGAAGCGAACGTGTTATCAATTTAACTATATAATAAATGTTCGTAGAAGAATTCGAAATTTTCACATTTTATGATGCAAATATAATATGGCCATGAAAAGAAAAAATGTCGAATTTTAAATATGTCTTTTGACACCCTTTTCACGTTCTCGCAGCAATAATACTTGTAATTTGTAATGCTTTATCTGAAAACTATACTTCATTGATGAAAAAGAGGTTTAAAAATTAAAAAAATAATATTACCGGCACGAAATTCGGCTACGAATTATAAGCCAAACATTAATAAAAATAGTTCGAAAACCCATAAATTATTTAATATTAAATATAATAATAATCATAAGTATCTACAGGCATATATTATTATTAATAATTATTTTTTACAGTAATTCTACTGTCATGTCATTTACATGTTTTTTATAATTACAAAAAGTTATTTTGTTTTTCTTTTTGTAATGTTATTCTTATTAAATTGACTTGTAATTATATAATATTAATACGCTATGAATATTATAGCAATAATGATCGTCAAAAGTTACACTAATTTTATCCAATGTATAATAATGAAAGTAAATTTTTTCTGTAAAATATAAACACAAACAAATAGTAATGAGCTTTGCAATGGAAAAACAATGAGATGCATAGATATGTATACGAAAATTATAACTACAAGTGTGTGTACACACGCACGTGCGCGCGCGCACACACATCTATATATACATATGTACATACGGAATAACGGGAGAAATCGCTCACCTTCGCCCATGTATCCGTAGCCAGTGACCGTGCATCTCTTGCCGGCCGCGTGACTTACGCCCCTCGCCGGCAGGCAGACCAGACAGACGCCGTCCTTGAGCTCGGCCTGTCCGTGGAGCTTCAGCAGGGCGATGTCGTTGTCCAGGGTCTGGCTGTTGTGATTGTGATGAATGTAGGTCGTGGCCACGCGCAGCGTCTGGGCCCCGGGGCTGCCGTGCTTGCGCGTCAGGTCGACGTCGCCGACCCTCACGTAAATCGCGTCGCCCGATCTAACGATACTGTACACGAAGAGCAAGGTGAGTTTTGTTATACATGTGTTTGATGGAAGTGTAAAAAAATTTTCGAATGAAATTAGTATATTTTTTCATAATGCCTTCGGCGAATGTTTGCTAAAAGGATACGAGAATTCTTTGTTAAGGAAAATTCAAATAAAAATTTTTGAAAGGATTTTTTAATTGTTTTCTTTTACAGACTTTTAGCAAGATTTCCTTCTCACAGGTTTTAGACATCTTTCATTAAGTTTCTAGTGCCAGGATTATGAAAACATACTATAATTATTTATGGTAGCATTAGGACAGACGTATAAAAAACTTGTAGAATTCTTTGACCAAATGATTTCTAAAATATTCCTATCCTTTCTTAACATCTTTTGGAAAAGCCTTCAAAATCCTTTCTTGCTGTGTAGGCTTAGTATATACTTTTCAAGCGGAAAAGTGAACTACTAATTTAACAATCTTATTATAACAAATAATGATATTGCATAAATACTTTCTCTTTAGCACAAAACGACTAACTAAATCAAACGAAATAATTTGAACGATTAAATAATATACTGTATTATGCATTATGACTTGCGCCCTGACTAAAAGAATTTGGTCATTTATTATCATGCCATTAAGTTCTAAGGATTATAAAAAAAATTTATTAATTACGTTCACTCTAAAATTTAAAATACCATGCATTTATTTTCATATGCCATTATCGACGTGATTTGTAAAATCAAATTTAAAAAAAAACATATTTTTCAATCTTAAAATAATAAAATCAAAATAATAAAAATCGCTTCAATAGTTGTATAAATATAAGATTTACTTGTATTATGAAAGCGTTTCACATAATAATTTTTACGAAATAAGTATAGAAATCTCATATGTTTATGGAATTTTCCTAGTTCATTTCATAACATTGACCTCTTCTTTCATTAAGTATAAAGTATGTCTATATATATATATATATATATATATATATATATATATATATATATATATATATATATATATATATATATATGGTTAAAACATAGATTATGAACGACAATTTTAATATCAAAACATTCTAGATTTCCTGTTCAATAAAATCCAGTTCAAATCTTTGAAAAACCATGTATGATTTCGATTGCATTTTTACTGGATTCTATACAGATTTCTGGATTATACTTTTAACAATGAAATCAATTTCTTAAAATATTTTGTCAAAAATGTCAGTATTTCAAATTGAATCACTGTATACACGCACATATCAAGCTTCTTATTTTGGTTATTATTTTGGTTTAAAGAATAATAAATCATAGTATAAATCAGGACGTTACTTATGCTCCCTCCATTACCTTTTCTCATTTTTCTTTCCAAATTTTTTAACATAATCTCAGAAGCCCATAAATAACTCATGAAACTCATGAATAACTCGAAAGGACAAGTCAAATAACCTAAATAACAAATATAAAGTTATCAGAGAAGATCTAAATCTTATTTACTGCAAGGCCAATTTTGCGACGGTACATTACATTTATATTAAAAAGTCCTTTAATAAATATAATCAGAATCTAAAGCATCGAATTTTTCCATATATATATATATATATATATATATATATATATATATATCTATATATATCAATTATTGTTAAATCACTTAATCATTTTTTTATATTGCCAATCGTGAAAATGACGTTAATTGTCTAAAAATCAAAAAAGAGCGCTCATTTGTACTAGATGAGTCTGGAATCGTAAGCATTATTTTAATAAGTTTTATAAACTTAGATAAAACTAAGCATATTATCTATAATTTTTGCTCCAGATAAAAAATAAATTATTTTAAAGTAAGAGATTTCTGTTGATAAATTTCTTCTTGAGTATTATTTTTTTAGCCTTTTAGTTTTTTCTTTGTAATTTTCTTCTATGTTTAGATCTTCTAATTTAAATTGTTTCTAAAATGGTATAGCTTTAATAATAATAGCCAAAAAATGTCTTTTTCTTTTTTAGATCTTTAAATATTAAATTCTTTTTCGAAAAATATTAAATATTAATTTGTCTTGTATTTAAATTATAATAATTCGTAATTTTCTCAAACGTTTATTGCTTTATCGATAATAAAATTTTGACATCATGAAATATTCAAGTTCAGACAACACACATAAGTTCAGAAAATTACATATATTTGGATACCTTAATCTGGAAGTTTACATTTTCCTATTTCAATTTCGTATTGAAAAGATTTTTGAATTGGTTTCTATTTCTGGTTTTCTATACACTCAGTCTAACTATACTTGGTCTTACCAGACCCACCATATATTTTTTGACACCTCCGGCATAGACCATTCAATTATGCTGATTCTTACGTGTACAAACATAACACATCAATTTATATAATGACAAAATCTGTATATATAATTAATTAAAGACTCGCTATAACTTGGTAAAACATGTTTTAATAATATAAGATAAATTATAAATGAAAACACTTGGATAGTTTCACAATTTTAAGAATATTTATTCTAACTACGTTGTTTCAGCTATGATGCCATTATCAAAAATCGATACAAAGTGTCGATCACTTATATCGATATTTGATAATGGCATCATAGCGGAAACAATGTTGTCAGAATAAATATTCTTAAAATTGTGAAACTATCCAAGTGTTTTCATTTATAATTTACCTTATATTATTAAAATCTGAATATTTTCTGTAGAAAAAAATTAGGATTCAATCACTCGATATTATATGTAAATTTTTTTTATATATCACCATATATTTTGTATATAAATACCTCTCTTTTAGCACAACTCTGTATAATGTGAAGGGTAGAGGATATAATTCTATTTATATATATATATATATATATATATATATATATATATATATATATATATATATATATATAAGTATATGTAAGAGATCTCCTGAACACTTACTTGGTGACGCAGTGGGCGGCGGTGAGAACCCATTGGGTACCGATAAGGGCTCCTCCGCAGAGGTACTGATTGAGCGAGTTGATTAGAGCTACCTGCCAGCACCACTCGTTGGCATCCGCGTCTTCGCCCCCAACGACACGGGCACCCCGCTCGAAGGCTCGTGCCTGAATGGGTGCCCGCAGCGTCCCCTTCACTCCGCACACGTACTTGCTGTACACCGGACTCTTCATCGTCGTCGTCGTCGTTGTTGTCGCCGACGTCGTAGTCAGAAGAGGCGTTTCGTCTAATACGGCGAAGATATTACATTTTTTATATATTACATATAACGTTTTAAGAGGGGAGTTTAGAAGTAAAACGAGTTTAAAGATATACATGATAGTTGGGTCGCGATCGATATTGTAAAATATACGATCGTTTGTTGAAATGAAAGAATGGCTAAGAGTCTGTGTTTAAATTATCTAACAATTTTTTAGGAATTTTGAAAAGACTCTCTATAAGCCTTCTCGATGTGTAGGGTTATTTATTTTTAAATACTTATTATATGTTAAGCTCTTTTAAATAAAGTATTTATAAGATAGAAGTTAGAAAAGTTTTGGAACAGAAAAATGACTTAGAAGCGAACTATTTTCAAAAATAGCTATATGTATCATATAATTTAACACTGAATCGAGTGGTATAGTTTCGACCATGACTTATTATACAGACCATCGTATAATTAAGGCCATTAAAAGAGTAATAAGCTAATTTATTTTTTATAAGAAACTCTATTAGTGACCACAGTAAATGAAAGAAAGAACAAATTTACGTTCAGTTCAAGTTTTTTTTTTTTAAAGTTCAAGTAACCTGTGTAAGTCATCTTAATTGGAATATTGAATTTCTTGATAACAGTTTGAGAGCATGATTATTTGATCTTCACGTAAAAAAATCTTTGATGTATTATCATTTTAACAACTTTAGCAAAGATTTTAATTAAAGTCTGGAACTTTTTGCTCTTCGGACATTTCAACAGTTCGTGATAATTGAACTATTTAAAAACTATTTATATATTTACATATATGAATGTCGGAATAAATCATTTACAAAACATAGAGCTGCAAAGTTTTTCATGTTCGAACTGCACCAACCCCTTAGATGCTTGAGGGCTCGAACAGTTTGATAATTTTAAAATTGGAACAAAAGTCCGAACTCTAAAGGGAAAAATAGTTATAAAGTTTTCATTTTAACTGATGAGTCCTCGCGTAAAAATGCTACAACTTTTGCAGTCGATGCATCTCTGGTTTTGAAAATCATTCTCACTCGAGGATTTATATCACCAATAAATTTTCCTTATACCGTTTTTTCATATCAGGATATACAAGAAAATAATTCCCTCCCCATACCTTCACTCCATCACCCATTTTAAGATTTTCCTAAGTATATGATTCAAGTATAATGATAGTTAAGAATATAAAATGTATAACTATAACAGTTACTTAAAAACGTATTAATTTTAACTTACATATTATGGTTGTAGATTGCGTCGTGAATTGCGAATGAGGTGTGATAGCGAAGATCGTATCGTTACGGTTACTTAATGAGGTCTCATTCGTGCCATCGCCCTGGATTCCCTGAAATTCTCGAATCACGGATTTCGCGGCACAGCAGAGATGTCCGGGCTTTTTACATTTGAAGATGCTCGTCAATTCGGCGTTGTCTGTTAATTACGAAGAAAATTACGTTGATTAAAGGAAGCATGTCGCCACAGACGATGTATAATAGTTGAATTTTCGTCGAATGAAGATTTCAACTATCGTCTATGATATTTCAGCGGTAAAACTTTAAATTAAAGCATGAATAATAAAGCTTACTGAAACAAGTGAAAGACAAATAGGACACTATACATGATCCACGACATTCCGGCCGAGGATCTGGAGGAAGCGATACAGTCGTTATCGGTGGTCTGGGAGAGGCTGGCTTTGGCTTTGGCCTTCTTGTCTGAAAATTTGTTTTTTTTTTTTTTTATTTATAATTATGAAGTATGTATATAAATTACATAAATATCGTTATGCCCATGTAAAAACCCGGATTCATCATTTTTGGCAATTGTATGAGTAATGCTCGACAATTAGTTACCACTGGATTTTTGCTATTGTCACAACAAAACTGCCCCGTAGTACAGGTGGAGGTTCGGTAAATGACGACACTTGGCCTTTCACAGAAAGCCAGCATTATGTTCATTAGGCAGAATCCGGGACACGGCTGCAGTTTTGGCTGGGGCGCCTTAGTTGTAGGCCTTAACGTCGTTGTAGTTTCCTAAAAAAAATTTCGATACCTTTATATACATACATACATACATATATATATATATATATATATATATATATATATATATATATATATATATATATTGAAGTATAGAACAAAACCATGAAACTACATTTTTTAAAATATGCATTGTTTGCTATTGGAATTCTGAATCTGAAAACATTGTAATGAAGAAACAAACATTTTTGTATATTCCATATATATATGCATATTAAATACGGCTTCGATAGAGAAAATTGTACTTTCGAGTTCGAGCGGTAGAAAAAGATCTTCAAGTGTCTCAAGATGACGTTTATATAGAGTATCATGTTCAAACTATAGGAAATATCTCGGGACGACTGCTATAGAGAGTTTTGTGTTGGGGAGGTAGAATACAATTTCCAGTTATCCCAGGACGACTCTTACTGGGAGTGTTCGTGATCGAATGATAAAATACTGATCTCTTCATAGAAGTCGTAATGACATACCTGGACATCGTTTCCCACCAACTATACATGACACTCCCCGTAGAAGTCGTTACAAATGATCTGGAAATCGCATTCTATCATTCGAATACGAAACTGCCCGTAGAAGTTGACCCGATATACCTGAACTTCGTTTCCTATCAACTAAACACGATAGTCCCAATAGAAGTCGGCCCGAGAAAGCTAGCATCGCTTCCTAACGACTAAACACAATATTCTTCGTAGAAATCGCTCACAGACACGTGGACATCGCATTCTATCATCCGAACACACAACTGCCTATAAAAATTGTCTTGAGGCAACTAGATATCGTAATGAACCGCCCTTACATGCCAGTATAATATTTCTCAGTTACATCAACTAAACACGATACTCCCCGTAGACATCGTCCCGTCATACCTGGACATCATCTTCTACCGTCCGAATACGAAATTCCCCGTAAATGTCGTTCCAAGACACCTGGAAATCGCATTCTATCATCCTAACATGAAACTCCCCCTAAAAGTTGTCCCAACATACCTAAACATCGTTTCCTATCAACTAAACACGGTAGTCCCAGTAGAAGTCGGCTCGAGAAAACTAACATCGTTTCCTAACGACTAAACACAATACTCCCCGTAGAAGTCGTTCGGAAAGACCTAGATATCGTATTTTACCGTCTCAACACGAATCTTCCCATAGAAGTTGTTTTCCTCATACCTGGATCTCGTTTTCCATCAATTAAATACAATATTCCCCGTAGAAATCGCCCAGAAACACCTGGACATCGCATTCTATCATCCGAACACACAACTGCGTATAGAAATCGTCTTGAGGCAACGGAATATCGTAATGAAATGCCCGTACACGCCAATACAATATTACTCAGTAGAAACCGTATTTAAAATAGGTATACATATAACACGTACAATATAATATACATACAATATATATATATATATATATATATATATATATATATATATATACATATATATACTTTTTATATTTCCGTTTTTTCAATTAAATACCGTGGATATATTCGTAGTGATGTTAACTGAAATTCAAGCAAAATGTTGGTATGCGCATAGCATATTTTTTAAATAGGCAATGGATATTGCCTTTTTATGCAGAAGTGACGATATATTTTATTTATATATACATAGTTTCGAGGTTGTTGGTAAGAACCCTATTTTGCCATCATTTCTTTTGTTCAAACTAAAAAAAAAAAACATAGTCACTTGTCACAATTCTGAAGTTAATAGAATGTATAAAAATAAAAAATAATTTATCGTCACAAACTATATTCAGTATGATTTGGCATACAGAACCATTTTATAAGAGAAGGATAGAGTGAGAGAGAGAGAGAGAGAGAGAGAGAGAGAGAGAGAGAGAGAGAGAGAGAGAGATTTTCCCACGTAAGAGAAAATAAAATTGACAAAAATCAAAAGATATTCATAAGGTGTGAGAGTAATGTCAGGTTAATCTGAAGAACAAAAAAGATAATACCGACAGCGTCACACGTTCTTTAGGATACGAATCCCAAAGTTGAATATGAACATTCGTTTGAGCTGGCCTAGTATTAATACTTTAAACGGACAATTTTGAATTGATGTTCGTGATTCAAGACGTCACCTAGTGGCCGCTGCTGAAACTGACCACTAAAACTGTTAACTTAATTTATTGTTAAAAGTAAAATGATTTTCAAGAAAAAACATAGCCTATGTCCTTCCCAAAATAATATAGAATCTATATGTCAAATTTCAGAACAATCGGTTCAGTAGTTGTTTCGGTTATCGCGTACAAACAAAAACACGCTTTGTCTTTATAAATTAGTATGATATGATATGATATGATATGATATGATATGATATGATATGATATGTTATTTAGAAAGTTTTATCAAATTGTTACATTCCATTCTCTATATAGATATAGCACAAAAAATTTACGGAAGCTTTCTGAAATATCACGAAACAATATTATGAAAGTATTTTGAAGAGATTCTGAAAGGATTTGTGGAAGAATTCTTGGGCATTGACCAAGGCCTTACAAGGATTCTTTTCTAATTTTTTCTAAACTATCATCAAGGGAAACAAGAAATATTTCTGAAATAATTCTGCAGTACTTGTATAATCCTTTTACTGAAATATCCCTAAAAAGATACGAGGAATCTCTTCCAAAGAAGGCTTGAAATGATTTCGAAACAATAATTTATAGGTTTTTTCTTGTAGAGCCCTTTAAAAAAGGGTTCTCCTATTTTCTCTAGATAAGTTTCTTCGAAAAGGTTCTGCATGAATTCTATTATTCTTTCAAAATCCTTTCACTGAAAGCTTTCTGTAAGCATAGGAGAATCTTTTTTAAAAGGAAACTTGAGAGACTTCTGCAATGAAAAAGTTTGAAAGCTCCGTTTAAAAAGCGTTCCCAGTTTCTTTTTTAAAATGATTTTCGTATTTTTTTAAAAAATTTTCAGTGTAAGGCTTCGAAAACTGTTCTAGTATGTTTATAGAATTCTTTAGCTGAAATCTTTTTGAAAGATTACAAGAAACGATTTGAAAAACGAAACTCAAAAGATTCTAGTGGAATTCAGCATCGTCATATCATATCATATCATATCATATCATACTAATTTATAAAGACAAAGGGTGTTTTTGTTTGTACGCGATAACCGAAAAAACTACTAAACCGATTGTTCTGAAATTTGACATATAGATTTTATATTGTCTTGGGAAGGACATAGGTTATGTTTTTTCTTGAAAATCATTTTATTTTTAACAATAAATTAAGTTAACAGTTTTAGAGGTCAGTTTCACCAGGGGCCACTAGGTGACGTCTTGAATCGCGAACATCAACTCAATGTAGTCGGCATAAAGTATTAATACTAGGCCAGCTCAAGTGAATTTTCATATCCAACTTTGGGATTGGTATCCTAAAGAAGCTGTGACTTTAGTCGGTATTACCTTTTTTGTTCTTCAGTTTAATCTGACATTACTCTCACACCGTATGGATATCTTTTGATTTTTGTATATTTTTGGATTTTTCTCACGTGAAAAATTCTCTCTCCCTCTCTCTCTCTCTCTCTCTCTCTCTCTCTCTCTCTCTCTGTCTGTCTTATTTTATGAGATGGTTGTATGTCAAATCATACTAAAAATAATTTGTGAAAACAAATTTTAAGAATAAATTGATATTTTTCTCTATGCAAGAAGAAAATTGTATAATTATTTTGAAACATGAATTATACAGAATGTTCAAATAAAAGCATCAAAATAACCAAATAATTTTTAAAAAGTGTTTAGTCTACCATTTTCAGATTTTTCCCTTGCTTATTGAATTGTCAAACATAAATCAAATTATTTTAATATTATAAGGGGTTTTCAGTATATATGTAGAGTTGTGGTCTTATCGATTTTTATTTAAAAAAATTAATTTTAAAAAATAATTAAAATTATTTAAATTAACATATATCTACATATACTATTTCATATAGCCAAAAATTTAAATTTCAATATAAATTGTTAGAAGTGGTATCTAATATAAATTTTGTTTTTTTTACTAATATACATTTGTGAATTATTAATTATTTAAGCAAACAAATTGAAGTTAATTTCTATTGGGGCCCCTCTTTGATACGTCAACAAGTACAACCTCCTAAAAACTATTATTTATTTAACCTATTTAAATCATGACAAAATTTCGAAATTTCAAATTCAAATTTTAATGTTAATTTATAATTATAAAAATTGATAAATTCATTTTGGCCGTTAATTCCATCAGCGATTCTACTATTTACTTCTCTATGAATTTATACTTTTCTTTATATAAATTAAATATTCTACTACATTAGTTTGATCAATATTGTAGTTTTTTTTTTCGAATCTAAAACAAACTTATTTCTTTGATTTTAAAATTATCCGATGGGTTTTGACAGTACAGGGTGTAATTAAAATTTTATTTTAAAAAAGTACTACGTGTCAAAAAATGACATTTCGTTTTTAAATGTTGTTTCCAATTGTATTAAACTGGTGACTACAATAACTTTTTCTACCATTCGAAATGGATTTCAAGATTGCAATTTCAAGATTTTTCAATTCTGATGGATTTGGCAAACTGTACAACTAGGTGAAGTTAATTTTTGAAACCGAAGGTAGATTTTCTTACAATCATATTGATTAAATTGTTATAGTTAAATATATCATATCATATCATATACATATATATATATATATATATATATATATATATATATATATATATATATATATATGCTAATTTATAAAGACAAAGCGTGTTTTTCTTTGTACACGATAACCGAAAAAACTACTGAACCGATTGTTCTGAAATTTCACATATTCATTCTATATTATCTTGAGAAAGGCATAGGCTATGTTTTTTATTGAAAATCATTTTATTTTTTTCAATAAATTAAGTTAATGGTTTTAACAATCAGTTTCACCAGCGGCCACTAGGTGGCGTCTTGAATCACGAACATCAATTCAAAATTGTCCGTTTAAAGTATTAATACTAGGCCAGCTCAAACGAATGTTCATATTCAACTTTGGGATTCGTATCCTAAAGAACGTGTATCAACAACCTCGAAACTATGTATATATAAATAAAATATATCGTCATTTCTGCATAAAAAGGCAATATCCATCGCCTATTTAAAAAATATGCTATGCGCATACTAACATTTTGCTTGAATTTCAGTTAACATCACTACGAAAATATTCATGGTATTTAATTGAAAAAACGGAAATATAAAAGGTGTATATATATATATATATATATATATATATATATATATATATATTCTATGTATATTATATTGTACATGTTATATATACATGTTTTAAATACGGTTTCTACTGAGTAATGTTGTATTGGCATGTACGGGCGGTTGATTACGATATTCCGTTGCGTCAAGACAATTTCTATACGCAGTTGTGTGTTCGGTTGATAGAATGCGATGTCCAGATGTCTGGGCGATTTGTGCGGGGAATATTGTATTTAGTTGATAGAAAACGAGATGCAGGGATGAGGAAATCAACTTCTATGGGAAGATTCGTGTTGGGACGGTAAAATACCCAACGGTAAGATATCTAGGTCTTTCCAAACGGCTTCTACGGGGAGTATTGTGTTTAGTCGTTAGGATGCGATGCTAGCTTTCTCGGGCCGACTTCTAGTGGGACTATATGGTGTTTAGTTGGTAGGAAACGATGCTTAGGTATCTCGGGACAACTTCTAGGGGAGTTTCATGTTCGGATCATAGTATGCGATTTCTAGGTGTTTTGGAACGACTTCTACGGGGAATTTCGTGTATAGCTGATGGGAAATAAAATCCAGGTATGCCAGTACGACTTCTATAAAGAGATTGGTATTCTATCATTTGAACACGCACACTCCCAGTAAGAGTAGTCCTGGGATACCTGGACATTGTATTCTACCTCCCCAACACAACTCTATATAGCAAGCGTCCCAAGAAATTTCCTATAGTCCGAATATGATACTCTCCGAAAACGTCGTCTCGAGACATCTTGTTCTACCGCTTGAACTCGAAAGTACAATTTTTCCCATACAAGTCGTATGTAATATGCATGTGTGTGTGATTGTATAAAATATTCGGCAAAATATTAACTTTTTGAAGTGGGCGCTACGTTGAAGCAGCTTTTTATACAGAAGCGACGACAGGTAAATTACGGTCAATTATTTATAGAAATATAGATTTGTATATATAAGAGTACTTTTTACTTTGATATTATTGAATTGTTTATGAAATCTGTTAAATTATTATCTCGGGCGAAGCCGAGACGGGGGATGCTAGTTTTGTTTGTATTTTCAACAGATTATTGTATCCTTTCAGGAAATTTTCAATGAAAGGATTCTGAATGCATACGAAAATGCTCTTTGATAAGAAACAAAGTGAATATACAAAACTTTCAGAATCATTTCGTGCTATGTGGGTTGGAATCCAAATGGGACTAGAAACTCTTAAATAAACAAAAGGAAACTACATTCGATTCATTACAACACCACTTTTAAACAAGCTGAACTACGTATATCTCCATTCAAAAATTACAAAATGCGAAAATTGATATTACACTTTGTAGCCGCTCATTTGGATCTTTGTGTTCGCTGTAAGCAATCTATATTATCTATATACCCACCTGCTTGATTACAGGATCGCGGATGCAACAGTAGCTAGAATCTCCGCAGTCCGCTTCGGTGTCCACGTTCTCGCAGATCAGTGCGAAGAACGGACTGACGCAGTCGCCCCGGCAGGGTTTGCTCGGCTCAGGCACGGTCGTCTTTGGCTTGGGGGTCGTTGCGCTCGTAGCCACGGCCAAAGTCGTCGCCGGCGTCCCGAGGCCAGACTGTGAGGGTCTCGGCTGATGGGGGGCCGCCGCCGCTGCTTGAGTGGCCGAGGTTGGCGACGGACTCGTCTCCTCGACACGGGTCAAGTTGGATTTGGTGCGGTCGATCACCAGGAGCTCGGGGGGCGGCGAGTCGCCGAAGAGGTCGCGCGACACGCAGCATCGGTAGCCGGTCTTGCAGAGCGACTCGATGTTCAGCACAGCATCGCAGTAGTTGGCAATACGCTCGGCCATGCAGATGCCCGAGCACGTTTTGTCTGTAACGTAGGCAGATTAGGATAATGTTATGCATTAAGCGAAGGGATTTTGTCGTAATTTCATGCATGATTCCGTACGTTATAGGTATATCTACGCATCAAAACCGAGAATTTCTGATTAAATAATTACAGTTTAATTCTATATACCATATGCGAAAAATGTAATTAGTTTTGTGGATCATTGGAAACAATCCAATATAGAAATACTATTAAAAAACCAAGTCTTATATCGAATACACGCGTGCGATCATTCAGAAATTCCATGATACTTACGAGATAATTTGTCTGCTTCGTTTTTCTTCTCTTCCTGAAACAACAAAATAATGTTCCATACATTTATTATATATTCATTTAAGACATTGATTAAATCTAATATTATTGATCTAAATATCAAGCTACTTAAATCTTCATCTCATTCTTGTTATTATTATGGTATGACTATATTAGCCTGGAAAATGAATTAATCACTGACACAGCTCTCGCCAATAAAGTATATAAATTTTGTAAAACTATATCTATGTGCTTTGATTTTATTTAAACAATTATCGCTTAAAATATTTCATCATATAATTAGCTTAATGTTGATTCATCATATTAATTTATTTTAATCTCAATAAATAGAACTGAAATTCTTTTGAATCAGAGCACCAATTTAAATCACAGATAATCTTCTAAGTAGATTTACCAAATAAGTATGGAATTGTAGAATGATCCAGTTTTGTTTCAGCTTGTGATGCATAAGTGCAAAGAAATATTCTGGATTACTATTTTACTTGAATTATATATATATATATGTATGTAACTATCGAAATTTATAATATTTTATATAAATTGGTCCGATTTGACAATCAGTTAAAAATTGATCGAGTTAGTAAAATCGATTATAATTTTATCCAAGATTTAAACTAAGGTGAAGAACTGCTCAATGTTCGAACAACTCGAACAATTGTTCAAGCTGTTAAAACAAATCAGTTATTCGTGTTCATCAGACTGTTGGAACAGTATTTGTGTTAAACAACTATACGTAAAACATCAGGGCCGATAACTTTCTCGTGTTCAAACAAGAGGAATGACTGCAATTCGAAAATAAATATCGGGACCGTACCGTGGACGGTTTAAAATTGGCCAGGGACGTCGTGGGCGTTGCCTGGGTGGTGGTGGTGCTACTGCTGGTGCTCGTCCGCACCGTCGTCGTGCTCGTCATCGTCGTGGTGGTCGTCGGCCTCTGCGTCGTCGTGCTGGTCGTCGTTGGAGCAGGGCTCGTCGTCGTGCTCGGAGCCGGATTGGCGCCGCTGCTCGCCGGCCTTGAGCCGCCATCGCCGCTGTTGGGGCTCCAGTTCTGGTTGCCGACGCCCTCGTGCTCGTAGTCGCCGATCTCGTTGGAGGCGCTGCCGCCGAGGCCGGTGCCGTTCACCGGCGAGTCGACGCAGCAGCGCATGCTCGACTGGGGACAGGGCACGTCCTCGAGGACCTCGTAGCACATTATCGTGGCTAGGGCGTGGACGCACATGCCCGGGCAGTCCTCACTGTTGGCGGTGCTGGTGATCGAATCCAGGAGACCTGCGGGCGAGGAAAATTGTCGGTCAATTCTACAGGTGACTTATACGTATATGTACTATCGGAATATTATATATTAAAAATTATTAAATCGACGGCTTGAAAGAGTGCGGGGGAAGGAAAAAATAACTTGAGCACGATTTTTCGGCTCCCGTAATGTAAAATATATAGATTTTCAACTCGTTTCCAAATTGTCGATTTACCTCGTGAGAAAGTTTACGGTCCAGGAAAAACCAAGAAGATATAATTCTTACGAGGTAAATCATCAACTTGGAAACTGGTGATGATGGTAACATATATAATATTATTTTCTCTTCATTTATCGCATCGTTTATCCTCTTTTTTCTAAATATTATTATAAAACCATTATGAAATTATACATGGTCCAATCTTTTTTGTCATTCAGTGAACAAAAAGGACTTTGGTCATTTACATATAATGCGTGCGTATATGAGAACAATTTTTCAGAGATCGATTATTTTAGATTTCTGTCATTTATACCTGATAATTTTTTCAAACCAATAAAAATATGACTATTTCAAAATTAGTATTTTAATATTGTATCAAAATCTTTTAAACCGTTTAAATTTATAAGATGAGTATGATTTTAAAGTGCGGCTTTATAGTAAAATTTCAAGGATAAAAATGTTCATCTGAAGCTTTAAAATTTTCATTAGAAAATAGTCATTTAAATGGTTTGAAAAAGCTATCAGATGCAAAGTATACAAATAAAAAAGAATCGAATTATCAAAAATTGTTATTATTTTTCCGCTAAATATGTACTAAAATATATTAAAATATACTCTAAAATGAATCTTTTCGCCATTTTTATGTAAACTCGTAAAAAATCTAAAAACTGCTAAAAATCTATTTATTTATAGTTTTTTTTTTGGGTGCTAATTATGAATATTGTAATGGAGTTGAATTAAATTTTTATGAGGAAAACAATAAACATGATAGTTTTTAAAATTTTCTCAGATGATTTGAAACGTTTCAGAAAATATTTTAAACAAAAGTTGTAGATCACATCCAAATACATATTTTCTGTTCTATACAGTTTTTAGGCATGCATGATATTATTGGTGATATAATATATTTTTCAAATCTGATTAAATGTATTTTCTGATCATTATTTCTTTTTCTATTTAACTTTGCTCGATATATGCTTCGAAACAATGGTGCTAATTAACAACGAAGTTCTACCATATGACTGTAAACAAAGCACATACAAATTTTTAAAACCGTGCTTGTGTCAATCGACCGAGATCGAAATTTAAACTTAGTTCACCGAATTACTCATCATTCTTTTTAACGTTCTTTTTAATGCTTTGATTTTTTAAAATTAAAGAAACCTTGTTGGTGAGTGTTAGACAGGTATAGAGAAAAATTACTTTCTTAGTACATCAAGGATTTTTATGCCTAAATTTATCCAAGTGTATTAGAATTATTGTATTTTTGCAATGACAAACAATAAAAGCACAAAGATAATTTTTGAGTATCTACGGTATAGTTTGTGAGTAGACAAGCCATCGGCTTGTAACCAAAGCCATAAACATGATTTATTTATGCAGCATTTGGAAATATAAGAAATATGGTACATGAAAAGCATTAGAATAAACTAATTCCAAATAATAACAACAATTTTTTATTTCATAGAAGAAAAAGTCTTTATATATATATGGGACGATAGATTAAATTTCTTTTTAATTCGCTGTTTTTTTTTTGGAGAAATTTCTCTAAACTTTTTCCCAATTTATCGAATTTTTGCAATTTTCTTAATTCCAGTCTCATGAGGGTGAAAAAAGGCGTCTTTTCACATTTTTATTAATAATTGTATAAATTAAAATTATAAAATATATTTCAAATAGTAGACTTCATTGACATCTCGGGTAAAGCCGGGATGAAGAAGCTATAATAGTATATAATAAAACCTGAATACTATAAGTTAATCGATTTTAGAATTTTTTCCTGTATAATGTCTAGATATCACAGTAGAACGTTTTTGTAACATTGTAGTTACAAAAAAAAAAAACAAAAATACAGTTAAATTAACGAAGCACGAAAACCATAATGTAAAGAAAAAATAAAATGGTAAACAGCAGACATGTTCACGATGAACTTATAACAATCATTCTCTTATATGGCATTATTTACACGCATATAAATAGAAAAACAAAAAAAATTGTATATAAAAAAACATTAGAACAAAGACTAACCATTGAAAATCAATTTCTTCGTCATCTCCACTTAAGTTATTGTTTTTTTTTTTTTTTTTGAAAATTCCATCAGAATTATTTACGGAGTTATCGATAATTGTAATTTTTTTAAATTACTCTTCTAATATGGAGTCGTGACAAGAGAAAAGAATGTAAAGTCTTAAATATTTATGAGTATATTATGAATTTTGAAAATTACTAAACAAATTGGTGTGTTTCATGCTTTGCATCACCTTCATGCGTACCTTAACTATTTAACGTACATTTACAATATCTTCTACAAATACCAAAAAATTTATCTAAATCAATTAAGCAGCACAATTGTTTACAATCTCAAATATAATATTTGTTATTGTAAAATATTTCTGATAAATAGTTGAATGTCAAACGAAAATATTTTATACGAGGTTCGAAAGCATCCGTACATATACTCGCATATAAGAAGAAAAAAGAACTGTCTATATAGAATCATCGAAGTTCTTAAATATATATATATATATATATATATATATATATATATATATATATACATATATATAAAACAACAGTTAAACTAGTTAAAATATAACCGTTGATCTGGGCGTTATTCCGAATCCCTATAGAGTTTAATATATATATATATATATATATATATATATATATATATATATATATATATATATATATATATATAGCTATCCAGAGACAATCAAATGATGGCATATTAAAAAAGACTCCTGCTGACCGTCGGCCGATGTCCTCACTTCGCCCATAACGTATTACAATGTACCGTAAACATTTCATAACTTTACAAGAGACGAACTAACTAGCATGCGCGCGCGAGCTGTCAGGATATACATACATGCATACATACATACATACATACATATATATATATATATATATATATATATATATATATATATATATACACACGTATATATATACGTGTAGAAACCACACCTACGGGAGAGTATGGGCTCAAGTTAACTGTATATATATATATATATATATATATATATATATATATATATATATATATATATATATATATATCTACATGCAAGTGTATGTGTATACATATATAGGTTGAGAACAGAGAGCGAGGGAGGACTAGAGAGGTCTGAGCACACCCACGATGATCAGGTTAGATAGCGCGATGAGGATAAACCGAAAGAGTGGAATTCCTGCATACGTAATAACATTCGGTCGGTTTGATGATCTTTATGTATGTACGTGCATGGGCGCGCATATATATATATATATATATATATATATATATATATATATGCACACATACATACATAATAGACGCGAGATGACTGAACTTGATCGTACACGACACACAAGTCCTTGCATTAATAAGGTGGAATAACCGGTGAGCAGAGGCAACTACGCCATAATCTATATATGTATAAATATCACATATACATATAGAGATGCGTATATACATTGGCAATTTCTATTTCTACGCGGACCTGGAAATTTGCGCATTAATACATAAATATGAGTTGAAATTATGAGGAGAATGATCATCTCGGGTTAGTTTGTGGTTCAGGAGAGGAACGAGCAAGTATATAGGACTACTTGACTGGCTTTCCGCAAAATAGCCTTTTGTTTACACACACACACACACACACACACACACACACACACACACACACACACACACACACACACACACACACACACACACACACACACACACACACACACACACACACACACACACACACATATATATATATATATATATATATATATATATATACGTGTGTGTGTGTGCGTGTGTGCGTGCGAGCGCGCATGCGTGCGTATGCGTATATCACACGATTTGCGAAATAGGCGAAATGAGTTCTTTGAAGTTTTTCTCATATAGTAGAAATTGTACAGGGAAATAATTGGCAGATTTGATCTTTGCCGGTGTTAGTTAACATATTGAACCGTTAGCACGTTTAATCTATTTATAGAATCTATACATAAAATAATACAACTAAACGGTATAAGAGGCAATGGAGAATTGTAATGCCTTAATGATATTTATAATTAGGATATGCGCAACATAAAATATTGAGCTTATTATTGCAGATCATTAATTATGTAAGTATGCATAATATATCAATATATATCAATATATATATATATATATATATATATATATATATATATATATATATATATAATTATATACCTTTGATATATTATATATACTTAAATAATACTACAAACGAAAATAATAAAGACAAAAAAATAAATTTTCAATAAAGTTAAATAATTAATTAAGAAAAATTGAAAGAAACGAATCAGCTGTTTGGCTCATTAGTCAGATGGCAAGTGACCTCATCTTAGATGTACTATACACAAGAATATATTAAATAAATATAATATAATTATTTAAAGATTATACTGAATTAATTTAGTTGTGAGAGAATTTATATTTCAATTTTAAAAATCAACTAATATATAGTATTAATGTTATTTTATATCTAATACGTATATCGATGCTAAAGCGAGAATTAGTACTATTCGTTCCGGAAGGACAACTAACTCGTATCATAAGCTTCACGACCGAATGTAGGAAAATTGCATGTATGTCTAAGCGCAACATGAAAAATCGTTAAATCGATATTTGTCTCCTTTTATATTGCAGCTACCATATTTTTTATAGTTACATCATACCTTATATATATAGTCGGCTAATTATTTTAGTAATGTCAATATTCCTCCAACCCGTTGAAATACACCAGATTCTTTTCGTATATTATAATACATATGTAGATTAGATGATGATCAGATGACTTTTTTTTCAATGCGCCAAGCAAGTCAGTATCAATACCCGTTAGATGATAAAAAAAATATACTAAAGAAAACGTAAATACTTGAATTGCTAACCTTCAAGGCTTACTGTATACAAATTTATAAGCTTTTTTATTATATTTTTTTGAGCATTTCAATTTTTATTTACCGTTACCCCTTCTAACCTGCGGTTTCGGTCATTTAATAAATTGTGTGCATATACTTAAAATCCAAATTATACGTCCATTGAAAAATGCTACTTCTAAAATACTATCTAGCCAAAGCTACGTGAAATATATATAAAAAAATATAGAAAAACGCATACTATACTCTAAAAATAATGTAATTATAAACTAATACCGATGTAATTACTCGTGATCTTCATAAATTGACTTCAATAAATGTAAACAGAATAAAAAAAGATCCAACCTCTTACTAAAAACTGAAATAAGTGAACTTATAGATCTAAAAAATCGATAAATTAAAGCTAATAAGATGTGCGTCGTGGAAGAAATCCCCAAAACCGCGACAGGCCTTTATAGCACAGAAAAACACGCTTAAAAGCTCTGCCATAAATATCTTCGAAACTAAATTCGCACTGATAAAATCATTCTATATGAAGCAGAGACAGCGGCATTCTAATAATACAAAATTAATTAACACGATCAAATTATGTAATTGTTTTATTTCTATTGCTAATCAATGCCACAAAGAAAACAACATTGCTCAGACTGTCCTAAAATGCCCATAAAAATAAGACACATGAATCCTCCCTCATATGTATACCTATATCTATATGAAATGGACACAAGAGGATCCACGTTCTAAAATAAATATATTTTATGAATATTTTTCTTTCTTTAAGTAGCCAGTGAATTCATAATTCCTAACTTCTTGCCGACATCGTCATCTTAATATTTAATTTTCTCTAGTGGTTTTTGTTTTAGACCTTCAGCATTTCTGCTCCTCGACTACACACTTATAATAGACTATTTCAAAATCCATATTAGAATTGACTGGCTGAGAAAAAGATTCAGGCACAAAATATTAAGAGAACGCAGAATAGACTAAAAACAAAAAGTGAAAGAAGACCTGCGCAAAAAGAAAAAAGGAACCATTAAACCCATTAACTAAATTTTTTGGTGAGGAAGATACAAAAGATGAACAAATAGATTATGAATAAATCCATATTTGCTTGAAGTTCCTAAACAAAGCTAATCGTGAACATGCTATGATAAGCGAGAATAATGAGATTATGTATTCTGTATCAATAATTATAATCCAGGCAAGTAAAAATTTTTTGACTTTCTTATTTCTAAATGATAAAATATTAATAAAAAGTAACAGTACTACTACGTGTACATACAATACTACTACAGTACTACACGTGCTAGTAATAGCATGTGTAGTAATCCTATACTCTTTACAAGTGAATTCTGGTTCTCTCAGCCGAGTGTTCATGGTCAACAAGTAAAAACTATTTTTCTTGAAATATTATGCTCTCCTTAAATTCAATGCCAAAATAAAGAGTCTTAATTAAAACAATTCCTCTAACTACCTGGTGTACATATTTGAATTAGTATATAATTAATTGTACAAAAGAAAGTAATATTTTAAGGTTGAAAGAGTGATAAATCCGAAAACTTTATATGGGCTCACTTATGAGGGAAATTAAATAATTCATTTAATCTGAACCAAATTTATCACCTACAATTAATCCTGGTGCTGTTTACCTGGTTGTTTACAATAATATTTTTTCGGATAAAAAAAGGCTTTTATTAATGTAGTTTGACCCACAGAATACGAAATCGACATCTTCCGTTAATAAGCAGGTTAGAATATTATTTGAGCCAGAATTACCTAAACATATAAAAAATGCTTAACATTTTATATGGACAATTATTTTCTCAGAAAATATACATTCTTAAGTCAAAAAGATACTAACGTTCATCCTTATTTGAAAATTATGTAATTTTCTGAAATTTAAATTTTCAATTTTTCATAAAATTTTTGATGACTCCAAATATTACCTCTTGTTCGTAGGTACCGCCTGCTATAACATTAATACTCAAGGTATCAGCTAGGCAAGTTTTCATTTCTATTAGGGAAGTATAAGAATAATTATGTATTTCTATCTTCAATATATCAGAATACATGTAGGTATTGCAAACGAAAACTTACAGCTTTTCTCATGAAGGCGATGCTTTAAATACAATTAGAAGAAATCATAACTTTAAAAAATGAATTTTTAGAGGATGAGCTATTTTTGCTTAAAATTATCTATATATATTAAAACAGTTGTGATTGAAACACGGTTTTACCCTGTTTAACAAAAATGATTTTCAGATTTACGTTTAACTGGTCAAAATACATTTATAAAAATGCATTTTTGACCAGGGAAAAAGTTGTTCTTTCCTTGTTAGTTTACTAATATTACTCCGTACTCCGCTCATCTCGTTTCCACAGTATATATAGATTTTCTCCGATCGAAACTGAAACGTACATACTACACCCGCGAAGTGGATCACCTACATTAATCCCGCTCGCGCGGGAGAATCGTATTTTTTTCTTCTTCCACATGCTTTCCTATATATATATATATATATATATATATATATATATATATATATATATATATATATATGATCCCAAATAAATAGGAGCGTGCAATGCTCTTATTATACATTTCTTAAAAAATAATTCATTTGCAAGAGTTCTAGACACGTTTTTGTAATTATTTAAAGAAACTTATTTTTTAATGTTTTTTTTCTATTCAATTTTTTAAAAGTTTAATTATATATATAAATAGAATTAATAAACCTAAGCCATGGTTTAAACATTTGTTGTCAACATAATTTATGATTTATTTTATCATTTTAAATTATATGGGTTTTGTAAATTTCTACAAATGAATCAGAAGCCAAATTCTGAAATATGAAAATAAAATGTCACATTATTGGATTTTAGTAAATATAATTTCTTAGCAAAGTTTACTTGTTTTTTTTTTTTAATTTTTTTTTTTTTTTTGTATAAGTATATACACGAAAGCGGCACGAGTGCGGTGCACGGTGGTATTCGCACCGCGTGGGGGCATCGATTTTACTCCGTCGTGTGCGCGCTCGGGCGAGCTATACATGCGTAAATAACGGCTCGAAACAAATATAACGGTTATTAATTTTACCGAGCTGCACCCGTCCGCACGCCCGCCGTGGGCACGTGGCTGCGCGAGCTAAAAGTAGTCGCGGACAGAAAGGTGTGTCTGTGTGCGGACGTATGTGCACACCCACAACCCGTGTATGCGGGTTGCCGCTGACTGCTGTAATAAGGCTTTCTAATAGACCGGCGTATATTGATGCACTTACTCGTTCTTTCGGTATAAATGAGATGGGCAAAAAGTATATAGGTAAGATGTGTAACTATATACCGTACAGTACATACGTATAAATTCTATTTGTCTTATATATGATATAAATTTGAAAAGAAAAAATCGCGATTGAAATAATTTTCCTTTATACTTGCAGCGTCCAAAAATACTTTTAAAATATATCCTTTTAAAAAAGAATATAGAAAAATATAGTAAATTTTGAAATTGTATTATAAGTTGATTATTATTTTCAACGAAAGCCTGATTTATTTTGATGGGGACACTGGTTATAAGGTATACAGTGGACCCCACACGAGCCGAATGAATTCGAAGGCTTAATTGACTTTAGAGACTACTAAAATCTCCTGTCTTAAATTCATTCAAGATTCAAATGTGATCATCTTCTTTTAGAATGAAAGTTATAATATATACTAACAGGTCCATAATATTTTTCGTGACTGTTGATTATTGTGCTGATAAAATATATTGAATCACTGGGGCGATTGCCAGTTTTACAATATCCGAAATATCCGTGTTTGTATGAAAAACAAAGTTATTATACAATGTTTCAACGTCTAGTCTTTATGCTTAATTTATTGTGAAGCGAAAGAAAGTTTTATTAACAACTATGGTCTTTTTAATTCAAGGTGTTAGGCATTTTTTACTTGCTTCTTCACTTTTGTTTCCTACATAATCTTAACATCTTGGGTGTTTACATTTTCGAAACAAAATAATAGGACCATCCAATTTTATAAGAAAATTATACGTGGTCGAAGTCAAGTAGGATTTGAAGAATTTAAAAATTCTATTAGCAAATTAACAGCATTTTTAATATTCAATAATGTATTAATGTATTTATTCCGGTATAACTAAATCTTGAATTTTTTTTGAAAATAATGTTATGAATGTCAAAAGTAGTTAATGAGACACATTTCGAAGTATAATTATTTGAGGCCTACGATGGCTCGATCGCTAGAGCAAAGGACTAGTAACTCGGTGATCCGAGTTTCAAATCCCGGTCTCGGCCAATTGACACGAGCACCGCTGTAATAATTTACATGTGCTTTGTTCACAAACACATCGTAAACCTCCGTCGTTGATTAGCACCTGTATTTGGAAGCATAAATAGAGCGACGTTAAATAACATTAAAAAAAAGGTGTAATTATCGATTTGCCTCAAAAATACTCGTGCGGCTTTTTTAATAGACAGTCAACTTATAGGATAATATTGGCAATTCCGTTTGTAAAATGAGATTTTTAAAAACAGTCTCATTTTTGATAATTAATAATTTTTAACGGAATGGCTCTGTCATCGTTGGTCTGAGTATACTTTATATTATCGACCGATGTATATTTGTAAACAAGGATGTTGCGATGGTCAATTTGACAAATTGATACCATATACCACATACTCCGACATACTCGTTAAGATAGCGAAACGTGATGACCCTCTCTGATTCGAACGGTGTTCAAGGAAACGGAACGAGAGAACTACTGGGTTCACTTTAGTAAAAACAATCATCATCTGCAGATTATTCATCTTGTTGTCCCTGAGTTCGAAATCATTGCTTTGATACGCCTACATTGATCGCGTGCTCGATGTCATGTAATTGATAGAGGTTATTGATCATGTTTATATGAAACATTAAAATCTTAATCGTAACTCCCTTTGATTTATATATTTATTTATAATGGTTCCTCAACGATATATAGCAGGGGCTCATTATGAATAACTGATTAAAAGCAATAATAATATATAAAATTTTGTATAAATTGTATTCAAAAGTCAGCATTTCTAACTGCTTTTTAATAATTGTGATGATGTCAGGCATACTAATTCAATATTAGAAAAAGATGTTATCAAATTTTGTTCAAAGAATAAAATTCAAACTTTTGTGTCCAATTTGAGATTAGATCATTAGATAAATTCAACTATTAGGAAAAAATAAAAACGTTCAGTAAAGTTTTCTAATACTCACGAACGTGTAATATATTAGGTATTTTCATAGTTTCTAAAAACATCTGGTTGCATGTATATAGTCAAAATATATTTGGCATTTTGGCACCTTCCAGCATTTTAGGCTTTTGCCAAATTTTAGTAAAAGTTATTGATATTTCTACCATATTATGCATTAATGAATGCCTCTAGACTTATAACGTTTGGTAATATGTAGTACAGTCTGGCAATATAACGTGAGTTCGAGTTTACGATTAAGATATGAGAATCTTTATCGCGCCCCTATTATATTATCTGCTACATTCATATCTGATCATCGACCACACCATGTAAAGATTAACAATCAATTATAATTTTGAGATATAGCTCATAAATCTCGTATACAATAGCATACTGATTATTGAATAATGCGATTCACGCTAGAGTCTGTAGAAGTGAGAAAATTATCTATGCAGTCAAGAATCGAGAGAATCTTTACCTACTGTTATTGAATCAGATGCGAGAGGCCTCACTGATCCTTTCCGATTACTAATTAAATGAGCTCTCGCGGTCAAAATGGAACAATATCCAGCCGGCGGTACTTGTTATTTGGATACTACGTGCGGATATACACTTATACAGTGATTTAGAGTCCAAAAATTTTACTGGTTGTGAATTACATAATCTTAGTCATCATGTAAGGATTAATAGAAGATTCACTTATACATTTGGTAAATTATTAATAACTTCCGCAATGCAGTCATTTCAGTAGCTTCTATTTATGACAAAAATTTGAGCTTAGGTTATACCTAACGTAAAGAAAAGAAAAAGGTTCAAAGTTTTCATTTTTTTTCGATTGACTGAAGCGTTTATATTTTTTGGAATGTGACGCGAATGGGGGATTTTTGAACATTTTTTTAATATAATGAAACAGCAACGAGTTGGTATTATTTAGATAGGACAAAGTAGGCTTAAATTTTTAAATCGAGAACAGCTGTAAATTGTTTTATTTCTTGAATTTTCTTGTCCCATTAAATACGACAAAGATAGTTGAAATTTTGCGGTATATTGACAACTTAATTTTTTAGCGTCCTAAGAATAACGGCATTTCGTCCAATAGAAACGAGAAAATTTATGTAAGTAAATATGAAATTATGCAATCTGCGTAGGCATATATGATATTTTTTATTATGAATTTTATAAATAATGATAAATAGATCCAACTTCTATAATAAATGAAATAAATTATATTTCCTAACTATATTTCAATTAAAATACATAAATTATAATATATAATTTCAGTTGAAAAAATCCTTTTATATATATATATATATATATATATATATATATATATATATATATATATATAGCATTCGATTAAAATTAATGCGGACCAATTTTATTCAAGAATCCTGAACCGATCACGGCGTAACACTTTTGTATAATAAAGCTAACTGTACTCTAATTGAAACATGTTATACGTTAAAATATTGATAGCCTTGATTTTAATTCGTAATTATAAAACGATACTAAAAACTGTTGAATATCAAATCCAATACAATTTGCGGAAAATGTTTAATGATGTCTACATCGACACCCCCAGCGAAGACTAGCAAATTTATTTTTGCGATATAAAGTTGCATAATTTACAATTCAGAACAAAAATATGTACGAGTCAATTCTCGCATCCAAAAGTAGCTTAATTTATGAACTACAGGTTGAAAATGAAAAAATTTGCACTTAAATTTCTATACAATTCCAAGGCTCGTGTGAAAAATTAAAACGTATCGATTAATGTCCATAAATGAGAATTAGTTGAGTTCTTATACTAGTAACATAACTCATACCTTTCCAATGCTCTCAAATAATAATTAAAATTAAAAGAAAATTTAAACAAAATCAGCAATTAGCTAGTATTTCTTGCAAAATTATAAAATGTAAAGGCTTTCGGTGCAACATTTGAAATGTGCTAATTTTCATTAGGAGGGTGAGTTAATAGATACTTGAATTGTGATAGGAAATCATGAGTTTATTTAAGATTAACATTGTTCACGATTCTGAGAGAGGGCAGCAAGAGTTATAAGAATTTCAATAAAACTTTGTAAAATGTACATGATTCCTATAATATAATTACTTGCATCGTATATTCGTATTTTCATTTTTGGTTGTCCAATCATAACCCCCTCTCCAGAGATTACCCACATCTTCTATCCCTTTTCCATCGATAAGAATAAACTCTTAGAAAATCAGAACATCCTAATACAATCCTAAATTATCTTCGATCAGTGAGAATCGAGAAATTCCAGTCGAACGGGAAGTTCAATTACGCGCGCATCCGTTTCGTTTACCTGCGACTTTTTTCTCTTCTCTCCCGCTGAAACAAAACCCGCTGAACTGCGATAGGTAGTACATAATATGAGACTTATACGTAACTAGCATCCCCCATCTCGGCTTCGCCCGAGATAATAATCTATCGATTTCGTAAACAATTCAATAATATCTAAGTAAAAAGTACTCTATATATAAAAATCTATATTACTATAAATAATTGACCGTAATTTACCTATCGCTGCTTCTGTATATACAGTATGGCTTCTATGGGTAAACTTGTACTATCGAGTTCGAGCGGTAGAAAAAGATGCTAAGTGTCTCGAGACGACGTTTACAGAGAGTATCATGTTCGGACTATTAGGATATATCTCGGGATGACTACTAAAGAGAGTTTTACTGCGAGTGTGCGTGTTCGAATAATAGAATACGAATCTCTCCATAAAAATCTCTTAGACACTCCCCGTAGAAGTCGTTCCAAAACATCTGGACATCGTATTCTAACGTCTCAACATGAATCTCCGCATAGAAGTCATCCCATCATGCCTGGACATTGGCATCTACAGTCCGAACACGAAATTCCCTATAGAAGTCGATCCTGCATACGTGGACGTCCCGTAGAAATCGTCTAGAGTCACCTGGACATCGCATTCTATCATCCGGACACGAAACCCCCCGTAGAAGTTGTCCCGACATACCTGAACAACGTTTCCTACTAAATAAACACGATAGTCCCAATATAAGTCTTTCCGAGAAAGCTAAACATCGCTTCCTAACAACTAAATACAATGCTCCCCATAGAAGTCGTTTGGAAACACCTGGTATTATATTTTACCGTTCCAACACGAATCTTCCCATAGAAGTCGATTTCCTGATACCTGGACGTCGTTTTCTACCAACTAAATACAATATCCCCCGTAGAAATCGTCCAGAGACACCTGGACAGCGCATTCTATCATCCGAACACAAAACTCCCAATAAATTTCGTCCTGAGGCAACGGGATATCGTATTCAACCGCCCGTACACGCCAGTACAATATTTCACAGTGGTAACTGTATTTAATATATATATTTCGTATATTTCCGATTTTTCAATTCAATACCGTGTATATTTTAGTAGTGGCACAAACTGAAATTCAACAAAATGTTGGTACGCGAATAGAATATTTTTTAAGCGGACGCTTAATATTGTCTTTTTATACAAGGAATGATGTATTATATATATATATATATATATATATATATATATATATATATATATATATATCGAGATGTTGGTAAAGAACCCTATTTTGCCATCATTTCTTTTGTTCAAACTAAAAAAACATAGTCTAGTGTCAATTCTGAAGTTAATATAACTAATAAAAATATAATTTGTCGTCACAAATTATGTTCAGTATGATTTGACATACAAAATCATTTTATAAGAGAAGATGGAGAAAGAGAGAGAGAGAAAAATTACATTTTCCCACGTAAGAAAAAATAAAATTTACAAAAATGAGTAAAAAATCCATAAGGTGTGACAATAGTGTCAGATAAATTTGAAGAACAAAATGAGTAACACCGACTAACGTCACACCTTCTTTAGGATACGAACCCAAAGTTAGATATGACTATTCAACTGAACTGGTCTGGTATTAATCAATACTTTAAACGGACTACTTTGAGTTGATGTTCGTGATTCAAGACGCCACCTAGCGGCCGCTGGTGAAACTGACTGCTAAAACCGTTAACTTAATTTACTGATGAAAGTAAAATGATTTTCAATAAAAAATATAGCCCATGTCTTTCCCAAGATAATATAGAGTCTATATGTCAAATTTCAGAACAATCGGTTCAATGAAATCGGATGATTAATGTCTATAAATTTGTTAAATTATACATATAAAGTCAATCTGTATTCTTTGTCATGTACTCAGATTACTAAAACATATTTCTTTGAATGATCACTGTTAATTGCAACAAGGAATTCGAACAATGATTAGCCTTAGGCGTTCTTAATAATATGAACCACAAACTTCAGACTTGTAAAATTGTTCTTTCATTATCTCATCAAAAATTATCTCTGCTTTCGATTTTTTGCTCTTAAGCTATCTAGAGTGCCGGAGTGCGATTGAATGAAAATGCGCAGACAATATAATTAAATAAAGAAGTGTAATAATCCAAATAAAATTATTTAATACTATTCATTAATGAATAAAATAAATATATTATGAGGTTACAGAAACATAGTATTTTATTAGACGTACTCTTATAAAATAATTATTTCGTTATTAAAATAATATGTCGTTTATTAAATAACATAACATTCGTGAAGCTGCTCAGACGATTACATAAAATGAAATCGTGAAAATGTGTAAATGAGTTGTTACATTTTGATTTAGCATAGTCATGATCATATATACCAGTCCAAATAGAGATCTAGAAAGTTCGTGGTAGGGTTGAGGCTCAGTGAAGATCACGCCAGTTTCATTTATTGAAGTTACACTTGAGAAGCTGCGATTGGGTTACGCCGAAAAGTAAACAAATTATCTAACATTTTTCTCTTGTATTTTTTACTCAAATAATCATTATTACAGTAGTTTGAATTCGTAGTCTGGATTTATGTGAAAAGTTCTTAAAATGGGATAGAAATGTGTCCGATTGGAACACAAATATATATAAATTAAGAAATCAATTTAATAATTTTTATTTTATTTAAATTATTTAATAGTCCATTAAATATTGATTTTTCTAGCGTGGCGAGAACCATGGTACATCTACAAATCCGATAGATCCATAATGGTTCTTGTCTTACATGGACATATCTTTAGCTGAACTTATCGTAATCTGTCAATTTATTATCAGATTTAACATTAACTGGCAGCATCCATAATCGATCGCTACTAGGTCTCGTTAAACTAAAATTTTTAGGTGTAAAATTTAAACATAAAACCATATGCTCTTTTTGATTCAAAAACAAAAAATGGGGTTTCTATTTTAACTTTTAAAATTAACCATTATAAATGACCTTGACTATTAGGTCGGAAATCAAAATCAAGCTCACTATTGTATTGTCCGATCAAAAATAATGAAACTTTTGTCTGAGATATTTTTTACAAAAATAAATGTTTTTAAAATTGAACTTCAAATGACCGGTATTCACACTTTCGTCTCTACGAATCATACTAGTTGTTTAAACCCTTTAAGTGAATTCATTTTTTTAATTTTAAGTTTTATATTCTTTTTTTATTTCGAAACCAACAAGAGAGGTTGTCATTTGAAATTTCGTATATAATTAACTTCGGTGTCTCAATCTACGAAATGTGAAACAAATGTCGAATTTGAACACACTTAACTTACACCAAGCTCTCCCAATCTGGGGCAGGTTTCAATTCATTGATTGTAAATTGAAAATTGCAAATTATAGACTTATCATAGAAATTATTTGAGTTTAAATTTTATTGAAGGTCGCAGGTGAATCCATCGACTATGGTTGTATAAAAACCGTATACGACAATAGTCAGTCCGTAATTTTGCGCTTCTATAACAATATTACAATTTTAAATTGATTTCAATACGTAATAAATTTCTTTAATTATTAAATAAATATAAATTATTGTGTTAACTATACATATAGTAGTAGTTCATAAGTATGATAGGCTGATTTTATGATTACGCATGAATAAAATCTTACCAATTTCCTATAAAATATAATGAAAAATTATAATTTTGGAAATATTTTTTGTTCTTAGTTTACATGTTTACTCTATGATTATTTGATCAAATTCAAAAGATTGATCCTTTTAATGGCAAAATGTTTTAAACCATTTTTCTTCATCTTTGGGGCAGTGAATGGATACAACGTTAGAAGAGCTTTTCTTGAAATAAATTCAGAAATCAATGTATTTTTTAGAAAATTCATAAAATGTGAACTTCTGGTTACACAAGCTATGAGAAATTTATCGGAGCAAGTGATAGTTCCCAGGAGCATTATCTAGAGAATACGGTGGATACGGTAATAATTTCCATTTGAGTGTTTCCAGATAAGTTTTTTACAGTCTTGGAACGTGTGTGCAAGCATGATTTTCGTGTAGATAAATTACTTTATTATATCTTTCGGTGTATGTCGGACGTTTTTTCTGTAATGCACAGCTCAAGTGCATCGACTGCAGTCAGTAGAAAACGACATGAACTGTTTTATGCAATGTTATAAATTCGTAGTAAATGACACCTGTTTAATGCTTTAGATTGTCACAATGAATTCCGTTTTCCTTTCCGGTAACAGTTCAACACTAAAAACTTTTTCTTTTCTACTGATGAAACAATAATTTGTACCTCTGACAATATTCCTTATATTCAATTCAGATGTCAACTTTTCATTACTCAGATAATAGCTTAATTGCTAACACGAGTATACATTGAGAAATGCCTGCAAATATTTATCTTCAAATATTTATCTTCAAATATTTTCTTATGACTAGGTTGCTTCTTGTCATCCAAGACGTAATCACTAAATTTAAAAATGTACAAACGACTTCCGACATGTTTATTTAGCTATAGAATATATTATCACTCTACCATCTGACGAAAATATGTCAGGCTTCAACAGTTTCACTTTTATTCATGTTAAATTAAGGGATCAAAACTTTCCACAAACAAAACACTGTATTCAGAACAAAATTTTAACATATCCGATGAATTATAAAGTGTTGTTATTTATTACAAGTTTTGTACAGCAAAAATAATATTCTACGATAGGCATATGATTGTTATTTACAATGTATATATGTAACAATGAAATAATATACTACTTATTCCATCTTTTGTAAGGTTAACCCCGGATAATCAATCAAAAAATTTATTTTTTCTCATTTTTACCTAAAAACCACTCCTTGGCCGCTGGATTCCGGTTCTATATTCCTTATCTACTACGAAAAAACTTCTTTACGAACTTCCTTACTACCCTCGGCCTCGCCTCGGGCCGCAAACCTCTCGTTTCGTAAATAAAGCCTTTCTGTACTCGATAAGAAATCTACTATTTCCTATTGTTTGATTAGAAAAGACCATTTAAATTATATTTTTTATTATATTTGAATAATGTCATTGAAATATATATTTATTTTCTTATTTACATATAAAAAATTACAATTTTCTCTAACCTTCAGAGAATAAATAAAAAATGAATTAATATAGTAATTGACCGTAGTAAAAAAATTTATTATTAAAGAAACGATGAAAATAAGAGTAAAGATTATATTATTTATCAATACAAAATAAAACTTAAATCTGTAACGAAAAAAATACAACTAAAATTTATATTGCAATCTTCATAAGACAATATATACAAATGATTCATAATTTAATTTGTCATAATTTTATAAAAAATCGAATTCAAATTTTATAAAAAATAAATTCAACATTCTTAGAACCTCTTACATATATATATATATATATATATATATATATATATATATATATATATTTTACGCTTTCTTACGGTGGGCTTAAACCTACAAGCGACAGAGATAGAAATTCTGACTTAACTGACATATATATAATGGCCACCATAATTTAGTAGCGTGGGCTTTTTTAGAACGAGCTATAAATTTTGCAGAAATCTTTTTTTCCGTTATGTTTCATCCTGACAAGATTGTATGACTCATCGTATGTATTAATAAGAGATTATATATATACTTGGGAATACCGAGCCAGTCCCATCGCTTCCAAACAAGATAAACTTTATATATTTGGATGCTCTGATTATGAATATCATATTATTGACTGTTATAGTGAAGATTAGATTTTGAAAATGATTGTAGTGATTTAAAAATTAACTGTATAATGATTCAAAAACCCATAGTTGTGTTGAAAAAAGACAAAATAAATTTTTACCTTTTAATTATTCGGTATTTTTTTCTTTTCTTTTCGTTTAAGCAAAATATCATTTTCAAGAAATTAGATAGATTTTTATGGGAAGTAGATAGATATTATTATCTAAAATATAATTTAAATACTTCATTAAGTTCATTCATTATTCAACTAATATTTAGAGTTTAAATTATATCCTAATTTTGCTATTTCATAGTTAAATTATTTGAAAATTACATGAATTTGTTAAATTCGTACGTAAACAAAAAAGAATAAATTTTTTCTTTATCAAACATATTTTTAAAATAGATGGAACGAATTGAATAAAGGTAATGTCCACATATATTCAATAAATAGTTTTTTGTTCATTATTGAAAATGCTAATATTTGTAATATACCGTTGCTTCCGTGCGCGTGCACATACATACACACTATGTACGAACGCGCGCTTGCGCGCTTGCGTAGTTTTAAGCCGGGCAGCGCGGCCTTCTTTTGCGCGTCTTCCGTATCAACATGTATGTGTTATATATATATATATATATATATATATATATATATATATATATATATACGAGCAAAGGGGAATCCCCCCGTTACGCTGCCCGCCGACGCCGCTTCTTCTTGCTGGCGCTCGCTGCTCTCCAAGTGGGTCAGTCGCATATCCTTCCTCAAGAGTCGAGATACATAACTGTGCCGTGTATATATGCATGAATACACACACACACACACACACACACACACACACACACACACACACACATACAAAGGAAGTGCGGCGCAAAATTCTATTTCTCGCGTATTATGTACAGAAGAAATTTGTCACCCTAATGATGGACGATGGGATGGCAGCGTTTGGATACAGCTTTTACGTGCATTCGAGGTATATATGGTTTCTCCTCGCGGAAGGGAGTTGATAAAACCTGTCGGCATTGTGTCTGAATTTAGTTTTTGCAATATTTTTTCTTTATTTTTTAAAAATAGAATATAATTTAACTATACCAGTTGTCCAGCCCGCAGTTCTAAGCCCACAGCATCTACCAGGAAAGTTCAAAATTATATAATAAGAACTTTTATATGAAATCGGAAAAACGACGAACTTCCGAAATGTTTTATAAATCAGATTTGATTTCATTGCCAACTCAGAAAAATAATTTTACAGAGAAGCAGAAATTAAATAGTAACTTGCCTATAAGAGCAATAAAGGTCTCCTAAATGTTTTATTGAGATACTGTATTCAAATCCGTTCAGCATTCCATTCTCTCACGTCAGGTTTGTACATTTGCAAAAAAATTTTAAATAATCGAAAATGCTAGCTTCACTGGGATGTGGTTACCGGATAGGGGTTGGTGAGGTTGGGATTTTGTATAGTTTTTTTTTTTATTTGTGATATTCTTAAAATTTTATGCATAAAATATTATTGACAATATCATGGATATTTTTTTTGTGTTTTGTAAATATAAAATTAATTTGGATTTTTAGAAATTTGCTTTTTGAAATGGATTTGAATTTAGCATCCATACAAACTTTGAAGATGAAAAAATATAGAAAACGTGTAATAGTTGTTTAATCAGGGGTCCTGTATTTTTAATGTTAAAAAGTCGATCTATCGACACAAATGGCAATAAATAAAAGGATAAAAATAAAGAATCAAATTTAAACTCATTTTTTAAATAAAATGGAGGAACGATATAATTCCATATATATATTGAGATTAATTAAACTTTCAAACCAAAGCAATCAAGATACTTTTAATTACTGGTTCAAATTCGGCGACAAAGAATTCTTCAATTATTATAAAAGTCAGCATGAATAAATGAGTCACTTAAGCATTACGTAAGGATCGAGTATTCTTACAGATGGTGTTGACAATTAAAGAAAGAAGAATTTCTCTCTCGCTACAATCTTGGTATAATATACAGGCTGTGAGCAGGACGTATACATGTACATCACGCGATGCACTGCTAGCTTCAAGGAAAGTGTATACGTTTCCTGACGCCGAACTCCTCGAGGGTGAGAGTTTAACGCGCCTTATTTCTGTTATATATATATATATATATATATATATATATATATATATATATATATGTGTGGAAATCCAATAACGGTATAACATTATCTTCGTTCGAAATCACGCGCGAAGTGCGGATTCAATTCCCTCCGCGCCGCTGGGTGCATGGAATATTTATAATTTTAAATACGTTTCGAATATTTCGATATTTATGCTCACATAGTCTCTATCGCCCAGTCGGAATTTTCATAAAAGCCTGAGGTTCATAAGCTTAGATTTGCCAGCGAACTATTAAACATCTATATTTCTACTAGAAACGATTTAATTAAGGAATATATATTGTTTTCATCTACGTTTTTTCAGAAAAACTTTCTAAGAAGTAGAAAAGAAATCTGTGATTCGAAGGTTAGCGATTCCGGATTCGAAACAAGAATCTCGTGTATATTGCGGAAAGCTTATGTACGTTATAGATCAGCGACTATTGGCCTATATGTGCGAGGGGTATTTGAGATGATCTTCGATGTAAAAAAAATGGAAAAAATAGCGAATAGAAACGCAGACAATAAATACCAAAAGTACAATCAATACGCACAAACTTGGTTGTTCTCGATCTCAGGCACATTTGAATAAAAACAGATTCTTAATCACCCTGGTTATTGATTTCATCGGGTATTATTTGCATTGAAAAAAGTTATTCGGTTTAAGTAAATCTATTGACTAGAAATTCTTTTACTTAATTTTAATAAATATTTTTAAAAATTAAATAACTTTTTCTTAATTGAAGGAAATATTTCATGTTTAAAGAAATATATGTGTTTAAAAAAACATATATGTATAAATTATATTTAAAAACCATTTTTCATTAAAAAAATATTATTTTCAAGGTAAATAAATCACTTACTTAAAATCAAAAAATGTTACAAAGAAAAAAATCTTATGTAAACTATTTATTGAATTCGAACAGATCGGTTTATTAAATACAAACTCTAAATAAATATTTATTTAAAGCCATAAAATAATAAATTTTTGTATATAAAGAATTTATTAATTAAAAAGTGTTCATATTTGATATCTTTAAAGCTCAAGTTGTTTTTTATTCGAGATAATAATTACTACATTTAAGTAAATCATAATTTATATTTAAATAAAAAAATTATATTAATTATTTAAGTAAATTATCTCGTTGCGATAATAACGAAATTGGTTATTTATTCGAATCAAGAAAATTGTCTTTACTTTTTTTCAGTATATATGCTTCTAAATAAGCTGCAGCTCGTGCGCGCGCTCGAAGGCGCGCTGACCTCGTTTATAAACCAGGAGGCCTCTTTTCCTGCAGCGGGCCTGCAGGAACGAGCGAAAAGAGACGCGCCTGGGTGCGCAAAAACCCGAACGGTCCGCATTCCCTTGACAGAAAATGCTCTTCGAACGAGTGAGTGAGTGAGTGAGAGAGAGGAAGAAGAGAGAAAGAGTGAACGAAAGAACGAAAGAAAGAAGAAGCGTTCTTCTTACCTGATAGAAAGCTCCCGGCGAGCGAGTCGTCATCCTGACCGAAGGCGACGTCACTACAGGCGGCCACCAGCAGCGCCAGTATCAGCCTCGCAACCCCAAGCCACTCCATTCTGCCGCGCCGCTTTATACTTTGCACCCTCTCTGTGTATCCCCGAAGCACTCCCTCCCACCCCTCTGTCTACTCCGCGCGAGAGAGGGAGAGAGAGAGAGAGAGAGAAGTACAGAGAGGTGCGATATTCCACCGGTTCGAAAGTTACAATGTATATATATATATATATGTGTGTGTGTGTGTGTGTGTGTGTGTGTGTGTGTGTGTGTGTGTGTGTGTGTGTGTGTGTACGTGTTTATATGAAATTATAAATAATTGATGTGTATATCTATAAAATGACTCGTGCACACCGGATTTCGCGAGTTTGATATGCTGATTGTGAGACCTCGCAGGTAGCGCCTGGCGCGGGCGGTACGATCGGTATTATGTCTGTATATAGGTCCCTAATCGCGCGCGCGCTCCGCGAGCCTCATAATATTATAAGCGTCTCGATCGGCGCTGACGCGGAAACTGGCGGCCGCGCGTGCCCGCCGGTATATAGGATAGGATACATAAGACCCGTATATACCGCAGCCCGTGCAACGGGCATATAGTGGCTCTGCGGCGGCGGCGGCTCTGTCGGCAGTCGTATAGCGGGCCCACCGCGAGCGCTCCCCCCCCCCGTCCCTCGCTCCGTCAGCCGCCCCGCCAGCAAGTTGTGGGTCAGGGTGTGCGCGCGCCGGTGGCAATGCCCAAGTTAAGAGGATCGCGGAGTGGGAGGTCTGTATATATATATATATATATATATATATATATATATATATATAGTGGACACACGAGAGAGACTCGTCTAAGCCGCATGGCATGCCTCTCATGTCGTTTTTATGGGAATTCCCCCCTTTCCACTACATCTACCTCAAGACACTTGCCACGGAAGGATATACAGGATGTGTATAAAAATATGTGTATATATATATATATATATATATATATATATATATATATATATATATATATATATATTGTATTTTCCTTTTGCTATTTTCCGTCTCTTTCCCTCTTTGTTCCCCCATTCTTTCTCTCTTTTTATACCTGTTCTTTTTCCTCTCCTCTTCTTTCCTTTCTTCATTATAGACAACCTAATACCTGTCTCATCTTCATTTTCCTCGCTCTCTCCGCGTTCAGTGACCGGCGACTTTCCTCTCCCTTTTTCTCATCCCAGAGAGGCGAAAAAGATAGAAAGATAAATCGGTAAAGAGAGAGAGAAAGAGAGAGAGAGAATGGTTCGCTTTTCTTCTATCCACTTGTTCCTCTGTTTGCTACAGCGCGAGTGATGCCAGTGACGTTACGTGTAAAGAGATATGATAATTGATGTAATAATAGAAGAGAGAGGTGGATAATCCAATGAATGTTGATCGAATCGATAAATTTGATTGTGCAAACAAAAAAAAATTAAATTGCACAACAACAACAAAATCTGAAAAGGTAGGAAATGTTGTCATATAATTTGCAAATTATTTTTTGTATTTACAAAAATATGTAAATTGATTTTTCGTCAGTTTACTTGAGGGTAAATTGTCTCTCGAAGAAGAAAATCAAGTATCACGCGCGTATTAAAATGTACTATTGTGAAATTATTAATTATTTATACTTTTTAACGCCGACAAGTCAAAAAAACAAATCGCGTAGATTGAAACAATATGCGAAAACTGTTTACAACCGCACATACCCTATTGCAATGCAATTATAACACAGTACAATTTAATGCATTAGCCTGCGACTCAAATAGTCGATGATTCTAAAACTGGTTGAGCAGTAATTTATTGGAGAAAAACAATAATAATAATACATTTGACGAGCGCTAAAGTGCATATCGATACATTCTGCCAAATATAAAAATTGAATCATATTCGGAAAAAACTATAAGAATTCTAAAAATTAATCAGAGAAATTACGAACTACGTCAAAATCAGACCAGATCTTTTCTATAAAATTTTCTTTTTAAAAAATCTAAATGAATATTTTATGCATAATCATTGAAAGCAATTAAATTCGAATGATTATTATTATGATAAATGAATAATTTAATATACAGTTTATACGAACTTTGTTAATGGCATTTGAAAAGAATGTAAAATGCGATTTCTTTCGGGTGAAATTTTTTTTTAACAGTTTGGTGTATTTATAATTAATATTCGTCTTAGTAGCTGTTGAAAGATTTCTCGAAAGGTAATGTAAATGTCCAATTGCAGAAATAACCTGTAGATTACCACTTTTTAAGGATTGATATGTACTGATCTAATCCAAATAACCGGGTAGACCTTAATAACATTCATCATGAATAAAAAATAACAATTATTATAAATAAGATGATTTAATAATAATATTTTCACCGAAATAAGAATTATATGAAAACGAAAAAACAATAGAATGTGCAGTAGTGTTAAATTTGCACATGATACTGACAGATAATGTTTAGAAGAATAAAATTTACGATTTCACCTTCTGCTTTTTCAACATGTTTAGTCGTTTAGATTATATACTAAGTATTTCCGTGCTTTATTATTTATTAATCGTGTCACTGTTTAATTTGATATGATGCTTACAATCAATTGAGTAACAATAAACAATTGAATTTGTATTATGTTTTCTACCTTCTTTAATTCTAGTATCTAACATTGTTTGATTTCAACAACATACGTTGATGTCCTTATGAAATTATTTTTATAAACACCTTTACAAATATCCTGCTTTTTTATTATATATTTACCTCGTTTTATATATAATATTAATAAATTTTTTGTCGATGAGTAGGATAGTTCGTATGCTGTATATTTTAAATTGTTATTTAATACATTTGCGAAATTTTGTCATAACGTAATCCCAGTAGAGTAAAGCATTATTAATTTTTATCTGGATAAAAGTATAATTATAATTATTTAAAATCATCTGAAGAGCTTTATGATTTACATTTTAGCATACGAAACGGGTTATAAATAGCATTGGCTGATTAATATAGATTTTCCCGATGTTTAATGCGTCCCACATTATGAGCGATCATCCCATTTGGTGGTACTGACGATATTGCACTCTCAGGAAATTCGACGCGCTTCTAAATGTTAGCGGCAACTATCCGTTGCGATCTGCAAAAATTTCATTCGAGGGAACGGCACTAAATCTGTTTGGAGCATGGCGCATGGACTTTGTCACGTCGAGTTTTTTTACTTAGCATAAAATATACGCCTAATCTTTGCAAGTATATGTTTATGGTCTCTTATTTTCATGCCTCTCCATTACCTACTTCCCCAAGTTTAGACTCTTCACCAACTTATATGCCTTTCACAAGTCATATCCTTATCGAGTGACTCACGGGATGCTTAGAATTTTATTTAGTGACAATTTTTTATTTTCATGAATTTAGCACATTAAATTATAAATACAATGAATTCTTTTAGAATTATGAAATTATATTTGTTTAATTCCAATGATCATATATTATTAAATTTAAATTTCGAAAACAAGATAATTAATAAAAATTAAAACTAAATGGACTTGTTGACGAATGATATTTATTATCAAGCTTCCACATTGTTAAAAAGTTCTACAACAGATATAAAATAAATTTTTTAAATTAACAAAAAGTCAAATTAACATAAGTACATTGTATTTTTCCAGTTCACTTAAATCTAATATATTATAAATATTATAATAGACTCAAGAAAAGCGGTTGTTATGAACGTTAATTTTAAGAACTGGCAAATGCTTTTTCTGCCTCGTGCCATACGCCGTTTTTTAACATAAAAAGTATGCACAATACATGTTTGTAATTATTGAATTATAAAAGGAATTTGAGAATTGAATAGGAAAATATGAGGCTTAGCATACCCAGATAGTATAATACAATATTAAACGAAAATTGTAAAATTTTGGAAAAAGGGAAAGAAAAATGGAATTGAGATACTCAATGATGAAATTGCAAATGGAAGACAGTTCAAATATTTCTAATTTGTGTTTAATGAGAAATATGATAGAAGACAAAATAAAAGAACTAAAGCAAAAAGAGAAAGTAGATGTTCAAAAAGTATGAGGTCTTGAAAAATACCGCAAGCGTGATTATGGTGAAATTTGATAAAGAACGTAATGGGTTAAAGGATTCAACTAGGGAGACGAGAGGAGAGCGTATAGAATTAAAACAGATGCAGATCGATTACGTCAGGTAGATATGACGGTTAGATTCTTGTATACGGAATAATATACGGTAGAAGAGCTTCAGAATACGAAGAAAAAAAATTAATAAAGCGATAAATATTGATTAAGCAATCTTGCAATGAAAAACAATCATGAAATGAAAAGACTCGTTACTTATTTCTAATTTATTAGAGTTAATTCGGATTAAATACAGAATTAGTGAAAATATTGAGAAATTAGAATAAAAATTTAAGAGAATTGCTAAACAAAGGGAAAAACTTCGAAAAACAAAGAATATGGAGTAATATGTTGAAGGATAAAGGTATCATAACAGGTACAAAAAATAGTGGTAGAAAGAGTACCTAAAGTTCTAAAGAAGGCTAAATGTACGAAAGTTAGAAAGACCATAACAAGTATTAGATGTGGTAATAGAATAGCAAATAGTAAATACTATATGGAATAAAAGAAGAGAATAGAAAATGCAATTCATCTAGAAAATATTGGAGGATTTATTGAAATAATACAGGAAATCCGAAGCGTAGGGGATAGACTTATCAGGTTATGATGAAGATCGATTACAAAAAATATTTAGCAAAAACCGTAATATACAAATAGAGAAACTTTCTTTAGAAGAAAGAATTTAGAAGAAAGTTCTAAATACAATGAAAATCGAGACAGAAGCAAAACCCGATAGAGTTTATAGCATAGTATCGCGAAGAATACAGGAAGAAAAGTTTAAAAAGAAATTGCGCCTGTTATTCATTATATTTTGTTGATGCATATTAACCTTAAGATATAAATTTAAGAAAAAGCCGAGCGGATTTCATGGAAGGAAAGATTTAGTTACCTGGTAGGCTGTGATCTGGCCATGATCTAGCCGGCAGATGCGTCGCGAGAATCATAGATAAGAAAAATCTTCAATGAGGATTATTAGGGCTAAGATAGTCAGGCAAAAACAAAGAAGGTTTCGAGCAGTAGAAAAGCGTTCAGTCTGTTGAAGGCGATGGTTTAAGTAAAATGTACTTATAGATCATGTGCTGTTTATTGAGTTGATGCGAATCAATTTTTTACAATTGATCCGTGAGATAAATCCATATTTGGATATGATTAGGATATGGAAAAGGAAAGAAGTGAAGGAAAACAAAAGAAGAACACTTGGTTCGAACCAAAATAAAATAAAATTTTATTAGACTTGCGTAAGGAAAAGCCTATCCAGGTATAAAAACATCATCCAGTAAAATTCGGTTAACCTCTTAACAGACTGTATGCGCACTAGGAATAAAGAGAAACTTAAAACTACGAAAAACAATCATATGACGACTGGTGGAATTCCGGCAAAGACGGCACGGCACCCCACGTAATCACCATCTATAAATGACCTGAATTCATTCGAATTGAAAAATTACACTACTTTTGAAGAAATAGGTTCGGTTAATGATACGATCGGAGCTTTTGATACAGAAATAAAAATAAGGAAATATTTCATAAAACTTTTGACATTATAAGTAATACTTATAATAACCCCAGGCTCCGAAGAATGAACCGATCATAACGAAGATATTGTTCCGAAAGTTTGAAAAATTGATATTGCTGAAGATAATGAACTTAATTCGTTTAATATTTAAAATGTAGATGCATGAGAAAAGGTTCAAGCCTTTGTTCAAAATTATAAGCCTGTAAAAACAAGGGAAGTTCATGTTAAAATGAAAATTGTGTTAAAAAATGACAAATAAATAAATGGTTAGATGACAACATTATTAAACCATCTAACTCGAAATATGCAAGCTCAATTGTGCTTGTCAAGAAAACAAATCGAAAAATAAAAATCTGCATTGATTTATGAAAATTAAATAAAATTTTTAGAAAACACCGTTATTCGCTACCCGTGATAGCAGATCAGTTTTTAAGCAGCAACATTTTTTAAAGCAATTGTTTTAAAAAGGGGAGTTTTCCATGTAGACGCAGAGAAAGGCAGTCAAAAATACGTGTTTTTCATAGTATCTGATGGCAAATATTGAATTTCTTAATTTTCCGTTTGGGTTGTGTAATTTTCCGGCAATTTCCCAAAAATTCATTGACGTGGTTTTCAAAGATTTAATTGAAAAGAGATTGTTATAAAAGATATCAACAATAATACACTTTATCCTATTTATTATGTAAGCGGTAAAACGACACCTGCTAAAGAGAAATGTACGAGTTACGATCATACGATCTCTTCGTCTGCTCCCTAGGTCCTCAGTACTTATGATTGATGAGCAGGCAGATTTTCTAAGATATTAATTTGCTCAGCTTGGAAAGAAGTCTTTTCCTTTACCAAAAATTTCCTTCTGGTTATCCTGGAGGAGACTGATTATTTAAAAATAAAAAATTTACGTTTTATACAATCGAAATTTGAGGTTCTATCATTTATTTGAGCTAAGGACTTACAATGTTCGAAATATAATACATTCCATTTGTATCAACAACTATATATTCGTCAGCTTTAAAAGTATTGATGCTATCTCACTTTAAATATCAAAAAATTGTTTCCTTAGTTGTTTGCATTCATCTGTAGTTCTCATTTTTTGACTATTTCTATATAGTATATCTTTCATATGACCTTCATTTGTATGCTCAGGTTGTACTATTTTTGGTCTTAGTTTTTCTCGCACTTGGTCGACCAATAGTTCTTGTAGCTGTTTTTTCTGCAATTTTTTTGTTTTACCCTTTCTTTTTTCTACAAACGACAAGCTGCTCTCTATATCGTGAACTATAACATTTACCGTTACTCTATTTACTGACTTTTTATTCTTAATTTCCATTAGTAACGAGGTTCTCTGACGTTTTTTGTGAATTTACTCTATCGATTTTTTTGAAGATAGAAACATTCTCAACCTCTCATTATAGAGTTATAAATAATAGAGTGTGCTAGTTCTACGTTATGATCCAAGTTAGCATCTTTTCCATTTAAAGAGAGAAAGCATTTTAAGCGTCACAGTTCTCTGGCCATTTTTACTGATACGCATGCAAAAATCAAGTTCTATATGTTTTAAATCTTTGAATTATAAATAGAATTGAATTTGTGCATACGCATTACCAAAACAGTTTCAAAACGTGTTTTAAAAAGTTTTCTTTTTAAACCTAGAGATAGTTTAAGAGCCCTAGCTCATATTCTATCCTTTGCCTTTATGTTCCTCATCCTTACATAATATACTCAAATATAAATTCTTCTTAAATTTATCATAATTTTTTATAATAATTTAATTAACCTGAGAGGCTCAAAATGGGAAAAACTAACAGAAATTCACACTAGTGCACGATCAATAAATGTTGAATGAATGACTTTGACTGATCAGTGCGAGACCGATAAATGACCATTGCGTAGCAGGATAATGGCGAATGAGCGACGCTTGAGTGATCAGCGAATGACCTTTCTTTTAAAATAATTAGTAACCATTGAATGACCATTGAGTAACCGCTGATTGTATATAGAATCATCGGTGAGTGCTTCTGGAATGATTGTTCAGTGATCAATATATGATTCTTGAGTGACCGGTAGGATGTGTGGGGAATGAATGTGTGGATTGATATATGGCGTTTGAATTATTTTATATGAATGGAGGGATAGATATATGAATAGATGGATGAATGTGTGAATCTGTGTATGGTTAAATGACTATATCTTATAGATTGTCCCATGGGACTATATCTCATTAATATGTGGATGGCTGAATGTGTGGATAGAGGGTTATATGGGTGAGTGCATGGATTACTGGATCAATGGATGAATAAGTAGATGACAAAAATTAGGGTTTAAATATGCCTGTTTAATTAAAATCCGAAATCATAATATCATAAAAATAAAATTTGATACACTTCCAATAAATTTTTTCAATCTTTATATACCGATTTTTTCTTCAATCTTAGAATTTTTAGGAGTTGTCCAAGAAACTACTTAAGACGCTAGAATGGATGTTGCAGAGCTACTTAATGATAGGTCTGCGAATAGCATATTTTCTAAGCGGACGCAAAATATCGCCTTTTTTGCAGAAGTGATGATGTATTTTATATACATATAATATAATATTAATATACGTATAGTTTCTAGACTGTTAGTAAAGAACCCTATTTTGCAATCATTTCTTTTTTTTAAACAAAAAAAACATAACCGATGTCATTTCTGAAGTTAAAAGAACATATAAAAACAAAAACTTAATTTGTCATCACAAATTATGTTTAGTATGATTGAACATACACAATAATTTAATAAGAGAAGACGGAGAGAGAGAGAGAGAGAGAGAGAGAGAGAGAGAGAGATATTCCCATGTATCAGATTAACCTGAAGAACAAAAAGGATAATACCGACTAACGTTACACTTGCTTTAGGATATGAATCCCAAAGTTGTATATGGTCATTCATCTGAGCTAACCTGGTATTAATACTTTAAGCGGACTACTTTGAGTTGATGTTCGTGATTCAAGACGCCACCTAATGGCCGCTGGTGAAACTGATTGTTAAAACCGTTAACTTAATATACTGATGAAAGTAAAATGATTGTCAATAAAAAATATAGCATATGTCCTTCTGAAGGTACTATAAAATCTATATGTCAAATTTCAGAGCAATCAATTCAATAGTTTTTTGTTTATTTGTCTTTATAAATTAGTATGATATGATATAATATTATATATATATACATATCTTACATACGGTTTCTACGGGGAAACATTAGTTTCATTCACTGGCGGCCGAATACAATATCCCGATGCATTTACATATATATTACTGTGTACAAATATGAATAAGACTTTATTTATAATTTTTGAAATCGTTATATATTCTTCTAAATCTAATTCATCCCCCTCAAAATAACCCCTCCCCCGGATGCAATGCAATTATGCCAACCCTTTTTCCAATTTTCAAAACACTGTTTATACTCGTATTCCAGAATGGCCATCAATTCCTTCTTCGATTCGGCTTTGACATGATTTTTTCAGTCTCCGTTCTCCTTTAGCACGATATTCGCTCGATTGATCGGTTGTTTCTGGATCGTAAACATAGACCCAAATCTCATCTCCAGTTATTATGCGTTCTATCTTGTCTTGATAGTTCGGAACGTCATTTCATAGACCTCCATGCGTTGCTGTTTTTCAAAAAAATTGAGTGTTTTTGGCACTATTCGAGATTTCACTCTTTGCAGCCACAAAATGTCTTTCAAAATGGTATTGACTGACCTATTTGAAATTCTAACAATATCATCAAGCTCTCTAGTAGTCAATCGACGATTTTGCAGGTCCAATTCTTTGATTTCCTCGACGTGTAGCCGATCGTAGATATTCTTGGTCGTCTTTGATGTGGTTCCTCTTTAACACTATCTCGACCTTCTGTGAACAATTTATACCAATCAAAAATACTTGCTCTTGTCATTGACTTCTCACCAAAGGCCTTCTGCAACATTGTGAACGTTTCGGCTGCCGACATTTCATTTCGCGCGCAAAATTCAATGCTATTTTTTTGTTGAATAATTTCAGACTTTATAAAAATCGAAGAGACAACTTTTCTTTATTCACAAAACACAAGCGTAACAGATAACTCTCCAGTACTACCAACTTAAGAATAAAAACATTTGTCCAAATCGATAAACCTGGGAAGTTTGAATTGAAAAGTCTTACTCATATTTGTACACAGTAGTAGTATTGTATAAAATGGTCTGCGAAATATAACGTTTTTGAAGTAAATGCTGCTTTAAAGTAGTTTTTTATACGGAAACAACGATAAGTAAATTATATATAAGGAATATATATTTGTACATAGAGTACAAAAAGTAAAAAAAAATGTAAGGCGGCATTTCTAGTCTTTTTGCATAAATTTTCAAGATTTTTTTCTTGCAGTAAACTTTATTATCTCACTAAAATTTTTTTATATTAAAAAAAAACATATTAAAGTCTGCAAAAAAAATTTTTTTTCATTATTCATCCAATATGGCCCAGATATGGCTGCCACAACGAAGCTTGCTTTTTTTGGCTGACATCATATCTTGACACAGGAAGCTCTGAAATGAAAAACTCAAAAAGCATATTAAAGTATAAGAAAGTGTCTATAGCCCGTACTAAAATCAAGAAGTTTAAGTAAAATAAAAACGAAATGGCGGGCTTTTCTAATTTTCGGCTTATTTTTTGAGGTTATGTTGTTTAAAAAAGTGCTCAAATGTAATCGAATATTCATAATTCTAGTACGGGCTATAGCCACATTCTTATACTTTAATATGCTTAATATTTAACTTAATTAATATGCTTAATATAATTGAATTTTTCATTTCAGAGCTTCCTGTGTCAAGATATGATGTCAGACAAAAATAAAACAAGCTTCGTTGTGGCAGCCATATCTCGGCCATATTGGATGAAAAATGAAAAGAAAAAATTTTTGCAGACTTCAATATGTATTTTTTTAATATAAAAAAATTGTAGTGTGATAATAAAGTTTACTGCAAGAAAAAAATCTTGAAAATTTCTGCAAAAAGACTAGAGATGCCCCCTTAATTCATTGTCCTTCGTTCTTGCGCTGTTTGTAAATATTTAACAGACAATCAGAAAGACAGTATTCGATTTTTCATTTGAGAAGATGGAATCTAAAAAAAAGGGAATAGTAAACACTCGCGAGCTCTCGAAGTAATGGGAAAAAACTCCACAGACACAGGGTTACCTTTTTCGAGAGTAATAGAGCACATGATTATATGTAGCGTCTACGTCCCACCCTTTGTAATTTGGATTAAGGGCACGGTCATAACATTAATAGGAAATTGCTTTTGTCATACACAGTTTTTTGCTGTTAGCTTATATGTTCGTATTGTTTCGAATTCCTGAAACATTTTGCTCTTCAAATTTGTTCTTTAATTGCTTACTTTTTAACGGGGAAAAATTTTTTAGAAATAAAAATTATGGCTTGTGTAAGAATTTTTTTTAAGGAGACAAAAATATTTCTTGAATTTTAATAACCTTTGAACACATTATTAAAGAACCTTAAATGATTCTTTATTTTAAAAAATGACTAAATGGCGAGGCTATGTGTAGCTGTAGTTCGTAACGTGTAATAAGTTACTTTCAATTGGTAACTGTTCAATTTTTCCAATTTCTTTGGCTGATCTGAAACAAGTAAAAGAAATAATTTTCGAATAGTAATGTAATTTCACTCTATACCTACTTATAAATGTAATAAAAAATTACAAACTTGTAAATTGAACATCTTTTTAAAATAAGTACGATTTTTCATCATTTTTGTGTTATATTTATGTGTACAAAATTAATTTTTAATAACGAAAGTTTAAATCCTCAAGGATAAATAGTGTAAAGATTCGATTCCCGCTGTCGGATGCTTCAGCAGATCGCTAGGATCGGATCAGCAGTCGGGAAGGAAAGGAAGGGTGGAAAAAATAATGGAAAAATATCTGTTTCGTAAATAATACTCTTGTTTCGAACTTACTTAATTATTTAGAAAATTGGAAATCTCTCAGGCGTGGGATCGTCCGCAATCCGTGTAATTGTGCCGTGTCCCTACGCTCTGTGACTTACGAACTACTTCTACTCGTACCCTGTGATGCTTGAGTTCAGACGCGAGTGCTACAATAAACCTTACAACGGATGGTCCATACGTGCACAGAGATACCTAAGCTGGAAAGAGGTCGCGGAAACAATTTCCCCTCGGCAACTGGCACAGCCAGCTTACAGTTACGTGGGTGGCTTGAGTATAACTGGCTGTTGCTTCAAACTGCCCCGAGATACTCGAGTCAGGTACCCCGATTAATATAGATTACTCAGAAGAGCCGGAAAGCACTGACCAGTCTTTTCATCGACTGATTCCAGTCGAGTGGTGCACTTGCTAATAAGCTGTTCAAGCGGCGGTGGCTCGGGCACCTATTGTGCTTTTGGTTGCAGCGTTGCCATGTTGTACTGCGTGCGTGTTAGTATGTACGGTGTCATGTATGCACGTAGTCGCACGTTGTGTGTGTAATAATGTATATGTAATTGTTAGGTGACACTTGCCTGAGTCGCACCCTCTTTTCCGGCATACCCATTAGGATGCAATGGACAGAGCCATACCTTCATCGTTGCGGCCGTCACTGGCGTGACTCACTCTACTGACGTGACATATAGTTATGTGGGTTGCGGTAACGACGTGTCCTCAGATTTGCGTCCTCTAGATGTGCGTCCACCAGGCGAGAAATGGGCTGGCGCAGACACGAATTCCTAGCTGTCCAGTCACGACACGAATTCAGAAATGCCTAAGCTCATGCGCTAGGGTCGCGGTCTCAGAGGATAAGGTTCGCTCAAGACTAGCCTGGCTCATGCTTCAAGCCGCCCGAAGATGCTAGAGTCAGTTACCCGGATCTAATAGAGATTACTCAGAAAATTCAGTAAACGATGATGAGTTTTTCCATCGACTGCCTTGAATCAATCGATCTCTTTGCTTGTAATCGTGTTCGAGCGGCAGCGGCTCGGGTGCAGCGTCAGTGTTGTTTGGCTGTGTGTAGTTTGGCTTTTTTTGTCTCATCTAAGCTGCAACTAATGTGCCGAGCTAGCTGATCACGATCTTTACTTTTAGCAAATCCCCTGCGTAGTCCCAGTACAAATGTCGAAATTATCAATGATCTCTAAAATAGAACTGTATCCCTCGATGATTACGTCCGCAGGAGTATAAGCAGCAATTTCAATAATTTTCAACCCAGAATGTAGATGTTTGGAGTCGTTCGCCAAACGGTCGAATTAAAACTTTCATTAAAATTTTAGGCATGGCCACTTAAAAATCTTGTAAGTAAATTGTCTCTTGATAAATCTTCGTAATTTGGCATTAAGAGGTGGAGAAAGATCTACAAGTAACCGTTCCTGTTCTCGAGCAATAGCCTTTAACCAGATGAACTACACTAGCTATCGACTCTAAAAGAATAAATGTCGTGATCTGGATTTTCTTTTGACGAAAAAACATGTTTAAATTTTGCTATAATATCATTTTTCACATTTTCGAAACGGTACTGTAAGCACCGAATATCCGATCAAAACTTACTGAATAGTTAATACAGCATTTATGTATTATCATTCGGCATATTTTTACATACCTGTTCTGTAATGGACTTTTCACTCGAAACGAACTGCAAAACATTTGCTCTGTGAAACACGATTTAAGATAGGGTTGATGTACATAAAAGAGAGTATGAAAGAGGCATTCACCTGTCCCTAGCACTCCGTATATCTGCAGAACATAAGCGATGTGCTTTGAACTAAGTCATGCTCACAGGCTGTAGCTTTCATAGAACTTAAATTTCACTTTAAAATGTTTGCAGAATATTCTTGAAGAAACCAACCAATTTTTTATGCAATAAATAAAAAAATCGCGTTTTTGAAAATTATAAAGGAGTTTCCGTCCTTAAATTTAAGTCAAAGAGATTGATGAAATATACATCGATAATTCAAAGGCCCAAAAACGGGTGTGAAATAATGTTTCTTTTTAATACTTTTTAAGGAAAATCTATTGGTAAAATATTGAACTTGTATTTTCAACAACATAAACTATTGCTATAATAATTCTTATACCTAGAGATGTGAAAATTGTTTTGCTATGAAGTAAACAAAAATTAGACAATTTGTACACGTTTTCGTAAAGTTGTACGCAACTTCAAAAGAATTAGTTAACTCGTTACTTTTAATATACTCAAAATATTAAGACAATTTATTCGTGTTTTATTTTACAAAATTTAAATAAATATTGCTGACAAGATTGGAAAATATACATTTTTATTCCACGATTTGATTTAATTGAACTCACCAAACGAATACAATATTACAGCTTCCGATTTTGAATTTTATTTGGCAAATATAAAAATATTTACATATATTTATATAAATAAATAGAGGCTATATCGCGACAGCGACAATTCGGCATTAACATTCATGAAACAGATCATCATGTTTCTTGTCTAAATAAAATTACATAATGAATAGGTATAATCCTTAGAGCATACAGACCTAGAGATAGTGTGTTAAATGGAAAAATGAAAGACAGTTTTGTACTGTACGAAAAAGATAGAGAAGAATTTGATAACTTTTCTAACTCTTTCGCACAAAAGAAGTGGTTGGTTCATTATTTCATGCAAAAATAAAGCAATTATAGTAATTATAAGACATAGAAACGCTACATACTACTTTTACTTCTCTTTGGCAATGTAACAAAATTATCTTTAACTTTTTAACACAGTATGCTGCCTTCAGCTCTATATGCTCTAAGGTATAATCAGTCTTAAAATATACAAATACACATATATGTTAAATACATCTACATACTTTTTAACAATAATTTGGAACACAAATGTTCAATAAACATTTAGAAGTAAAAAAATATAATACGAAATAATTGTAAGTTAACTCTAATTTTGTTTTAATTATGGTGTTACAAGACCCAGATCTATTGGATCTAATAATTTAAATTGAAGAATTGACTCTATAAACCACATAAGGGGTAATGTTTTCAAAAATGACATGTTGTACATTACTCGATTAGATTCTTGATAATTTTCAGCAATATAAATTATGTAATAAGTACATTTATGCAAAGAATGATTAGGATTATGAGCAACATGAAAGGGGCATAAAGAACATTGAATATCTTCTGGTTTTGGTTCTCTCGTCAATGTAATACCACCACCAACATCCACAAGTTTCATTAATTGATTTTTTGTAATTTCCATTCCATCATAAGTAATAGAATTCAAATTTTTTGTAACAAAGTAAAAATTACAATTATTAAATAATTGTGGATTCTGAAAGATTATTTTCATTATCATAAGTATGCTTAAAACAGTAATAAAAATTCCATTATAATGAAAACGTAAAAAACATGTTTATACCTGATTCTCTATATTATCTCTTGCACGAATAAGGGCATCATCCAGTTGTGGAGGATTTACTTCAAACAAACTTAAATCATTAAAAGTAATATTTTCACTGTCCATGAGTATTGGTAAGCCTAATAAAGTACATAATAATAATTCATCTTACAAAAAAAAAATTATCGTTCAAAGATTAAATATAATTATTAATTATTTATAATTAATATATATTATACTTATAATAAAGTTACTTATAATTATTCAAAATTTGTTAAAATCAACTTACAATCGCTGCTTAATAACTGTTTTCCATATAAAATTGTAAGTAACACATCAAATGTCAATGTTACGTGGTTAGTTTCTTTTGTATCAACTATAACATGACTTACTGAAGAGCTGTGGGGTCAAAATTGTTTTTAGTTCTATAAGTTTCATTAAAGTAATAAATATAAAAATTTCAATATTTTACCTGAGCATGTTAACCATTTTCAATTTCTTTTCTACGCATAATTTAGACAGAATCTTACGACTTTTATGTTTTAAATTTGAACCATACAAAGTAATCTTAATTTCATTATTTATAAAACTTGATTTCTCACTTGGCTCACAAGATTGTTCTATGATATCAGTAGCTTTGTCCAAAGTCTTAAATAAGTTATTTATATTTTTTGATTTACAATAATCACTGTTGAATGAAATGTAAATAACGTTTTATTTATGAAATTATCGTAATACTAAAAAAATGTATATACTTACATTGGTGCTTTTCCAACATTATCATATACCTTTTCTCTTGCATTATAGTTCATAAGTAATTGAACTAGATTGTAATTATCAATTATTATTGCTTCATGTAATGCTGTTCTGTTATTACAACCAGGTACATCTGGACGCGCTTTATATTTTAACAGCATTTCACAAATATCATAATAGCCATAGCTGGATGCTTCTTGCTAAAAATAAAATTTCATTTAACCCTCAGAGCACCGGGGTTTTAGATATTTTTAATGCGTATTGTTTGTATGAAAAAATGATCATAGGTCCACAATTTTATCCCAAACTGAGACTAAATGTTTGCGAGTCGGAGCATGACGCATGTGTGCATTAAAAAATTCGAACATTTTGACCGCCCAACGCATGAAACCACTTATTTCTTTTTGAAATAATATATTTGGTTTATTTTAAATTTTGATAATATAACTATGTATTTATGTATAATAATACTAATTAATTATTTATAATAATTATTAATATTTATTGCTAATTATTATTAACATCTATCTATCATTCTTAATCATTATTCGGTACAAAATAGGTGTTTTACAATGGTTTATTTTCTGGCGCATATATGTATCATACCGGTACTCTAAGGGTTAATGTGCAGTTATTCAGTTTGGTAGAATTTTAATTCATTTGATAAATATATAATTAATAATACTAGGATATAATAATAATAGAAGTAACTATTTAATAATTTATGAATATACTTAATAGGTCTTACTAATGGCGTCCATCCTGAATAATCTTTTGTATTGGGATTTGCTCCTGCTTCTAATAAATATTTAACACGATCTAAGCGATTCTACAAATGTAAATGAAATTATATAAATTATAATAAATATTAAATAATTCTTACTAAATAAAGCAAATCAAAAATAAATTTACGGTACGACATGCAATATGTAGTGCTGTTTCTCCTTTTCTATTGGGTTTATCAATATTTTTTGATATACTTTCAAGAGATTTATCTTTACTACTTTTGCTTATAGTAGAATTACATATAGAACTATTTAATGTATCATTCTTATTTTTAATTTTTGTAACATTTTTAGTAATTAGCTTTTTAACATTCATATTACTGTTTTTATGAACATTTTCTACAGTTTGATTTTCTGAATTCTTATTACTATTATTATAAACATTTTCTGAATTCATAAATGTATTATTATGGATATTTTCTAAATTCATAAAACTATTATTATGAACATTTGTTGAATTTTGATTTCCTTTCCTATTCTGAATACTAAATAAACAAACATAAGTTCAAAACTTTCAAATAATAAAGAAAGAAATCATATAAAAAAAATTAGAAACTTACGGTAACCCAACTACATCTGCAATAATATTCAAATTGACTAATAAATCATTTACAACAATATCAGAATAAATATCAGATGCCTCTCCTGGTATTTTACATTCCACACAATCAGTTCTGCTTCCAATACAATTAGCACATGCAAAATGTCCACAATTTAAAAATTGTTGCGGATTAATGAGTGTTTGACTACTGTAAAATAATCAACCATTTTTATTATTATTTTCATTTTAATTTAGATGTAATAAAACAAGTAAGATAAACTTACCACTTTTTACAGGTTAATATCCCAAGAAAATCTTTTAAAGCTTTTTGTGATTTAATCCAAATAGTATCTGAAGCCATTATTCTCTTTAACTAAAACTATTTAAGTAATTAAAAATCAAGAAATAAAAATTTAAATATATGACATGATATAAATGGACTGAAATGTAACAGCCTACCAAAGAAGAAATGTCACTTTTCCCGCGCGTTTTGATGTAGATGTATATAGCTAGCTGGTGATAACAGAGCTAGAGAGGTTATAATTGCATTTATGGAGGGTAGAGAGAAGGAATATCATCAGGGGTCTGTTCCGAAAGACCTCCAATAAGTTGCCGATAAGTAGATATGGTAATGCTGGAATACATTTTCCTATACTCCCCATGTAAATGTCATGAACGGTTATGAAACTGCAAGCTGCAAGCTGCTGCAAAACTATTATTAAAATGAGTTTCATGGACATTATTTTAATATTTTGGATTTGAATACTATTTAACCCAAGAAGAGTTTAGTAGAAAATTATTTTTAATAATTTTCTTTAATATTTAGTAATTTATTAGAACGCGATGTCATTCAAAAACAAAAATTACCTTTCAAGGACAATTTGTTCAAAATGAATTTTTTCACAATATTTGTAATCCCAAGAAAAAATTGTAATTGTAAATTGTAATTTCACATTGTAACTTTTGAACAGAAATTTCATTCTTATAGAGTTCTAAAGTTTTATCATCTTTATAATACTACTGCATAATTAAAGATTATTTATCAGGACCATATTAAAACTATATAGAAAAATTCATTTGAAGCTTGCGGGATATTGTAGTATTCACAATTCAAATTTTTTATTAGTGTAATAGAATACGAAGTTGAAAATTTGCAAAATTAATTTCTTCTAAATATTTAAAAACAAATTGGTATTATTTCGTTCTTATGTGTTGCTGTGTTCTTAGATTCATGTAAGTGGCAATCAATATCTTATAATTTGCTTTATTTTCTGTGATGTACTATACAATAAGACTACAAATGTATATAAACATAATTTTGATTATTTAATAACATAATTTAAGTTGTGTTACATACTGAAAACAAGTCTAAATGCAAATGAGTAAATTTCGTAAAAGTATTTTTATTTCAATTTAACAAACATTCATTTAAATTCTATTATTTGAAACAAAAGCATATAACTTTAAAAGGAACAAATATTCTGTAATTTCGAAAAAAAACCGTGTATTTGAAATGGATAGTTATGTTTATTTATAATTTAGTTATAATTATTGAAGGCCAAAAAATATTTGTTACGTTACAAATACTTTTAAATGATTAGAATTTCTAACATACCATACTTGCCTTATTCTATACTTTTGTATAAAATAAATTTAAAGTATTGTTCGCATTATTTAAATGGTAAAGCAAAAATATTGGACCTTCTTGAAATATAATTTAAGAGTGACGAGATTGCTATACTGCACGGTTTAGGAAGCAGGTATGATTTTAAAGTTGTGGGCGGAGGGCCCGAAGAGGACGTATGCTCCTACCTGAATGAACCGATGAGCCCTCCAATGTCCCTTACTTGTATGATGTATAGAGAGAGAGAGAGAGGGGGGGGGCGAGAGCGAGAGAGAGAGAGAGATAGCGAGATGCAATATAATACAGATAATATACTAGAAGTGCATGAAAAGAAAATGAGCGGATGGGACTGATGAAAGGAGGAAATTTAGAGACAGTTCGGTATTGACGACCGTGGAGCGCGCATCTTGTTTATTTTGACTGTATGCATGAGTAGAGTAGAGAGTTTGCGAATTAGAATTTAGAGTGCGAGTTTTTGTTAAAGGTGTACGTGTGATAAAAGGTTTAGTCAGTATCTGTGCCTTAGTGTGGTGGCTGGATTGTATGTGTATGTCCTCGAAGAACATTGCGTTGGTGTTTCGGAGCGACGTTCACGGCCGAGGGTACGACGTGACTTGTTCCTGGGCGAAAGAAGAGAGCGAGTTGTTGTGGATTCGCTCGGTACCGCAGTGACGAGTTCCCTGAAACGTTGGGGTCCACTGCGTGCCCGTGTGTTTGCCTCTCCCCGTTCCCATCGTCCACGTGTGGTGTGACGGTGCGAAGATTGAAAACTGTGTAAATTGTGCGGCCGTCAGGCCCAGGATTAGCGAACTTATCAATAATGTAAGTAAAGACCTTTAGTTTTAAGTATAACTGTAACCGCGACTCTTTTGTAATAATTGTGTTTTGTTTATCTAAGCGTGTACGTGGTTTTCTTGTGTACGAATGAGTAAAGTGTTCACCTTATGTATAAATTAAAATACGATAGTCGAATTAAATAAACAGACTGTTGTTCCGACTTTTCCCTCTGTGCCGCGAGGGTTTTTATGCCGAAACAAGAGATTTACTTTTCCGCGAAAGTACGAGTTTTATTTATTGGGCAGCCCTTCCCTCACTCATTTCGTATATATATATGTATATGTGTGTATTTAACATTGTTATATTAATTTCAAATATATATGTAGAAATTATAGAGTTTTCACAGTAAGTATCAAACATGGTGCCCCGGGTGAGGAGTGAGTGAAGGGCCGTTTAGTATTTATAAATATTAGATTGTATGCTAATCGTACATTATAGCGGAAACTGAATCTATTAAATATGCTTAAGAATTTATCATTATATAATAAATTATTTGTTCTGTGTTTATCGACAGTAATTGGTAATAAATGTATTAACGCGGGATAGTTTGACGTAGAATTTGACGAATCAAAATATCTTGTTTTGAAAATAGGAAAATACGTGCACATATAACTGCAATGCGCCGTTGCATTACTTCGAATTCTACGGGTATCGGGAACTATTCGTAGTTCTTCTTTGCTGTAGGTTATATAAACTGTAAAACATTTTAGTTTATTAATTTTTAGTACGGGGAACTCCAGATCCTAAGTAAAGAGCGTACGAATCTGATTTACTGCCTCTACGTCCCGGTACGGCGGTAGGAGGGACCCGATACCATTTAGGTAGTTTTATATGGGAAGCGGTTTGAGCGTTTATAACTAGAACCGGTAAGAGAAAGTAGGCTTAACGTGTGAATGTGCATCTGCAGATCGTCTTTGTATAGCAAATCTCCTTTTTTCTTCGGATAATAATAATAAAAAAAAAAAAAACATATATATCCGTAATTAAAGCAAGTGTGCGCGCATTATGGCTCCGGTGGCCTTAAAGAAATTAACGGCGTTGCAGACTGGACGTGAGTCTGAAATTAAAAATATAGGCACACGTTTAGCTAACAAAGCGCTTGAAGCTCTTAATAAAAATATTCTTGAAGAGCGACTTCGAGCGATAAAGGAAATATGGGCAGAAATTCGTAAAACGAACGCAGAAATAATAGTTCGTGATGATATTGATAGCGCTCCCTGTATTTTGGATAAATGGTTTGAACGCATTGAGGGTGTCTATGAAAAGTCGCTCGATGTGGTTTTAACTAAACTTTCGCAGATCGAGAGCCGAAATAGCGTTCCGCGTCCGTCGGAGGCTGGCGCGGAATTACGTGTCGCGAAACTACCGCGGATTCCGTTGCCTACATTTTCTGGGAAGTACGAATATTGGGCTAGTTTTGCCGACCTTTTTACTACCCTAGTGCATGATATTCCGCGTTTATCTGATGCAACTAAATTGCAATACTTAAAGTTATGCTTAACAGGTAAAGCTGCGGGATTAATTAAAGACGTAGAAACAACAAACGCGAATTACAAGAGCACATGGCGAGCATTAAACGCTCGCTATCGGAATCCGCAATTCATTATAAATAAGCATTTAGCCAGTCTTATGGGTCTCCCATACCTGAAATACGAGTCAGCTTCAGAACTTCGTGCCTTCGTCGATGAAACCCAATGCATAGTCCGCGCTTTGTCGAACTTAGAGCTACCCGTTCAGCACTGGGACGTCTGGCTGATTTTCGTTTTATCCGATCATTTAGATAATGAGACCCGAAAACTCTGGGAGGCCGAGTTAAGTACGAAGGAGCAGGAAGATAAGCAGGACGATAATGAAGAAATATCGCCCTCTAAATGGCTACCGAAATTTTCCGATCTGATTCAGTTTTTGGAGAAAAGAGCGCAAGCGCTTAGCATGATAGCGCATGATCGTCAAGGAATGAAAAGATCAGCATCTGCGGCGTTATCTGCGCCTCATTCGCGTAAAGCATTACATGTTCGTTCTGCCACGCGTTCTGAAACGTCTAAATGCCCCCTCTGTTTCAAGACGCATCCTCTTACTAAATGCTTTAAATGAAAAAATAAAAACCCGTATGAAAGACTATCGGCCGTGAGGCGACTGCAGGCTTGCTTTAACTGTTTAGGGTCGCATAGAATGAATACTTGTACTTCTGCTGCACGCTGTACTATTTGTGGGAAGAAGCATCATACGATGCTGCATCTCGGAACGCAGAAAGACGATTTATCTGTACAGAATAATGGTTAAGGTTCGCTGGCTAATAACACTGTGTCTAGTACTATTCTTACTGCACATGCAGCTCGACCTTTATCCGCGAATCGAAAAATTCTTCTTGCTACGGCCTGTGTTCAAATTAGAAGTCTTTCGGGTGAAAGTATATACGTCAGAGCTTTATTAGATCAGGGCTCGGAATGCTCATTTTTGTCGGAATCAATCGTTCAATTGCTCGGACTACCGAAGCAGCGAACCTACGTACCGTTATCAGGTGTCGGTGCCAATGCAGTTGGTATTGCGCGAACGATGACGCGAATCACCATATCATCGATTGTAGATTCAAGTTTCCAATTCGAACTGGATGCGCTTGTACTACCCCGACTTACGTCTCAACTGCCGTCCGAGAATATTCAACAGATTGATATTCAACAATTCAAAGAACTTAAACTTGCTGACCCTCAATTTCACATTTCTGACAAAATAGATCTCATAATAGGTGCTGACGTTTACGGTCAATTGTTGCTTGCTGGACTGAAACGATATCCAGCATTGAATCTCGTTGCTCAGAATACGGCTCTCGGTTGGATAGTTTCGGGTTCGGTATCTTTAGATGTGTCACGGCGGGCGGCGCAAACATCGTCGGATGATGCAATACAGGTACTGCATTGCACTACAATGCATGATACGGATCAACTCTTGCAGAATTTTTGGGCTCTCGAAGAGCTACCTGCACTCTCGGCCAATTTAAAACCCGAGGAAGCGGCGTGTGAAAACTTTTTTCGGGATACGCATACTCGAAACGCCGACGGTCGATATGAAGTTCGACTCCCTCTGAGCTCGATCCCTCCCTCCGTGGCAGCAGAAACTCGTAAAATAGCGGTCGGATCTTTATCCACTCTGCATCGTAGATTTGCACGGGATGCTAAATTAGCTGAAGCCTATAAAAATTTTATGAAGGAGTACGAGCAGCTGGGACACATGGAAAGGGTATGCGACTCAGAAGTTCTTCAAGAAAATGCATGGTATTTACCACACCATGCCGTAGTACAAAATGCGCTGGACTTCTGGAAGCTTGAGTCGTTTCTGATGCTTCGCGACGTACGCACGATGGTCATTCTTTCAACGATTTTTATTTGCTGGGGCCCCACTACAAAATGATTTATCGTTAGTCCTGTTAAACTGGAGAAAATATCTTTATGTATTTACAGCAAATATAGTAAAGATGTTTCGCCAGATCCGTGTAAAACGTGAGGATCAGGACCTTCAGAGAATAGTATGGGCGCCTTCGTCTGACGCAGAACCTTTAGTTTATCGTTTGACGACCGTAACGTACGGTACCACATGTGCTCCATTTTTGGCGATCCGCACGCTGTTCCAGTTAGCCGACGACGAAAGAACTAAATTTCCACTCGGGGCGGAAACTCTTCAATACGAAACATACGTGGATGACACGTTTGCTGGCGCTGATGAACTCCGTACAGCTGTGCAAAAAAGAAACGAGCTAACGGAACTTCTAGCGGCTGCAGGCATATCCTTAGATAAATGGGCGGCTAATAATGTCGAACTTCTCCCCCCACAAACACAACAAGGCCCGGCAAAACGGATCGATGCCGACAATACGGTCAAGACACTCGGAGTCCAATGGGATTCTATTCAAGACCAATTCGAATTCAAGATCACCAATATTGCTGAGCTTGCATCTGTTTCTACAAAGCGGGCGGTCCTTTCGAGTATAGCCCGCCTATTTGATCCGCTCGGATGGCTCTCCCCAGTTACAGTGACAGCTCAAATCTTGTTACAAGATCTGTGGATACAGAAGTGTGATTGGGACACGCCTTTGCAATTAGAGATTCGTGAGCGGTGGAAGGCGTATTGTGCATCACTGTCTTACTTACCTTCTCTAAAAATTGATAGATGGATCGGGGTTGTTGGTTCTCGTTCATATCAACTGCACGAATTTTTCGATGCCTCTTCGCGAGCCTATGCTGCGGTAGTATATTTACGTGTAGATGAAGGAAATGATAAATTCTTCACTTCCCTGCTCGCTGCAAGGTCAAAAACAGCTCCAGTAAAGACAGTTAGTATATCGAACCTCGAACTATGCGGTGCGGCACTTCTTGAAAAGCTCATTCGTCACGTTCGGAAATTAGACTTTTTCAGCGCAGTTCCCGTTGTTGCTTGGTCAGACAGCCAGATTATGCTCACGTGGTTACGTAAGCACCCATGTCAATGGAAAACCTTTGTCGCTAATAGGGTTTCCTATATACAAACAGAGCTACCATCAGCGGTGTGGGTACATGTGCCTACTAAGCAAAATCCCGCCGACTTAGCTACTCGAGGGGCAGAGCCAATCGAATTGGCAAAAAGGGATCTGTGGTGGCGTGGGCCATATTGGCTTTCGTTAGTGCAAGAAGAGTGGCCCCAAACCATCCCAATTCAGCGAACCCTACATGCGCGGAGTGTGCCGTCAGGTCCGGAGTGGCTGTCGAGATTCTCCTCTTTGTCGCGTTTAATTCGTATTACCGCTTGATGTAGAAGGCCTCTTATTAAACTTCGTAGGCGTAAGTTAACTAAGAGTATATTAGATTCGTTTCTTACCTCGTCAGAGCTATCTGAAGCGCGTAACGTCATTATTCGTTTGTCGCAGGCAAGTGATTTTGCAGACGAAATCAAAGCGCTCAAAGCTAGGAAAAAATTATCACCTCGTGGTCGGCTCAGCAAATTAAATCCATTTCTCGACAACGATGGAATCTTACGTGTTGGTGGCCGCTTGTCTCTGTCGAATTTACCTTTCAATTCCAAACATCCTCCAATTTTAGCACAGCAGTCGGCTCTGAGTGACTTATTTGTGCGATACGCTCATATGCAGTGTCTTCATGGAGGTTTTAATTTAACAACAAGCATGTTAATACAACAGGTTTGGATTTTAGGTAAGAAGAAATTAGTAAAGTCAAATATCCGAAATTGTATAACGTGTCAACGTATTAAACTGAGATCTGCTCAGCAGCTGACGGGAGAGCTACCAACGGACCGAGTCACTACGGGTAGGCCGTTCGCCATTTCAGGTTTAGATTATGCTGGTCCCGTACAGATTCGTGCATCGAAGGGTCGTGGGTATCGATCATACAAAGGGTATATCGTCGTATTCGTATGTTTTTCGACAAAGGCGATTCATTTAGAACTAGTTAGCGATCTAACAACGTCATCATTTATAAACGCGTATCGTCGATTTTCCGGCAGAAGGTGTATTTGTAAGAAAGTAGTAAGCGACAATACGACTAATTTTCATGGAGCGGATAAAGTGCTTAGGACAATGTTCCGTCGAGCTTCAAATTTTTATCAAGATACCGCGTCACATCTTGCTAATGATGGGACTGAGTGGGAGTTTATCCCACCAAGTGCTCCACACTACGGCGGTTTATGGGAAGCAGGCGTAAAATCCGTCAAGCATCATCTAAAGAGGGTAGTAGGGGAACATACGCTCACGTTCGAAGAACTATCAACGATCCTCATAGAGATTGAGGCTTGTCTAAATTCGCGACCATTGGGTGCTCTGAGCGCAGACATAGATGATCTCCAAGCTTTGACCCCTTTTCATTTCCTTAATGGAACACCGTCTGCCCTGCTACCAGATGCAGATATAGCTGACGTACCTCAAAATCGATTAGATCGTTTTCAGTTGCTACAGCGCTTAAGGAATCAGTTTTGGAAACCATGGTCGTCTGAATATCTCTTACACTTACAAGAGCGAGAGAAATGGAGGAATCCAACTGATAATTTTTGTATCGGTAGATTAGTTTTAGTAAAGGATGATCGTTATCCTCCCGCAAAGTGGCCGTTGGGAAGAATTATAGAAGTGCATGCTGGTCCAGACAACTTAGTTCGAGTAGTTACCGTTAAGACTGCCACAAGTACGTTTCGTCGGCATATACATCGCTTATGTCCTTTACACATTAAGTAAAGTGATAAAAGGGTCCGTTAATAAGTTAAACGATAAGTTCGTCAAAAGTAACGAAGGCGGGCGGGATTTTCGCATTATTTAAATGGTAAAGCAAAAATATTGGACCTTCTTGAAATATAATTTAAGAGTGACGAGATTGCTATACTGCACGGTTTAGGAAGCAGGTATGATTTTAAAGTTGTGGGCGGAGCGCCCGAAGAGGACGTTTGCTCCTACATGAATGAACCGATGAGCCCTCCAATGTCCCTTACTTGTATGATGTATAGAGAGAGAGAGAGAGAGAGAGAGAGAGAGAGAGGGAGCGAGAGCGAGAGAGAGAGCGTGAGAGAGAGAGAGAGAGAGAGAGAGATAGCGAGATGCAATATAATACAGATAATATACTAGAAGTGCATGAAAAGCAAATGAGCGGATGGGACTGATGAAAGGAGCATCTTGTTTATTTTGACTGTATGCATGAGTAGAGTAGAGAGTTTGCGAATTAGAATTTAGAGTGCGAGTTTTTGTTAAAGGTGTACGTGTGATAAAAGGTTTAGTCAGTATCTGTGCCTTAGTGTGGTGGCTGGATTGTATGTGTATGTCCTTGAAGAACATTGCGTTGGTGTTTCGGAGCGACGCTCACGGCCGAGGGTTCGACGTGACGTGTTCCTGGGCGAAAGAAGAGAGCGAGTTGTTGTGGATTCGCTCGGTACCGCAGTGACGAGTTCCCCGAGACGTTGGGGTCCACTGCGTGCCCGTGTGTTTGCCTCTCCCCGTTCCCATCGTCCACGTGTGGTGTGACGGTGCGGAGATTGAAAACTGTGTAAATTGTGCGGCCGTCAGGCCCAGGATTAGCGAACTTATCAATAATGTAAGTAAAGACCTTTAGTTTTAAGTATAGCTGTAACCGCGACTCTTTTGTAATAATTGTGTTTTGTTTATCTAAGCGTGTACGTGGTTTTCTTGTGTACGAATGAGTAAAGTGTTCACCTTATGTATAAATTAAAATACGATAGTCGAATTAAATAAACAGACTGTTGTTCCGGCTTTTCCCTCTGTGCCGCGAGGGTTTTTATGCCGAAACAAGAGATTTACTTTTCCGCGAAAGTACGAGTTTTATTTATTGGGCAGCCGTTCCCTCACTCATTTCGTATATATATATGTATATGTGTGTATTTAACATTATTATAATAATTTCAAATATATATGTAGAAATTATAGAGTTTTCACAGTAAGTATCAAACAAGTATGTTTTAGTTGTGTAATTAATGTTTAAAATTAAGATTTTTAGTGCTGAAGAGTTTAGAAATTGTCTCGGTTTCACTCGAGATAATAAATGTATTTGACTTATTAACCAGTTAAACAATGTCTATTTATTAGGATTAAGTCCTAATAATAATCTTAATTAACATTCTGATCGGGATGCTTAAAACTTGAACGGCAGATTGTGTGCGTTGAACATTCACTACCATTGCGTTTCGTACAATACAAATATATTACATATAATATATATAATACAATAAAAATTATGGAAAAATATGTAAATATAGTTAGTATTTATTGCAATATAATATATAGTGTACGTTTACTTATTTATTATTTATTTTGTTTAAATTCTCAGTTCTCATATATCAAAAAAATATTTACTGTATTTAACTAAACATTCAGTATTTTAAATGCATAAATTACTTATTTTGAATAAATAGTTAATTAATGGTATACGAATGGAACCTTTATATAAATGTACAAAATTTTTTTTCAGTATAGACTTATTTCTATGACATACGTTTTACTTGGAACTAAAAAAATGTATGTTTGATTTAATTTTGTAATATTTTTCTATTTAACTAAAATAATTAAGTTGCAACAAAATATATGTACGCTTAAAAAAAAATTAACTTAACATTGAAGCAATATTCATGGCCATTGTCAGCAATTGATCTATGTTTACGAATGCAATAGATTTCGAAGAAGCTGCTAATTATAGACTGTAAACTTTTCCAAAAATTATTTGATTGCTTTTTATATTTTTGGAGTATCATATCAGAATTCTTTATAATCATATTTTTCACATAACTACCTTGTATGCAGAAGAGTGAGAGAGAGAGAAAGAGAGCGAGAGAGGGGAGGGAGAAAAGAAAAATCCAAGGGATTAACATGGATTACTCGATTCTGGTGGGTGTTGCCATACCATGCACCTGCATGTACCCGCGAGCTTCCTCTATACTGTTTCGTCTCTTTCTCTCATCTGCTCTTACTATTTATTACCTGTTCATCTACACGCATGTTGTACGAGGCCTAGCAGGCAGTCTACCGATATACATGCAACTAGGTATGTTGCCTTCATTATGTTTTTTTTGTTTTTTTTTTTTTTTTAAATTTGCAGTAAAAAATATCCTATCATCTAATCCTGACTGTATAGAATACGTATTTAAAATTTCAAGGCGATCGAAATATTAACTTATATTCAGGAAAAAATTCTAAGAATTAAAACATGATTTTCTTAAACCTAGACAATCGATTTTCTTAAGAATGGAAATCCAGTCAAGTAAATATTTATTTAATTATAATGTTCTAATTACTTAAATTTAGCTCATCATAATCTGAAAATAAGCATTTTCATTTGCTAGAAAACGTTTTTTTAAAACAAGCTGATCAAAATTAAAATGGAAAACCTGAGTTTCTTAAATTTAGTAATCATATACCTGAGCACAATACTTTTAATTCTCTAAAAAAGGCTGTACAGAATCAAACTAATATTTTCTAGAAATTAGTATTTAATTGTTTTTATACAGTATATATAGCACAGAGTTACGCAATACACATATAAATATGTTCTTAATCTAAGAAAACAAAATTTTGAATCAGAAGGTTATTATATTAAAACAAAAAAGTAATGCATCGATTTCAGAAAATCTAATAGCTAGAATTGCAAATGATCACAATACTTAAATTAGAGATTGATCAAATCTGTGGTTAAAGATTTTTCTGATACTATCAAAAGAACAACATTATCGAATTATTTAAATAAAAATTTTCTTAGTTTAAGAAATAGATTTTTTGTAACAATTCATTAAAATTATATACTGCAAAAATTCTATTATAAAGTAAATATTACTTGATTCAAGAAATTTATGCGATTGTTCTGTACTAAATAAATATTTTCTTTAACCAAGTAATCGTATAAACTTTAAGCAAGTAAGCAATTACTAAAATAAAGCTTATATTTTCTCAACAGCAGAACACAAATATTAGGAATTAAATGAACATTTTCTTATCTAAAGAAAATATTTTCTTGAACCAATAACTGAAAATTTTGAAAAAAAAAATTTAGATATTTGATTTTTAGCCACTTGGGCAAAGTATATAGTTAAGTCAAAGGGAAAATAAGTCCAACAATATCAATTAATATATAATTAATGTTTATTAAAATCTAAAATATTATTTAGTGGCTGTGTACTATTTCACGATAGCGAACGAGGGAGAAGGATGTTCTCGCGGCCACGGTACGGTCGGTTCTGCCTCTTCGTTCTCTACCAGAGTCTATCTAGGGAGTCAGGTAATAAAGGTCAAGACGTGCCAACTCTGTTTATTACATTATAATATTACTTGGAAAGTTTCGTTCAAATTTTTATTACTTTACAATATCCGAAAACGCAGTTGTCTCTCTTTGAACATCTGTCTCTCGTCCGCTACATATTCAAGCCGACAAAATTAACTGAATACATACTAGGATTAAGAATTCCAATACTTCACTCAAAAAATTTAATTTAAAATGAAGAACTCGATGATTATATTTAAAACAATAATTACTTGAAATATGTTTTTATTTTCAAAAACATGAAAATTCAAGTATATTAAATATTTTAAAATAGTGCAGAATTTCTTGGTTCAAAGCATTATTTTCTTGACATTAAAAATCAAAAGTTTAAACTAAGCAAATAATTTCTTGAATTCTTTTACAATTTATATGTTAATTTACTTTTATTACATTTAGTTCAAAACTTCGACCTAACCGGGATTCTATCCACAGACCTTTGAATTCACAAGCTAACACTTTATTAATTACGCTATCGCAGTATGCTGTGGACAATTATAAAAATCTTAATATCAATTTTAAATCTCTTATAGTTATACATTTTGAAATTAATTTATGGATTCAAATGAATAGTATATGCATTTATATATAATATATACTTATATTATAACAATTTATATAACGTTTTGGTTTTAAAACGTGATTTTCCACATCCAGAAATATTTTCTTAGACTGAATCATAATATGTATACGAAATCGAAAAATAATTGATTTTTGTATTTATATCACAGAAAAAAAATGGTTCTCATATCAAGTCAATATTCGAATCAATTAAGTTAAAAATTTTTTTAAAAATATAACATGTATATTTAGAAATTAATTATGCTTTACGTATACACATACGACATACATGATTAGAAGATATTAAAAGAAATTATAGAAGAAATTATAGAAGAAATTCCTTATTGAAGAACTTATTCGCTTCAATTGAAAATTACAGGAGCACCCAGTTCTCAATATTACCTATTTATGTACTATAGTGTACAACTCAAGATTGTTATATTGTGAAATTTTGAAACCAATTTCTTGATATAAGGAATTGAGTTCTTGAGAGAAGTTAATTAATAAGCAATCAGTTTCTTGTAATCTAAAAATATTAGATATAATTAGTAAATATTGATTAAATGATAATTCATAAAATTCTCTGCGTCCGAATCTTAATAAATATATTCTTATATTTAGATTAAGTGATATTTTATATTTATATTTGATCTTTTATATTATATTTAATATTTTCCATTATGAACTGAAGAGTATGAAATTTGTTTTTTACAGTAATAAAAGCAAAATTATGATTTACTTAATTTGTGAAACCAATATCTCAATATAAGAAATTAAGATATTGAAAGTAGTTATTTATCCAACTAATCGTTGAACTAAAAAAATACTAGATAAATATTAGTAAATATTGATTAAAATGTAGTCAATAAATTTTTATGTGACTGTATATTAAATAAATATTTTTTAGATTGTGAAATAAGTTGCTTCAAATAAGAAAACCAGCATTTAACTAGTTCCACCATCCAGAACTTGTTCGCTTGAATTAAAATAATATAAGAATGATATTTTACTATATGAGCTAAAAAATAGGAAATTCATTTTTTAGGGTGATAAATAATCTCTAGATTTAAGAAAATAATTTTTGCTTGAAATTCAGTAATAAAAAAAATATGAGGTAATCTAGGTAAGTAATTTCTTACTTTTTAGCTAATTTCGAGAAATCCATAACTCATTCGGTTTAGTTGAACGGATATTGTAAAATATCTAGCTTTTGTCATTTTAATTCAAGCGAATAAGTTCTTGATGAAGAAATTTTTTAGATTCTGGTTTTTCTATTTTAAGCAACTTCTTTCGCAATCTAAAAAAATATTTGTTTTAATTTTAATTTAAGAAATAATTCTTTATGCGCGACAAGGCACATGGATATTTACTTGATATTAGTAGATATTTTATCAGTGATATATAATACTACAACAAATAATTATCAGGTATGTGAATAAGTCTTTCCCGTTTTTTTTTCAAATTTTGAGCCTTTATTGTGAAAAAATGGTTACAAATGAATTATTGAAAGTATTGGCCATCGCTAGCTACAACTTTTTCCCATCTTTCTGGCAACATACGAATCCCGTTGCGAAAAAATTCGGCCGGTTTGGCCTCTATCCAGTCATCCACCCATTTTTTGGCTTCCTCGTAGGAATGGAAGTGCTGGTCAGCCAGGCCATGCGTCATCGATCTGAAGAGATGGTAATCAGACGGAGCAACGTCTGGACTATACGGCGGGTGGGGTAGGACTTCCCATTTGAGCGTTTCTAAGTATGTTTTCACCGGCGGTGCAACATGTGGGCAAGCATTGTCATGTTGCAAAATAACTTTGTCGTGCCCATCGGAGTATTGTGGCCGTTTTTCTCGCAGTGCGCGGCTCAAACGTATCAATTGTCGTCGATAGACCTCGCCTGTGATCCTTTCATTCGGTTTCAGAAGCTCATAGTAAACCACACCTAGCTGGTCCCACCATATACAGAGCATGAGCTTGGCGCCATGAATATTTGGCTTGGCCGTCGATGATGATGCATGGCCGGGTAGTCCCCATGATTTTCTTCACTTCGGATTATCGTAACGTATCCACTTTTCATCGCGAGTCACGATACGATGCAGAAAACCCTTTCTTTTATGTCGCTGAAGCAGCTGTTCGCAAGTGAAAAAACGCCGTTCGACGTCTCTCAGCTTCAGTTCGTACGGCACCCAATTTCCTTGCTTTTGGATCATTCCCATGGCTTTCAAACGCTTCGAAATGATTGTTCGGTCAACTCCCAATGCTTCAGCAAGTTCTTCTTGCGTTTGACAAGAATCTTCATCAAGCAAAGTCGCCAATTCTCGATCTTCAAAGATTTGCGGCCGCCCGGAACGCTCCTTGTTTTCCACGTCGAAATCACCGCTTTTGAAGCGTCGAAACCATCCGCGAACACTTGAATCATCGACACAACCTTCTCCATAAGCCTCCTGAAGCAATCGATGCGTCTCGGCAGCAGATTTCTTCAAATTGAACCAATAAAGTGAAACTTCCTGTAAATGACGTCGACTCGGCTCAAATTTCGACATTTTCACGATATCAAAAATTTATGATGCGAAAAAATTTTAACTAATGTGTTAGTATGGAATTGTTGACATATGAATAAGCTTTGATTATGACATATGTAACCATTGAATACTCGCACAGTATTGGTGGCGCCATCTCTTACAAAAAACGGGAAAGACTTATTCACACTCCTAATATTTTTCAGCTTTATATACCTAAGAAAATTACATTTAAGAACATATTATCTAGATTATCTAGATTTGTTTAATATAATATATATATATATATATATATATATATATATTTATTTATTTATTTATAATATCAAGAAGTTTCAAAATCATGGTTTACTTTTAAGAAATATTTCAAAATTTGTAAGCAAGCTATATGTTACTGAACTCTTCACCCGCGATCTTTTGTTTTAGTCTTATTGTTGCATTGCTTGTGATCGGTCCAAACTTGATATTAGCAAATATTTTTTCAGTGCTATAGAATAATATAAAAAAGAATTATTTTTCAGCTTCATATACCTAAGAAAAATACATTTAAGAAAATATTATCTGGAAGTGGAAAATCACGTTTTAAAACCAAAACGTTATATAAATTGTTATAATATAAGTATATATTATATATAAATGCATATACTATTCATTGGAATCTATAAATTAATTTCATAATGTATAACTATAAGAGATTTAAAATTGATATATAAGATGTTTATAATTGTCCACAGCGTACTGCAATAGCGTAATTAATAAGGTGTTAGCTTGTGAATCCAAAGATCTGCGGATAGAAACCCTGTTAGGTCGAAGTTTTGAAATAAATGTAATAAAAGAAAATTAACGTATAAATTGTAAAAGAGTTCAAGAAATTATTCGCTTAGTTTAAACTTTTGATTTTTATCGCTCGAACGCGAAAGTACTTTTCTCTAAATTTTCTCCATCGAAGCTGTATTTAATATGCATATATATATATATATATATATATATATATATATATATATTGTGACGGGTGTCACAGGGCGCCGCGCCGACTTGCCCGGATAAACGACGACGCGCGCGCCATTTCGCGGACATGCAAACATTAAGGCGCTCGCGCGCGCCGTCGCGCCTTGTGCTCGGCCCGGTCCCCCCCCCCCCTCTATTTTTTTCATCCCGCACACAAGCCGAGAGGCGAGTTATGAAGGCAACAGACTCAGGAAGAAGATAACAAATAGACTAAGATGGATAATAAGAGAGATAGATATGATAAACTAAAGGATAAGATAACAAATAGATTAAGAGACGATAGAGATGATAGAAATAAAAATAGTTAAAGAAATAGATTAAGATAGATAGTAAGAGATATAGATATGCTAAACTAAAGGATAAGATAACAAATAGATTAAGATATGATAGAGATAATAGAAATAAATTTACTAAAGATAATAAATAGATTAAGATAGATAAGAGATGATAGAAATACAAATAATTAAAGAAATAGGATAAGATAATAAATAGATTAAGATAGATAATAAGAGAGATAGATATGATAAACTAAAGGATAAAATAACAAATAGATTAAGAGACGATAGAGATAATAGAAATAAATTAACTAAAGATAATAAATAGATTAAGATAGATAAGAAATGATAGAAATAAAAAAAAATAATGAAAGAAATAGGATAAGATAGATAGTAAGAGATATAGACATAATGAACTAAAGTATAAATTAGATGATAAGAGGTAGTGAAAAATAATCAAATTAATTAGAGATAATAGGATAGGGTACAGAATAAGAAAAAAAAATGTTAAAGGCATCAACCGATTTTTCTTGTAAGTCCGGATTCGGCACGTCACGACCGCGGTCGGCCGTCGCCGGCAGCCGCCGAACTTTCCCCCCCTTTTTCCCTCCTTCTTCCCTGCGAGTAGTGAGACGGGAGCACTGCGTTGTTAGCCGCCTAACCGAGAGGTGAGAGGATAGCGGGTTGAAAGAGAAGAAGTAAGAGAAAAGTAAGAGATGAAAGTAAGAGAAAGTAAGAGAAAGTAAGAGAAGAAACAAAGTAGAGGTAGAGTAAAAGGTAGGAAGAGATAGAGAGAGAGTGAAGCAAGAAGAAGTAGAACGGGCAGAGCCGAGGAAGCCCAGCAGACAGGAAAAGGGGCAGCTATAAGGGCCGATAAGGTGAGCTGGAGAGAGAGAGACAGCAGGAGGGACGTCACGGGCGGCTCCCATCACCGGCGCCTACTTCCACACTCGAGGGGCGTAACGTCTGCCCGGATCAACGGACGTCAGCGGACCATGGAGTATCCGGTGAGCGGCGATCATCCACCGCGTGTGCTTCCCCCCCGTTTCTCCCTTGTGTCCCCTGTCCCCTCTCCCCATCCCTCGAATATCCTCCTCCGGGTTCGGTGGGGGCGTCGGGACGCGGATCGCGGTCGGGGCGCGTCGAACGCGGGGATCGGGTTAGGATAGGCACGCATGAACTGTGAACTATCATAGAGTGTGAATAAAGTGGTGTTAAATAAAGAAAAAAAAGAGATGAATCCTCGTTGTTGTGTTTTTTTTTTTTTTTTGGATCTGAAGCCTTTCCCTTCCAGACCGGCGGGACCCCCTCTGCAGCAAAGGAGGTAAGTGAGTGAGGACTTTAATTTTTTTTGTGTGTGCGTGCGCGAACGAGAACACCCCGGTAGAACGTAAAGATCGTTCTGGGTGATTGTGATTTCGCGGAATCACAAAAATGGCGCCCAACGTGGGGCCCGGCCGGTCTGGATCGCGAAATTAAATTTATCGCCACGTGGCGCGGCCATCTTGGCCACGTGTCGCTGTACGACCGCGTGCAGCGGAAACGACCGTTGCCGTGAGAGTTCGTGCGGGCGGATGTGCGCGACGACTAGTAAATCGATTGATGTGTATTGGTGAAAAAAAAAAAAAAAAGTTTTTTTTCTTTTTTTGATCTGATACGTTGGAAAAAAGGGGGTTTGAAATTTATATACATCTCTTTTTTTTTGTTATTCATGATCAATTTATTTATTCGACCTTATTTTTTTTACACATTAATTTATTTATGTTTCTTTTTTTTTCCTTTTTTTTAAATTTTTTTTGAGAGCTTAAAATTAGACGTAAAAATAAAATTTATAAAAACATAATTTAAAAAAAAAATCATTTGTAGTAGAGTTAATCTTTAATTTATTTGATATGTATCTGCGTAACGCAAAAAAAAAATTTAATTATAAATTATAGTGGATGCCACATGTAATCTACACAGCAATATTTTACATGGCAATTCAAAGATACGGAAGACTTATATGCGCTTTCAACAAGCAACAGGAATTATTGTGTTCCTGTATTCGACTTTTGAAAAAAAAAAAGAGTATTTAGTATCCGAAATTAGTGTACAAAGAAAAAAATTCTTTGTAGATGGACTTGGTGAATGAAAGTACACTTGAACATAATAATTAGCAGTTATTGTTTCCAGATTCGTGATACTTTAGTAGAGCCGGCAATACTACGTGAGAGAACAAGGAGAATTTTTACTTTGAATTTTTGCTTGAAGTGTATATTTATGCAATGGAATATCGGAGACAGAGATGCCGATGAGAACAAGGGATGCTACTTAGAAATTAATAATCTTAAAGTAGATGTCCGATTAAGCTCAAATTAACTTTCAACAAGGAATTGAGACCGCTGTCAAAACAAAGTTTATCACATTTTTTTAAATTTATACCAATTTATCCAAGGGAGTGGAGTTCTCTTCATGGTTTTTTCTTTCTCTCGTTAAACAAAAAAAAAAACAGATTCGAAGGTAAATTTTTGATTATATAAATGAACAATTTTAAAAATTTGATTATGTTTGTTGTAGCGTAAGGAGATATGAATAAGCTGCATTATAAATTGAGGTATTTTTAAATCAAAAATAGTGCCTATCAAAATAGTTACCTATCATTACTATTATCAAAATTAATATTAGTTAACTTTAAGTTGTATATTAAATTAATACATTCTCTTTTGCACAGCTAATGACATACCGATCGCTATAATTATTAAATAATAAGGTATAACCATGCTTCTGATGCTCTGTAATACTAGTTCAGTTAGTTTATGTATCGTACGACGTAGTATGTGTTAACCTAGAGTAAAATTAGCATTTATTTTCGATTCGTGGAAACATTAATTAAATATAATCTATTTTTTTTTAGTCTTACTGTTAACTAGTACTTAATAATAACCTTAGAGTTTGATAATAATAATGTTAACAATCTTTTTTTTTCTGTTGTGGAGCACATACAAAGTATTATTTATATAAATTAAATTTACAAATCATTATTTAGCCATAACATAAATATTTAAGTATAGTTTATTATATATATAGTTTACTATTAAATTAAATTAGTTATAATAATATATAGTTTACTATTAAATTCAAATAATGTTATAATATATAAAAATTAATTGAATTAAGGTTCCTTTGCAGCGATCACATAATTCTTGTTAAGAAACTTTTTTTTTTAAAAAAAAAATTTCCTATTAAAGTGAGATATGATTTTTTTTTCATTTTTGCTTGGAATCTTTGGATTTTTTTTTCTTGTTGTCGCAATTTAAAGTAATTTCTCTTTATTTTGCACAGGATTATATTGTATGTAATTTGCTCTTTTTGTTTAAAATTTTATACAATTCAGTTTATAAACAAGAAAAAAAATCTTTAAGCGTTAATACCTTTTTAAAATTTGCCTTAAATTTAGAATTTCTCTTTGAATGCAGGGAATAGTCAACGACTATTTAAATGGGGTATTTTCAAATTAAAGTCATCATTGGTATTAGTATGATGCTCAGGAACAAAAAAAATTTTTTTTTGTGGTTGCAAGTTTTTTTTCTATTTACTATTTAATGACGTATGTTACTTTATTAATACCCTAAAAATTAACTTAGTATAAGTGACTTGGAATTTATTGTTAATTATTCTTAACTTAGTAAGGTAGCGATTTTGTGATAATCAATTTCAATTTGATAGTTAAATTTCATTATTAGATTTCTGACATTCGTAGTGTCCGAGTACACTAAAACAGAAAAAAAGAGAAAGGGAGGATTTTATTTCTTTTTAAAAGCAAAGGAATCAGGCATAGTGGCAAGCAGTATTTCAGTGTTATAATGCATAAGTTTGTTCGGTCCAGACTACATATGTTTGAACTTTATTATACATTTGTAACGAAATTAATGATTTTTTTTGTTATTGGTTATCTTTCTTGAATCAAATTTGCGCGAATGATAAAAAAAAAAAAAATTATTAGGAATATGAATGATTAGAACAAATCTATAATAGGTGATTAAGCCACGACGAATTTCATTGCGGGTTAGAAATTTTTCTAAGAACTCCCGAAGCTGCTTAGTTTAATTTACTATTTAAATCTTTTTTTTCTCTTATCAGCAAGTCTACATTACAGTAATATAAAATATAAATTTTTTTTTATTTAAAATTTACCTACCCTCCAATGATTTTGTTGCCCTGTGGTGGTATTATTATTACAGGTTATTATTATAAACAATTTAACAACAATTTAAGCAAGAATCCAGTTACCTGCAGAAGAACATTTCTACAATACAGTAGGGATGTCTATGTCAGTTTAATAACCAATTGAAGCTATAAAAAGAGATTTATAAATTCATTTATGTTTTTCAAATCGAAAATTAAAGATTAATCTATAAATTTATTTTTCATTTAATAACGTCCCTCGAGTGCATTACAATTTAATGAGAATTTTCTTTTTCGACTATCGCAAATTTGAGATTTTGAAAGGTTAGGATCAATCGTTATAAATAACTTATATACACAGGTTGAGACACCGGAAATTAGCAGACTCGTATACTTTGTATATTTAATTTGAATTAGAAATCACAGGAGCCGTAATGATAAACTTAACGAATATTCCATTGATTAAAATCCTAGATAAACCCGAGAAGGAATTGGATTATTAAATGCGGAGCACCCATTAAATTCTCTTGATTAGTTATCCAAATTTCAATTACGGGTGACGCATTTATAATTCTTGGTAGCTGACAAACCGAAAAAAAATTACCTTAACTTGGTGGAACTTCACGGAATTGACAGAATCGAGAGACGAGCCTGGGGCATGGTAGCCTAAACACAACTGTCGATCGAGGTACATCTATTGATCTCATTAGGCGTTATAAGGACAAATCACTATTGATAGACGTGACCCAGGGTTGTCACATATTATTATAAATCTATATATATTTATATCATTGATTATGCCCATCCGATAATCCCGATCGCCTGCCAGCCGCCTCGCGTTGTTTCTCCTTTCAGGAAGATAAATCAGAATTAAACAGAGTCTACAATCGGATGGAATTTTGCAAGAGTATTGAACCAGAATACGGAAGAGTTCGAAGATCTAGATGAGATAGCACCGACGGTATTGCAAAGCCGAGTTGAAACTTTGCTCGTCGAATTTGTTTTCTCTCTCATTCGATCTCTTCTAGACATTACAAAAGTAAGATAATCGCCAGATTTATTTGGTTTAATTGATAAATGTTATAATTTGAAATTCATTGCATCACGATCCCGCTGGCACGCGATTCGGCCCTCTACCCTTTTTGCTCCCCACACGTGCATCCCCGTTTCTTTGTCCGCTATCACGCCTCCGTTTGACGATTCCGGATGGCAAAGCAGATCGCGTTTCGAACAGGGCAAGCGTACACAGGAGTGAATAGACGAGGTAGAATCTCTAGAAGTGACCATGGCGTCCGTGAAGAGCGACACAAGCAACGCGTCTCTGGAGCTGATTATGGACCAGTACGATGGGGCCTGGGCGATGTACGGTCGAATTCGCCGCCTAGACCAGGACCAGCTGAAGGCCGTCTTAAGCTCGCTAGGTGCAAGTACGCACGGCGACCGTCATACGCTACAAAGACGCCTTCTAAGGGCTGAGCTCCGTAATCAGGACCCGCCCCATAATGCGCGCCCACGGCCGCGCAGATTCCCGACAGGGCTGTGACGGTCACCGCGACGACGTGCACCACCACCACGCCAAAGTACACCACTGCGGGGAACACCCTACCGAAGTCAGACTCCCAACCGGTTACGATCAACCCGGGGGTGGTGTCAACGGTCAGCTTGGTAAACCAGTCGGGTTCGTTCCGCCGTCTAGAAGATAAAAAACGGGTGGCAGGTCTGGATCACATCCTCCAGATGGCCATGGAACGCAATGAGGAAGAGCGGCTGCGATTACAGGACGAGATTGATCGTCGATCAATCCTATCACAGTTCGACCAGCAGTGTCGGCGCCGTAGCGTTCCGCCCGAGACGCAGCCGAATCAACGAGTGACCGGCGATGGTAGGAGCATCGCGCGCAACGTATCCGACCCTCGCGTCAGGAGAGAGATTAATGACGACGCAAACCTGGCGTCTGACGAGGACAGTCAGCACGGAAGATGCGATCGTCCCGAAGCCGCGTGTGCAACGACTCCCAGACCTGGCGCCGGTAAAGTAGGTAAAACCGGAGGGAGAGCCACAGAATACGGACAGACTATTACAAGAGAGCACGCTCCGACCAAACGGACTGGAAATACTGGCCGAGACTGTTGTCCGCCGCCACCTTCCGTCCGCAACACGAGCCTGGAGAGAGATTCGGTGAGGCGGACCTCGCCCCCGTGCGCGTGTCCACACGGGAACAGCCGAGGTTACGAACAGCACTCGCCAGCCAGAATATTAAAGGACTGGGCCATCAAGTTCTCGGGAACCGACCAGGAGTATCCGGAAGAATACCTCGCGGACCTCGAAGAGTGCCGATACTCAGCCCGCCTGACGGAGAGCGAATTAATCAGGGCGATCCCCAGTACCTTCAAAGGAGATGCTAAGCAGTGGTATCGACCTATACCAGCTGGGCGAGGATGACCTACGAAGGGAACTTTATTCGAGGACCCAGGACCGCAGCGAGACCGTCGCCACCTTCGTCGCCAAGTTCAGACACATTGTCTCGTACTTCCGGAGACCGCCGCCGTTGAGCGAGCAGGTGATGGTCGCTGCCAACAACCTACGACCAGAGTATCAGGTCTACATGGTGGGAAAAACGTTCACCAACTTTACAGAATTAACACGCTATGGCCTCGAGATGGAGCGAACCATGGAGCTCCAAAACCGGTGGAGCACACCACCAGCGAAGGACAAGATGAGACTTCGTAACGCTGCTCCCGCCGTAGCTAAGGTCAAGGCGACGAAGGTCGCGACCATCACGCAGAGTGATAGAGGCCGAAGGACTGAGTCGACTGATAGTGAAGGATACAAGGAGACTCGGAGGAGGACCAAAGGAGCGAAAGCCAAGGGCAGAGAGGTAGCGGCCGTACAGGGACCTGTAGAGACACGGACAGAGACCGATGACGACAACCAAAACGGAGAGACCGCAGAGCTATGCTGCAGCTGTGAGACGGCCATCTCCCAATGTACCGCGACCGCGGCCAAGAAGTTGGGAAGCGCGGCAACCAAGAATCTGATCGCCACAACGTCCGAATCGCCAGTTCGACGACAACGGTCGGTGGCAGAATCGTGGCCGCGAGGAGACTCAGAGAAGCTCGCCGCCAGAGCGTGATAAGGAAGACGGACGGTTCTACGGTTCGTGCTTCCACTGTAGAGCGGTAGGACACCGGGCAGTGAACTGCCCGAGCATCTCATGCTACCGGTGCCATCAACGCGGTCATTATGCCACCGACTGCCTGAGCAGCCGGACAAGCACGCTGTCGTGCCAATGGTGCGGTCCGCAAGGAGTAGCCATACGTGACTGCCCTGACTTCGCCCCTATTTGTACGACATTGGAAAACGAGAGGACGGGGGAACGCAACAGTCCCGCAACCCCCCGTTCACTCTCGGGACGCCATTAGGACTGAACCCCATGCCGGAGTTCAAGGGAGCCATCCCGAAGAAAAAGGAGTCACTAAGTGGTGACGCCCCGCCGCAAGTCAAGCGGGAACCGGAGAAGCCTGCATGTAAGGCAGCCGATCAAGTGGAGCATACGATGCTAGAGCTAAATGTACCGAAGGAGAACACCGGAGTCCGGTGTGAGGGGCGAGAGAATCGTGAGATCGAGGACTGTTGGATAGGTCAAGTGCAGATCGGGGAGTCCCCGAGGGAGCGGAGTGGTATGCGGAGGAGAGACCGTGTATCGTAAGACTGCCCCGACCAACGATGGATGCGCGAGAAGCATCCGAAGCCAAGAGTGCCCTGCAGGATGCTAACTACGGATTAAACGAAGTATTGAAGAAATTAGAGTTCCCGCCGCCGAGATGGCCGGGAGGTATGCCTCCAGCCTGGCTAACGCCGGGACCTCCCCACAGTAAAGTTCAGGGGGGGAGTAGAGTTGGAACGGAGTTAGATCGAACATCAGGACCTGTGGAGTCCCAGGACCTGGAGAAAACTGTACAGACGGAAGAAACCGGCCCGGACGAAGATGGACCCGAGGTAGCCGGTGCGACGTTAGAGAATCGATTGTTTCTTCCCGTGGGTATGAACGGGAGGAATTATCGCGCATTGTTCGATCCTGGAGCTGTAGTTTCGGTCGTCGGACCTCGAGTAGCCGAGCGATTCAAGAATCGACTACGGCCGACCTCGACGAGGCTGAAGAGTGCCCTCGGCGGAGGGACGACCATGCTAGGCGAGCTACCGCTAATAATAGAAGTGGATTGGGTTGTCAGAGAGTTGTCAGTCAAAGCCGCGAGTTTCCTGGACCATGACCTTATATTGGGTATGGACTTTTGCCAGATTTGGGAGGTCGAAGCCCGTCTTGGACCTGGACAGTGGCGTATACGAGGCGGTAGGTGGAGAAAGTTTAGTCGCACGGGACAAGAGGCGGATAAGGAAGAGTTAGCAATATCGGCCGAATGCGCGGGTATCGTCGAAGCCAGCGAGGACCAAAGGACCTTAGTCGAGGACCTCGTGAGTAAGTTGTTACCCGAGGCCGCTGAACGATTGGGAGTGACTACCCTGACCGAACATAGAATAGAGGTACAGGACGCGGCTCCAGTCAAACACCGGCCGAGACGCATGTCGCCGATGATGATGCAAGTAGCACAGGATGAAGTGAAGAAGATATTCGAGAAAGGAGTGATCGAGCGCTCGGCCAGTGAGTGGAGCAGCGCGCCTGTTATCGTGAAAAAGTCCAACGGTTCGTTCCGTTTCTGTGTGGACTACAGAGACCTGAACGCTGTCACCGTCAAGAACGCCTATCCATTACCCAGTATGTATTCTATCTTGGATAAGCTGCGTAAGGCCAGATATTTATCGAAGGTAGACCTAAAGGAAGCGCACTTCCAGATACCAATGGACGCAAAGAGCAGGAAGTTGACGGCCTTCGCAGTACCCGGATCAGGTCTCTGGCAGTTCACCAGAATGCCGTTCGGCCTGACGAACGCCCCCATTAGATGTCTGAGACCGTGAAGGTCTCAGACCGGACCCAGAGAAAGTACGACCATTGCTAGAGTACCCAGCCCCGAGGACCGTGAAGCAACTGCGGCGGTTCCTAGGCATGGTTGGCTGGTACTCAAGGTTCATTGATAAAGACTCAGAACTGAAAATCCCGTTAGTTAAGTTATTACGGAAGGGCCAACCATGGACCTGGTACACAGATCAGGAAGAGGCATTCAACAAACTCAAGAAGGCGTTGACGACCGCGCCAGTGCTCGCACGACCGGATTTTTCGAAGCCATTCTCGGCACAGTGTGATGCGAGCCATTACGCGATCGGGGCAGTACTGACGCAAGAGGGAGAGGATGGTGAGCATCCAATAGTCTACGTGAATCTACAATTCAATAGTCTACGTATTGACCGCGGCGGAGCGCAACTATACGACCTCAGAGAAAGAGTGCTTGGCGTTGCTGTGGTCGATCAAGAAATTGAGACCATACTTGGAAGGCTATAAGTTCACAGCAATTACGGACCACAGCGCACTTCGCTGGCTCCAGAACCTGAAAGAACCTACTGGTCAAATACATCATCAACAGTTGTAAATAATAAAAAAATGTTAAATACCTGTTAAGAGATAAGCAAATGTAATAAAAAAAATATAAGAGTATTTGAATGTGCAACTGGCGAATGATTTGAAAAATATTATGAACAGAAAGACCAAACAAAAAGAAATAGCTAAAGGTGTCAGTTCCTACTCCATTATTTCTGATGCAACTTCGAGTAGCTGCTCAATCATCAGTAGTTGACTGTTTAATAATTACAAGGCCATATAAAGGATAAGATGCAGGACATATTAGAAGAATCAGAGATATGTAGATACGTGTTAGGAAAAAACGGAAGTACATTTACTACAATAGACCAGTTCGAAGACGACAGGAAGATTAATAAGTATTTGTGACTGGATGCTATATTTTATTATATATTTTTCATAAGCTTTTTCAAGAGGCAGGGTTATAAATTCATTTATTAGATTATGTTAACGTATATCATATTTCAAGGTATTTATCATTGTCACAGCGAGGTGTACGAGATTATAAACTAATTATATTGATTTTTTTTGTAAAGACGTACTTACTTTTTTGGTAATTCTAATGTATGTATTATTTCATTGATAATCATATATTATTTTGCAAAGGCTTGATCAAACAAATCAAAAATAAAAAAATTAATCTTATATTAAGTAACCTTTATTACTATACACTAAGTTTGTAAGTTATATAATGTAATTGTGTGCTCCTTAATCTAAAACTGATATGATAAGTTGTTTCAAAAAATTGAAATAAAGTCACGAAAAAAGAACTGAGATTCATAAGGTTTCATGGTGACTAATGTTAATTACAGATACATAAAATTGAAAATGTTGGTAAAATTTGTCTTGAATTCAATTATTAGTTTAGGAATTACAAATAATTTGAAATTGTAAGTTGATAGAAATTCTTGATTTTTTTTCTGTAAGCTGTAATAAAATGATTAAATCTGTAAATGATAATTCTAAAATAGTTTAGTGTGACGGATCACATAATACACTTCTTTTGGGTTGGATGTTAAATTTTATGACTATGAATATTCTAGAGCAATTATAATATTAATCGTTTCTATAGACTCTAAATGTATTGTTAAAGACCTGCAATGAAATAAAAAAAAAGAAAAAAAAATTTGTTACATTTAAGAATTTGATATTACTTATTATGTTATTATATCTGTATATTTATAGTTAGTATTTCTTGTAGAAAGAAGGTTGTTCACTGTTAGGCTTAGGAGCGTATTGTAATAGTTCTAACAAAGGAATATGCTAATGGCGCTTCAGAACAAACGAGATAACAAATGTGTATAATACCGTTACTTAAAGAATGATAAAAAAAAACATATTACTCTGCATCGTTTCAGAAAGGTGATATAAACTTATAGTCACAAGTAGTCTGTTAAACAAGGTGATAGAAAGTGCACTGGTTAAATAAATCCAGCTTTACTAGCACATTAAAGTTAATCACGGTTTAGTAATAAATTATAGGATAATAATAAGAAATAATGAAAAAATAGGATAAGTTTAATTATAGTTATAATAATAAGTAATCATAGTCAATAATAGAATCTGCGTTTATCTTGCCAAGCACATTTGTTGTAATAATAAGCTATTGAAATGTCGTTAGATTGCTTTACATTACTTATCTATGCAAGGGTCATTTTCAATTCATTCAGCGAAAATGTCGAGTCATTAAGTTATACATAAGCTAGGCTCAATTTTTTTTTATATAAATCATATTGTTAATTGAAAAAACGTATGTTTTTGTTTTGTCACTATGGAATCGGATAATAAATCCTGACACTATTATCATATGCATCTGCGAGATTAGATATTCGGCAGTAGTGGAAAAAAGTTGTGATTGTGTCGCGAGATTCCGCCCAAGCGTCCCGATCGCAGTCGTGCGACATCGTGCTTATCCCCCCTTTTTCCTTTCTATGATTTTGGGAGAGACGCGCGACGCGCACACTCTCTCTACTCTCGGTCGCCAGCGGATTCAGAGCTAATAGAGGTGAGAGGTATCGAAAGAGAGAAAAGAGATACGAACTAAGAGCCGATTGACAGAACAACGCCTAGAGTGGAGAGATATCGAAGAAAGCCGCAAGAAAAGATTATTAGAGTGAAGCATAGTGCGAATAGCCCAGAGGCAGAAACAGATATGAAAGCAGAACAGAAGGAAGCAGAAAGCAGAGAGAAAGGAGGAAGCAGTCCGAGGATCGGCAAGCAAACGGCGGAGACGTCGTCGCGAGGAACGGACCCGGAAAGAAGAACGGCCAGTACGTGGACGGTGATCGCTTAAGGAGCGCGCCTTCTATCACCAGGACCCGTCCTCGATCTCCTCCTGCCCCCCAGAATCGCCGTGATGAGTGTGCTCCGCCCGGCGAATAGTTCTGCAGCGCAGTTCGGCGCTGTGTTGCGCGTGTGTGCGGTGACCTGGATCCCTATCCTTACCTCTCTGTTCCCTTGTTTTTTCCCAGGGTGAGTGCGTCGGGTCGCGGATTGCGGTCGGGTCGCGCCGGGTAGACGGACCAGAAGTAGGGTATCGTTGCGTAGTCGGGGTTAGTGAGGGTGCGGAAATTGTTGTGATTAAATAAATTCTGAAAAGGGAAATCTAAGTGTGTAGAGCAAGTACTTTCTTTTTTCCAAATTCCCCTTTTCAGGCCGGCCGGACCTCCTCAGAGATATACAGGTGAGTAGATTAAATTTAAGAATAAAAAATTGTGTGCGCGAATAAATAGGTGAGACAAACCTATAAATTTTTCGCGGCATTACAATATATATATATATATATATATATATATATATATATATATATATCATATAAAATGGTCGGCAAAATATTAACTTTTTAAAATGGATGCTACATTGAAGCAGCTTTTTCTACAGAAGCGACGATAGATAACTTACAGTCAATTATTTATAGTAATATAGATTTTTATATTTAGAGTACTTTTTACTTAGATATTTTATGAATTGTTCAGGAATTCATTAAATATGTATGTTTCTGTTGTAAACATAAATTTAAATAAATATTTGTTGTATTCTAATAACTACTGAATTAATTTTAACGAATTCATGATATCATGTAAATAGCAATGAAATAAAATTTATTCTATAAAAATATAATGAATGTTATTATATAAATAATTTACAGAAAGTACAACTTTTTATATCAAATTAGTCATATTATCAAGTTTTAAACTCAAAATTTTAAGAAAATATGTATATATATATATATATATATATATATATATATATATATACCTATTTTATTAAAAATTTGGCAGCGGGATGTAATAAATGGCATTCACTGGTGTCAATGAAGAAATTCTGTAAGTGCATATACCCAGGTATACCTTTTCGTAGCCTCGATCATCGCCACGCAGCGAATTAAAAATTTTAAGAAAATACGTGTGTATATAAATACATACATACACAATTACACGGACAGACAATTTTTATTCTTTGTATTATTTTTTTTTAAAGAAAAATGCGTTGCTTTGTTTGCAAATATCTAAAATCATCAACGTAATATATTTTATTATTTGGATAAAAATTTTAGTTACTGAATTAATTTTTTTCACTTCAACCCCTCCCCGCCATTCCTCCGTCCCTCCCATATTTATGATGCTTTTATCTTAGGTTTTTTTGGAAAAATATGTCGCTTTGTTTGCATGTGGCTTATAAATAGATTTATTTTTATAAAACAATTTTTATGAAAAATTAACATAGTGAATCAGAAATAAATTTATAAATTATTCTCTTGCATAAGAAAACTGGGAGATTGAACTCCAAATTCATTGAATTTAGGTATTTTTTATTGAAAATACAGTATTTTTTTCGTTTTATTTCTTATTATACAAACTGCGTAATACAATGAATGTAGAAAACAATGTTTGGAGTAGTGGAGAATCAGAGCCTGAAGAAGATGTTAGAGATAGAGGCATTGCGAGTGATATTGATTCAAATGATGTCCCAAATGATGACTACGAAGCACCTGCCGTATACTTTGATCCTTATTTTTATCCGTCGATAAAAGATTTTCCTGATAAAGCTCAACTACGTCCGGAAGTGTCAATAAATAAAATAACAACATTAGAGTGTTTTAAATATATTTTAGACCCATTTCTTGTAAACCTTATTGTAGAACAAACAAACCTATTTCAAGAGCAAAATCCTGAGCTAACTCGAAAAAACATGAAACCATGGACTGATTTGACTGAAGATGAACTATGGAGATTTATTACTTTGTGTATAAATATGGGCCATGTTGTGAAAGGACAATTGAATCACTATTGGAGCCAGGATCCATTGTTGTGTACTCCAAATACGATATCGTCAAATTTTAAGATATCTTCATTTTTCTAATAATTTAGAGGTTTCTAACCACCCTTTGAAAAAAATTAAACCAGTGATTGATTATTTGAAAAATAAATTTTCTAACACAATTATTCCAGGTAACAAACTTTGTATAGACGAAAGCTTAATCTTGTAGAAAGGAAGACTTAAGTTCAAACAGTTCTTACCTTTGAAAAGAAAACGATTTGGACTGAAGTTATTTGAATTAGTAGATTGTGACACAGGTTTTCTTTTAGATTTTATTGTATACACAGGTGCAGACACTGATTATGATGAATTTGATTTAGGCGTTTCTGGTGACATTGTTGCACATCTTATGCAACCTTATTGTAATGTATGACGTTAATTATACACTGATAATTGGTATACTTCACCACAACTTGCGGAATATCTCCACGATAAAGAAACTGGCCTTTGTGGAACTGGGAAAAAGAATCGAAAAGGAATACCTACTCTTGACTCGAAGTTGAATCGTGGTGAAACACAAATTGCTCACACCGATAGTTGGATGGTGATCAAATGAATGGATAAAAAAGAAGTTTATGTTTTGACAAGTACTCACGAATTTGAGTACTGTGCCACTGGTAAAAAACATTATAAAACTAATGAAGATATTATGAAACCAAATTGTATTCATGACTATAAGTTGATGATATCGACAGACAGTTGTCTATGACAGAGACAATCCGAAAATGTAGGAAATAGTATAGAAAACTACTTTTTCATCTTCTTGACTTGGTGTTGACGAATTCTCATAAATTATACGAGATGCTGACTACAACTGAAATTTCATTCCCTGATTTTCGATTGAGCGTAGTGAGAAAAATTCTAAAACTAGACATTGAAAAAGTTCCAACCCTATCTCTAGCACCTGGAATTCGACTAAACGGTCGCCATTTTCTTAGAAAAATTAAATCTGAAAGGAGTGATAAACCATTATCACGTCAATGTGCTTTATATCATATGCTCAACAAAAAGTCCCGATCTACATATGAGTGTTCAATATGTTCTAAAGCTCTATGTATTGAACCTTGTTTTGAAATTTATCACAGTAAAGAACCTTTACCATAAGTTAGAATTCTTACACCAAAGTATTTAAAATCTGTATAATATTACCAAAAAAACATAAAAAAACAAAAAAAAGAATAAAAAATAAAAAAAAAGTACAAAAAATAAAAAAAAACAAAAAAAAAGAAACATAACTCTGCCACAGTCGGTCCCAAGCCCGCGCTCAAAAGAGGAGGGTGTTTCGTAATCGTTGACGCGAGACAAAAAGGGTAGTTTATGATGAGTACCCTATTTTAGGGATGGTTTTTGGACTTATTATAATTTAATCATTGGATTCAGAGTCAAAAATACTCCGGAAATGTGTAATTGCATTACAAAATAAATGAAACTTGAAAACCGTGTCTAAAGGGGTGAAATACCTTCAAAACAACCCCTAAAATTTTACTAACAACCCGTTAAAATATTTTAAATAGTTAACTAAATCGATAAATCTAACTTATATAATATTATTATGAAGAAAGAAGTACTTTTTACTATTAAAAAATAATATTTTTAAAATTTGAAATTTTTAACATTAGCAGTTCCGTTCCCTGCCGGAAAATCAATATTTTGACGCACCCCCTGATCGACACTTTGTCTATGATCAATCGTTGATATAAGATACCTTATATACCAGTTTTCTGAGGGCGATATGCTCTTTCAAATCCCGGCAGTCTAAAGGTTAATATCTCTGACTTTTTGCTAGCATCACTTAGTTTTCATCGTATTAAGATGTCAAGTTTTCAATCAAGTAACCGTCATTTGCGGGAATTGTAAATTTAGTTCTTTCATTTAACCCATTAGCCTTCAAAACAGAGAAATCGTAACTCTGTTTTCAACCGTAAATCTATCACATATTCCACGGATATATTCAAAGCAAACATACTTTTTCTTAAGTATTTTTTTCTCTACTTTGCGACGGCCAAAAACATGGGCGCGCAAATTCATTGCGAACAATGTAAAACAAAAGTATTATAATACACGAAAATATAACTACACGCAAATTAAAGTAATAGATTTAACGCGATAAATATACCGAAGATGAACAAAGGTTGCGACGACTACTGTAGAAGATAGTCGACACGACAGCCGGAAAACGAACCGTAGAGAGAGAACGCAATACATAGTTTCTCTCTCTACTGCTAAACTTAAGCCCGAAGCATACGTTAGAGAGGATACATTGCGCGCGGCAAGAGCGAGTCGTGTCAAGTGTATTAGGCCGGCGGCTGCTATTCCCCTCTAATATACGCCGCACACACACTACCATACACTCTCGTCGAACGGCGCGTGCCAGCAGCGAATACTGCGGTAGGCGAACGCGCAAGCCTTATACTGGCGCGTGCATTCCAGTATATACAACGGGTGTTCGAAAACGAATTCACCCGTTGTATTTAATTAAAATAATTAAATAAAAATATTTATTGAACTCAATATATATAGATATATATACATACATGTATGTGTGCGTATACACTATTATACGTGTATACAATCACTGTAAGCAGCACAGTGGCTGCGAATATAAATAATAAATTGTAAATAATAATTATTATGATGATTATTAAATATTATTATTATTAATTATCATTATTATCACTATAATTATTATAATTCGGCGGCTGGTCCGAAATTGTACGAGCGGCGACGGAAATACTCGACTATTTTATTATAAAAGGACCTGCAAAAGGCAACATCGAGAGTTCGCCCGGTGAACTGACTGCCCCGAAATCGGGTTACACGAACTCTCCCCGGAGCTAAAAACTCATTCAGAGCTCAAAATAATCCTGACTTTAAATCCTGACCGAAAACTATTAGTTTGATCTCCGTTGCGAGGCGCTTCTCAAAAGACAGACGACTAATAGTTTTACCGATCCCCAAGTGAACGTGATCCTGGTTGCGAAGCGCTTCGGAAAAGACCAGCCGTTCTCTTATCCTTTACCGTTATTTTACTTTCCGAAATTATTAGTTTGATCTCTATTGCGAGGTGCTCTTCAAAAGACAGACGGCTAATAATTTTACCAATCCCTGAGAGAACGTCATCCTGGTTGCGAGGTGCTACTCAAAAGACCAGCCGTTCTGTGATCCCGACTAGATATTTTTCCCCTTAACTCTTGATCCTGGTTGCGAGGTATTCCTCAAAAGACCAGCGGAGTTAAGTTCACCTTAAACAAATCTATTTTAAATTCTACCTGCCGTATTTTTATATTTCCCCGCGTGGAAAATAGCACAGGGAATCTGTGCGGAAAATAGCACCGGATTAAACTACGCGACGTGGAAACTAGCGCGAAGCCAGTAGCTATAATTTATATATACATCCAACTATAAATTTGTTTCAGTTAAATTAATAATTTCGTATATATTTTTTTTGTTTCAGAACACCTTGTAAATAGAAGGGGGTTTCCTGAATAAATTAAATTTTATATTTTGTTAATAAAAATATACTGTGTTATAAAATTATTTTCCCGATCCGCCGTCCTATCCTGAAATACTTCTTCCCCTTTCAAAGATACCCTGAAAATATACCGCGTATGCTTTCTCAAGGGGGGTAGGAACGTTATAACTTTCCATTTCTGCTATCAGAATTGCGAAGTTTTCACTCAAAAATCGAATATGGCGACGTTTACAAAAAAAATGCAAAATTTCGATACTTTTTTTTAATCCAATTTCTTGTCGTGTTAACGTTAAGGACAGAACTTTATTTTTCAACTATGAGTGCATAAATGAGTTGTACTTTAAATTCAGTTTGGTCCCGAACCCAGAAATTCAATATGGGGGCTGGACAATGGCGCCTGAGGCGCAAACTCAACGAAACCGAAACAGAAACTTATGAAAAAGCGCTTAAAGTATATCGTAATGATGCCCTTAATCGTAGTCAGGTGCTTCAGTGGCATGCAGATTTCAAAAAAGGCTGTAAGAGCGTTAAAGACAGCGATTCATTTGCTATTTCGACAGCAAAGGGGTGTTTCACAAAAAGTTTGGCATCTAAAGATATCGCAAAATTACCACAACCGCCCTATTCGCCGGACATGTCTCTCTGCGACTTTTTCCGATTCTCCCATTTGAAAAAATAAAGGTCGACATTTTGACTCTATTAAAGACATCCAAGAATCTGTGACGAGGGTACTCGGAGAGGTCTCACAAAAAGTGTTTCAGAATTGTTAGGAAAACTGGAAAACTCGCTGAAATAAGTGTCTAGATGCAGGAGGGGACTACTTTTAAGGGGATTACAGTGATATGCCGCAATTTTTTAATTTTGTCGCATTACTGAATTATCTGACTGTCATTATTTTAGCTAACATATGATATTAGAAAGACTGTAAGACCGATAAAAATATTTATTAATCTAATAGAAAAACGGAGCTTTTGAAATGTTTCAAATCCCAGCACTCGAAAGGTTAAATGGCTTATGCATTGTTCACAAGCAATACGGAGGTCTGTGACGTTAACCTCGAGAGTTGTTGGAAAGCCTTTTTTGCAGTAGCTCCTTAGTAGAAATTGATAACTCTTGTTAATTATTTTCATTCTTCTTCTTCATCTAGCTTTGGTCGTTTTTTTCAGTCGTCACATTGAGCACTCAGCGATTCTAACTAACATACACAAACTAATTCCCCTCCCCCCGACACAATACTACATCAATAGTTTTTGATATATCAATAAACAAAATTGCTCGCGCAAAATAAAATAACGTTGTGACGTCCATTAGCGTTGGTGTCACGCGGTAAACCGGACGGCGATTCAAGGCCGCTAGTTCCCCAAGGATTTGCCTTTCTTTTTCAGCCTACGCTTAACGCGTTTGAAACCGGGGATCTACGAAATAAGGCTCTTCGCTTCGATGTGTCACGCCGCGATTGCTACGCCACTTACTAAAGCCACTTCTAAAGTAGTCCTAACTTAAGCTGTTGGATTCGGAGGCGACGGCTCCGATATTCTCTAATCGTCGCGCTTATTTTCAGCGGAGGTAACAGGGTCGAACGACAATTTCTTGTGAGCCTGGCCAGCGCCTTCTGCCCTGAAAACGAGCGCGCGTATCGCGGATTCCGACGTTTCGGCGTATCTAAAGGTACGAGCGGCGCAATTTCTTGGCCAACGAAATACCTCTTAGATTTCCGCGCTTAATCTCAGCGGAGGCAACAAAGCCAACCGACAATTTTATGTCAGCCTGGCTAGCGTCTCCAGCCCTGAAAATGAGCGCGCGAATTGAGGTTAAGGGATCGCAGAAAAATAAAATCTTGCTAGAACTTTATACTTACTTTTATTTCAAAAAGAATTGTTACAACGTATCGCAAAACAGAACTATACGTAAAGCAAAAAGCAAAAAATATTTTAATTTGGTTTACATAACAGGTAGAAACACATACCAAAGCTTCGACGATCAGGGAACTACCAATTTTGTAGAACTACAGATTAATCAATCAGCATTAAACTCCACCATCTCCATCCAACTCCATAATATTATGAAATTATTAGGAATAAAAAATTCATATATTAATAAACAACATAGTTTATGCAGCGATACAAAAATTTACCCAATATTTTAAAAGACTTACCGGTTTCTGGTACATAATTATCTGAGAAACCATTATTAAGGAATTCTCGGTGAGCCATCAACAGAAAATTGAATAACTCTTCAGCAACAGCAAAATAGGCAACTGTAAACCGTCTGACCTATTGTATCAAACGATAGATAAGGCAGGCAATAATATCTCGTACCACATAATCATCACCCTCTGGAAGAATCGGCTCCCCAGCGAGTTTCAAAAAGCAATAGAAGTAACAATACAATGATTGACTAGCGGAAAAAATGAAAAGAAACGCGAAAATACAATCGATAGATCTCAGAAATCCGATCGACGCAATAAGAAGCAATAATTCTATTAATCAAAATTGCGCACAAAAATTCACAAAACCGTCGCGATTCATCAATCAACGACAACGTTGTAACTCATTCGACTTTAAACCAAGACAGTGCTCCCCTATTCGCTATAGCTTCCTTAATAGATACAAGTAGATAGGTCATAGGCATTCTAGCACACCTAACCCCCTTAAAAAGTGTGCTGAGCCCCCAACTAGGTCATGCTGGGAACATAGCACACTTTAGACGTGAGTGCACTTTAGATTACTAGAATGCCTATAAGTAGAGACGAACGCTTGTGTAGCTCAGGTGGACCCATATCAATTAGTATAATCTGTTTACGGTTGATGGTTATGAATGTCTCTCGTTCTAGAAAATTCATGCCCCCTATACTCTATAATGAAACCAAGATATTTTTCTTTGTCACTCTATCGATTTGTATCTTCGAGATTTCGAAAGAGTATAATGCCGTTGCGACTGTAAAAGGGACTGACTACGACAAACCAGCATATACACGTTCTATTTTCATAAGTTAAAGAGGGCCGTATTAGAAGCGAACACATGTGACTCTTGATATACTGACCGAGGGTAACTCATCAATTAGTATAATCCGCTTATCGCATATCGCGATGAAGGTCTATCGTTATAGAAAACACGTGGCCCCCTATACTGCATACTGAAACCGAGTTATTTTTCCTTGTCACTCTCTCGCTTCGTAACTTCAAGATTTCGGCTAAGTATAACATCAGTGCGTATGGGAAAGGGAGTGACTATGGAAAATTAAGGTATAAGTATTCTATTTTGAAAGTGGTTTACTTCTCGGAAGTAGCGTGAGAGAGGCCCCGAGTAGAGACGAACGCTTGTGTAACTGACATGCCCCCTCATCATTAGTATAATCCGCCTACCGTATATGGCGATGAATGTCTATCGTTATAGAAAACACGGGGCCTCTATACTGTATAATGAAATCAAGATATTTTTCTTTGTCGCTCTCTCGCTTTATATCTTCAGGTTTTCGTCCGATTATAATATGGTTGCGTAAGGAAAAGGAAAGCGACTGTGGAAAATCAGGGTATAAGTTTTATATTTTGAACGAGGTTCATTTCTCAGAAAGGCATGCGAGAGGGTCCGAGTAGAGACCAATAGTTGTGCAGCGGTGGTGGGTCCAAATCAATTAGTATAATCCGCTTACCGTGTATCGCGATGAATGTCTATCCTTATAGAAAACACGTGCCCCCTATACTGTATAATGAAATCTAGATATTTTTCTTTGTCAGTCCCACACCTTGGATCCTCTCAATTTCGGTCAAGTATATAAAATCGTTGCGTATGGGATAGGGAGTGACTATGCACGATCAGCATAATGACGTTGTATTTTCAAAAAGTAAAAACGAGTAACATTGGAGGCGAACACATGCGCCTCTTGATATACTGACCGAGATTGACTCATCAATTAGTATAATTCGCTTACCTTTGATGTCATAGGCGTGAGTGGAGAAGGGAAAGGAGGGATACTGGAGTTCCTTCACTAATGAGGGAAAGTTTCTTGTGTCCAAAAAATAGAAAGGATGGGCTAAACCGCACTTTCTAAATGAAATTTAGAATCTGTAGGCGGTTCTTTTCTATTTATTTTTTTTTTACCAATAGGAAAGTTTTCTAGTGCATGATAGTGGAAAGACAAGCAATAGAAAACGATATAAAAGGTGAACGACAGTGAGATTATGCATCACAGTCTACTTTCAGATTTCAAATTTGAAAATTTTTAAATTGAAATATGAAAGTAGCACTGAGTGCCAACGGCAACGCAAACACCAATGCTAACAGCAACAGCAATGGCAAATATTATAAGTCTATGGACTTCTTCGGGGAGGAGGAAAACGAGGAGGAGGAGAGGACGACCAGGTCCACCATCTCTATTCCCATCACCACAGCCTCTCTCTCAAGGGCTGTAATACCAACGATCGAGAGATCTCCATCACCATCTCCGTAGAAGATGGTGATATGAAAAAAAATAAGTAAAATTAAATTAAATAAGATGCCTTGTCTATTATTGATCCTTATAATTTGTCAATGAACTATATTTGGTTGTTCTTTGATTGTTGAATATATATTATCCAATATTATCATATCTAATATATATATAAACTAATATTATACTATCTAATATTAATCTGGTTTTCTAAAAATCTACAATATTTTCTTAAATTATTTAGATTATTAGCATATCATTTCAAATAAATAAGTGTATGTATAAGAATGAATGCATATAAAAATAAATTGTTAAATTAGAAAACCGAACTGGAGAACCATAGCAGAGGATGATGCAGCAAAAATAAGGTAAGTTAGAGAGAGTTGCAAAGCAAATTCAACCGACCTCCAACGGCGGGAGAGGGGAAGCCCCCCCCAAAATATCCCCAACGGCCAAACTCCTAGAATTTCATGAAATTCTTAGAATTTTAGGAAATTCTAGGAATTTTCAGAAAATTCTTGGAATTTCATATTTCCTAGAATTTTTTTATTTAAAAATTTCTTAAATTTATAATTTTTTTCGTTTTAAAATTTCTTTTTAAAATTATTTTAATTTATAATTTCTTTACTTTTAAATTTTCTTTTTAAAATTTCTTTTTTTAAGGTAGGAATAAAATACTTTTTTTATTAATATAATTTTATTTTTTTTAACATTACATTAAAATACATTTTGTTCAACTAGTTTCGTCCCGTCTGTACTTCCCACTTAAATAATGTTCTAACCATGTGCGCATAATCATTACGTTACAGATTGCACACATTGTTAATTACCTTCTGCATGACGTATGGTTCCCACAAAGCACGTATTGCTATTCACTCTATAGCGATTGCAGCGATGGACACTGTAGCTCCTCTACATCAGCTATATTTCTGAAATTAGAGAAAAAACATGATAAAAATTATGAAAAGTATGAAAATTATGAAAAAAGTATTAGAGTATGAAAAAGTATTAAAAATATGAAAAAAGTATGAAAACGTATGGAAAAAGTATAGAAAGAGTATGCAAAATATTATAGTAGTTAAAGTAAGATGGCTTTTCTATCGTCTATTGAATTTCAAGTGAAAAAACTTCGTGATATTTACGAGCGTGTATTAAGCAGTGAATTAAGCATACACGAACTCGAGAATTATTTATCAATAACTGAACAGAATATAATAAAGCTGAGGGAATTTGGCAAAAAACAAGGTGTCTCTCGAGCAAAAAATCAAAAATGTTTAACATCTCTGATTCATCTTTCATGTTTACAAGCAAGATTTCGTTATCATCTGAATAGTGAAGTGCCAGTGGAAGATAGTCTAATCTCTAACGAGGCAGCTAAAGTAGAATGGCGAGATATGCAACCTACTTTTAAAAATCGAATAAGAACAGGCGTTGTTGTTAACTTAGAACATCTGGACATTCTAAGTTTCTTGGTCGACGCACAGAAGCTCTTTGAAGACAAAGTTAGAGCTTGCTTACAAGAATATACAGCAATAAAAGTAAATTCTGATTTTATATCAGAATTTATATATGATTCTCGGCTTAGAGACAAAGAAAAAATATCCCGTAAGCGCAAACACCACTCTTTTTGATCATTGCAATATTAGTAACGTGAGACTTTTTTTGAATTCGCAATACTATCCATATAATAATTTAAACATTGACATACCTAATAATCAATAAGCAGTACTGTATGACATGTATGAAAATTTCCAAAAAACATACTATACAAGAGATCCTCAATCACTGCTTGCAAAGAACGAGTTTCTACAGAATGAACCTCTCATAGTTATTGATTGTTCACGACAAAATGAATCTCTAAAGAGCACTGTTGTAGGTGTACTTTTAGAATTTGAGGCGAAAGAGAACTTTCCAACCAATACTACAGTTTATTGCTTGATCTTGCACGATCGCATAGTTCAGTATAATCCCATCAGTGGAGATGTGAGAAAGGTTATTTAAATAGATTATTAAAAAAAGAAAAAAGTAGATGACTTTTCTATAGATATCATAGTACATAAAGGAGAATGGATATCCCCTCTTCTCCAGACTTTGCTCAAAACACAACGAGAAAGTCTATAGGCATTCTACAGCACCTAAAGTCTACTCACGTCTAAAGTGTGCTATGTCCCCAGCATGACCTAGTTGGGGGCTCAGTACACTTTTTAAGGAGGGCAGGTATGCTAGAATACTTCTCTACTGATACAACAGCTGATCAAGTCCTTATAGGACATCTAATTCAAACAACAATGCACGTACTTAACCATCGCGAAATAGACCGCGCTCTCTACCACCGAAAAACAACCCGCTTCAGAAATATTGCGCAACGCTGTAAAGGATACAGGCTTTACATCCTTGCGCAATGTTTCTGGTTATATCGGACCAGACGTATTGTTTTCAGATTTGTTTGATTGATGTACCTGCACTCAGATGTGACTGCCAACAATATAAAATAACGTTGCATGTTAAACTCACATCTGTGCACTTCGAAACTCCTACTCTTCGAAACTCTCAGGTTCAAATCGACATTGTAAGCCTCTCAGAATGCACCACGGCCAATCCTATCTTCTAAAGATGATAGATCAATTCATTTGTTGGCTCGAAGCCATTCTTATCAAAGATATTACCGCTTCATCAATCGCACAAGTTTTCCTTGAAAACTGGGTGTCGCTGTGGTGCACCTACCTACATAACCACTGATCAAGGAACCGAACTTAAAAACCAACTCTTAAGAGCCACCGCGTTCTACTCCCAAGCATACGGAATGATCGAGCGGTGACACCGCGACGATAAATCAGCGTTAATGTGTCAGACTAACGATCCAAATTAGCCGCAACTGCTTTCCATCGTTTTGCTAAGACTCAGAAGCCACCTTAGATCAGATATAGATGCTAGACTTGCCGAGCTTGTCTATGATACTAACCTTCGAATTCCATATCGATGAGGATCAACATCCCCTCCCTCGCCACCGCGTGCTTGGCACGCCAGACTGCGACTTGCGAGTTTGTGACTGTGACTGTGACTCAGGTTTACAGGATTACAGCATGATTACAGGCATCCTGGACCAGCCTGTACCTGCGAACGATAAGTGCAACAGGTTCATAATCGTATCGTCCATAACGTCCACAAAAATTGCGTGTAAGCAGAGATAATAAGGAGAGATTGCCGATGCCATATACGAAAGGCTCGACGATTTTCGAGCGCCGGGAGCGTGCGCCCTCAACAGACTCAACTGATACACTAAGGCGCCAACGCGACGTCACAGCTACGTCAGCATAAATTAATGTGCGCATTTGCCTACGTCACGAGCTGTGACGTAGGCATTAAATATATATAGATATAGTTATACGTTTTTGTCCAATGCGACGTTGTCGTTTTCGTTTACATCATTACAGAGGCTAAGCCAAAACATCTAATATGCGCACGAGTATCAAAAAGCAATTCAGACCCAGCTCCGATGCCAGCTTTATCATGCAGACAAATTTTTGATTCTGCAGAAAATCAAGACTTTCCTTTCTTCCATTGTAGAAATTTCAAATTGAGTCTTATGATTTTGTGCTAAAATGGATATTCTTTAATTAATTTAAAAAATTTAATTTTAATTTTTAGTGCTTATATTATATTGTAGTAAATAACGCGTAGTTACTTACTGAATTACTTATTTATATATTATAGAGTAATTGCATTAATTTATTTTATTCTGAAAATGATAGTATAAGATTTTAAAGAACATATAATAAATCGTTTATAATCTTAAATATATAATCTTTAATATAAAAAATTGAATACAGAGATGTTTCTAAAAACAGTAAACAAATCAGCAAATAAACAGCCCCAACAGTATTTGCTATAAGACTGTACACTCATGTAAATGATGTTTGTAAATTATGTAAATCATGTATAAAAATGTCAGATTTTTGTACCCTCAAAGTGGTCCGGCGATCCTCGCAGATCCAAAAAGATCTCCGAACATTGTTTCTGAATATTGTAGCTTCTAAAACAGTTAACGGAACCAGCTGTACATAAAAAATTTTATTTTTAAGAGATCTATCTATCAAACAATTTTATATAAAACATAAGTTTTATTCTATTAATTCATTGCCGTTTATTACTACTATTTTAGCTAACAATAATACATTTGTAGATTTTTAATTCATAAACTAAAAATATTTATATGTATCCTCATAAATAACAGCATGTATATTTTAGTAGAGATAATAAGCAGTTTATTATACGGTAGTAGTCTATCGACATTTCGTACTTTTTTTTACATTTTTTAAAACCAATTTTCTTTTAATCTATTTCGTTGAAATCAGTTTTATTCAAAAAATTTTGTTTATTTTTTAACTACTTTTTTTTGGACTTTTTTCTTATGTTTTTTTAAACTGGTTTGATTTATATAAATTTTTTTTATCTCACAATTTTTTTCACCAAATTTTTTACTGCAATTTCTTTTTCAATTGATTGTTTTGTATTCGATTTTATTTTTTTCTTTTAGAGAAAAATTGCATGGAAATTAAGTATTATATTTTGATATGATCTATATTTTTTTATTCAATTTGTTCCAAAACCTTTTTTTGTTATCAATCACTATAATATTAGTAATCAACAACTCAAAATCTACACTTAATCTATCTATCCAGAATTTTTATCAGTTTTTTATATAAATCTGACAAGTTGTTCGAACATCTCTGTTTCAATGATATATATATATATATATATATATATATATATATATATATATATATATATTAAATAATATACAATTATGATTATAAACGATTTATTATATGTTCTTTAAAATATGATACTATAATTTTCAGAATAAAATAAATTATTGTAAATAAAATAAATTATTATAACCGTAGAGAGAGAACGCAATACATAGTTTCTCTCTCTACTGCTAAGCTTAAGCCCGAAGCATACGTTAGAGAGGATACATTGCGCGCGGCAAGAGCGAGTCGTGTCAAGTGTATTAGGCCGGCGGCTGCTATTCCCCTCTAATACACGCCGCACACACACTACCATACACTCTCGTCGAACGGCGCGTACCAGCAGCGAATACTGCGGTAGGCGAACGCGCAAGCCTTATACTGGCGCGTGCATTCCAGTATATACAACGGGTGTTCGAAAACGAATTCACCCGTTGTATTTAATTAAAATAATTAAATAAAAATATTTATTGTACTCAATATATATAGATATATATACATACATGTATGTGTGCGTATACACTATTATACGTGTATACAATCACTGTAAGCAGCACAGTGGCTGCGAATATAAATAATAAATTGTAAATAATAATTATTATGATGATTATTAAATATTATTATTATTAATTATCATTATTATCACTATAATTATTATAATTCGGCGGCTGGTCCGAAATTGTACGAGCGGCGACGGAAATACTCGACTATTTTATTATAAAAGGACCTGCAAAAGGCAAAATCGAGAGTTCGCCCGGTGAACTGACTGCCCCGAAATCGGGTTACACGAACTCTCCCCGGAGCTAAAAACTCATTCAGAGCTCAAAATAATCCTGACTTTAAATCCTGACCGAAAACTATTAGTTTGATCTCCGTTGCGAGGCGCTTCTCAAAAGACAGACGACTAATAGTTTTACCGATCCCCAAGTGAACGTGATCCTGGTTGCGAAGCGCTTCGGAAAAGACCAGCCGTTCTCTTATCCTTTACCGTTATTTTACTTTCCGAAATTATTAGTTTGATCTCTATTGCGAGGTGCTCCTCAAAAGACCAGCCGTTCTGTGATCCCGACTAGATATTTTCCCCCTTAACTCTTGATCCTGGTTGCGAGATTTATTTGCTGATTTGTTTACTGTTTTTAGAAACATTTCTGTATTCAATTTTTTATATTAAAGATTATATATTTAAGATTATAAACGATTTATTATGTTCTTTAAAATCTTATACTATCATTTTCAGAATAAAATAAATTATTGCAATTACTCTATAATATATAAATAAGTAATTCAGTAAGTAACTACGCGTTATTTACTACAATATAATATAAGCACTAAAAATTAAAATTAAATTTTTTAAATTAATTAAAGAATATCCATTTTAGCACAAAATCATAAGACTCAATTTGAAATTTCTACAATGGAAGAAAGGAAAGTCTTGATTTTCTGCAGAATCAAAAATTTGTCTGCATGATAAAGCTGGCATCGGAGCTGGGTCTGAATTGCTTTTTGATACTCGTGCGCATATTAGATGTTTTGGCTTAGCCTCTGTAATGATGTAAACGAAAACGACAACGTCGCATTGGACAAAAACGTATAACTATATCTATATATATTTAATGCCTACGTCACAGCTCGTGACGTAGGCAAATGCGCACATTAATTTATGCTGACGTAGCTGTGACGTCGCGTTGGCGCCTTAGTGTAACAGTTGAGCCTGTTGAGGGCGCACGCTCCCGGCGCTCGAAAATCGTCGAGCCTTTCGTATATGGCATCGGCAATCTCTCCTTATTATCTCTGATGTAAGTGACATGTGCTTGTGCCTGAAAAGTGGATAGCTAATCCCCTATAATTTAAACTTTATCTAGTATCCCCTATATTTTAAAATTTATAATACTAAACAATGAGAATTGAATATCATTGGTTTAATAAACTTGATAACATTTTATATAAAAGTAAAAAATCATCAATTTTTGAGAACTTACTAATTAACAATTAAAAATAATTTAATTTTTTTTGTGTAAAAATAAAATATGAAAATCTAGATAGTTGATAACCAATGTACAATTTATTTTCATTTGAAAATTAATTAAAACATATTCAAATAAGAAAAATTTAATTCCTTTTAAAAATTAATTTTATATTTTATTTGATTTGATAATTTTATCGATATACAGATATTTGAAAAGCATCTCATTAGATAGTTTTGAACATTATATATTTATTTTCTAAGCTTTATAAAATTAGAAAAACTTAATTTATATATAGTATGTTGAATAGTCAAAATATTATAATGGCAATATTTGTTATCTTACAATGAAGGTTTTTTAAACTTTCAAACTGTAATTTTGTTTCTAATTATTAAAATTCTTTATATTTACAAACCTCAGATTGTATTTATATTTATAAAAATATAATGATAAATTATGTTAAATACAATGGAATAATATTCTAAATATTCTTGAAAATTATAAATTGTGTTTTATTTTAAAAACTTTGTCAATTCACCAATTTTCTACAAGCATTAAAAATGTAGCACGTTTTCAAAGAATATGATTTACAAATACTTTTATACAATTTGCTGAATAATATATTTTAATCAACTTACAATTAAAATTATGTCTTCAATTATAACATGGAGATGATTTGATTAATCATGATTAAATTGAATTTATCATTGTCATTGATCTGCAGACTTCTAAATTCATATGCTATATGATTTTGAAGACTTACATAACTGCGAATAATTCATTTTATCTTCTCTTTGCAATTACTTATTATTTATCTTTGCTTTACATATACAGTTAGGGCTAATGCATTGAAAATACGAAATAGTATTTCAAGTGTGGTAGATTATATTTACAATTAATTAGAAGGATCTCTATTCTCATTTACATTAATCATTGGATTATTAATAGGATCGTATGATGGATCACCATCCGTTGCCATTTTACCTAGCCATGATAATACCATAATCATTAAAATGAACAAAGCCATTCCAATAATTATTATTGTTGCATATCTTTTATGTATAGATCCAGCTGTATTTCTCCTATGTGCTGGAGTTCTTGTTATTAACTTCCACCATCTCAAAAACCATTCAATTGCTGATTTTCTTTGATACTTATTTTCATCATGATCAAAAGAGAAATCTTTTGGATCATCATATGCTTCAAAAACTTTTCTTGGCATTGAATTTGACAATACTGAATTAGAATCCATGTTTACCACTGAATATGGAGGACCTACTTTTTGATTATTAATGTGTGTATTATTTGGAATTGAATTTGCTATAGTTACATTGTTATTTGTTCTAGAGGTAGCTAATAATGGTGTCACATGATTCTGATATATTGTTGATTGAACATTTTCTGATTCTAAAATACTGCCAATAGGTTCTAACTTCTTCTCTTTATCATGACTCAGCTACAATAAAAATTTCTTATTAAACAATTAAAAATTTTTATATTACTAAAATAAAAATTTTAATCTTTAATTACTAGAGGTAACCCTTGAACAGATCTTGCCCAATTTACTTCTCCAAGTTTCTCTCTCAAAATATCAGCTACAGGAGATACCAAATTTGGCTGTGGAATTATACGAGTGTTACACATTGGACAAATATAATTTGCAGGATTCTTCGATTCTGGTAAATTTTTGCAATAAGAATCTAAGCATGTCCAATGATAAACATGATAACAAGTTAGTCGACAACATTCTTTACTACTTAAGCTTTCGTTGCAGAATGTACAAATTGGATTACAATCGCTGTCTTGGAGCCATTGCAAATAAGACTGAATTACACACTGCACAAAAAATACAATACAAAAGATAAATGTAATATTTGATATAATATAAAAAATCGTTTAATTAAAATAAATTGTTATTTTATAGGTTAGAAAATTTATTTCACGGATTTTTTATTTTTTTAATAAAATTCAATAAGGAAACATAATTATTAAGTATAGCTATAAACCATGAATTATAATTAAAATTAACATAGAAAATATAAATAATTTGTAGAAAAAAAAAGTATCAGCAATATGAGTACTGTATTATCTTACTTTGGGATGATTTGTAACCATGCAATTCTCACAAACGTTTACACGATGTTCAAAACAAAATTGATTTGTTACTTTTCTCTTTGGACACTTGCACAGCCCCATTTTCTGGTTCAATACTTTACTCGTTTTATCAATCTAATAAAACTTTAGTTACTTGTGTGATAAAATTGTGTACATCTTCTTATACACATATGTATATTAGAATTAATTTATAAAAATCACATGCCGATTTTACACATTTTACATGGTAATATTTATCGATAATTTAATCATAGTCGTTTAATATTTATATCCATAACGTAAGGATATAAATACAAAAGGATACACTTCTCTCAGTATTGTCTTTTGCCGACGCAGAGCCGACTTGACGAGACGACTCACGATGGCAACAGCATAACGTACGGACCAGGGTCACCGGCCACGTCGTCGTTGTGTCGTTTATTTATTATTTTACCTATGATAATTCTACTTATGTATATGATTATCACTAACTCACTAACGCAGTCTTTCCTGCTCTTATCGTTTTTATCCAAGGCATAGTCTGTATACCACCAATGCTATACAATAATCAGCTTGGCCTCCGTTGTACCCTTGTACCTCCCGTTCCCAACGTCAGTTGATCACAGGCCGGCAACTGCACGGTGTAAAAGCAGCGCCACCGAGGAGAACTAGCGAACTTAGTCTGTAAATACCAATTCGCTAGCATATCTTGTATAGGATTCTGATAAATATTTAATATTAATCTGGGTGCCTATAATATAAATATAACTGCACATTGAAAGTAATGTTTTACATAAATATAAATTTATATAAAATCATAATGTTTTCCCTGCATGTTTTGATGAATCAGCTGATGAAAAATGGATACAGTACTTATAATTGGTTTTGCAGCTCTCTTGTTACGAAATTTCTATTATATTTATATTAGAAATATAATAAATATATATATATATATATATATATATATATATATATATATATATATAGTGTTATTTAACGTCGCTCTATTTATGTTTCCAAATACCGGTGCTAATCAGCGACGGAGTTCTATTATGTGTTTGTAAACAAAACACATTTAAACAAATTCCAGCGGCCTTGTGTCAATCGGCCAAGACCGGTGTTTGAACTCGGATCAGCAAGTTACTAATCCTTCGCTCTAGCGATCGAACCAATGTACATACAGAATACATAGAATGCATACAATACAGAAAAAAAAATTATTCATATTTTTTATTGCAAAAATTTATATTATTAAATTAATTTTTGTATATCAATATGTATATATATATATACATATTGCCAAACTCTTATTTACATTGAGTTTTATACATTTAATCAATAAATATTTATATCGGTCTTACAGTCTTTGAACAAATAAATATAATGATATTATAAAATAATATAATTATGATGAGAATCAGACGGCCGTTATTTGTAATATCCGGCATAGAATAAAAAATTTGAAAATGACTATTAGTATAGTTAGTGAAGGACAAAATCTGATGGTTAGAAATACATTTGTATTATAACTTAATATAATTATAATGTTAGTCAGACTATTCTTATTTAAATTAATAATGTTAATGAACGACAATGTGAATGATACAATTGAAATTTTATTATAAAGTAATATAATTATAAAGGCAATCAAATATCTCTAAATTAATTAAATAATTAATAGTTTTTACTTTTTAATACTTATCCATAACTCTTTTTTAATGTAATTATATAATTTATTAAAGTTTTTACTATGTTTTTGTAATAAAGATCGATACTGACAATATAACTTATTGAACTTAAAGATTGCGAAATGACCACGGGTAACGCTGACGTAGAGTGAGCGTTCACGCACAAAGCGAATTGGCATAAAAAACGTCCATCGCATATTCGAGGGCGCAATTAAATGAAAACAAACATTACATTTGTTAGTACAGGATGTATATGGAGTAAACTTATTTTTCTAATTAAAAAATTGATGTTTGTACTTAAAGTATTTATTTAAATGTTAAAATCATAGACTTATATAGACCGCGTGCTCTGTGAACAGAGTTGAAGCCTAAACCAAAGTGATAGAGCCATACAGGGAGTCGTGTTGTCTCTCTCTTACAAGCGAGGAAGTGGGAAGAAAAATAAAGTAGGAGAACTGTATCAGTAGAAATATAGGTAGCAAAAATATACCTTTCTCCTATATTCTATACTGTAACAATGTGTATCCGTTTGTCCGTTACTTCGTGGCTCCGGCTCAACACGCCTCGGCCACTGGTCGCTCAGCACGTCACCAGTTTTGCTCGCACAACGGTTATTTCTTGGAGGGGCCTTACACTAGAAAGCTATGGCTTCGGCTCAGCACGCCTAGGCCCCTTGATCGCTCAGCATGAAACCAAGTTGCTATCTAATAGACCTATAATTTAGACAAATATACTTCTCGCTCTCGCTCACCACACCAGAGCAAGATAATATATTTGACTTCAATATCTTTTATTTATTTTTACCTTAAATTAATATATTTCTTACTCTCGCTCAACACGCCAGAGCAAGATAGCATATTGATTCTATATTTGTTAAAATTTGGATTGGTTCCTTTCTATAATTTACTTCTACTAAGAAAATGTTTATTTAAATATTTAAGAGAAAATTTATTTTTATAAATTTTACATCAAAAACACAAAAATAAAAGAAATTAATTAATTCTACTATTTACAAAAAAAGTTTATTTTTTTATGCCTTCGGCACGTGGTACGCCGCTCCTAACTACTTCCCCGGCTGTCGTTGTTTAAATCTAAAATAACAAAAAAAACGAAAATAATTTATTTAATCTAATGTTTAAATATTAACTATTTTCTTTTCATTTGTTTTGATCCTCGCTCGGACCTTACATTGATTTCTATAAGTTTTATTAAATTTCTATAAATAAATGTATAGATTTTCTATAAATTTTCGCGCGCCGAGTGTGCCTAGGACTTGTCGCCCGCTATCGCACCGACGACAGGCCCCCCTTGATTAGCCGCTTTCAAGGCTGGCGGTACACTGAAAAATTACAGCCACTGCGGCTCTATTTGATATTTGGAAGAGAGCGCTCGCTCTCCCCTTACCGCACCGTACCGCGCCTAGTCGTCGCACAGCGCCGTTGTCGCTCGCAAGAATTCGCGAATCAATTCGCGAATTCTCGCTCGCCGATGCTCTTCAAGCCGCCTGAGGCCCGAAAGCGCTCGCACGTCTTCGCGGTGCTGCTGACACATTTCCCTGCGCCACGCCGCGCCGCTCGCGACTTCGTGAGTTCAGCGTAATCAAATAATTTGCGCGAGTCTATGTGCTCGTCGCAATATCATTGTTATTGTTGAGCTATTTCTGTCAGTCAATGTGGGCTTCCGTTTAAGCGCGCGATTTACTATATAAGTCTATGGGTAATATATATATATATTCTAATACCACACAATATTAAAAAAAAGAATAATGTTGTATAATTGATTTATTTACATTTTAATTAAACACATAATGTAATAAAAAAGAAATTAAATAAAAATAATTTTTTAAATAGATTTACTTCTCTTATTAATTGTTATAGATGTATTATGTTGAGAAACAGAACTATCATTATTTATCGTTATACATCCGTAAATGAATGTTTTCGTTTTGCATTTAATTTTTATTATGTTGGTCCCCTCTTTCTGATTGTTCATCATTTCAATATCACATTCTCAGGTTCAGGCATACAATAAAAATTTAAATTAGTATTAAAATTTTTATAACAAGTGAAGTTCTTTACTGTAATGCCCCTTTGTAAAACTCTTTCGATCATGTAGAAAGAGTTCTCCAGTATACTTTTTGTACAGTCTTAACTCTTCTATAATACTTTTTATGCTTAACTTTCAGGTATATCGATAATTTTCAAGTCTTTTAAAAGACATTTTTAAAAGGCTCAGAAATTTTACTAATTTAAACAATGCTTTAGCGTATTGTAACGCTCATGACTGACATTGTTTCAGTTCTCAATTCCATCACTAATATCGCATATTATATTTAAGTTGGCCATATGCACCATGTGTAATCGACTAGGGCATCGCCTGCATGGTCAAATCTGTAAATTTTTATTTCTAATGACATTACAGGTAGACCTATATTATTGAAAAATGTATACATATGACATCCGGTATCAATGCAAATTAGCAAACAATGCTTTTTCTCGAAAAAGAATACTGTTGATGCTAAGGCTTGGCTTGATACACATTATTTGAACTCTGCCCAGGAAAATCAATTGTTGAAAAATGGTTTGCTAAATATAAACGAGAGAAAATGAGCATCGAAGGCGATGCATATAGTGGACATTCGTAAAATTCTGTTACCGACGAATACATCAAAAAAGTCCACGCAATAATTTTCATTAATCGTCAAATGAAGTTAATTGCAATAGTTGAAACTCTAAAGATATCAAAAGAAAAAAATTGGATATATCCTACATGAAGATTTGGATATGTGAATTGGCTGTGCCAAAGGGATATAATAAGAAGGGATAAATTCAAATTCAAATTCTGGCGGGTTGAGCGAGAGTGAGAATTGAAATTTAAAATCAAATATAAAAGAAAAGAAGTATTTAATTAACTTGGTGGCGAGTTGAGTGGTCAAGAGCCCATGTAGGTGAGTTTAGAGGCGAGGAGAATACAAAAGGGAGTAAGCTAAAAAATTAATGTTTTGCGAACCAAAGTCATACTTGTGTACACCAAACTATACACAGACATATTTTGTGAGGGTGAAAAAAGCCCAGTCCCAGGTTGTGCAATTGGATGCTGAGGCGGGCTGAGCCAGAGCACGAAGTAGCTTTTACCAAGGTACTCCTATTACAGCTGATTTGCGCACACAGTCGTCGTTACACCGTGCCATAGATACGCAATAGCGTACATACCAGGGGTTACTCATTTAAAATTTTGTATTTATTTTTTTCCCTCTTTAGAAAATTTTAAAATCGAAAATTTTTTTTAATCTTTCAAGTTATTTAAGTTGTATATCAATACAAAATTATTGAAAATATTTTTTTCTTTTTTGGTGTTACTTATACAGGTGACTCTGTTTCTGTAACAGAATGTATGCCGAAAATAATTACTAAATCAATAACTAAAATAAATCTAATACGAAATTTACATTAAATTGGATGTATTTAGTATTAGACGCACGCTAATTATAGCTACGTTCATTGTTCGGCGCTATTTAACGCATGAATAACCAGTGCTATTTTCCATGCGGAGAATTTAAATTACTTAGGATGATTTTTAACAGGATTATAAAAAGCGGCACACTTAATTCGGCTGGTCTTTTGAGAAGCGCCTTGTAACCAGGATCACGATCTCTTTCAAAGCAGGAAAATTATTAGTCGTCTGTCTTTTGAAGAGCTCCTCTCAACAGAGATCAAACTAATAATTTTTATACCAGAAACGAATTATTATCAGAATTTTATTGAGCTCTTAACAGGTCATTATCTCCGGGAGTAGTTAGTATGAATTGACTTTAACGGAGTCGATTCATCGGTCGAACTGCTGATCTTGCCTTTTGCAGGCTATCATCTTACTTTATTCGGCTTATTATAGTATATGTGAAAAATAGTGTAATGTCTAACGTATTTACATACATGAACTTTTCTCCGAGCACGTAATACATTGTACGTGTCCCGTGATCGGGTCTATCCTCATGTGGAACCTCCGATTCTCGATAAATTGCTTGTGAAGCATGGCACCTAGCCAAAAGAAGAGGGTAGTCTGTTTGTATTCGAGGACGGGAATCGAAGGTAACCCTCGTACGACCTTCTCACGGGACGGCGGTTGCAGCGGTGGTGGTGGTGCATGGAAGCCCATGATCCAGACTCCTTCTGGCGACGCGACCTGCTCGACTTCGCTTGGCGGTGCGTCCTCCTTATTCACGCGTGCGGCGGTGCTGGAATAGCCACGGGGGCTGGTAGTTCCTGGAGGATGTTTAGAGGTTCTCCGGCGACTTGAAACCGCGGTGGATTAGGCGCGAGCGAAAGGGTATGCGGAGCATATACTTTAATTCGTGCTCGACGACGAGCAAGTCACGTTGTGCTTGGATGAGTTGTGGGCAGAACAAAAATTATGTGATTGCTGCCAAAAGAATTTTAATTCAATCAAAATTTAGTGATCATTTAAAATTAGCAAAAATTTGCTCTTCTATAATATCCTATTTTATATATATCTCTTTGCAATTACTCTTAGGAAATGTAAATACCTCATAGAGATTGATATTTATATATAATACGATAATGTTTATCACTTTCATAAACTTAAAAATTCCTAGTAAAAAAAAATTATGCACTTAGTCGATCAATAGATAAATAAATCCAAACCATAAGTGATACGAGCATGTCAATAACTTTCTAAGGAGATGTGAAACATGATGATAGACAATATAATATAAATTTCTTGTATTAACACCATATGTCAATCAAGTAATTAAAAGGACTTTATTCGTTTAATATAGAAAATTAGATTATATTTTCATTACTGTTTTCACGAATTGAAAATAAATTCTATTTTTACTCTGTGTCAATACATACTACGTCGTACTATACAAAAACTAAACTGAAATAGCATTACAGAGCATCAGGAGCATGGTTATACCTTATTATTGATTAACTATAGCGATCGGTATGTTATTAAACTGTGCCACAAAAAAATGTATTATTTTAATATACAACATAGAATTAATGATAAAAATTTTAATATTAATATAATAGTAAGTAAACGCACTAAATTTGATTTAAAAATATCTCAATTTATAATAATACAGCTCATTCACATCTCCTTAGCGCTACAACAAAACCTAATCAAAAATATAGATATATAGGCCTGCGATATAGATTAGAACTTAGATAATAATGATGTCAAAAAATGTGTTCATTCATAAAAATCAAAAATTTACCTTTGAATTTGTTCTTTTTTTTTGTTTAACGAACAAAAACCAATGAAGAGAATCCCTCGTCCTTGAATAATTTGGTATAAATTAAAGAATAATAAACCTTTGTCTCACGGCGATCTCAATTACTTGTTAAATTTTTTTCTTAAATTTGAACTCAATGGAACATCTCCTTTACGATAATTATTTTTCTAATTAACTGCTTCTTTCTCCTTCCAATTTCAATAACAAAAATCCGTCTGTCCAAATTTACCTCAATCATTAGTACGATCTGCAATTTACAATAAACATTTAGAATAATAGTTCACAAATTACCGTAACTTTTTCCCAACTAGAATTTTTTCTTCGTATATACGCGTCCATTAGCGAGTAAAAAAAATTAAAACCATTAACGAGTCGTGTTCCTTGTCGCGCACTTCCGCCCGCACGCGGTCGTATACCGGCATGCGGCCAAGATGACGTCGCCACGTGGCGACAAAATCACGCTTCCACTTCAGACCGGCCGGGCTCCACGTTGGGCGCCATTTTTGTGATGCGACGATCCGCTATCCGAAATTTTAAATTTAAATTACAGTTCCGGTGATTCGCGCACACACAAAAAAATTTTAAATTTTCATACTTCACACTCTTACCTCAATCCTCAGAGGGGGTTCCGCTGGTCTGAAAAGAAGGGGGTTTTCGGGAACGAACTACGCACGATATGTTAACTATAAGTCTCCGTACAAACTCTTTATTCATCACTATATAATTCAATTTTACAAACAGGAAAAAAACGAGTGGCGCATCCGCTCGGCACATCCCGACCGCGATCCGCGTTCCGACGCACTCGCCGAATTTGGCGAGGATTACGGGGGAGGAACAAGGATAAAGGGAAAAGAGAAAAGGGACTCCGCTCGCCGCGTACGCGCGGCACCCCGCTGACGGTCGGCTCGCTGTTGCCGCGGGGATTACTCACGTGCGACGGTTGGAGATCCTCGGCAGTCAGGGGCCCCCTTTCTACGTGTCTTCTTCTCTCCTTCGCTCCTTCCAACTCTGCTCTTCTCCCAATTCGGCTCCTCACTCTGCTGTCCTCTTGGGCCCTCCTGCTGTCGTCCTCTCTCTCTCGCTTTCTCTCTCCAGCTCACTCCACCGCACTCTCGACACCCGCACTACCTCCGACCTCCTAAATCTGTCTCGCTGCCTCTCCTTACTTCAACAACCGCTCCCACAACTCACTTCTCCACTCCTTTCCCAATCGCCTCCGCTGCCTTTCCTTCGTAATACTTCTCTCTCCGGCCTCCACAACTATTACCACCTCTCGTCCTCTCTCTATCTCTCTCTTCGATGACCGACTCGTTCGATGGCCGACAGCGGAGTCCCGCGCGTCTCGCTGCTCGCAGGGAAGAAGGATGGGATAAGGGGGGGGGGGAGTTCGGCGGCGGCCGACAACGGCCGATCGCGGTCGTCAATAATAATAAGTTTCGGCCTAATATTAACAATAGTTCGCCAACTTATAGAACTTATAGAAGGCCCATATCAAGACAAATAAAAATCCTTCTTTTAGATAACCCAAGTTCGGATGAAATAAATCTCAGTTTCAAATTTAATGTCAATAAATAAAAAAACTTTTTTTTTTTGATAATAACTATTAAATACAAGGTTCTCGTATTAGTCAGTAAAAAAAATTTTTATTCAACTTCATAAGATTAATGGTATTTAAATTTGTCTTGATATTTTTCCTCTCTACAGCACAAGCATGATACCAATTATGTCAAATTTATATAGCTCAAGCATCTCAATTTGTGTGAATACTGTTTTTATTCACATTTTACGCATATACATAGGAGTACTGCTCTCCGTCATTATGCTCATTTAAGATTCATACAAACAAAAAAATTCGAGTTTAAAAGTCCATAGCGCAGAGACTTCCTATGAATGAACCGAAGGTTCCTCAGTGTGAATTTTAAATAACATTGTAAGCGCAATCATGGTTTTAGAAATAAATACGTTTTTTTTCAAATAACAATAAGTTTTAATAAATTCCTGTCAATAGTGACTGTTTATTATGATGTTGGCTTGTGATGGTTTCGTTACTGGTGATAAAAATGTAATTCGAATGATCGACTAACTTCGATATGATTGTGAAAAAGAAAATTTATTTATTGAGTTTAATTAGTTTGTATTCTATTTTAGGATAACTAAATACTTTGGTTTGTTAATCCATCAAAAAATTGGGCTTGTAATCAAGCACTCGATATTAATTAATTTAATATGCATAAAAAGCAGATCATAGCCATAATAAAAAAATTTTAATATTATTTAAATGCTTAATAATAACTTACGAGGATCTTATTAGATCTGCTATCCTAGTAGCCGCACTCACATCCATTCTAATTCGCATCACTGAACCTACATTTACATAAATCTCATTCGCATCACTCCACTTAACTTATTCATGCCACTAGTTACTCATTCCCTTTCTTCCATCAGCTATTCTTTCTATTATCTCTATTATTCTATATATACCATTATTGCTTATTGTCTATCTTATCTCTATTATCTTTAATTATCTTCTGTTATTTATCATTATCCATTATCATCTATGTTATTCTATATCTTTAATTATCTCCTATTATTTATCCTTATTAGCTATTTGATTTCTATTATTTCTATGTCGTCTATTATTTCTTATTATCTATGTTATTCTATGTACTATTATCTTCTATAATTTATGAATAACTATCTTATTATTTTATCTATAATAGTCGTATATACTATTATCATAATTTATTTCTATTATTTCTTCTTATTATCTATGTTATTCTATGTACTATTATCTTCTATAATTTATGATTAACTATCTTATTATTTTATCTATAATAGTCGTACATACTATTATCATAATTTATTTCTGTTATTTCTTCTTATTATCTATGTTATTCTATATACTATTATCCTTTATTTTTTTTTGATTAACTATCTTATCATTCTATCCATTATAGTCGTATATACTATTATCATAATTTATTTCTGTTATCTCTTATTATTATCTATGTTATTCTATATACTATTATCTTCCATATTCTTATTCTTTAATTTATTCTTATTATTTCTAATCATCTTCTATTATTTATTCTCATTATATATTTTATGTCAATTATTTCTAACTATCTTCTTTATTCTTATTATCTTTAATTTATTCTTATTATTTATTCTTATTAAATATCTTATGTCTATTATTTCTAACTATCTTCTTTATTCTTATTATCTCTAATTTATTCTTATTATTTATTCTTATTAAATATCTTATGTCTATTATTTCTAACTATCTTCTTTATTCTATTATCTCTTCACTTTCACTTTGTCCTGTTCATTTATTCCTTTGATCCTTAATTTTCTCTCACTCATCACCTTACTTAAATATATCACCATTCTATTCAATATCGCCTTTAATTTATACTTATTCATTTTTGGTCTTGTTCTCCTTTTTTTTCGTTCATTCATTATTGTACTCATTTTTATCATTGAATTCTATTACCTTCTATGGCATCCTTTATTAATTTCTAATTTCATTTCTAGTATATCTATTGTATCTATACACTACTATAATTAATTTATTATTATCTTTTTTTTTCTCCGTGAGCACCTATCAACTCGTTTGAGTTTGCTGTAGGTTATGGCTATTCGCCGTTCCACCAGCCGACGGTTATGCGCGGCTCGTGGCACGGGGAGGTAAGGGGAAGGGAGAATGCCGAGCACAAGGCGCGACGACGCGCGCGAGCGCCTTAAGGTTTTCTTATCCACGGGATGGCGCGCGCGTCGTCTTTTTTCTGGACAAGTCGGCGCGGGCGCCTTGTGACTCTTGTCACAATATATATAATGGCAACGAGATATTATAAAAATTTCTTAAAAACTGTTACGCATTATTTTAATATCCATGAGATTATATAATTCCAACAATCAAAATCAGAAATTAATTTTATCTTTATACTTCTACTTTCATAAACTATAAACCTATAAGACTATCAGCTATAAAGAAAAAATCTTATATTAAATTTTATTTCAAACAATATTAAAACATTTTACGTGGAACTAATTATAATAATAGCTAGAATGGAATCGATTAATAAAAACTTTATTCTAGAAATTATAAACGCTAAAGACTTAATACTATTTTTTACATCTAGTTTCGATTCTGTTCGTAACAAAAAAATTCAATGAGATCTATGGATACTATTTCCCATGGTTCTTCTACTATGTTGTACGTACTTTACCGGCTGATACTTGTTGCTGTGTTTTAAATTTTTGGCAGTTTGAACAGTTTCTTACGTATTTCTTACATATGTTGCGGTTATACGGAGAATTCCAGGCCCAGCAGTTTAAACGACCAGATGGATTCTCTATATTATTTAACCATTTTAACGGCCGATGATGAAATGATATTTCTCGAGGTTGCCGTCAAATTTTCATACGCCCCATTTGATTACTAAGCACTCCAGCTCAGTCCTGGAATAATTATTTTCAGCTGGAGTGAGCGTTGGGCTAGTAAAGGCAATGACCCTTTCGTTATTCATATATACTTATGTAAGCACTGCTCCTAATCCTTTTTTACTGTTATCCATTTGCAGGATAATCGAGCGGCTCCAATATGAACAGGAAAGGACCGGTAAATTTATGAGTAGCTGCTTTATTTAGTTAAATAAACCTTGTTCGGCTTCGCTCCATATCTACTTTACTTTCTTGTTAGTGAGGTGGTGTAACGGCGCGGCAACATTCGAGATATTTTTCAGAAATCGTCTATACCAAGATATTAGGCTCATCAATCATTGTATTTCCATCACATTTTATGGTGGAGCTAAATTAAGTACAGCAGTTACTTTTTCCCGAACAATTTGTAATCCATTTTTGTCTACTAAATAGCTTAAATATTTCAAGCTCAAACGAGCGAAATTACGTGAAATTCGCAAAGATCTTTTCCAACCACGGTAAAGGCAGTGATAGGATGAGTTTCAGGCGTTAATGCTACTTGCTAATGGCCATTTTTTAGATCGAGTATCGACAGTTAACATGCTCTTCTTAATTTACCCAATGTAGCAGTAATCTGTGGTAATGGATAAGCATCTATTTTGTTACCTTATTCATTGTTCTGAAGTCAATGCAGAATCGAGCTTTTACGTCTTTCTTTTTTACAATCACAACTGGCGAACTCCGTGGACTACTGGGCGATCTTATAAGATTTTCTGCTAGCATTTTGTCGACTTCTTCGTTCACGATTTAATGCATAACTGGATTTAGTGGTTCTTATTTTTGTTTAATCGGTACTTTTTCCTCTAACAGAATTTCATATTTGAGGAGAGGAGCAGGACCGTTAATGTTATTGAATTTTTCCATTTCGATTTTTAGAAATGCTTTTAATTTTTGTTGTTCGGTGGGGTTCAAATTTTAAAGTCCACAGGGTGCTTCGATGCTACATACTTAATGCATTTGATAACTTGATGTTTTGGTAATTTTACGGTTGTTTAAAGTTATACGGATATCGAGTTTCTTATGAGTATCCATACCTAAACACATAGAATGACTGAGTCCGTTCATCACTATGAATTTTTGTCGAAATCCTAGCCCTTGTATGTATATGGGTCCGTATAAATTTTTTCCAAATTTGATTTCCGAGCTATTTACCAGCACTGCGACACGGTTACTTGGTTAACTGCACCATCCAAATTTATACAGATTTCATTGATCAGTTCACCTATATAGAAACTCACAGAACGAGTGCCTAGGTTTGCTATCACTTCACGATCGCCGATCATTACTTTCACAAAATATCGATTGTCTGTTTCTATTTTTAGTTTTTCCTGTGCTGAGTTGGGTTCGGTGTGAGCTCGGACCGCGGGACGTTTCCCGTCGAATGATATTTGCAATCATTTTGTCAATCGGTTTGTGCACTTAAATCGACCATGTCCGGTTTGTTTGCACTTCCAACAGCACTAATTACAATCGTACACGATATTTTACCTTGTTATTATAACTTTGTATCCGAGTTTTTGATATTCTGGGTTTTAATTCTAGTTTGTGCTGAGACGTTTTATTATTTAAATTCATTTGTTTTTCATACTATTTTTTCGTCTCTAGATAGTCTTCAATCATTTTACGATGTCTGACGTGAACTTTGATGATGGTAGAAGGATGATTGACAGATTCATCAGGGACAACGCCTTGATGAAGAATTGACTTCATAGAGAGTAACATTGCGCCGGAAGATCTACAGAGACTACATTATATAGGACCGTACCTATGATTGGTACACAAATGGAGGTCAAAGGTTTTGCCGTAACTGTCCTCATGGCCATCGAAGGGGCTTTCAATTACAGATCAAGGGGAGTTATTAAAGAGCCCATGTATAAACACGACATTCTCCAAAGTATTACGGAATGGATTAACCACATGTTGGGAAATCCCGTTCTGGAAACCAGTAATGGGAGTACGATCTTATGAGGTGTAGTGGAGTTTGGGTACCAACAGGGTGGCGTCCTCCCTCCATTCATATGGTGCTTCGTGGTAAACGACCTTTTGAAACGACTGAACGTCATGGGTTGTACGGCAGTTGGTTACACCGACGACATCATGATGATCGCCAGAGGACCCTTACTGGACCCTCATCCTTATGGCGATCTTATAAGGCATTCTCAACGTCGTGGACAAATGTTGTAGACTGACAGATCTGACTGTTAATCTAAGGAAGACTGAAGTCATGTCTGCACCAGAAAATACAAATGAAATAGAGAACGCAACTTGACTCTAGGAGGGCAACCCTTAACCCTCACGAAACAAGTGATATACCTAGATATCTTCGATAGTAAGATATTGTGGGAAAATTACCTGGAACACACAGCTGACAGGTTATCAGCTTTTCTGTAGCAGGTTAAAAGGTCCATAAGCCGGGCGTCGGGCCTCAGACCAGACACAATGAAGTGAATATATGACGCTGTTCTAAAACGCAGACTAACATATGGTGCTCTAGTGTGGTGGGAGAGAACGGCCTTATCCACTGCTGTTAGTATATTCAAAACAGTGAGGAGTATGGTATTGAGAAGCATCTCAAGCGTGATTAGGTCTACACCTATTGCGGCCCTAGGTATGCTCCTCAAGATAGAATCATTCACATTGACCTTGGCGGGTGCAGCTGCAAAAGCTCTCCACAGAGTCAAAATCTTACTCGGAGAGATGAGCAAGGAGGGACCACTGCAGCTTCCCAAAAGAGCTTAGTGTGGAAGCAAACGTATGTGGGAGCTAGAGTTGCCTATAATGGCCCAGAGCTGGCTATAGGACTCTGTCATACCCTCATCAAAGGCGAGATAGAGGGATGAGTAGCGGAGGAAAATAGTCGACAATGGGAAGAAAATGGGAAATGCAAGCAGATAAAAACCTGCATTACCATTAGAAACGCTAAGGACTAGGCTAAGGTTATTCTTGGTCTCAGTAGAAGAAGGTTTAAAGTACTTATCGAGATCCTCACGGGTCACGGTAAAGTTCATGCTCACAGGTGCAGGATGGGTCTTACAAGGGACCCCTTATGTCGCTTTTGTTACACAGAAGATGAAATCCCTGAACATATTCTGTGTCACTGTCAAAACATATCTGGAAGCAGATTGCAGTATTTAATGGCTACATCCTTGGATGTGGAAGACATCAAGGCCAGCATGGTGAACAGAATACATTTGTTCTGAGAGGCCTTTTGATTATAGCGGTTGCTATTGTGTTCCGCCCATGTCTTCTGCCTGTTGTATTCTGCCCATGCGTCAATGGCCCGGAAGGCCCAACTCCATAATTATTCAAATAATAATAATAAAAAATTCGTGTGTATATGTCATGAGACATGTACACACGTACGCACCTATATATGTATATATACATATACATTATATGGAAAGTATTATAAAATTTATATAAGGGCGCTTGCGCCAATGCGCCCTCAGAAATAATTATCGTATGTACGGCGGTATAGAGACCTATGATATATATATATATATATATATCGATCTTCGTGTGAGCCGAATGAGAGAAAACGAGAGCACGCGGGCATATGTTAGAGGGAGATAACAGGCGCAGGCCAATACACTCGGCGCGGCTCTCACTTGCTGCGCGGGGTCTATTTCCTGCGGTGTACCTCGCATCTTCTCTTCAGCGGCAAAGAGAAAGAGAGAAAGAGATGAGAGAAAATTAACATCACGTACTCTTTTCTTTCGGGTTTTCCAGTCTGATTTCATGCATTAGATTAGTGTGTTTTATTGTATTCATAGTGTCGGTTGTCGATTTCGCGCTATTATTTTCCTTTTTCGTTTGTTTTCATGCTATAAATTTCTTTGATAGTTTTCGCGTCGTATGTTATATATTATTTATTGTTTTATATAGTATATAAATTATTTTTTAGCGGCTGATATATCAGGTCGTCGCAAGGTGTTTTCATTTTCGCTATTTGATAATCCTAGCGTCTCCATCGCTTACTCTATAGTACAACAACCTTCAGTGAAATTGTTTTTTTTAATTATTAATTAATTATCATATTCGTAATTATTATCAGGTATGTGAATAAGTCTTTCCCGTTTTTTTTTCAAATTTTGAGCCTTTATTGTGAAAAAATGGTTACAAATGAATTATTGAAAGTATTGGCCATCGCTAGCTACAACTTTTTCCCATCTTTCTGGCAACATACGAATCCCGTTGCGAAAAAATTCGACCGGTTTGGCCTCTATCCAGTCATCCACCCATTTTTTGGCTTCCTCGTAGGAATGGAAGTGCTGGTCAGCCAGGCCATGCGTCATCGATCTGAAGAGATGGTAATCAGACGGAGCAACGTCTGGAATATACGACGGGTGGGGTAGGACTTCCCATTTGAGCGTTTCTAAGTATGTTTTCACCGGCGGTGCAACATGTCGGCGAGCATTGTCATGTTGCAAAATAACTTTGTCATGCCTGTCGGAGTATTGTGGCCGTTTTTCTGCCAGTGCGCGGCTCAAACGCATCAATTGTCGTCGATAGACCTCGCCTGTGATCCTTTCATTCGGTTTCAGAAGCTCATAGTAAACCACACCTAGCTGGTCCCACCATATACAGAGCATGAGCTTGGCGCCATGAATATTTGGCTTGGCCGTCGATGATGATGCATGGCCGGGTAATCCCCATGATTTTCTTCGCTTCGGATTATCGTAACGTATCCACTTTTCATCGCCAGTCACGATACGATGCAGAAAACCCTTTCTTTTATGTCGCTGAAGCAGCTGTTCGCAAGTGAAAAAACGCCGTTCGACGTCTCTCAGCTGCAGTTCGTACGGCACCCAATTTCCTTGCTTTTGGATCATTCCCATGGCTTTCAAACGCTTGGAAATGGTTGTTCGGTCACTTCCCCATGCTTCAGCAAGTTCTTCTTGCGTTTGACAAGAATCTTCATCAAGCAAAGTCGCCAATTCTCGATCTTCAAAGATTTGCGGCCGCCCGGAACGCTCCTTGTCTTCCACGTCGAAATCACCGCTTTTGAAGCGTCGAAACCATCCGCGAACACTTGAATCATCGACACAACCTTCTACATAAGCCTCCTGAAGCAATCGATGCGTCTCGGCAGCAGATTTCTTCAAATTGAACCAATAAAGTGAAACTTCCCGCAAAAGACGTCGACTCGGCTCAAATTTCGACATTTTCACGATATCAAAAATTTATGATGCGAAAAAATTTTAACTAATGTGTTAGTATGGAATTGTTGACATATGAATAAGCTTTGATTATGACATATGTAACCATTGAATACTCGCACAGTATTGGTGGCGCCATCTCTTACAAAAAACGGGAAAGACTTATTCACACTCCTAATATTTTAATAATAATTAGTTAACAAAATTGTTTTATCTGTTCCTCGCTGTCTAACGAATTTTATCTGTTTAACGAATGTTTTTATCGCACAGAGGTTATTGATTAAATGATCGGTGACTTTTTTAATATTAGCTATCTTGCTAGTATTTCATAATTGCATTAAAATTAGATTAAAGACTGATAATTCTGCATGCAACCATGCCATCAGCAAAAACTCCTCGGCTCAATCGCGTCACTTTATAAAATGTAATACTTTATAAAATATTTAAAAGACGTATGATCTTAAATCCTTGGAAAAAGACGAATATTTTGGTCAGAACAGACTCCCACAATCGTTAGGACAGCCAAAATTCTCTGCTCCTTCCTGTGCTCAGCATCAAGGGCCTGAAAGAGGGGAAGGGCTCACATCGACCAAAAAGATGCTAATAGCTCAGCCGTCACTGCAATGCGATCTACGCTACCTAATAGCATAGTACAGTGCACTGATGTTGAGAAAACCATACACCGGTGGAATGTTGAATTTAACGGTGTAAAGAGGATAAATGAGGAGGAACTTATCCAAAGAATTGCTCAATGCCCCAGGTTGACATAAGTCACAGACGAAGATATGCTCAATGCAACAGCGTCGCCTTACATTGGTATCGCCTTTCATGCAAGGGCTGGAATACTTAATAAGAGTTATGCGATACGGTATATAGTTGCTGAAATTTCACTTCGATTCGATTCGAACTAATTCCACAGAAGAAGATTACCAGTGTGAATCGGCTAATTGAGCTCGCATGAGAAGCCGAATACATCCTTGATGCGGAGCGCAATTAGAAGCGGCAGCCGTTAGCCGAGTTGTGCATCATGCTTGAAGTCGTATTTCATTTGGCGGACACGCCTCGCACACGCCCGAAGCTATAAATGCAGACGTTGATGTTAAGCCGGCTGACTTGAAAGCACTGATGCGAAGTGTATTGCAAGAGACAGCCATAGAAGCCACCTCGTCATATTTGAAGACGCCAGCGGTTGCAGCTCTCACGACTCAACAGGCAGTCGCAATCGGTGCCAGAAGTCACCATGTGTAGGGAAGAGCAGAGCGTCGACCACACCTACATTTGAAAGAAAGCCTCAATTTTGGGTAAATCAATTAAACACTGCTAATGCAAGCAACTCAGCAACCAAAATAAAAATCAGGCCACAGGTACAGACTCACGGTTTTCGTGCTACAGTTGTAGCTGGTCAGGCCATACCTTGCGTAGTTGCCCCGAATGTTTGGGAAACGCGACAAAGAGCAAGTAAATGAGGTCCAACTCATCCATACGATTTCTGAGGCCTCTGATAATCAGCGTTGAGCTTTAAGACCACTTGATGATAATGATTACTAGCTCCTGTCTATAAAGGAGGTGCATCATGGCCGTGCGTCCGCTGAGTCAGACACAGATGCCGATCCGATCACAAATCATGACAAATCTAATCTCTCGCTCTCTCTTCCTCATTCTCGTGTGTGTCGCCAGCGCGGTAGCCTTAGGCCAGCGATACATACTCATGCATCACTGACTCGCTATTTGTATGCGTCTTTATAATAAATTGGACATGGTTCAGTCTTTTAATTTCCCTGTCTTCGCATTATTTTGCTTTAAAATCTCTCGTAATCCTCTCGCTGCAGCCACCACGACATTCACTCCTTTCGGAGCCGTTATTCTCCCTCGACGAAATCTTCTCGGCATTCGGACTAACCGGGCACTCCATTTTGCAACGACCATGTTCGCCGATCTCGCACTGAAGACGAAGATGTTTGCTGTAATATATTTATTTATGATCCTCTTAAATATATGTCGCGATTCTATACCCACATTTCTCTATGAAAATCATCCACTGGTAACTAAAATATCATATATGCTATACTACTATCCACAGCGAGCATTGTTAAGGGAAACCACCATAAAGAACTTGACTTTTAGTAAAATTGTTAATATTATTTTAAGGCATGAATGAAATCCAGAACTCGAAGCTGTTATTTTAAGATTTTATTTATTTTAAGATATTAAAATGTTGAAAAACCAAAAAGAATATACCAAAATATTAAAAATTAAATACAACAGTAAAACAGTCAGTTACGGCTCTAATGATAGTTATGCTTCTAAACACAATAAATATATAAAAATTATTAAGAGAAATAAATTTATTAGAAAATTTATTTTTCTTTCACATGTTTTATTACATTACGTATCTGTTTAAATAAATGCAACGAAAATAATTGTATCGCATTCATTCTTTTTTTTAATGCCTATTTAAAATGTTGTTTAATGTAGGATTATATAATATAGTAAAACATTTAAATAAGCATTTTAAATTTAACCAAAGTTCATCACAAGTTGTCATTTTCAATCGCAATCAAAGTGTCAGTATATATATTTTTCTGAGCTCCTTGTAACTCCTTTTCACACGTTAAAATTTTTAGGTAAAGTTGCCTCACACATTCTTAGACCATTCCTATAAATTCAGTAATTGCAGAAATACTTAACCGACGGTCATATCAAACAAGATTATAGACTTTATCGATATTTTCATCCTTTTTGGACGTGGAAGGGCGACACGACCGTGAATTGTCTTCAAAATTGTTTCGGCCATTTTATCATGTATACATTTCAATAAGTTAATCTAAGTTTAGTTATAGTTTTCTTAAGTTTCATATGAAATTTCAACAGATTCTTGTTTTATTGTTACATGGATCATTATTCCGGCAAAACAAAAAAACGGTCCCTATGAAAACGAAAAAAAAGCTAGACTCATTCCATCTACAGATACGCTAAAACTCGCATTCGAAAAAGTATTGCTGTAAAAATTTAATCTCCTTTATTTACAAACACATTATAGACCTGTGTTGAAGATCAGCACCATTATTGGGAAGCCCTAAAATATAAAAAAAGGATTTATATATTATATAGAAATCTCTATCGTTGGATTTTACATTTTCAATTATATTAGGAGGTTAAATTGGTTTCCGACCTTCACGTTTAGATGGCGATATGCTTGTAAGTAGTACGAAAAGTCATATGTATCGAATTTAGTAATTATTTTTTAGTTTTTGCATTTACCAATAAAATTCAGTAACAGGCAACATTAATTTCAAACATTATAATTTTTTGATCAGGGAAAAATGAATCGTGATAAATCGTTTTTTCTACATTATATACAATCATTATTCGACGAAAACTCAGCTCAAATGCAGAAAGAACTCGCTAATAAGTTCGGAGTCACTGACAGAGCAGTTGCCAAACGTTTACATGCGATGGGAAAGATTCATAAAGAAAGAAATTGGATGCAACACGAATTGACCGAAAGTGCTATTATGAATCTAGCTATTATGATACAACATCGCACTGTCTTTGCTTGCTAGGCAAAACATGAAGAGGTTTTGTGGCATATTGTGATTGGCGTTGAAAAGTGGATTTACTATGACAATTTTGAGCGCAAAAAGTCATGGGCGAACCCAGGCCAACCGTTTACATCGACACTAAAACGGAATATCCATGGTCAAAATGTATTGCTGTGCATTTGGTGGGACCAACAGGGAGTTCTTTACTACGATCTGCTAAAACCGATTGAAACCATCACTGCCGAGGTATACAAATGCCAAATGAATGATTTACAGCAGAAATTCATCGAACATAGTTGAGCAATAGTCACAAAATCATTCTGTTGCATGACAACGCTCAGCCAAATATTGCGAAAGCCGTCAAAAATACCCTGTTGGAACTCGAATGGGAAGTGTTGCCGCACCCAGTATCCTGTATCCATTTTCATCCATGTTCATCCATTCCATCATAAATATCCTTTTGTGTTAAAAAAGGTTGGAAACTAAGTTCGTCTCATAATGTATTGTATGTCTTACAAGAATACGCGAAACGCTATTACAGATAACTAGACTAGTTTTCGATTCTATGTTTGTTAATTAAATATCAGCTGTACCTGCTACATGCCAATGTAGATTGCACCACCTCTTGAATAAATACGGTCTTTCCTGTTCATCTTGAAGCTGCTAAATTAGAAAAAGTCTTTTCGAATACTGCTGTTATTTAACCATAATTCGATGCAGATAAGTATGTTCAATATTGAAAGAGTTCAAGAGTACAAGTTTTGTTTAATCTTTCAAAATTCTGTTTATTTTTAAATTCCTGTTAATATCACATTATGAATAGCGTTGCTCATAGAGCTGAGACCAGAGATATTTTGAGGTACATTTTGAGCCATTTCAATAACTTTTGATTTTTCATAGCACTCGACTAAAAAGTTAGTAATTTCCTGCATATTCATTGAATATAACTTTAATGGCAATAATTTGTAATATCTAAAACATCATTATAGAAACTAAGTTTTAATCTTCAGATTTTATTTATTTTATGATATTGAAATGGTGAATAACCAAAAAGAATAGATCAAAATGATGAAAATGAAATGGGATATGAAAATAGTCACTTACGGCTGTAACCATACTTATGCCGCTAAACAAAATAAAGGTTTAATAATTATTAAGGGAAAGAAATCACGTGCTTAATTAAAATGTAGAAGCAATAATTATAATGCAATCATTCTGTTTTTGAATATGCTATGAGATTATAGAATATACGAAGTCAGACAATTGAGTAATGCAACCGATTTTATTTTCGGCCTTTAATAATACTGCAAACCTGTAACTCCGCCATTGTAATAGCAGATCTCTACTCTCTCGATTGAGACCTTGACAATCCTTATACGATTATTTCTTCAGCAACTGTTGAGTGTGTTGTGCCAACGCGCGAGTAGTATATGTCATCAACATGGGACAGAGAAATTAAGAGCAACGATGCGCGATAACATTTTGTGTAAAACTCGGCGATACTGCGACATAATTTATGAAAAAGTGCTTAAAGTGTATGGTAATGATGTCCTGAGTCGTAGTCAGGTGCTTCGATGGTATGCCGATTTTAAAAAAGGTCGTGAGAGCGTCGAAGACGAGGCGTGGAGCGGAAGGTCAATTCGGTGCCAGGGGCGACGCTGGCTGAAATTCGCGAAGTCCAGTGAACCGGCGAAGGCATTGCGCGACACGGTGAAGCGCGGTGCAGCGCGGCAAAGGGGGACATACGCGTAAGAGTGGGGATCTAAAACTCTCACGGTTTCCAAATAGAGCCGCTGGGATTCCAAAATCTCAGTGTGCCGCCAATCTTGAAAGCGGCTTCACAAGGGAGTTCTGCCATCGATGCGATAGTGGGCGAAAAGTCTCAGACACACTCGGCGCGTGGGGAAAATTTTGACCTGATTTAAATAATTTAGGCTGCGATTGAGAAATACGAAAAAACGATAAAATCTAATGTAAAAAAGAAAAATAAACTTACATTTACATTTTAATTTTCTTCGTCCACAGAAATGAACAATGAAATGAACAAAAATAGAAAATATTTTATTTTCTATTTAAATTAAATTACTTATTATATTTCTTTTGTTATATTTATTATATTAGGAGTGTGAATAAGTCTTTCCCGTTTTTTGTAAGAGATGGCGCCACCAATACTGTGCGAGTATTCAATGGTTACACATGTCATAATCAAAGCTTATTCATATGTCAACAATTCCATACTAACACATAGTTAAAATTTTTCGCATCATAAATTTTTGATATCGTGAAAATGTCGAAATTTGAGCCGAGTCGACGTCATTTGCGGGAAGTATCACTTTATTGCTTCAATTTGAAGAAATCTGCTGCCGAGACGCATCGATTGCTTCAGGAGGCTTATGGAGAAGGTTGTGTCGATGATTCAAGTGGTCGCGGATGGTTTCGACGCTTCAAAAGCGGTGATTTCGACGTGGAAGACAAGGAGCGTTCCGGGCGGCCGCAAATCTTTGAAGATCGAGAATTGGCGACTTTGCTTGATGAAGATTCTTGTCAAACGCAAGAAGAACTTGCTGAAGCATTGGGAGTTGACCGAACAACCATTTCCAAGCGTTTGAAAGCCATGGGAATGATCCAAAAGCAAGGAGATTGGGTGCCGTACGAACTGAAGCTGAGAGACGTCGAACGGCGTTTTTTCACTTGCGAACAGCTGCTTCAGCGACATAAAAGAAACGGTTTTCTGCATCGTATCGTGACTGGCGATGAAAAGTGGATACGTTACGATAATCCGAAGCGAAGAAAATCATGGGGACTACCCGGCCATGCATCATCATCGACGGCCAAGCCAAATATTCATGGCGCCAAGCTCATGCTCTGTATATGGTGGGACCAGCTAGGTGTGGTTTACTATGAGCTTCTGAAACCGAATGAAAGGATCACAGGCGAGGTCTATCGACGACAATTGATGCGTTTGAGCGGCGCACTGCGAGAAAAACGGCCACAATACTCCGACAGGCACGACAAAGTTATTTTGCAACATGACAATGCTCGCCCACATGTTGCACCGCCGGTGAAAATATACTTAGAAACGCTCAAATGGGAAGTCCTACCCCACCCGCCGTATAGTCCAGACGTTGCTCCGTCTGATTACCATCTCTTCAGATCGATGACGCATGGCCTGGCTGACCAGCACTTCCATTCCTACGAGGAAGCCAAAAAATGGGTGGATGACTGGATAGAGGCCAAACCGGTCGAATTTTTTCGCAACGGGATTCGTATGTTGCCAGAATGATGGGAAAAAGTTGTAGCTAGCGATGGCCAATACTTTCAATAATTCATTTGTAACCATTTTTTCACAATAAAGGCTCAAAATTTGACAAAAAACGGGAAAGACTTATTCACATACCTGATATTTTTATATTTCTTTATTTAAATAAACAATTATTATTTTTCTATTCAGAGCAACAGTATTTACTAATAGAAAAAACACAAACCATGTCCAAGTGCAAATAGGAAATTGTAAAGTGGGATATCTAATTCAATTCTCTGGCATTCTGAGCGAGAAAAGAAGAAATAGATTTAAATACTGAAAAGTACACTGGAACAAACTTGGTGGCATGCTAAGCGACCAGGAACCATGGCGTCGTGAGCCGGAGTTAGGCTTACGCAACGATAAATATAAAACAAATGTGTTAGGTTGTTCGCCAAAAGAAGCTGGTGGTGTGCTGAGCGACCAGGGACCGAGGCGTGCTGGGTCGGAGCCACGAAGTAACTTTCACTGGGATACCACTGTTACAATATATATTAAATATAAAATAAAATAAAAGTTGAGCTTCTAAATACTTGGTAAAAATTGATATACAAAATAAGAAAGAACATAGTATTAATATGCTTATATATTAAGAATGTTGTTGCACAAGTGAAACTATTTTATTCTTCAATGATGTGAAACTCTGCTTGTATAATTTGATTCAACAATACAGAAACAAACATCAATTTATGATGCAATTGCAAAATAAATTAAAAACCACATGTAAATAACATATTACTTATGACTAAGGTCATTAATGTATGTATGAAAAATTGAACACCGTTTCTTCCTTCTATGCAAAATAAACCTCGACTTTAATTTTTTACCATTAAATGGAAGATTTTTCATTAATTATATATTTAAATTAAGAAAGAATATAGTATTAATTTGCTTATATATTAAGACCATTGTTGAATTTTCTTTCTCCCTCTCCTTGGCGTCCCGCCTCTGTAAGCTTGGCCAATTGACAAGCGGGCAAACAATGAGCGGCGGCTTCCCCTTCTTCTCGCGCGTGACAGTACGAGAGAGAGTCGGGAGCGGGAGACGAGCTCAGTTCTCTTTCGGATACGCTCGTGTACGAACGTCCCACTGTATAAGAAGGATTCTCTAGTAAACGCCTCCTCAGCAGCAACGCCGGCGTCACGTGAGCTATCATTAAGTATAATTTAAAGACCAATAAAGAACAAATAAACAACTCAATGCGACTTAATGTGTGAGTTCATTTTCCCGCTTCCCCTCCCTTTCCTGAATTTTCTAACATTGGTCCTTCCAGCCGGATCGAAGTGGGAAACGGACTCACACATTTCTTCGGCTTTACTGAGGCTCATATTGATTTGAGATCATGCGAATTGGATCTCAGTTGAAAACAGAGTGATATATTGATCCATTATCCGACGTCATCAATTTTCTACGCATAATATATTATTAGGAACGCATTCGTTTCCCTGCTTCTCCCACTTTTTTTTGGGCGCATGCGCACGGGGAGATGCATTTTTACGCACCTGATAAATTAAATAAGGTTTTTGTTTGTCATTTCTTATTCATTATTTACACCATAAATTTATCGTTCACTTAATTTACTGTCCTTTTCTATTTCATTTAAATTATTATTTCATATCTAGTTGGCCTGATTCTAGTTTATTATCCTCTTTCGTATCTAAAAATTATAATTGTCAATTGGATCAATAAATTTATTCATTACAAAGCAAGAAAATTATTTAACCCGTGGTAAGATGACACTTTTGTCCAATTTAAATACCTCAAAACTAACATCGCGTTGAACTTTTCCGCAATGTTTTTTTTTTAATTAAGAGGGCGGGCCTATGACGTCCGGACACGATTGAACCCCGAACCTCTCGCGTGCAGCACGCCCCATCCAATTCGATCTCACGGAGTCACCCGTCTTCTCGAGTAGTCATTTCCGATTTCAGCGGTCGTCGGGAGGATTGAGAGTCATTTAGAGATCTCTTCACCTCTCTCATTCACGAGGACCAACACTTGAGCGACGTCGACAAACTCTACTACCTCAAGACCAGCGTGAAGGGAGATGCGAAATCTGCTCTTGATACTCTTCCAATCACTGGTCCCAACTACAGCGTGGCCTGGAAGAGCCTTCAAACACGATATGATCATCGACGACTGCTGGTGCAGGACCATCTGAGGGCGTTGAAGAATCTCCGTCCAGTGAGGGAAGAGTCAGCCGAGAGCATCCAGCACTTATTGGATGAACTCACAAAGCATCGCGACCAATTGCGCACCCTCGGCCGTTCAGTCGATAATTGGGATGATTGGCTGGTGCTGTTCGCTTCCGAGGCCATGGACTTGAACACTAGACGGGATTGGGAGGAAGAGATAGAGACTTTGGACACCTCCGTTCAAGGACAAGCATCATGTCCCACCTTTGCTGAGTGTCTGGCCTTTCTCCAGCGCAGAGCGCGAACTCTTCGCTCGGTAGAAGAATCTTACACAAAATCATCGAAGAATTCAACTCGGCCGACATTTCCATCTAGAAGCCGGAGCGTGAACGTTTTCGCCACCACTACGCCGAACTGCACGTCCTGCAATGGGCCACATTACCTTGCCCATTGTCCCAATTTCAAGAGACTGTCTCCGCTGGAGCGTCGAAACAATGTTATCTGAGAGCGACTCTGTTACAACTGCCTTAGACGGGATCATACAGCACGCACCTGTCCATCACAATCTCTTTGTGCAATTTGCCAAAAGCCACACCACACGCTTCTTCATTCGATCGGTGAAAAGAGACCCGCACCCGCCCCTGAGCTGGAGAACTGATCGAAAAGGATCAGAGGAGCAGATATCCCCGATGCTCCACGTTTGGCACTAGAAGGGTCGAGCGAATCGTCACTCTGACTCGGCCTGCTTCCCACCGCGCTGGTCGCGTTGGGAGACGCCCGACGGCCATTGCGCTGGGTTCGAGCAATACTCGATTCATGCTCCGAGTCAACTTTCGTTGGGCAGAAAGTAGCCAGAGAGATGGGTCGAGATCCGAGAAGTGTGATCATTCCCATCACGGGTATAGTGGGGGGATTAACGGGATCGACGGTGCTCCAAACGCGACTGTACATCTACTGCTCCCATTCTTCAGAGCCCATATGTCTGCAAACGTACAGCATTAAGAAGTTGGACGTGTGGACTCCTACCAGCCAGCCTGAAATGAGCGCCATTCGAGCATTCCAGGGCCTTCCGCTCGCTGATCCTGGCTTTGCCACCCCGCAAAGAATTGACTTGGTCTTGGGCGCAGATGCTTACTACCGCGTCATACGGCCTGGCCTCCTCCGTCAGGGGGATCTCGTCGCTCAAAACACGGTGTTTGGCTGGACTATCGCCGGCGCGCCAAAGGACGGCGGTTCCACAGTGCATACTGCCTCCCATCTAACCTCGATGTGCCCTTCAATGACGTCCTGGCACGAGAGCCTCACCAGCGACCTGCAGCGTATTTGGGCCGTCGAAGAGGTTCCTCTGGCCCAGAGATCATCCGCCACCGAACTGGCCTGCGAGTCCGTGTACGCAATGAAGCACCACCGGGATGCTGATGATCGCTATATCGTGCCCATCCCCGTCATCCTCGAGGCCCTGCAATCGCTAGATGAAAGCTTGACAATCATCCGGAACTCCTTGTCATCGCTTCATTAACGCATGTGGCGGGACCCCTTGATGAAAGAGGAGTATAGCCAGTTCATGCGGGAATATTTGGAGCTCGGGCATATGCGTCTACTTACACGGGAGGAACACGATGCGTCTAGGACTCGTATCAACTACCTTCCGCATCATGGTATATGGCAAAGAAAGGACGGTGGTAGTAAATTGCGAGTGGTGTTCAACGCATCATGCCCGATTTCAACGGGCCGAAGCTTGAAGGACTTGCTGTATTCCGAACCTAAACTGCAGAATGATCTAATCACCGTCATGACACGTTGGAGACGATGGGCTGTCGCATTCTACGCTGACATCCAAATGATGTTCCGTCAAATATGGGTCTAGGAGGAAGATTCTCATCTGCAACGGATCCTCTGGAGCGACTCCGTCTACGAACCCGAGCAGCACTACGTCCTCCGAACTGTTACCTATGGCGAAACCTGTGCGCCATATTTAGCTCTACGGACTTTAAAGCAACTCAGCAAGGATGAGGGCTCCTCATTTCCAGAGGCCGCTCAAGCCATCGAACGCGAGCTTTACGTGGACGACTTTCTGTGCGGCGCTAACTCCGAGGACGATGTGAGGATCCGGCGCGACCAACTGGTCAATTAACTACGGAAAGGAGGCTTCAGACTCAAAAAATGGGTCTGCAACTCTGAACGCTTAATTGAGAACGTCCCACCAGAGGATCGCCTTCGACCTAGCTGGCGCCAGTTCACATCTGACGGCCCCGTAAACGAACTCGGCATATTGTGGGATCCCGTTTGTGATCGCCTAAAATTCTCCCCACCCCGTCTGGATCTTCACGCTCGAGTCACAAAACGTCGAGTCCTCGCCGAGATCGCTCAATTGTTTAACTCAGCGGGGTGACTCTCACCAATTATTCAGACTGCCAAACTCTTCACTCAAGAACTGGGGTGCCAAAAATTAGACTGGGATGGCGACGTTCCGAAGAGTGCGGCCCAAGAATGGACGGAGTTCCGACTCAATTTGGACCAGGTCAGTCGCATCGAACTACCTCGCTGGCGTTTATCTCCGCGCTAGCGTTGGACCGGCTGCTACTCATGTCACTCTTCTGGCCGCCAAAACGAAGCTCTCACCAATCAAAGGTCTCTTCCGTCTGGATCAGCCTCTGGGTCGAGTCACTATTCCTCGCCTCGAGCTGCGCGCCGCCTTACTAGCGGTTCTGCGGGCTGAATACACCGGCTGAATCGTGCTACGTCTGGAGCGATTCTATCATCGTCCTGCACTGGCTTCGATCAGAAGCGCCGTTGGATAACGACTTCGTCGACAACTATGTGAGTCATATCCACGAGATGATGCCACGCTGCACTTGGAGTTACGTTCGCAGCACGGATAATCCAGCTGATGTTGTCACCCGCGGTTCCAACTCCGACTATCTCAGTCGAAACAAATTGTGGTGGTCAGGACCTACATGGCTCCTCGGCCCACCTAGCTCTTGGCCGCGACACCCCGCTGAACCGACGATCAGTCATCTGCCTCAGTCTCGCCTGACTTGCTATATCAGTCAGCGCTGTGAGAATGATATTGCTGATCAATTTTCCAACCTACATCAACTGCTGCGAACTCTTGCTCGGTGTCGTCGGCTCTTTAGACGTCGGGCTGACCCCCAGTCGCCGCCTGCAACTGCTCCACTTACCACGGACGATCTAAACCGCGAGTTCCTCTTGTGCATCCGAAGAAGACAGCACCGGTGCTATGCGGCAGAGATAAGAGCACTGGAACAGGAGCTCCCCGTCGCCATGACGAGCTCACTCAGGACGTTGGACCCATTCCTCGATCCGTCAAAGGTCCTCAGAGTCGGCGGGCGGCTCGGCCTCTCAACACTCGACTTCTTCGAGAAACACCCAGTCATCCTCGATCGAAAAGGCCACCTGACCAAGCTCATCATCGACTGGGCCCATGCCCGAGCACTCCATTGAGGATTCCGGGTGACTTACGTCTACGCCATGAAGCGGGCCTGGATCATCGGCGGAAGAGTCGCTATTAAAGTCCATCTCCGAAACTATGTGGTTTGCAAGCGATTTAGCTACCGCACATCGACTCAGATCATGGCCCCTCTGCCTGAAGCAAGAGTCACCCCATCGCGGCCCTTCAATCGCTGCGGAGTCGACTACGTGGGACCCTTCCACATCCTCAGTTCCAAAGGCCGAGGCATCAGGTCCTCTAAAGGATACGTCTTCGTATTCGTTTGCCTATGCACAAAGGCTGTTCATTTGGAAGCCGGTTCTCGTGTCGAAGAGGTAAACCAGCCGAACTGTGGAGCGACAACGGCACTAACTTTCGAGGCACCGCGGAGGCACTTCGCCGTGCACTCAGAGAGGCCGAATTCAGTTGGAACCGAGTGTCCGAGACTCTGGCCTCCGACGGCATAAATTGGCGATTCATTCCACCATCTGCACCGCACTTCGGTGGGCTCTGGGAAGCCGGAGTCAAGTCCATGAAGATGCACCTACGCCGCGTCATCGGGCCCCGCAAACTCACGTACGAGGAATTCTTGACACTTCTGGCCGAGATTGAGCTGGTCCTAAACAGTCGACCTATGTGGCCCGTCTCTAGAGAAGCCGACGATCTCAATGCACTCACTCCTGGACACTTCCTCATAGGGGCTCCTCTGAACAATCACAATCTCGGTAACGCAACCCACTGGCGACTGGTGCATGGGCTGCGCAATCACTTTTGGGCCCGGTGGAGCCGTGAATATTTGAACACGCTCCAGCAGAGTTCGAAATGGTTACGCCCCCGTAAGAAAGTGGCTGTCAACGATGTAGTGGTCATCACCGATCCATCCTTACTCAAGGGGCATGGACGATGGCCTCTCGGCCGTATAACGGCCGTTTATGCTGGCCCCGATCAACACATTCGAGTGGCCCGCGTCAAGACCGCAGATGGTGAATACACCTGACCTATTACGAAGCTCGTGCGACTGCCTGTAGAGATGTCCTACAATCCCTATGACTCAGGCTAAATTTGACCGCGCCCAAGGCGGGCGGCGATCGCGAACACGTTTCTTTTTATTCTTCCGTATCAAGGATCGAGTAAAATTAATTTTCCTTTTTTTTCATGAAACACCGTATTCTTTTTGTTCTTTAGATTTTCTATATATTATTTTCGTTTCGGAAACGAGGCGGGCGGCAATGTTGAATTTTCTTTCTCCCTTTCCTTGGCGTCTCGCCTCTGTAAGTTCGGCCAATTGACAAGCGGGCAAACAGTGAGCGGCGGCTTCCCCTTCTTCTCGCGCGTGACAGTACGAGAGAGAATCGGGAGCGGGAGACGAGCTCAGTTCTCTTTCGGATACGCTCGTGTACGGACGTCCCATTATATAAGAAGGATTCTCTAGTAAACACCTCCTCAGCAGCAACAGCGGCGTCACGTGTCGATACAAAAAGTCGAAAGTGGATACAAAAGATCCATTTGCAATCCGTTCAATAACAACTGCAGGAGCGGAGGAAGCACGGACCGTAGGGACGACCATGCTCTTAAGTGCAGTGCATGTGGTAAATACGGGCATGTCCTAAAAGACTGCCCAACTCCCACACAATTGCAATGAGCTGGGCAACCACATCGCCCGAGACTGCCCCAACAAACAGGGCAAGCTGACCAAGCGGCCATATGATCAAGGTCAACACGATGGGAACGTTGATAACCCATCGGGTGAGTTGATCAATTACACAAAATATAATGATCTGTTATTGTGTGATTTCCTAGCTGATTCTGGTGCTACGGAGCACATCGTCGGATCGAAACTGATTCTCACGAATGTTAAACCAATTAACTGTCAAATGCGTTGCGCGAATAAAAATTAATTTCTGAATATTGACACCGAAGGGACAGTTGAAACGCGCGCAGTAAACGGTAAAATTATTAAACTACCTGAAACATTATATTCGAATGATGTCGCGAGAAATTTACTATCGCTTAGGAAGTTTGTAGAAAGTGGAATCGAGATTTACCTTAACAACGAACGTATCGATGTAATAGATAAGAAAACGAAAGAGAAAATTCTCACCCATAACTATAAATCTCCTTTTTGGACCATTTCTTTAGAAATTCCAAAGCTAAAAATAGGCAGTAGATTAACAGCGGAGAACTCAAGCGTATCGATGAACACGCGAAGTAAAAAGGGTTTAGGAAAACCGAGTATATCCGATACGCTTGCTATACGCTTGCTACATCGGAAACCAATCTAGGAAACCAACTGGTCGCGGTTATTCCGGAATGGGGAGAATGTGAGGTTAATGGTTCGGAAGAACCGGAAGTTGTTTATAGGAATCGCAACGTATCGAACTCTAAAGCACTGTCTGCAGCCATGCTGTGGCATACGCGGTTAGGACATTCATCAACTACGTATCTCAAACAGTCCGCGAAGATAAATAAAAATCTAATCAACGAAAAGGACTTGATAGATATCTCCGAAGTAGATAACTGCGAAGTCTGTCATTTAACTAAAATAGTGAAGCTACCTTTTAATAAAACGCGAACGCGGGCAGATAGACCACTGCAAATACTGCATGGTGACACTATGGGGCCTATTAAACCGGCGTCATATCCAGGAGGACATCAATTCATAATCGTTCTGATAGATGACTATTCGAGGGTAGCGTGCGCGTACCCAGTTAGAAGCAAGACCGCAGCAGGAAACTGCATAGATTCCTGCGTGAGAAAATTAAGAAACGCAATAGGTCGGACGAAAAATTCTGCTACCTTCGCACTGACTAAGGTACGGAATTCACCAGTAGTGAAACAATAGCTAAGCTAGCGGAATTAGGTGCTGAATTGTAACTCGCGTGTCCAGACACTCCGGAACATAACGGTGTTGCAGAAAGATTCAATAGAACGCTCGAAATGAAAGTACGTGCAATGATGTCCGATTCAGATCTGCCTCTGAGCAATTGGGATCTCGTGGTAGATGCTGCAGTCTATACCAATAACAGGAGTCCGCACAAAGCACTAGATATGAATATACCGCTGACCAAATTGCGAAGCAGTTTTAGCTTAGAAGATTCGGCAGCTTAGGCTTCTTTAAGAAACCGCGAAACTTAGATCATAAATTTGGCTTACAGGGTATTCGAGGTGTAATTGTAGGATACACACAAACCGACTATAAAATACTCGTACCCGAGGAAAGAAAAATGTATGAGACCAGACATCTCAAATCACTCGAACATATCGTCTACGGAGACGTGTTCGACAAAAAAACTATTGTTTGCAAAAAATCAGGTAGAATCACAAGATTCAGAGGGAGAGGAAAACAGCAACTCTCCAATCAAACATAATCCGATAGTCAAACGCGGTAGACCGAAGAAAATTAGATCAGCGATAGACATCAAGTACATTAACAATGATACAAGAGAAGAGCTGTGCGACGAAGCTAGGTACATACTCATAGCGTCGATAAATAACGATCCCGTTAATTATCGTGAAGCCGTTAGCTCACCGAATAGTAAGAACTGGATAGAAGCGATAGAGAAGGAAATAAAGTCACACGTAGATAAAAACGTGTTCGAAACCGTGAACAAAAGGGAGTTAATGTCCAACGATAGAAATCCCAATATTCTAGACTCGAGGTGGGTTTTTAAAACTAAGCTTAATGATAAAAACGAGGTTAGATACAAAGCCCGTCTTGTGATAAGAGGTTTTAAAGATAAAAACAAGTATTCAATTAGCGAAATTTATGCGCCAGTCTCTAGGCTGCCACTAATTCGAGCGTGCTTAGCAATAGCAAACTATCATAACTGGGAAATCCGTCAACTCGACGTAGAAACCGCTTTCTCGTACGGAGAAGTCGAGGAGAATATATACATGCATATACCAGAGGAAGTAAACTCGGATGAAAATAACAAACAACTCTGGAAACTAAAACGTTCATTAAATAGCTTAAAAAATAACCCGAAAAGATGGAATGTCAAATTTACTGAAACTATCAATAAATTTGGATATATTTCCGATTTAATAGATCCGTGCTTGTTCGTCAAATGAACGGATGATACCGTCTCTTTCGTACTCTTGTATGTGGATAATATCCTCATCTCCAGCAACAGCAGAAAAGAAATCGGAGACATAACCGAGAAACTAGGTGCGGAGATTAAAATCAAAGATTTCGGAAAACCCCGCGAATTTCTAGGAATTAGGCTAGATCGCGATCGGACGAAAAAGATACTTAAATTGTCTCAGGAAAAATTTATGCGAAGCTTACTAATCAAATTCGGATTTGAAAGAACGCACCCCATGGATTCTCCACTGTTTATAGCATATGTAAATGACCGGTCACGTAAAAGCAGAGAAAATGAAGATTGCGCAGTAGAAGCGTCTCCTAATCGAATGTATCGCGAATTAGTAGGATCATTGTTATACCTGGCTAACTCGACTAGACCGGATATAACATACGCGGTAAATATTCTATGTAGACATCAGATAAGTCCTACACAGGAAGACTGGAAGATTGCTTCCCGTGTTTGCAAATATCTGTCAGGATCAATTGACAAAGGTCTCGTATACAAAGGCATATCTAATAGGATGGCGGCTTTCTCAGACGCCAGTCTATCAGACTGTACAAGTGCACTGACAACAAGCGGTCTAATAGTACGACTGTTCGGCGATGCAATCGTATGGAAAACGAAAAGACAACAAAATGTTGCTTTGTCCACATGCCAATCGGAATACGTAGCAATTAGCGATGCATGCCAAGAAATTCTAGCCATACACGACTCGATTAAATTCGTGATGTCTAGGAGCCTAATGCCAGTTACTCTGTACTGCGATAATCTGGCTGCCAAGTCCTGCGCGGAAACTGATGGCAGCAAAAAACTAAGACTTATGATAGTACAAAAAGAGCATTTTATTAAAGAGTGCATGAAACGAAACTACGTACAAATAGAATGGATCAGCTCTAAAAATCAATTGGCAGGTATATTCACTAAAACCTTGGGCTCTCAGCTGCATAATAAACTGAGCTCGAGAATAATGTCAGGCGATTAACAGATTTCTCTGATTGCAGGTTCTGATTCAGAAAGCTGGGACTGAGACTTGCCTACAATGCGCATTTACGCTGGCATTGACTGATGCCAGAGTGGTCAACGGCGGAGACAATAAAAGAGTCCGCCGAAACCAAAAGCCAGCACTAAGAGCGTGTTGTATTACACGAAATTAACCCAATCGCGTTGCATGGTGGTGAGAGGGAGTGTTGGCATTGAGCACCATCCATGCAGTCTATATGTTGTATGCGAGTAGCATCTGTACATGTGGTACAGCAAGAGTATGCGTATGCGGCGCTATGCGAGTGCCCTTTATAAAGAGAATGGTCACTTAGTTGATTATATACCCTTGAGTTGTACAGACGTATTAATAAAGCTTTTGGTTTACTGTTTGATATTACTTAGCCTTGTTATTTATTATCTCTGATATTCATATATTTATTAGTTAGATTCCAACAGGTTATGGGCCCAGCACGCTTCCACTGAGCTGTTCAGTCGTTTTCGCGAATTTTTAAAAGCTTAAAATCGTGAAAAAGTGAAAAGCAGTTCTCAAAGTGCGTGTTCGTGGAATTTCCTTTGTCTGAGAGAGGTAGGTCGAGCACGTGTTGCTTCCTATTCGAAAGCTACGAAAAGACACTCTTCTATTACTGAAGCGAGGGAGAATAAATCTATTCAGAGATTTATTCAGCTGAATTTTTGTCAAATTTTCCAAAGAGAGAGAAAGTCAATTTGATATGGAATTCAATAAAAATTCAACCTCGTGCGCAAACGCTGGAAAGCGAAAGTTTGAAATTGGCTTTAATCAAAATCTAGAGGATAAGGCTAAGTAGAATTTAATTTATTTATGATTAAATTAATTGCATAAAGAGAATAAAGCATTAAAAATATATAAAAAGAGAGCTTAGATTTGAATATGAAAATTATAGTGTACTTACCACTATAGTTTGAATTCAAAATCTAAAATAGTGATTGTCGAATTTTGATAGTTGAAAATTATCTAACATAAATTAATTAATGTTTTAATATTGGATAACTGAGTAGACTAAATATTAAAATGAAATCTAGTGAGAGAGATATCGTACTTACGGGAACTGAACGCCTGTAGTGAGGAAAGAGATCTCTACTTAAGGTAGTTTAGTCACGCCACAAAGCGTAAAATCTAGCTAGTACTTACGTTATATAAAATCCTATAAGTAACGACGCCGCAGTGAGTAATACCCTGGGCAGGAAGGTATGGTTGGCGATTGAGAAGGTATGGAGGAGGTACTGCCACGAGCGGTATTTCCAGCCTTGTTATTTATTATCTCTGCTATTCATATATTTATTAGTTAGATTCCAACATATATATATATATATATATATATATATATATATATATACGTGGTTTTTTCGGTTTCGGCTTATTTTTGGAGCGCCATTTGCTAAATTGTTGTGCAGTTTCGACGTCATATTCATAAACACATGTCGCATCATTAGTAAAGATGTGTTTGATAAATGTAGAGTCCTTAGCTACGTTTTGAAGCATCTCTTTAGCGACCTCTACTCAACTTTGTTTTTGCACAAGATTCAGATGTTTTGGAACGAGACTAGCATTGACACGCTCTTGATATGCAAAACATTAACCAAAATAAGTTGAGTCGATCCATAAGAGATGTTGAGAGCCTCTGCTACCTTCCTGATGCCAACACGACGATTTTGGAGCACCATTTCGTCGTTAACAGATATGGATCAACACCTTACATAAGGCCAGATTTCGAGCACTTCACGGCCTTTACTGAATGCTTTGTGTCACTCAAATAATTGCGTTCGCAATAAAGTTGACTCCCAAAAACACTTCTGCAACATTTTCAACGATTCCGTAGCCGTAATTCTATTGGAAACACAACATTTCAAGCAAACTCGTTGATCAACTTTTTTTCCCATAATCAATATCACCAGACAAACTTTTTGCGTCATAAACAAACAGCTGACAAACGCACACTAATGGAGATATTTCACACGAACATCAAGAAAGGTTTTACCAATGTAAGAAAAATAATTTTATCCATTCAGTTTACGCGCGAAGTATAAATGCATCCGGGTCAAATTTGATTATATGGTACATACCAGAATTCTATATGACTATGGTATGCACGAATATGTTGTAGCGTAGGTTACTCAGTGGCGAGTAAATATATCTATATAATTTAATAAGTAAATTACGCGTATAAGTAAACGTTAAATAAATATAATAAGAATATAGATGTAGATATTAACAGCGGTCATCAGAACAAATAAACAACCAATCAAAATTAACAAGATTAGAAATTAAAATCAAATAACGTACTTTTCGTTCGTATAAAAGTTCGTTATTTTCAATAGACATCTTGTTCATTTTCGGCACTTACTGAGGAAGACAACTTTCAAGTGAAGAAAAGGAATCGGCAAAATTCGATCTACCAAGCCGTTGTCTCCCGAAGCAAACTTTTCAACGAGGAAAATGTGCTCCTTCATTCGTTTGAAGACAATTTCTTGTGTAGGATAGAGTGATCCCTTACTAATAAGAAATACCGCACCAAGTGACAATCGAGAAGGCCAGCGAAAATTAAGCAGGAAAAATTCTATTTCTGAGTAAAGGCGCTCCTTTGTCAGAAATAGAATTAAAAATATATTTTTTTCTAAGCGCTCCTCGAAATAATATATTAAAACTGCCGGGAATTTCTTTGATGCCAAAAAATTCTATCAAAAATAAGAAAGTCAGATTTTATCTCTGAGAAAAGATGCTCCTTTGTCAGAGATAAAATTAAAAGGTATATCAATGATGAGGCGCTGCTCGAATTAATACATCCAGACCAACGAAGTCATATACTAAATCGCCGATTCATCATTGAGAATAGTAAAATCCGTGTAATGAACGAATTACAAGAAAAGGCTCACCGTTTCTTCGAAATAAGTTGTAGCAAGACACGTTGAATAAAATAAAATCGGTCGGGGAAATAAATCAGAAATTGTGTTTACTAAAATCATGTAAAAATTTTATAATTATTTAATAATATTGTGAAACAATTTCGACATAAGTCACGGGCTCCTGAGTTGTATAAAAATTCATAATTTTATATTATTGACGAGGAGTCCCTCGAAATTATATTAAATGAAACACGATAAGCTGCGAAGAACCGTAAAGGCATGTCTTGTAAATAGACGATCAAGTAAATAGAGAGAGCGCCAAAATCGGGCAAGGCTGAATAGCCAGATAATAGGATTAAGGCGTGATAAAATACGCGGAAATAAATATAATAACCGTTTAATTTACGAAGTAATAAATTATTCTTTCTTTCTTTTATTTGTTATAGGTAGTTTGTACAGACATCGAATATATTATAATCGAACGTAATAATAATAATAAATAAGAAAAATATTATGATTGTTATTATTATTATTATTAATCTAAAAAATTTACGATAAAAGAATTTACGATAGTTATTCACCCAATACATTCACCCGTCTCTACACGATCCTCCATCTTCATAGAACCTTAACAATTAAAAATATAAAGATTACGTAAAAAGAGAAGAGGCGTATCGTTATAATGTCTGAATATATATATATATATATATATATATATATATATATATATGAGGCTAGGGAAGGATCGCCCTGTCCCGTCGCGCCGGTGGGTCTCCAGAGGCCTTGAGCACGGCTCCTAATAGGAGCTACTGGGCGCCACGCCCGTAACTCCTTTCGGAGGGGTGCCCTACCCGGAGCCCACACCGTGGAAAGCGTCCGTCTGATCCGGGTTTCCGGATCGGACCAAGACGCCGTCCGTGGACGGGAGGTCGAGGGGGGAGGAAGAGGGGGGAGTGGGTGGCCCGCCGTGCCCCCTACGAACAGGGCAGCCCTGAGAAGGGCCTATGGCGAGGCACCACCCGCAGACGGAGAGGGAGGAAGAGGTGGGAGGTGGGTGGCTCGCCCTGTCCCCTACGACTGGACGGCCCTGAGAAGGGCCTTCGGGGCGAGACACCACCCACCGGTGAGGGGGGGAAGGAGGAGTGGTTGGCTCACCTTGTCTCCTACGCATGAGACGGTCCTGAGAAGGACCGATGAAGTAGAGACCACCGGGAAGGAGGGAAGGGGGAAGGGGTAAGGTCAGCTTGGGCCAAAGGCCCAAGCTGTACTGACCTCCGCCGGCCTTGCTCTTGATCAGCTGCGGCGGCGGCTCGGTCACTGCTCTCTCGAGCCGCCGCAGGCGGTGCGTGCGGGGGCGCGCAGCGGAGGCGGCCTGCCCCTCTGTTATTGGAGCGGTGGCGCGCGGTGGCGCTGCAGCTCCCTCTCTCGCTCTGTCTCTCCCTCGGTGCCACCACTCGTGCGGCGGCGCTGCTCCGCTCTCCTGTTGGAGCCGTGTACGGCGCGGGGGAGCTTCGCTCCTACGGTGGAATGGAGTCTGGGAGGGGGGAATAATAAGACGTCCGGTTTAACAGTGGAGTTCGTTTATTTTCAGTGGATGGGCCGTCGAGTCCCGCTGGCTTTCTGTCTTTTCATCTCGAAAGCCCTCTCTTTTATATCAACTGTGCTTGCGACTCCGGTGGCGCCGTAAGGCTCCGCCGGTGGTCGCAAGCACTGATTCGCCCGGAATCGCCGCGGCGGAGAGAGGGGGTTCGGAAAAATGCTATCCGTGTTCTACGGAAGCGCGCACGCAAGACTCTAAGGAGCCTATGCATCGGCATATAACAACTCCTCCCAATCGCGAAGAGCCTTGCGTGCGAGGAACGACTTTATTCAATTTGACGGCCCGAAGTTACACTATATTTATTTTTTCTTACTTCTAAACGCGCGCGTAACAAAAACCATTGATTTTAAAATATCGAATGTATTATAAACTTAACATATTTTCATTTAATAAACTCTTTAAAAAAATCAACTTTAACTTAAACTAATTGCATAATCTAACTTAAACTAATATGTAATTCCATTTAACTAATATATAATTCAACTTAACTAACTAATATATAATCCAACTTAAACTAATATGTAATTCCACTTATCTAATATGTAATTCAACTTAATTAACTAATATATAATCCAACTTAAGTTATATAATTTGACTTAAACTAATATATAATTCCATTATTACATGATTCAACTTAAACTAATATATTAGTCTGCAGCTGCTCTGTTCCTTAGCCGGTAACTGTGTCGTGGCTGGATGACGCCTTCAGGCGTTGGTGTTAGCCCAGTGGCTAGCGGCTTCCTGGGTCGTCCTCTACTTCTTTTTCGACCCTTGTCTGCTGACGCAGGGTCTATATTGCCCGGATTGTCGAGGTCCGAGGAGGGTGAGACGTTGCCCGGACCGTCGAGGTCCTGGGGTGGTGGGGCGTTGCCCGGACCGTCGAGGTCCTGGGAGGGTGAGACGTTGCCCGGACCGTCGAGGTCCCGGGATGGTGAGGTGTTGCCCGGACCGTCGAGGTCCGAGGAGGGTGAGACGTTGCCCGGACCGTCGAGGTCCTCGGGTGGTGGGGCTTTGCCCGGACCGTCGAGGTCCTGGAGTGGTGGTGCCAAGAAGGGATTCCCCTTACTGGGGGTAGTACGGGCTCGAATCTGGACTGAGTCTGGCGGAGTGCTGGCTGCGGGTTCCATTACCCTGGCTGGTTTCATTTGACTGGTGTGGGCTTTGATGGTTTTTCCCGCTCGATCCAATAACAGGATCACGGCAGACAGGGGTTTGATCACCTTAAAAGGGCCCTGCCATTTTGGCATAAAGCCGGCGTGAAACCCCTCAGCGGCCTTCGAAAGATAATGTGCCTTTAGGTAAACCATATCGCCGGGTCGATATGGAGGTTTACCGTTTTCTTCAGAGGCGTACCTTTGTACGTAGGCGTAACTGTGGCCCATTGTCCGAGAGAATGGCTCTCGGGTATCCCCACCTGGCGAAAACCTCGTTCTCAATGGTTTTAATGATGTTGTCGGCCCATCGAGAAAATAGGTCGGTCACTATCAAGATGAACCTCTTGCGCTTTTTTGTTTGCGGGTACGGACCCATGACGTCGACGGAGATAGTAGCCCATGGCTCACTTGGTTGGTGAGGTCGCAATCCGTCCGGTTTGGTGAGCGTTTTCTTCACGCAAGCACATAGATGGCAGATTACCACGTGCTCCCTTACGTCTCGATTTATCCCCGGCCAACGGTGGAACTTCTGGATCGCTCGAAGGGTCTCTTCAGCACCGGGATGTCCTGCGTGTTTCGCATCGTGGTACTCAAAAAGGACCCGGAACCTAACTGCCTCCGGCACGAAAAGTTACCACGGGCCCTTTGAGTTGTCTCTGGTCCAGAGGGCTCCGTCGATCACAAGGTGTCTCTCCTGAAACAACCTTTCGTCGCGGCAAAGATTACTCCGTCGAGTGAGATTCAAATGTTTCCTCACGAGATCGTAGCACTTCTGGTCTCCTTGTTGAGCTAATCTTATCTCGTCAGCCAAGGATTGTTGCTCGGTTAGGTAAACGGCGGGCGTGGAGTCCATGGCGGGGCCGTGTAATTCAGGCGGCAGGAGCCGTTCTTGGTCATCAAGAACACCCGAGTATTCTTGGCACGGTTGTCGGGAGAGAGCGTCTGGCAGCTCGTTATCTTTGCCGGGGCAATGCTCTAAATTAAAGGTGAACTCCTGCAAAAGCAGAGCCCACCGTGTCAGCTTGTCCCGTGTATCCTTAAAACGATCCAGCCAGGTGAGTACCTTGCTGTCCGTACGTAGTGTGAAAGGCTGGTCTTCCAAGTAAGGCCGAAACTGTTTGATTGCCCAGATTATAGCTAGACATTCCTGCTCGTTGCAGTGGTAACGAGTCTCGGCTGCCTTGAACTTGGCGCTGGCGTAACTTATAATGTCCCGCTTACCATCCGGTTTCTCTTGATACAAGACGGCTCCCATCCCACGAGCACTGGCGTCGGTTTGTAAAATAAGCCGACGATCTGGATTTGGACGAGCCAGCTTGGCAGGTTTGGAGAGCAATGCCTTTGTTTGCTCGAAAGATTGTTGCGCGGCTGGAGTCCACTTGAAACCTCGTTTCCCTAGGAGTACATCCGTGAGTCCGGCCATGGTGACTGCTAGATGCGGTATGTACTCTCGGAGCCAGTTGCACGTCCCTATAAAGGCCTGAAGCTGCTGCTTGGTGGTGGGAGTGGGGATTTTCAAGAGGGCGCTGACGTAGTCCGACTTAGCTTCGTTTCCTTCGGACGTTACTCGTAAACCGAGATAATCCAGACTGGGTTTTCCAAACTGACATTTGTCTGGAGCAGCTTTCAGTCCATGAATACTTAGCCTCTCAAGAACTTTGGCAAGATGTGAGAGATGTTCGCCGTACGTTTGGGAATAAATGATGACATCGTCCAAATACACTTTACAAAACTTGTCAATGTATCCTGTCAAAACCTCCTGGGACATAAGCCGCTGAAAAGTTCCAGGCGCTCCCTTGAGTCCGAATGGCATAACTCTGAACTGGTAACAGCAGCCCGCTGGTGTGGAGAACGCTGTGTATTTTTTTGATTCCAGCTCCATCGGGATTTGCCAGTAACCACTGCACAGATCGATGGTAGAGAAAACCGTAGCTTGGCCAATATCCTTCAAAGTGTCGGTTATCCGTGGAATGGGTTGGGCAGAGTCCTCCGTAAGGCTGTTTAACCTCCGATAGTCCACGCAGAACCGAAGGCTTCCGTCTTTTTTCTTCGCCATAACGATTGGTGAACTGTAAGGAGATGTCGATGGTTCGATAATACGAGCAGCTAGCATCTCCTGTATCTGTTGGTCGATCTCCAGTCTTTTCGCCTCCGAATACCGGTACAACGGGAGTCGAAACGTTTGTTTCGACGTTACCGTAATAGAGTGTTGGATGGTCTTAGTTTGAGGCAACTGTCCCCCCAACGGAGCAAAAACCTTTGCATGGTCCTGAGTGAGCTTTGCGAACTGTCTTGAGAAAGCTTCAGGAAAACTATGCTGGAGCTGTGGCACCTTGATGTCCCTGATGAGTGTGTGAGGCATCTCGCCAATGAAAGGCACTGTGATGCGCTCCTGAGCACCGACGTACAGAACCTTTCTGGTGAAATCGATGATGCCTCCCTCCTGGTTCAGCCAGGGCAGTCCCAATAGCAGAGGTGTCCTTAGGTTTGGGGCGACTAGGACTGTGGTGGTGAATTGTTTTTCTTGTATTTTAAACAGTATCTTGGCTTCCCCGATGACTGTCATTGTAGAGCCGTTAGCCGCGAGATGAGTCTCGAGCGCCCGTGAGGTGACGGGAACGTTTGTTGGCAGACTCGCTCGGCTGATGAAGTTGTGAGAAGCGGCCGAGTCGATGACGGCTGACAGATTCTTGTCGTATAATGTTGTGTATACCTTGGGGAGCTGGTGGGCATCAGTCATGATGCTATTTATTGCCGGAGTTCGTTGGTTCCAGCGGCTGGGCCCGGTGTATCCGCCGCCGCTCTCCAGTTTTCCGACTTACGGTTTCCTTCCTTCAGTACTGGGCAATCCCGATGGAAGTGGTACCCCGGGCAATGCCAGCATTTCGGACTATCGCTCGAGCCTGTCCGTTTTGCAGCCTTTGGCTTTTCTTCCGTTTTCTCCTTCTGCTTCTTTATCCCACCATGTTCCTCGTCGTCGTCTTTTTCAGCTTGTAGTGCCTTTGACAGAAGTTCCGAGAAATCTGCGATGGTGTGTGATCGCAGAACCTTTTTAAGCCCGGGAAGTAGAAGGTTCAGTAACGTACCGACCCTTGTGCTCTCAGGTTCCTCAGGCTGTAAACGCTGGTACAGCATATACTTATGCTGCAGGAATGGTCCGACCGGCTCCTTCTCCTTCTGGCGCGTCCCGTACAGCTGAGCCACCAACTCGTCCTTGATGGATTGACTGTTGAACTTATTGTTCAACAGTTCCCGGAAACGAGGCTAATCGACGCCCATGGTTTTGTAGCACAGCCACCATTTCTCAGCGTCTCCTTTTAGGCCTTTCTCCAACACTCGGACGCGCTGTTGGTCTGGCAGTGTGAACGCTTCTATGTATTCCTCACATTTTTCCAGATATACTGCGGGATCTTCGTGGTCTCGTCCGTGGTATTCCGGGAGCGCAGGCCTATGTCCCAGTAATGCCTGGGTAAACGCTTCCCAATTTTGAAGCGCGGGCGGCATTCGACGGCCTCTGTTCTCCGTCTCCAACTCCATTTTACTATCGTTCATCCTGAAAGACGGCTCCGCCTGTTTTTCTGCAGCTAAAGCTCGCTTCACCCTTGTAGGCGTAAATATTGACCTTGGTGGTTCCGTCTGGGTAGCGGTGGAAACTTTTTTCAGAGGTTCAGATCTTCGTTGCGTCCTGGTGATCCGCGTCTGAGTAGCGGTAGTCGCTCGATGCTCCTCTGGCTGCGTCTGAACGCCGACTGTCTCTTGATGCTTCCTGCTTCGCTTTAGAATTCGGAACAGGCGGTGCGCTTCTACTTCCTGTGGTTCTTCGGTCCTGGGCGCCACTGGGTTTTGTGTCACTCCCAGAAGTGATTGAGCACGGGTACGTTTCCGTGGTGGGGAGGAAAGACCCTCCATTTGCTACGGCTAGTCCAGTCTTGTGGATAAGTCTACACTTCAGCGCAGAAGTTAGGAACTTGCCCCACGTTGGGCGCCAATTTGTTACATGACGAAGGAAAGGGATGGGGGTCTGGAGGTATTGGTAAAAGAAATAATTTGGTCTCGTGTGAATTGGTCTGTTGGCCCTGAAAAGGGCCGTTTAAATCGCCACCTCTCGTTGCGTCAGCGCGGGTGGTACCGAGGAGGGGTCCGGTACGGAGACACAAACGGAGGCGGACGGAGCGTTCGTGCAGCCCGTCTCCGGCTGGCGCTTCGGCTACGGTGCTGTATCCCTCCTTCTACCAAGCCGATGCGCGAGGCTGCAGGGGGGCCCTTGCCCTTCAGGCGCCGCCGAATGGACGAGAGACTCCGGTCGGGAAGTCGGAAGGTGGCCGGAATCCCGGGAAGTTCCGCCAGAGGAGGCCGAGGAGGGGGAACGATAAGCGACGGCCGAGTGGGACGGCGGACGCCGATCTCGCTCCGTATGTCGAGGGCCTCTGGAGCGGTTGGGACTACCACCGTGCTCCGTAAGGCTTTCGACGGTCCCTCGTCCTCCGACGTGGCTTCCGAGAGCTCTAGATCTGGGAGATCTAAATCGATCTCCCAGAAATTCTCCCTCGTTTCTTCCGGCGCTGTTTGCCTATTCCGACGGCGTCGTGCGTTCCTCTTGGCACGCTGTCGTTCGTTCCTCCGTCGTGGCCTTCGGCGTGGCCGTCTTGCCTGCAGTTCTCGGTCAGCGCAAGAGCGTTCTGGGGTCATCTTTCCTTCCTGGTTTTGGAAGAAACACACCGAACCTAGCTCGGCCCAACAACAACAATTAGAAATAGAAACCGACAACAGACATTTTGTAAGAGTAATGATCGGCGATTACGAAGTGTCAGCCCTTTTGGATACGGGATCTGTAAGTTCCTATGTGAGTGAACAATTGAATGAAATCTGTATGAAATTCGGATGGCATACTGAGCCAAGTAATCGAATTGCAGTCTTGGCAAATGGCTCAGAAATAAGCCTTGGAAGAAATATTTATGGACCAATATATGTGCAAGGAAAAAGATTCCAACAAAAATTTTTAGTAATGAATGGATTGAGCCATCCTATGCTCTTAGGTATGGATACTCTAAAAAAACTTGAAATCCGTATAATATTAAACAACTGTGAAATAAACAAATCAGTAAACAATCAAATACATCAGGTATGTACAATTGATACACCGTACGGACTACAGAATTTAAATCCCACCGAACGTCAGAGATTAGAAAAATTTTTAAAAACAGAGATGGATAAATTTAACTTTATCAAAGGTCCTACTCCGCTCCTGCAACACGAAATCGTCGTGGAAGAAAAAACACCTATTAAACAGAAATATCGGCCAAGAAATCCGGCCATGCAAGAAATCATCAATCAGGAGGTTGATAAAATGCTAAACGAAAACGTAATTCAACCGTCAAGCAGTCCGTGGAGTTCACCAGTTGTTATTGTAAAAAAGAAGGACGGAAAAGCACGATTCTGTGTGGATTTTAGAAAAGTAAATAAAGTTACAAAGAAAGACGCTTATCCTCTTCCGCAAATTAATGCTACACTAGACAAGCTAAGAGGAGCCCGATATCTATCCACATTAGATTTGAAAAATGGATATTGGCAAGTAGCTCTAACACCGGAAAGCCGTCCTGTCACTGCCTTCACCGTCGCCGGAAAAGGCCTATATGAATTCAATGTAATGCCGTTTGGCCTACACTCAGCACCGGCTACTTTCCAACGACTCTTAGACAGAGTGATTACTCCAGAAATGGCTCCGTGTGCTTTCGCATATCTAGACGACATCGCATATCTAGTCGACTCTCGTCTACGTTTGAGGAACATCTACAAAAATTAAAAGAAGTTTTCAACCGGTTAAGAATAGCGAAATTAAAACCTAATCCGGATAAATGCCATTTCGCCCGCTCAAGTCTAAAATATTTAGGACATATTGTAGACAAAAACGGTATACAAACCGATCCGGAAAAGGTGGCTGCTGTACTAAATTTAGCACCACCGAAAAACATGAAAGAAATTCAGCGATTTATGGGTCTAATATCATGGTACAGACGATTTCTTAAAGATATCTCGAATGTTGCCGCACCACTACATCGACTTTCTAGACAAAAAGCTAAGTGAACCTGGGGAGAAACCGAGCAAGATGCATTTGACAAAATCAAGCAGCTTCTCACAAACGCACCCATCCTTTCCTGTCCAGACTGGAGCCGCCCGTTTATCCTGCAAACGGATGCCAGTAAAGAAGGATTGGGAGCTGCGCTTACTCAAGCGTATGAGAACAACGAACGAGTCATCGCCTTTGCAAGTCGAACACTCTCCCTAGCCGAAAAAAACTATTCCGCCACTGAGCTAGAATGTCTAGCAATTAAATGGGGTGTGTGAAAATTTCGAGATTATCTTGAAGGATATCATTTTATTGTACTCACCGACCATCAATCGCTAAAATGGCTTAATAACATAGAGAATCCTTCCGGTCGATTAGCCCGCTGGGCACTTGAATTAAGCCAGTACGATTTCGAAATTAAATATCGTCCTGGTAAAGATAATTTATTAGCCGATACTCTATCTCGACAGCCGCTAGCCGTCGAAGCAACTACAATTCAAATAGCAGATTGGTACGAAAAAATATACAAAAATGTGGAGAGTGATCCTGAAAACTACCCCGATTTTTGTATCATTAATGGCAGATTATATAAGCATATTTTACACACATTAGACTTTAATGATACGAGTGAAAATTTGCAATGGAAGATCTGTGTACCGAAATCCGAGCAACATATAGTACTAAACGAAGTACATAACGATCCTACTGCCGGTCATCTAGGAATCTCGAAAACTCTTGTGAAGATATCCAAAAGTTATTACTGGCCTGGAATGCTCCGGATGACAACAAACTATGTAAGAAACTGCGAGAATTGTCATCAATTTAAATCTCAACAAAAATCACCGGCTGGAAAATTGCATGCGACGTTAGTCGAACAGCCTTGGGATATCGTGGCCGTTGATCTTATAGGACCACTCCCAAGATCATCAAGATTGAACACCTGGCTGTTAGTCATGCAGGATAAATTAACAAAGTGGGTAGAATTAAAACCCTTACGAAAAGCGACTGCCGAAGCTATAACGCTGGCAGTTAAACAGCAAGTCATTCTACGTTTTGGATGCCCGAAAATTATAATTTCCGATAATGGACGACAATTCGTGTCAAAAGAATTTACGGAAATGCTATTAAATTTTGGAATAACTCACAGAAAAACACCACCGTATACGCCGCAGTGTAATCCAGTAGAGCGAGCAAATAAAGAAATAAAAACCATGATTTCTCAATACATAGAGAAAAATCATCGAACATGGGATTGCTATTTGCACGAGCTACAATTCGCATATAATACCGCTACATCCGAAAAAAAGGGATTTACACCCGCTTACATAAATTTTGGAAGAGAATTAAGAGCACCCGGGTCTCTTGTCCAAAAATTTGGTCAAACTTGTAATATTACAGCCGAGAATCGGATAAAAAAAATACAAGAGACAATAGAACTTGTACAAAGTCAATTAGCTCGGAGCTTCCAAAAACAAAAACATTACTATGATCAAAACCGTCGAAAATGGAACCCGGAAATCGGCGATTATGTATATAAACGTTCACACGAATTATCTAATAAATTAGACGCGTTTAACGCAAAATTAGCTCCAAAATATCTGGGTCCGTATACTATTTTCAGGAAGGTATCGCCAGTTATATACGACCTGAAAGATAATAAAGGTCAAATTATTAAACATATTCATATCAAGGATCTTCGTAAAAGATATAACAATCTAGATAAGCTACCACCGTGAATTCACTATATAAGGGCCGACCAGAGGCCCAAGTGTACAGTCAAAATGCAGCACCCCGTCGAACAAGAACTCTGCCGTCAATTCCTGGAACTCAGTGTTCCTATCAAGTGTTATGGACTGTCATTCCATGCACTAATTAACACTGGGACACTGATGACCACGGCTTCAGCAGAAATCGGCAGGATACTTGAGCGACGTGGTGCTCGGCGTGTATACGGGGAAGCGGTTCTCCATCTTAATCGGGACCCGTTATACACCATTGATCCTGTCACCGTTGTGTCTACATATACGCTGGAGGTGGAATACACCTGCAAAGAGAAAACTAGGATGAGTAATTTCGCCATAGTCCCAGACCAGCCCGTGGACATCATTTTTGGTATGGCAGAAATCAACAAGATCGGATTTCGCATTCTATGGAACCAAAGAAGTCCAGCAGCCCAGGAACGTCGCCGAGAAAATAGGCGACTACATCGAAGAGCCGCCAGGAGAGTTGCTGCCAGATTAGAAGACGAGGGTATTTACACCGCCACCGACTCTGAAGATCCCAGCAACGACAGCGAATAAGACTGTAAGAAATTATATTATATTAAAATTCAATTAAATTAGAAATATTAGCTGTGAAAATTTAATTATGTTAAATTATAACCCGTTGAAATTTAATTATATCGTATTTTTAAAATTAGGAAAATTTGATATAAATGATTTAAAAAAAAAAAAAAAAAAAAAAATATATATAAATAATTTTAACCGAAATAAAAGCGTTTATATTTAAATGAAAAAATTTTAATCATTTATATTTATGGAACAAGTGTTTATATATTAAGAACGAACAAGGGTTGATGCCCTCTCGAGAAAAATAAAATTTAACCCGAGAAAGGTTAAATAAAAATTCTAAACTGAATAATAATTTTAAATTTAAAATTAAATTTAAAATTATTGTTCAGTACTCGTTAATAGTTACTAGCGAACACTATGTATAAAAATTTACTCACCCGGGCGCAGCGCGACCTGCTCGTCACCAAGCAGGAGTTAAATAATATTTTAAGAATACCGGTACGTCCGCGTTTGGTCGTACCGCCAGCACGACCGCCTCGTCTGCAGGTGGAAGGCCGATGCTCGTCCATCGTAACACACGTCGGGCCGAAACCTGCAGCCGAGGCGGACGTGCCTCCAGCCGACGGCGAGCAGCCCGCCCTGCCGAGTAATGCACGAACACCCGGGCCACGACGACCTGCGCCACCACTGCTGCCAGCTGAGCAGACCGTTCCGCTGGGGATGCCGTCGTTATCGGCTCCCGAATATAAACCACACGGTTCGGCCCCGACGGACGACGCGCGCCCCTGGCCTGCGTTTGTCTACGACGAGGAGGCCACGTTATTTTTCCGTCTGGGAGCTGTGCGGCATCGTCAGCGCATCGGGAACCGGAGGTTCCACATGCGGATGGATGCAAAAACGGGGCATGTGAGATGTGTCACATGCTCCGAGAAAAAAATCTGTATGTTTACACTTTTATTTTTAAAAAAACACACACATTTTTTTTTTTTAAGACACATTTTTTTTTATATACACATAATATTATTGCGAACAGTACAAACTTTCTCTAGCTTCCAATATATTTAGATGCAATAATATATACGAAATAAAAATATTTCGATACCCCGCACTTCACTATATATATATATATATATATATATATATATATATATATATATATATATATATATATATATTACATTGCAACACTCTCGAGTAAATCCTTATATTACTTGTTCGAGTTAAGCTCGCACGCCGTGTCCTTTTGCAATCATATACAATATATTTTTTTTTTGACTTCAATAAGCATTTGCGAAATTGTAATGATTTTTTTTGTTGTAAAGAGATGCTGCTCTTTTATATTTTCTAAGATAATATTATACACTATACACACGCGCCGCGCTCCCGAAAAAGGAGGGAGATGCGACGGCCAAAAACATGGCCGCGCAAATTTATGAGCGCGCGTTGAATGTATTAGACCGGCGGCCGCTATCCCCTCTAATACATGCCGCACGCACACTATTACACGCTCTCACTGAGCAGCCTGAGCCGCAACGAATATAGCGAACGCGCGAATACCAGCATATACAACGGGTGTCCGAAAACGAATGCACCCGCTGTATTTAATTAAATTAACTAAAACAAATGATTTAATGTACACATAATGTATAAATATATGTATATAAATATTTAAACTTGTGTATATGTGTATTATTATTGTGCGCAGCACACCGGCTGCAAATAATAACGAAATATAAAATAATAATTGTTATAATTATTATTGAATATTATAATTATTATTGAATATTATAATTATTATTGATTATTATTGTTATTATTATAATTATTAATATAATTATTATAATTCGGCGCCTCGTCCGAAATTAAACGAGCGGCGACGGGATTATCCGATTATTTTACTATAAAAGGGCCCGCAAAAGGCAAAATCGGCAGTTCGCCCGGTGAACCAACTGCCCCGAAGTAGTTTCACACGAACTCCTCCCGGAGCTAAAACCTTTTCCAGAGCTCGATTTAATCCTGACTTTTTTCCTTTCCGAAATTATTAACTTGATCTCTGTTGCGAGGCGCTCCTCAAAAGACAGACGGTTAATAATTTACCTTTCCTAAGTAAACGTGATCCTGGTTGCGAGGCGCTCCTCAAAAGACCAACAGTTTACTTATCATTACATTTACCAATTTCTCCGAAGTTATTAGCTTGATCTCTGTTGCGAGGCGCTCCTCAAAAGACAGACGGCTAATAACTGTACCTATCCTTAAGTAAACGTGATTCTAGTTGCGAGGCGCTCCTCAAAAGAGCAGCAGTTTACTTATCCGGACCAGAAATTCTCCCCTTAACTCTTGATCCTGGTTGCGAGGCGCTCCTCAAAAGACCAGCGGAGTTAAGTTTTTCCTTATTTTTTATTCCATTTCAAATCAACCTGTCTCGGTTCATTAAATCCCCGAGTGGAAAATAACACCGGGTATTCGTGCGGTAACTAGCGCCGAATATTAGAGGCATTGCGGAAAATAACGCAAAATTTATACAAATAAATATATAGATCTAGCTATAGTTTACCATTATTAATTATTTTTTGTGTTTATATTGATTTGTTTCAGAATCCTGTAGATAGAGGAGCTGATTTATTTTTCGCAAATAAATTTATATTTTTTGTTATAAAAAATTATATACTGTGTTCGTGTAATATTATTTTCCTGAAACCGCCCTCCGATCCTGAAAAACTTCCTCCCCTCTCAAAACTACCCTGGGAAGATACCGCGTAGGCTATCCCGAGGGGGATAGGAACGTTACATATATATATATATATATATATATATATATATATATATATATATATATATATATATATATAGTATATTTGCGTATTTTCAATTAAATACCGCGAACACTTAATAGTGTCGACTGAAATTGAAACAAAAAAATGGTCTTTGAAATAACACCTTTTTGACGCTGACGCTGAGATAACACATTTTTATACGGAAATGGCATCCAATAAATTATTTATAGGAATACAGATTTATACATAGAGAATTTTTTACATAGATAGTATTCAAGACGGGGGGTGCTAGTATATATATGTATATATATATATATATATATATATATATATGTGTGTGTATATATATATATACTGCTGGACAGTCGTTACCCCCCTCAATCACGCCAGCTCGGAAAACCAACATCTGGGAAGTCACACGAATGAAGTAGCTATATTTACCACTGTAGCGCTGGGGATTAAAATTTTACTGCAGTCTCTAATATGGGTATCAAGGATCTTCCCTATTATCTCCATTATTACTTTTCACATTGTAATACCTTACTATAATATTAGATTTGAAAAAAAATTAATTTATTAATAGGTAAGAGTATATTTAATATTGTATTGTTAATAAATTTATATTCAAAAAAATTTTATCACAATTATTTAAAAGCATAAGAAATTTATTTAAGTTTGATGCGTCTTGTATTATTTATACATAATATAGACGCTACGACAACAGCGATTCTATAGTTTATTCTTGGAACTTCCTAGAAATGAATGGATAGTATTCGCCGTAATGGCGTACTATATCAGAATTCAACATATATCATATAACTTGTACGAAAGGCATATCTGCAAATAATTATAATCCATGATTATCATTCTGCTAGTGTATTTCTCAAAAGCACGCTCTAAAGTGCTCCTGTGTGTTTCTTATTGAAAAAATGCAGATTTTGTTTGATTGAAATATTTTAGAGATAAAATAATATTATAAGCATGTGTAAAAAATGTAAACCGCCGATCCGTATTTTTAAAAAGTACTTTTAAATCTAATTTTCTTTCATTGAAGTACGTAAATTGTATAAGGTGAATAAATGAAAAATTTTAGTATCTATGATCTATTAATTTACAAAAGCATTAAGCCAAATAATAAGCATCAATAACATATTAATTTTATATTCAAAAATTTATTTACATAATATTTTTTTTATTTCAGATATACAGCATTGTGAACAAACTACAATTTAAGAAAGTATCAAATACAAGTTAAGAACAATAGAACGTTAAATATATAAATGGCCCTTTTATTTACAAGCATGTGGGACTCAACAATGTTCCTCAGTACCTTAACACCAAAATTTTATGTTGCTCTTACGGGAACATCTTCTCTCATATCAGGATTGATTTTAATATTTGAGTGGTGGTATTTTAGAAAATATGGTACATCTTTTATTGAACAAGTTTCATTAAATCATATTTCTCCTTGGATTGGTGGTGGAGATAATGGATCAGAAAGTAATAATTCAAATATAAGCAGCACAAACTCTTCCAACCAACAAAATGTGCCTGAATGTAAAGTATGGCGCAATCCAATTAATTTATTTAGAGGAGCTGAATATCAAAGGTTTTATTGGGCTACAAATAAAGAACCTTTAACATATTATGACATGAATTTATCAGCTCAAGATCATCAGACATTTTTTACTTGTGAAGGTGATACTGGCAAAGCAGAATATGAAATTATGCAGACTGCATGGCGAGAACGTAACCCTGTAGTACGCATTAAAGCAGCTCACAGTGCATTAGAATGTAATCCAGATTGTGCACCTGCATATATTTTACTTGCAGAAGAAGAAGCAACAACCATTTTAGAAGCTGAAAAACTTCTAAAACAAGCTCTTAAGGTAGCAGAAAATAATTATAGAAAATCTCAAAATACTCAACATCAAGGTTCTATTGCAGAAGCCATTCATAGGAGAGATACAAATGTACTCATCTATGTCAAAAGAAGACTTGCTATGTGTGCTAGAAAACTAGGTAAACTAAAAGAAGCTGTGAAGATGTTTCGAGATTTAACAAAAGAAGTACCTCCCATCATGAATGTGCTTAATATTCATGAAAATTTAATAGAAGCGCTATTAGAAATGCAAGCATATGCAGATGTGCAAGCAGTGTTAGCAAAATACGATGATATAAGCTTGCCAAAATCAGCAACAATATGTTATACTGCAGCTTTATTAAAGGCAAGATTAGTTGCTGATAAGTTTTCACCTGATATTGCTAGTAAACGAGGATTAACAACTGCTGAAATGTCAGCTGTTGAAGCAATTCACAGAGCTGTAGAATTCAATCCACATGTACCAAAATATTTACTAGAAATGAAACCTCTCATCTTACCACCTGAACATATATTAAAAAGAGGTGACTCCGAAGCAATAGCTTATGCTTTCTTTCACCTTCCACATTGGAAGCAAATGGAAGGTGCATTAAATCTTCTACATTGCACATGGGAAGGCACTTTTAGGATGTTGCCATATCCACTGGAGAGAGGACATTTATTCTATCCATATCCTACATGTACAGAGTGTGCGGATCGAGAACTTCTACCTTCATTTCATGATGTGAGCGTTTATCCAAAGAAGGAATTACCTTTTTTTATTTTATTTACAGCTGGACTCTGCTCTTTTACCGCATTGGTAGCTTTACTAACTCACCAGTATCCTGATACAATGGGTGTTGTAGCAAGGTCTATGTTAGCCTGGTTTTCCTTACCATTTCATTATATCCTTGATAAGTTGGAAGCTATTCTACCTTCAAATCTCCTGCAACAACTCTCTAGAATATAAGAAAAATAAATTGTTTGTAGTAGGATTTGCCTGGTGAAAATATTTTTTATAAAAAACCATAATTCTAATCATATCTATTTTGAAAAAGTTCTTGACTTTAATGGTTAAAAAAACTATAAGCACATTTTTATTAAATTTTTTTATATCTTTATACATATTTTTTTAAATATAAGTCAACTATATTTCTTAGAATTAATTTAATTAGCTCTATAAAAAAATTGACAAGATCTTTTTTATTCTATACCAAGCTGTATGTATTTGTAATATAATGTAACATTTTATAAAAAGAATGCTTAAATTCTTATTTATAATTTTCTATATTATAGAACAATAAATAAATTTATATCTGATCAATTATTTAAAAATCATAAATAATTGAATCATATCAAAATGTTTGCAGATTATTATAAAAAATAATTATAACAGTTCTATGTGTAAACATCTGCATTAATAATGAAAATTTAATCTCAAATAGCTTTATCAATATTTTCACCAGGTTTTTCTTTGAATCCAAGGATCTAATGTGATATTTACGATACTTAATTCTTTTTTGTTCCTTATTCTTCACACTTATGCATTAAGTGTACACGATATATTCATTACTTCCTTGTTCTGAATTACTGAAAAAAAATTATAAGAATTAACAGTAAATTAATTTAAATAAAAATGTAAACTTGTTCACAAATTCTGAGAAACATTAGTGTTAATTATATATTTTATATTTAGGCAATTTTTTCAGTAACAGGAACTACTGTTTAAGGACTGATAATCTAGCATATTTATAAAATTGTTTTACTACTTAATTAATATATTAAGTCGATTAGGAATATTTACATTAAACTCAGTGTACAAATAAGCATATAAAGTGCAAATAATTCATCCTAAGTCTTCTGTTTAAAATTATTTCATTGGATGTACGTTATATTCAATTACTTTGTAAATGCCCTTTAAACAGTAAAGGACATTATTAAATAATTTTAAATAATTGAACAAAAATTCATTATTTCTATTGGTTTTTTTTCTTTTATAAATATTTTTATACAATATGTAAAAATAATCATAATTTTTCAAGAAAAACTAAAATAATTGTAGGGGCGAAGTCGTGTGAAATAATAAAAGAATATGCAATTTACTTGTGATTTATATTTATTCGGTATTTAATGTTATTAATAGCTTGAATGAGGCAAAAGAACGAGGCAGACCAGAAACATAACAAAGAGACAAAATTCACGCTACGAGAAGACTCCATAATCCACGAAAAATAGGAACATGTCTCTTTTTGTTTTTTTTTCTCATTTAAAGTCCTCTATACTTGTCGTTACAACAACATTGCTGGCCTGTCCGTTGATTGATGAGACAACAAAGATAGAAGAAAAAGTAGATAAGACACTTTGAAGTCACAGAGGTTTCACAAAACCTCTTGACAAGGTAAATTGAACTTGTCCTCTTGTGACTTGAATTAAGCTTTGAACGATCATCTGCAATTACATGCTAAACAATGATTTCAATTATTTATGTACAATAGTTTTTTTTAATATCATAGTTTAATTTACGAACGACACATGAATGCGAAACTACATTCTGCTTTTTCGATTCATTAGTTAATCTTTCAACTAAGATACATATCTTGGCGCATTTTATGATTTTATGACTATGAAATTATGAATTAAGAACATATAAAAACTTACAACTGCAAATTTAAAAAGTTCACTGCAGTTAATTGCTGTTACTTTCGTTGGAACAACTTGATAATAAATAACAGCATTAACGATTTTTGATATATATATATATATATATATATATATATATATATATATATATATATATATATATATATATATATATTTATAGTAGGAAATATTTTGAGTATTATCCTATTGTTATTATTCACTAACTCTTAAACTCAGAATCGCAATTATTTTCAATCCACTTTCATACACTTGAGTCATTTTTCACTGAATTACAATTATGTACTTATGAATTTCTTTTAATTTTACGCGAATATATACAAATTTCAGATTGTCCTCTTTACAATGATGATCGATTCAATACACTACATTATATTATTTTATCTGTACTCTGATCGGTCTCATTTACTTTTACTACGTTTAAGGCACCTTTAACAAATTACTCCGACAACAGCAGTTTTAACTACAATGTTACAGATTTACATACTCGTAACGAATCTGTAACATATTATATAACTTGTCAGTTGCAATCTATACATACCAGTCTATGTAACAAAAACGGACTTTCCTTAAATTACCGTCAATCGTATTTACTTCTACTGTTTCACCAAACTGTCTTTTGTCTTTGTAGAATCATTGCGAGACTCTTATTTAAATTACTGATATAATATATTTTTATTTTTCAATCAGAAGTGTAAATTTTTATATACGTTTTCTATAATTTAGTTTTTTTTTAAAGAAGTTAAAACCGTAACACATGAAATACTAACTATTTTCAGTCTTCCCCACTCTTGAATACTCGTCTATACAGCTTTTTTGTTTCTGGAATGCTATGAAGTGAATTTCTTTGGAAATTACGAGAGAAGCATCTATGCAATTTGGATTAATTTGCTTCTATAGAAACATCGACGGATTTCAGCATAGAAAGGATAATTTATTTTATTTACAGATGCCCACGCTTAAAGCGTACCATTAGCAAAGTACTGATACCGATCGTAAAGTTTGGTAGACCAGGAATGAAGACTTCCTTCCACTAAATTATCGACGTGTTTGCGCAACTGATCTTCTGTTAAATTAAGATGAAACCTATTTTTAAACCCTTGAACTGTTGATGCACCCCCATTTCGGAAACATGGCAACTGGCAACCTATAAATAATTTAAAAAAACATTTTATATATTTAACGTGCATAAATATTTAACCTATTTAAATAACCTATTATTAATCTATCGGGCAGACTTGAAATTTCATGCTGGCTAGGTTTAGTTAATTATTAATAATACATAAAATGCTATATAAAAAAAAAAATTCGAGGAAAAATTTCTTAAAAATTGAAATTAATTGTTAAAATAAATGTAATGTTAAACAGATATAATATCTGCAGAAATCAAACAAGGTTGACGTGGATTGAATGGTAATGCAAGGGTTAAGTAGAGTAAAATTGTTTTTTCATTACAAAATAGTATAATTTATTATAATTAATTTTTTTTTTCATGAATGCTCAGTCATTTTCTAGTTTAATTGTAACCGACTTAGAAATTTTATTTATTTGAATAATACTTTCTGATTACTTTTTTCATATTGCAGTTATTGTCAATTCAGAACCGTCATGTTTATTATAATTTTGTTGCTTCCAATTATAGCACATAAGAGTTATAACCAATGGAATACAATACGGTTTATTGATTTTTACATTCACAATCTAGTAATCTTTTATTTACTTTATTTATTTCAATTTCAATTAAATATACAAATTTTTGCTGTCTGTATTGTAAATTCATGTACTAACTTGTTGAATACTACTTAAAAGAGATAGACTAACCTGATATCATAATTTCGACAAGATTTACTATTTTATCCATATGTTTTCTTGCAGCCATCAAACCTTGTAAAATTAATGTTTTAAACTCTGTAAACATATTGGATCGAATACCACCCATAACTTCAACAAATTCTGGTGTCAATTTGAATGGACTCGTCTCAAAGCCAAGATTTCGAGGTGACGTTGATAAAATAAAACCAAAATCTATGTGTATAAGATGTCCATCACTATGTAGTAAAATGTTACCATTGTGTCGATCTTTCACTTGAATTAAATAACTGATCAAACAATATGCGGCACAACTTTCAAGAAAATTTCTTTGGGCAATGAGAAAGGGCTTAGAATCTGCAGGGCCAAATTCTTTTTCAAAATATTGCAGTAAAGTCAACTGACAATTCAGTTTTTTAACTTGATGCAAAGACACAGTATTCAGAATAGGTTCTATGAGTCCACTATCGTTTGATAGACAAAGGATTCTGAAAAATTTAATAATTTTCAATATTATAATTTGGAATTCTATTGAATATTGTTTTGTAATTTCCAGAACTATGACATTAATTTTTTACTTTACTTTCTGTATATATATATATATATATATATATATATATATATATATATATATATATATATATATATATCAAAAATTAACTAAATAAAAATGAATATTCCAGATTCTTAAAATAGTTTACAATTGAAATTTTATCAACACACAGGATTTTGAAAAATTATTAATCCCATTTATTATCAACATTATTTAAAATTTATTGTGAAATATTTAGAAATTTATTTGAACAAATACTAACTTATATGGTCTCAGCCACAAAGGTAATCGTTCCTCCTGCCACACCTTTTGGAACATCATTAGTAGTTGCGAAGCTAACAACTCTTGTCGTAAATCATCACCGCATTTGACGATTACAGCAAGAAGCTGCCACGAGGCCAAATGTCCATATGGACTCGAAGTCCTTATACGTTTTTGTTTTCGCTCCCATGGTTCTTTTAAGACTGCCGCAGATGGATCCTCTGGATCCCGACTGATGATCGCTTTTGGCGCCGCCGCCATTTCAATCAGTCGTCTCTTTATGTCGCCTGGGACGAAGACTGGTTCGCGGCTATCGGATGATTCTTGACTTATTTGCGATATAGTATCCCTATCTTTTATTTTATTGAGCTGTAGGTACTATAATATAAATATATAGAGCTATTAAATTAATTATTCAATAATATTACACACACACACACACACAATTATTTTGCCTTTTGTTAATCATACAAAGTAAAATTGTGTCTATTTATTAAAATACAGTTGTAATAAATATTTAAATATTGAAAATAGACAGTCAGTTGTGATAAAAGGAAATTTGTATTCACCTGCTGTGTAATTTCATCATCTTCTTGGCTCCAGCAATCATTGGGATCTTCGTCTATGAAATTAAATGATACATCAGGATTTCTTAGATAGCCTGTTCTAACTGGAGTTTGTTTTGCAGCTGGCAATAACTGTTGAGTATCTTCAGTTGGCACATTAGTTTGTCCGGATTGTTCACCACCTGTTAAATTTTCTTCAGATTTGGTATGTCTTAATGAACTTCCCATTATTTTTGTTGGCACTGGTGATGTGTATAAATCCTCAACTTCAAGAACTTCTACATATATGATATATGGAGCCTAAAATGAAACAATGGATCACTGTATATTAAGAACGACATTAAACTTTATTAATATTTGTATTTTTAATTTCTTTATTACTAAAAATCAAAACTAAAACTCATTGTACGCTGACAAATATAAATTGTATATTTAAAATTATAAAAAGATAAATAAATATTATATAAACTTAGAGAGTATGATTATATTATAACAAATTATACTAAACTTCTTCTTACTTTATCTTTACTATTTAGAACTGCTGCATATTGTGGTGGAACCCGGACGATATGATGAGGTACCGCTGAGTGCAATGGAAGCCACACTCTTGCTGGAAGATTTAGATTCAGAGTATTTAGCTCAGCAACAAGTTGAACTGTCTTGCCCTCTTTTGTGGGAATTGTTCCTAACAGTTTGCCAATTGTTATAAGTGCCCGAATGAACTCTAGCTCTGGTGCAAGCCGAGGTGCCTATAGACAAATATCATTAAATGAAAGCCGCATTACAAAAGTAAAGATGAAATGAAAATTAATCAAGGACTAACATTGCAGACACAGTCAGTCTTCTGGCCCCGTAAATCATTTACTATTCCTTGGCATGAATCAAAGCAGGTACATCCATTGTCAAATGCTCTACCAGTGCTACGGTCTCCAAGGCTAACTTTATTTATTGAACCTGAATAAAATAATTTTTAAAAATTAATATTATCATTATGGGTAAATTTAAATACCATTAAAAATAATGCTATAACTTGCCGGCATGGCTTCGACGCAAACTTTGAAATAATCCAGTGGCATCAGATTGAGATCTTTGGTGAGTTTTTTTATTAGGAGATACTATAGACTGCGTAAGAGGCAAAGATGGTACAAATGGAACTTGTAATCCACATGGACGATGCTTACCCTTTGGTCTACAAATAAAATTATTTCGTTTTATAAATAAATTCTATAATTTAAAAATAAATGTTATGCTTTGTTTAATTTACTAACCTTAGTTCATCTGATAATATTAAATTTTTGAGCTTGGTCCCATGTGATTTCTTTTTTGATGCTAAGTGAGCATCACAACTATATGCATCTAGTAACCAAGCACATTTCAAAGAAAAATCTACTGAATGTCTACACCTAAAATACACAAACAAATAATAAAAAAGGGTAATATGTATTATGTATTTGAAGAATTTTTACATATAATTTATGCTCTTATTTATCTAGTAAACTAACCTTTTGACAAGATATGGATAAATAACGTCTGTAACATCATGTAACTGTATATACATTAAAACTAATTGTGGCAAATAAAAGTCTACTTCGTTATCCGGAAAATCAAATAGTTTATTGCCTGAAATAAAATATGTTTTTAAAGAATTACGAATTATTTAACCCACAATACTAGTATGACAATTAGTATAACATAATCACAATTAGAATTACAAATAATAGAAGGCATAACTAAGATAAAAACTGTTCAGGTGTACTGAAAGTAGATGAACCTGACTTGAAATTAATGTCATTTCAATAATTATGGAAATATTTTTCAGAAAATGTTCATAGAATTTATGAGTGATAGGAATCAATTTCACTGCTTAATATAAAAGAATTATATTTCGCAGTATAGTAAAAAGACAGTTTTAAAGTTTTAAAATGAATTTTGAAATTAAATTATTAATTTTAAATTTCTCACATATAACATTAATACAATTTTAACAATAATTTTTAAAAATATACTATCCATTGCTTTTTTAGAATTGGGAAAGTTTATTTATTTCTGATAAACGTATATGAATAATTTTGATAGAAACAAAAAGTTAAAAGTGACACGCAGTCGGCGCGGAAACAGTATATAAAATCGATCATCAAGGTGCTTACCGAGATAGCTTTGCACTCCCGGCTCCTTTGAGTTGAACAAATAAGATATCGCCATGGACATATCGAAAATTTGGCTCTCGAATAATCTAAGCAAATTGCCCTCGGTCGACTCGGGCTGCCTGGTCTCTTGCCTCTCGATCCTGGGCTGCTTTTTCACGGCCTCGATCATCTCCGGCAACCCGGTGCCACAGCAGAGCGCGATCGCCGCGGCCGCCTGGTCCCGCGGCGGCACCGCGATCTCGAGCGTGCCCTGGTAATCGACCTCTGTCTCGGTGGTGGCGGCGCGTGGCGCGGGCGCGGGCGCCGCCTCACAGTCAGCCTTGGCCCCGGCCCCGGGCTCCTTGCGCACGGCCTCGCCACCGTCGAGGGCTGTCGACTGTGCGGGCGATATCGACAGGTTGCATAGTTCCCCGTCTACCGTGTCGACGTCTATGTCGCCGGCCTGCGACAGCGAGGAATCCAAGCTCTCTCTACTGTGCAAGTGATCCACACTCGATTCCCTGGAAAGTCAATTACTGTCGTAATCAGCTAATTCTATGCGATTATTTTGCTTAAAATGAATGAAATAGAATGACGTGGCATTAAAAATATATGGTTTATGTTTTATTCGATTCCACTTGGTTCCTGTCTCTGTGTAAATTATTGTACACAATTATAATTATATAAATGAACAAGAGAGTGATAGTTTACTAAAAGTAAAAGCAATTAATATTCAATTGATTTCGCTATTGTGCATTCGCGTATTTTGTAGCTTATATTTATTCTATATCATTATAAGGCGCAAATGAAGATACAATTTCAACTTTCTCTCTTAACTCCTGAAACTTATAACTTTGATGAGTGAAAGTTTCATTGCTTCGTTCGTTAAAGTAAGCAAGCTGAAGTTAATGATCGGTTTAATTAAAAAAAAAAAAAAAAAAAAAAAAAAAAAATGAAAATTTTTATTTAATAAAATTGAACATTCGTTCGCTAACGTAGAAATGAGTTTTTATTCCATCGAAGATAAAGCTACACTGGGAAAAATGTGTCACTCTTTTTAAAGTATTAGCGGTAAGCAACCCCCCCCCCTCCCACCCAAAATATCCTATTTAATAATATTCTGAACTCATTCACATTATATTGGAAGAATATATGTTTTAAATTCTATATGTTTTAAAAGCACAAGACACGGCTAAGGTAATATCAAATATCCTAAAGCTCATAATCAAATATCTAAGAGTGCCAAACTTTTCTCCGATGTAGCTCGCGTACTATACAATTATGTACTCGTCGAGCATTATACTGTAGTAATCCTCTTTAGAGAGTGATAAAATACTGAGATAAGAATGTGCCTAAGCCGGAAGCAGATGATATTTAAAGCGGGAAACCAAAATGACTATATTTACAACCATATTATCACTTTCCTAAAAAAGACTATATACACACGTTAATCACTAATCTGCAGAATCAAAGATAAAGTAATCTAAAATGTTGAATTAATAAGAATCAAAACTATAAATTGAAATACATATATTTAACTTAAGGGCATTAAATTAAACATCATGCAAAATAAGTATAAGTGTAGATTACGCATCTTTGACATTATCTTTTTCACTAAAAATAATTTTAATTTGTTAATAAATTTTTTAAAATTAAATTGTATAATTAAACTTTTTATTACATTGTAAAGTATCTTATAAAAATAACTATATCAACCAGTGTTTTTAGATTAGAAGTTTTAAAACAACAAAACATTATACCTAAATCTTATCTCCTATTGCCCCACCCTGGTCAATTCAAATTTTTTCAAGAAATAAAAATATGAACAAAATTGTTTAGATAAGCTTTGTATTAATAAAAACAAATTCTGAAAAAAATATTGAGAGTGTTAAATGCAAAATTGTCTCATCGATATGCGTTTTAAGTACTTGAAATTTTGTATTGAAATAGTGCACTGGGTTTTTTAGTTATTCCACAGGCTAATTCAATTTCGATGCGTCTTGCGTTGTCCTTTCGTTTAAACAGACGTCTTTTCTTTCCTCGTTTGAAATAAAGTTCATGTTAAAAGATTATTTCGTGTATCTTTATTTTAACATTCCACCTACTATATTTAATAAAAATTCAATAGGTTATCGGCCCAGATTTCGCGAGTAAACTTTCCGTGATTTTGTGTATAGTGTCATCTAGTAATAAAATAAAACTGTCTCAAATACAGAACAAAAAACAGCTGTTTTTCTAGTAAGTGAAAAATGAAATCTGTCAAAACGAAAAGGAATATTAAACATTCTAACAGTGAGAAACATAGTGTATGGAAGTTTAAAATTCGGTCTCTTCTATCTGAACTTGATCTATTGCACGTTCTTGATGAGCAAGTCCCTGCAGTAATGATAGAAGAATGGAAAAAGTGTGAACGAATTGCAAAAGGTGTAATAGTGGAGTATCTGTCGGATTCTTTTTTGGGTTTCGTGAAAGCCAATGATACGGCGTAAACAGTTTTGCAGTCTTGATATGGTTTTACAATATGGCAGAGAAAATCATCGTATAAAGGATTCTATGCGAAAAATGAACAGCAATATTCAAGAGATAATAAAACTTGTCAGTTGCACTTAAAAGAAGTATCCTGAATATTACCAGCAAGGAAGGATTAAAGGTGTTCTGGAGGACGTCTTATGTTGTTCGGAGGTGCCGCAAAATTTACTATCTGTCAGCAACATGCAGAAAGCACAGATGAGTATTTACTTCAATCCAAATGGGATTGAAGTTACTAAAAATGATAAAATAATTTTTGTCGGTAAGCCCATAAATAATTTGATTCCTATAGGATTCATTATTAATAAATTATATAATAAAAAGTCTCTAATGCGATAAACAGTAATTATAGTTGATGGCATCAAAGACTTGGACATATGGGCAAATCGAAAATTATTCAAATGAAAAATAATAAGATGGTCGATGGTATTAAATTAATTAATAATATTCAACTAAATGATTATATGTGTGAAGCTTGTATTTTTGGCAAACAAGCAAGAGTATCCTTTTTCAGAAAAGATAAAAATAAAAATCATATAAAAAGACCAATTTTTTATTATTCATTCAGATGTTTGCGGACCAATCACTCCTTCGCCATTAGATGGTAAAAATTATTTTGTATTGTTTGTAGATGAATTTACGCACTACTGCATTACATATTTAATAGTATTAAAGTCAGATGTATTTTCTATTTTAAAGACTTTATAAAAAAAAGTCAAACTCATTTTAATTTAAAAATAGTAAATTTATATTGTGATTATGGTGGAAAGTATTTATCGAATGAAATGAAGGACTATTGCAAATATAATTAAACCAGCTATCATATAACAGTTCCTTATACTCTATTATTAAATGGAGAAAGAATGATTAGAACAATTACTGAAAAAGTGCTACTTTAATAAATGAGATAAACTGAAGGAAGTAATTTGGGGAGAAGCAGTTTTAACTGCTATGTATTTAATAAATTGAACCCTTACTAATGCTTTAAAATAGTATAAAATACCATATCAATTATGGTATGGTAAAAATCCTATAGTAAAATATTTACAAGTTTTCGATAGTACAATATATGTGAATAAAAAATAAGAAAAACAAAAAGTAAAATTTTGATGATAAATCTTGGAAAGGTATTTTAGTTGGTTATGTTTTAATTTTAATTTTACTATAAAATATGGGATGTAGACTCAGAAAAATTTATTGTAGCAAGGGATGTGATAGCTGATGAAATAAATTTTTGAATTCGAGACCAGAAATGAGGCTTCAAGGAATTGTAATGAAAATTCCAAGAAAACTGATGAACGTAATGTTCGTAACAAATCAGTAGAGCCTACGAAATCTGATAATGAAAAAATCAGAAAAATTTCTGGAACGAATTGTGATAGAAAATTCCAAGAAAACTGATGAACGTGATGTTCGCAACAAATCAGTAGAGCTTCAGAAATCTGATAATGAAAAATCAGAAAAATTTCTGGAAGACCAATCTGAGAAAAATGAATCAGATAAACAAGATTTGAAAATAGACAGAAATTCAAATGAGAATTTGAACAAGTCTAATAAATCTATAATAGAAATAGATCATTGCAATCAGTCAGAATTTCAAAATGATAAGTATAATACAAAGAAAATAAATACAAATCTAAGAAGGAGTAATAGAGTCAAAAAAAAAAAAAAAATAGACCAAGAATTTCTTATGAAGAAATAAATTACGTTTTGTGTGCACAATCAGTAAATTGTGAAATTCCCAATAATTTCAATGATATTCAAAATAATATCCATAATGAAAAAATGGGAACAAGCAATTAAAGATGAATTAAATTCATATTATTTTAATAAAACTTGGATACTAGTATCAAAGCCACAAAACAAAAATATTATAGATTGCAAATGGGTATTCGCTATTAAAAATGATGAACATGAAAATCCATTAAAATATAAGGCGCGTCTTGTTGCTCGTAGTTTCAATCAAAAATATTTAATTCATTATAATGAGACTTTTGCTTCAGTAGCAAGAATTACAAGCTTTAGATTAATTATAACGTTTGCAAAGCAATATAATTTGCTTATTCACCATATGAATGTAAAAACTGCATTTTTAAATGGTTCATTGCAGAAAGAAATTTACATGAAAATTCCCGAAGGAATTAAATACAAAACAAATCAAGTTTGTAATTTAAATAAAGCTATGTATATATATATATATATATATATATATATATATATATATATATATATGGATTGAAACGAGCAGTAAGATGTTGGTTTAAAACTTTTGATAAAACATTAATAGCAAATGGTTTTCAAAATTCATTAATCGATCGTTGCATACATATTTAAATAAAGGAGAAATATCTAAGAATATATATGTTGTACTCTACGTACATGATTTAGTAATCGTTACAACCGATATTCACACAATGAATAATTTTAAAAATTATTTAATGAATTAAAAGAAATTAATCTATTTCATAGAATAAAAAAATTATAATAAGATGTAATTATGATGTATATAATGAAATAATGAAATAATTAAATTATGAAATAATGAAATAATGAAATTATAAAATTATGAAATAATGAAATAATGAAATTATAAAATTATGAAATTATAAAATTATGAAATTATAAAATAATGGAATAATGAAATTATGAATTAATGAAATGATGAATTAATGAAATTATGAAATAATGAAATTATGAAGTAATGAAATTATGAAGTAATGAAATTATGAAGTAATGAAATTATGAAGTCATGAAATTATGAAATAATGAAGTTATGAAATAATTAAATTATCAAATAATTAAATTATGAAATAATGACATTATGACAAATGAAATTATGAAATTATGAAATAATGAAATAATGACATAATGATGTACTTATTCTTAATTAGAGTTCATATATAAAAACGATTTGAAATTAATTTAACATCAGTGATTGTGATGATGTAAACACACTAGTTGAAAATAATATAAATTATAATGATTTAAATTCAGATAACAAATATGGCGCCCTTTTCAAAATCATATCGGATGCTTAATGTATGTAATGATTTGTACGCGTCCAGATTTGAGTGCAGCAAAACATTTTCTAAGTAGATATTCAAATAAAAATAATACAGAACTATGGAAGTACCTAGAAAGAGTTTTAAGATATTTGAAAGGTTGGATGAATTTATAATTAACTTATACAAAAGGCAACAGTGAAAATATTTTAAGCGGTTATCTTAAATCTTATTAGGGTGGTCATGAAAGTACTGATAGAAAAAGTACAACAGGCTACTTATTTGAAAGCTATTTGAAAAATGCACGATTTGCTGGAAGACTAAAAGACAAGCATCTGTAGCAGCTTCTTCAACAGAAGCAGAATATATGACTTAACTTGAAGGTATTATGGCTAAAGTCTTTAATAAATTGTATAGAAATTAAAATCATGAAACCGATTGTAATTGGTGAAGACAATGACGGCTATATAAGTATAGCGAATAACCCAAGTAATCATAAGCAATCAAAACATATTGATATTAAATATCATTTCTCGAGAGAGCAAATAGAGAAAAATGTAATAATATTGAAACATATTTCCACAGGGGAGCAGATTGCTGATGCACTAACAAAGTCATTGCCAACTGTGAAATTCCTTGAACTCAGAAAAGGAATGAGCATGGAGTAATAATAAAATATAATTCATATTGTTTTTATTAATATATATTTTATATTAGTAATAGAGACGGTTTGAATAGGTTTTACTGGGTTTCCCTATTCCTTGCAACAAATGTTGGACCATGTGTAATTTCCCAGAACAAACGAGGAAAGAATATAGACTGAAAGGAACTATCGTATATCTAATATTAAGTTTTATTTTATTATATATTTTATATAATTTTATTATATATATAATTGTATTTACTCAAGTAATTTTTGAGGGGGCGTGTTAGATTATTTTAGCCTTCTATAAATAATAAAGCAAAAAATACTTGAAACTAAATATTGGAGAGTATCGTAAAAGGATGTAAACATATGTGTCCACTGGGTCTTATTACGATCTGCGTCTTTGCTGCCCTGCGCGGCAAATGATTTATGAGTTTATTGCCTAGATGCCTGATGTGTTTTTATAAGTTTTAAGTTTCTCACAAGGGCTTGCAGAGTTTTCAATTTCGAGTACTGCAGTTTAGTCTTGCGTTGTCCTTTCGTTTAAACAGACGTCTTTTCTTTCCTCGTTTGAAATAAAGTTCATGTTAAAAGATTATTTCGTGTATCTTTATTTTAACATTCCACCTACTATATTTAATAAAAATTCAATAATTGTCTTAAATAGCATCTTCCAAAAAATGTATTAATAATTTTAAAACCATCCTCGTAATTTCTAAGTAAAATAATTGATAGTGATATAATATTCAAAAATTAAATCATCGATATTTGTTAAAGTACTTGAAATTTTGTACTGAATGAACAATTTGCACCCAGGGATCTCTTGTTAGTTATTCAACAACTAATTCACAAAAAAATGCAGACAAAGGTCGTTTAAACAAGCTTTGAAATATCTTTTCTGGAAGTACTTTTTACAAAAACTATTATAGTTTATGAAACTTTAAAGGAACGTGCAGTAAGGATTGACAGATATGAACAATAGATAGTTTTTTTAGTACAAAATTCTAAGTAGTTTAACAAATATTGATGTTTCAAAATAGTAATTTAAAGCAATGGTAATGTAAAAATACTGCCAAGCAAGGTACTTGGCAGTATTTTTACATTTTACGAGAGATATCACTCTCCACGTGTGTAGATAATCTCTAAATTACACCGCGCACATATACGTACCTAGTCGTGATATTTACAGCATCGCTGGAACCACTGTCCGAGCCGCACAGAATCCCGGAATCATCGGAGCCGAGGCTGGCGAGATCGTCCCGCTCCCGGCTCCGGGCCTTATTCGCCGGCGCGACTTTGGCCTGGGGAGTCGGATTCGTCTCGCACTCCGGGCTCGGCGTGACGTCGACCTCCGGTATACGCTGGAGGGCGGAGTCCAGGCTACGATTTCTGTGGTGCAGCGTCAGGCTCGTGACGGTCGCCTGCGGCACCGGTGGCAGCAGAATCCCCATTGACCTGTTTGGATATAAATACGCGATCGTTATTACAATATGCGCCGATGACCGGCGCGGCGGTTGCGGCAGCGAACTCTATGTAAATGCGGGTGCATATATTAATATTAATGTAGAAACGCCCACCTAAAGTCTAGGCTGTGATTGCGCTGATGCGTCGAGAGCCTATTGCGCGCATTGCCGAGCGGATTCGGCCGACCGTGAACGAGCGGAACATTGCACTCGATCACTTTGTTCCTCTTCAGGTTCGTGACGCTCTCCTGATGAGCTGGCCCGCTACTGGACACAGGCGCGGCTATTACCTCGCTCATAGTAAAGCCAAATGAGCGGTCGCTTCGCTAACAGTCATCTGGTACGATGCATCTTGTATATTTATCTGGAAAAGAGAGGAAATTTTTAAGAAAATTCGTTATTTACAACGATCACGATGATGATCGTGCATTAATTAAGTAGGGGGCTTTGTTAAGGATAGAGCCATACGCATATAGTATATATATATTGAGCTGATATTTTGTCTATACAATCGTCAGTAACGGGCGCGCACGCGAGTAAATACTGTTTTTTATTACCAAATATTTTTAAGCTACGTCTCAGCGCTCTTTGTTTTCCTTCACAATCGACAAATAATCGAATGCGATAGGAAGGTCAAGTAATCAGGTGGAATTTTAACTTCAATGATTTGTTTTTTCGCGGATCGATTAACAAAAAGTTGCTTAATTATAACTTGCGAGAAATTCTCACTCAGGTTCTGTTGAAAATTGTTTAGAAATTGTGTTTCTTATTTTGTTTTGGATACGAACTGGGTTTTCATTGTAGAAGCCATGAAAAAATCCATAACAATCATGATATATTGGACAATTTTAAATATTTATGTAAAAAATGTTTCAACTAACATGTAAATCATATGAAAATACATATTTTATATCCATTATATTTTTGCTCTAGAAATGATATTTTTAGAAAAATACAATGAAAGATAAGCATTCTGACATACATTCTAAGACTATGAAAATTTCAGTTTTCGTTAGAAGCCGCTACGTTGTTCATAATAAGCATCCGAACGAGCAAGTATTTATATTTTCACTTAAATCAGGTACGGAATCTTTTTAGAAAAGAGATTCCGCCAAGAAAGACTGAATCCCTGAAGAATGCCATGGGGTTATTCAGTTAAACTATTTATTTAATTTAATTTATTTATATTATGAGAAATTTCTTCATTATTTGTATATTTCTATTTGTGAAGATTGTTATATTAATTTTGGTCTTACACCAACAGTCTTTTTAAGACTTATACATAGCAAAGAACGTATTTTGTCTGCGATAAATTAAAATTTCACCTAAATTCGTCTAGTGACTAGTATAACTTTATTTATGTGAATTCGTAAGCTTGGTTCTTCTAAATGGTCAAGTTTATTTGTCAGTACAGAAATTAATTACATATCTTGTTAAAAAATGCTTCCATAAACCATACGACGAGTAAAGAAGATCAAAATCAACGTTTAAAAAATGCTGTCGTCTCTTTCAATAACCTGGTGACCTTATTCATTTTTTATTAGTCAAAAGAGATTTCATATTTTTCAAATCTGATGGATTCTGATTTTCGGAATGCCGGTGTCACCTTATACAGTGTTTAGATAGTAGTTTTAGTTATTATTAGGCCACTGTATTAGAAGCTCTTAGAAGACGAGATAAAACGCTTTACTTGGAAACTTTTATTAACTCGAAGATTTTATATTTATAGAAAAAAATTGTTTGTATTTAAATTATCATCATACAAAATATTTACATAGCATTAATTTGGAGAAAATAACCAAAAGTATCAAAGTTAGAAAAAATCTTGCAGTGATTAGAAAAAAAATGTATTTTTTACTATGCATCAATACTCAAAAGTGTTAATTGAAACAAAAAAAAAATGTGAGGATTTTCTAGGAAATACAAGATCTATTAACAATCTCGTAAGATCTATTAAAAAATGGAAAGTTCATTTTTTAAAATTCATTTTTCAGTTAAAGAAAAATAACATTATTTAAATTAAAATATTGATTGTTCAACTACACTAGAATTATATTGAAAATAATGCTTAAAATTTGATAGCAATTCATTCAGTTGTCATTGAGATATTATGCAAATCGACTTAGAAATCGTCGTTAAAAAAAGGCATCTGCGGTGGCACTACATTGAGTTGTCCATTTGTTCTTGATTACTTTAAAATATTTACCTAGCATTTTTGAAATGATATACTTTTAGAAAAAGCAAAAAAATCGATTTTTTTAATAATTGTAAATACTCAGAAACTTTAATTGTAGTTGAAAGAGATGTATTTAAGAATAAACTCTAAAATTTAAAAAAATGTGTTATTTTAATATTAGTACTTATATAAAAGATAAATTAACGTTTGAAATTGACTTTTCTTTCCAATTTATGGAATTTGTAAAACGGTGTAAGTGTGTCAGTATCAGTTCATTTGAAAAATGTTATAAATAGAAATTCTAAATCTTTTTAAATAATAAACGATTTGCTTAAAATTTTAGAAAATGCAGAATGGACATAAATCAATGGGTTGCCCAATAAAAATCAATGTACTATTAAATGTACTAATAATATTCTTTCAAATGAGCAATTTTTACTCAATTTGTATATAGCATAGTATGCAAAAGCAATCACATCTCTCGCAAAATCCTGTTTATTGGGATCTTATACTGGGCTGTGCGGTCTCCAATAAATATAGTCAACCAATATGATGACAATAAGTGTTATGATTTTGATAGTTAACATTTTTTTTAATAATTATAATATAATAAAAAATTATCATGTTTATACATGAATCAAAAATAAAAAACTTACTACAGTTTATAAAAAAAATTAATTTATAACTTTCAAATGCTTTAATTAATATCATTAATTTTTAAGTAACTGTAATATGCTTCAAACCTGAATAAATATTTTATAATTTATTAATGAGTAATTCATTTTTTTTCACTTAGATTTAAAATAATTTATTTATATAATTTATTATTAATTTGCTTGCAAATTATTTTGAGAGTAATTTTCTTGCTAGACGTTATTGGCAAATTCAATATCATATGAGCTACTATCGGTAGCAAACAGAAGTAATAAATATGATCGTTGGACGACGTGAATATATACAATAATAGATAAAATTATTGCTTACAATAGTAAACTTTCGGAGTTCCTTATTAATTTTTAATAAGAAAGTAGCAATTACCGAAATAAAAAGCATAAAAAGTCTTACAGTAGATTGTTCAAATAATATATTATAGAATTTCCTTCATTATATTACTGAAGGAGACTGATTTAAAGTAATTCACTTTTAATAGAACTGTTAATACTAATTTAAATTTTCATTGTTTCCTTGAACTTGAAATTGCTCAAAATCCAAGTAAGGAGGATAGATTCCAAGGATTAATTTATTTTATTAATATTAAAAATGTGAAGAACTAGAAAGAATTGACCAAAATAATAAAAATTAAATGCTATAAAAAAATAGACATTTGCTTCTGATATGATTATATTTCTAAACGAAGTACACGTATTAAAATTAGACGAAATAAATCTATTTAAAAATTTAATGTTATTTAATGTCTCGTTTATTAAACTATGCGTTTAATTAAAATGTAAAGAAAACAATTATATCATATTTTTTTCTGTTTTTTTTTATTATGCTATAGGATTATAAAGTATACTAAAACGTTTAAATAAATATTCTAAGTATAAACACCTATTTTTTAAATCAAAATATCATTTTTATTCAATATCATTCCTGTATTATCTATATACTCTTTCGCGTTATTTTGGCTTTTATTCAGTGGTGCCTTTGTACACGTAGAGGGCGTGTCCTTTTCGAATATATAAAGCAATTACTCCAGTTTGGTACCAAATTCGCGGTTATGAACTATATATTATGAACATACCGTCAGACATATTAGTGTACGAAACAAGAGTCTGATCCTTGTATTTGATCCTTATTTTTAGTATTTATTGGTAATTGTCCGTTCTTTGTTCTGTGCAAAGGCCTTTACAGATGTGTTATGTCGTAAAATATATCTAAATAAGAATTTTACTCGCTTGCGACTAAATCTTATAGTATATACTTCTAATTGGTATTCAGTATAATAATATGGTTCACAAAGAGTAGAAGGAAATCAAAAGAAACCAAGAAAGAACCTATACATAAAAAAATAAAGAAATGGTAGGAAGCCATACTAACGTTTTCCTTTTTTTAGTTCAATCTCCTTTTCTATATATAGAAAGAAGCTCTCTCTCCGCGCACACTTGACACTCTTGAGAAATATTGGTTTACGAAAAAAAAGAAACCGAGTCCGAGAGTTGAGAGTAAATTACATTGATCAAAATTGAATTAATATTTTTTAAATACATCGAAAAAATTATAGGCTCAACCTAATATTATCTTAGTTTCGTTTACATATAGAATTTTGCATGTACCACGATAAGTGAAAGTTACACACACACACACACACACACACACACACTTGCAACTTTACTTAAAAAACATAATTAAATGTGAGCCTGCTAAAAAGAAAAAAAATTATTTTTTTACATTAAACAGGTAATGTAAACAACGATTTGCTGTGATGTATACCAGAGTCGCTCAGATTAATTAAAACTTTAAAGTACGTAAGAATTAAATTTTCTGATTCCGTTGAATACAACAAAGACAAGAAAACGCTCATCAATTTCCGCAACATTGTCTCGTCGATTAGAACAATCTAATACAGAACTAAAAAAAATTAAGCCTTTATCTTTTTTCTAAACATAAAAAAGAAAATTATATATATTCTGACCTAGATTATGTATAGAATATGATAAATATAATACAAATATATCAATTAGATAACAATTGTTAATCATAAAAAATTTAGATTGAAATATCAAAACAAGAAGCAATAACTTATGTATACAAGATAAGCCATGCGCTTCAGATTAATCGACAAATGTCACACGTTGCATCGTGGAGTAAGATAACAACGGAATGTAAAAAAAACACTGGGAAGGGAGTATATGCATACAGCAGTACACACATCAGCGAAAACTTTTTTTACGCTTGAAATCATGTTTTTAAAGGAAATGACATGCATGTGTGTACACTTTACCTAAAAAAACACAGGCAATCGAATTTGCAGGGGTTTTCCTGTTGGTCAAACCGCGTCTTCCTTATTTATTAAATTAGTCTTTATTAAACCCTAAAACTGTAATTGTTTAAGAATCAGATCAAAAATGTGTAACTATGGAAAATAAATGATGGTTTTTCGCTAAAAGATTAAAATGGCTATCCGATATGATCGTATCTCTCCAGAGCATATAAACATGACAAATTATATAGAAAAAAAAATCGATGCATACTTCCTTATTTTGTTTATGTCATTAAACCCATAAGGAAGTATGTATGAGTTTTTTATAAATAAAATGAGACTTTAATTTTTCAATTACTCGTATTATGAAATTCCAGCTTTGACGCTAATGTTGGCAAGATTTGGAATCACTTACGAATCTTGCATGAGATATTTTGATGCGTTTATTTATCAACAATATATAACGCGACTCAGCATAATTTGCCTCCAATGATTTGTTTTTCGTTTAACATTTTTTACAGGCTACCCACGCTTTTTGAATGTAGTTAAAAACGTTCTGCCTCTAAACATACATACTTAGAGTCTTTTCCTTTTTAGTTAAAAATTACTAATTTTGAGGAAGCTTTTACGATAATAATATCTAGTAATGTTTATAAGCAATGTGTCTATTAAATTTTTAATTAACTTAGCGGAATTGATAGAAAATAGTTTCAGCCGAGGATTAAGACTTTATTTAATTTATTTCATCTGTTTTTGTTCATAGAAAAATTTTTTTCATTAAAATTATAATGTATTCAAATGGTCATATGTAATTATTATTATCATCCTTAAAAATATTATGCTACAGTTTATTGAAGCAAGAAAATAAATTAAAAAGGAAAATATATTCGCATTTAAAACTTTTAATTTTTATTTAAATGTGAATATCGTTCCCTAGCTTTCATGCAATATAATATGATTAATGGAGAGCATGCACTTTTTTCATTCTACTTTTAAATAATAGTGTATAATAAAATCATGAAATTTAGTTAAAAGTTTTTTTCTTATGCGTATACTTTTTTAATTGTTTTTTACTCTCTAAAATTATGTCCTGTTTTGAATGAAACTTTTCTAACCATGACGTCATCAACGAAAATGGAAGTGCGTCTAAATTATGTATATGGATATGAAAGCTGTATGGGCTTGTAACAGAAACATAGCAATAGTAAATTGCATTTTTGGTTAATGTTTGCGAGGTTATATTGGCAAATCAAATTTCAAGATCGCTGTATAATTCTCAAAATAAAGCAAAGCTAGTGCTTATTATATTGCAATGCTTTTGCTATGAGCTCATGTACCTTACTATATCTAAATACATTAATTTCCGATTTGAATTTCATCAGTACGTTACAGACGAAATATCGATTTTAAAGTAGGTTAAATTTTTAAGTAGCTTAAATAATTGATAATTACTCCAATAAATTATTGAAAATGATAAAAAAGTGATCTGTTAAAATTTTCATGTAAACTATTAAAAAATAGTTTCAAAATATTTCTACCTAACAAGAACAAGTTCGCCATTTTTATTGAATATTTTTCATTCACTCTAAAAACAAAGGTATTTTGAAAAAATAAAACTCTAAAACTGTATTCAAATCAAGAGCTTCTACCACATAATGAATAACATAGGTTATATTTCATTATACATTCTCATTTTCATAATTTTTTGTTTTCAAATAAATATATAAATACGCAGTTAACATATCAAAAAGATATCGTATAATAGATTATATTACTAATATTCAAAATTATGTCATTTTTTCACGTATGATTTGTTTGTCAAATGTGATATTAACTGAATTTTTTAAATGTGAATAAAATTTTTTTTTAATTAATTAAACTGAACCAAGGCTATATTTTCATGTTTCATATAATTTATTAGAATTCGTTATTGGTTCGACGAATTGAAGACATACTTTCTTCCTAATGCTTCTTGTACAGACTTAACTTTCACACGTATTTTGTTTTAATTTTAATAATTTCTAACAAAAAGTTAACAATACTTTCTGCTTTATTTGTAGATATTATCCATCCACGTCGTCCATATTCATTAGTTCTGCTTTAGCCTTCGATAACAGCGCATTCGATATGAAAATTATCGATATACCAGTAAAAACAATGAATTACATTACTAATCGAAAATGAAAAAAATTATTATCTCTTTTTTCTTTTTTTTTATTATACACAGTTTGTTATAGAAAAGGAGAAAACATTATTTTATTATTTATATTTTTCAGACATTAAATTAGAAAGGAAAGAAAAAAATCAAATGTTCACATCTTCCATAAGGAGACTGAATGTAAAAGTAGATCATTTTATTAAATCCAAATTCTTGAATTTTTGAACGTTACTTTCAACGTCATGATATTTTTATCATGGCTTTTACATAGACAAAAATTGTACATCCCATGATCTATTTCAATGTTTATTAAAAACGTAGATTTTTAATCCATGTAGCCATATCTCCATAAATTCTTTTTAAATTATATATAAAAAATATGGTATTAAATACATTGGCTTTTAGTTTTTTTTCGATAATTTATAAAAATAGAAAAATGCTTACGCGTTGACTTACTATAATTCTAAACAAAGTGAGTGAAAAATATGCATTAATAAATAAAAAAAAAAACAGAAAAAAAACTCAAGCCATAGAGATATATATGAATTTCTATCTGTACAACCTGAGTCTTAAAAATTGAGTTACCTTCTTTCAACTTAGGCTAAAGATTGTTTAGCCTGCAGTAATCACCGCCGATTTATTCGATATTTAAGGAATAAAAAAACACAAGTACTCCAACAATGACAAAGATTTAATTCTAATAAACTATTGAACCACGTCAAAGCAGGTCAAAGCAAAGATATTTGAGCGATGAATGGGATTGTGAGTTATCGTTTCATGCTTCAATCAAACGTGTCTGGTAATTTTATTATTACTTGAATAATATCGATCAAGCCATAAACATTATAAAGTATTAAGTATAAAAAACATATTATTTATTTTATTAATTAATTATAAGTATATTAATAAGTATAATTATAATATCTTATCCAAACTAACAAATATTTTTATCGGTCTTATATTTACCGAATCTATGTACCTTGTTTCATCCAACCATTCGAACTGCTTCAGCTCATCATCAGGGACTGAACTAAAAACTAATAATGCAATTATCTTTTATTTTAACTTTAGTAGTAATTTCTATTTCAGATTCTGCAGAGGTAACTATAAATAAGGATAGTCTGATTGTAATTATATAGTTATAATTATATTATTTTCTAAAGACTATAAGACCGATAAAAATATTTGTTAGTTTAGTTTACAACAGTCGATAGAAATACAATTTTAATCTTTTAAGGTACTTATATTATTGAATTTGTTTAAGATTTTTGGCCTCAACAAGATCATTCTGTAATTATCATTCAATAATTTATATAAATTAAAATAAAGTAATAGACGCTATTTTTCCTTGTTAGAGAATAATATGACAAACGCGAATGCATAACATTTTTTTATTCGAATTCATAGAATTGCAAGAATCGTTAGTAAATATTATTACATTTCAAGCTGTCGAGCATTTAAAACTTATTAAGCGATGGAAAGATATCCATTGTGATATCATCCTATTATATACAATTCTCCAAAATGGAATATATATATATATATATATATATATATATATATATATATATATATATATATATATATATGCTACGTATACACACACCAAACTGTAGCTGTATAGTAGCGTTAAGTGAACTAAACACTATATAATATTACACACAAAATATCTTTGCGCAGATACTTTTGTTAGATTTTAAGTGTCCTGTTAAAGACATTACCAAGAAGTTCGGAACAAAAGCGAAGAACTGAATTAATTAAGTCGTTAAATTGGAATACACTGCTGAATAAGCGTATTGCAGAGAGGTATTTTTTTTCACTGTATCTAATAATACAGTGGGGTACTATTCCCACGGGTTGTTGCTCCAAAACTATATATATATATGCAGTTCCATTTAAAAATGCTCTACCATTTATGCGTGTGTCCTTCTCTCCCTTACTATTGCACGATTGAAAAGAAGAAAGGTTAGACAATATTATTATCCTATTACCAAAATCAAAATAAAGGACACTTGATAAATTTTTGAAGATATACAATAGGGCAAGAGAAAGAGAGAAATTCAGAGTGACGAAAGTACGGCACTGTTTCGGTGTTGAGACAGCGACGATACTGTCACCTAATAAATGTATGTACAAGTGAAATTTACGAGATACGAACGGTATCTGATATTCACCTCCCCCATTCGGACACTTTCACACTATATCCCTACATACACACACACACACACACACACACACACACACACACACACACACACACACACACACACACACACACACACACACACACACACACACACACACACACACACAGAGAGAGAGAGAGAGAGAGAGGAGAGAGAGAGAGAGAGAGAGAGAGAGAGAGAGAGAGAGAGAGAGAGAGAGAGAGAGAGAGAGGAGTCACCTCCCATCCCTTATTTGTAACAGAAATTTTTAATTCACAGAAGCGGGCACAGTTTCCCTATACGAATAGCATATGCAACACTAACTATATGACTCCCATGTAAAGCATTCTGGAGTTGTTATTTAGGATAAATTTACTAAAAACATCCAACTTTGATTTTTACCGAAAATAGTACATGGGAGGGCGAGGTATTGTGCATAATGTACTTAGTGGATTTTGACGAAAACTTAATTTTTATATCGAAATCGATAAACAATCACATAAAAATTGTAGTCTTTCATCATATAGAAAAATACGATAAATCCATTCGAGGGTCCCTCCGTATATTGATGGTGGTGTTACAGAATTTTCTTTTACTTATATAATTTATCCGGGAAAAAACTGCCTGTACAGAAAAAATCTATTTTAAACACGTGTACCATATTTATTTGAAGTTTTATTAATTTTTTGTATTTTTCGTGATAATTACGAAAAAAAACGCCAATTGTATGATTTTTGAGATGAAAGTAGAATTTTCGTAAAAAATCACCACAGTATCCGTAATCAGCACTGCACAAAACACGAAAATATAAATTTTCATGAACATCTTGGTTGCGTGCTTTTTTATGGAATCCAAAATAGAGTTGTTAAATTTTTGAGAAATATCGCTTGTACCACAAAAATATATAGAACAGGAAATGTATTTTGAAGAGATCTATAACTTTTTGTGATATTTACGATGTTTCAAATATTCTATGAATTTTTTCTGTATTTGCTAAATAGATTTAAGATCATCATGTTTATGATTTTTTAAATGGATTTTGCTATAAAAATCAATTTCCGCTAAAAGCCATTATAATATTTGTAATCAGCACTCCATAAAACAACATTGGGGTTTGGTGTTTTTCAAAAGTGTATCTGTCATTTGAAAGAGCAAGAGAAATAGAGATGGAGGGAGGGAGGGAGGGAGGGAGGGAGAGAGAGAGAGAGAGAGAGAGAGAGAGAGAGAGAGAGAGAGAAAGAGAGAGAGAGAGAGAAAGCTAGATCTGTAAGCAAATTGTTGATGTTGTTAATGCGAATCTTGTCGAAGTTGAATATAATAAGACATTGGAAAGGGAGATTTGCATGACGCGCAAGGTGCGGGTGTCAATAGAAGTAACAAAGATAAAAATATATAAAAAGGAATTTTAGAAGATTTAACAACCATAATATGAATGAGTACCGAAGAAAGTACTGCAGAGAACCTTTCAGAGGATTAATATTATACAGGCAGAACGGCAGACAAATAATTGGGCCTCTTCAAATTGAGGAATGCGAGGAACGAGATTCGGTGATAGTCATTTCTAAGAATGCTTAATTTACTAATGGATCGATCTCCCCCTCCCTCTCTTTTTCATCAATTTGAAACAAATACCTAAATATACTCGCAGGCTTCTAGGCCAAACCCCACGAACTATGAAATGATGGATTATTGTTTATTATTATTATATGTTCTTTTATATGAGCTCAAAAGTTATTTTTTTACAAACAAGTTTCGTACAATCTTCACTCTATTTAAAAAAAAAACAATTGTTCATTCTTTTGCTTTATTTTATTTATGATTATGCAATTTGAAGAAAAAAGAAGACGTTACAACAGTAACATAAAACAGTCATATAATGTTCATAAAACATGTAAAAAATTAATTTGCAACAAACATAAATTTCGTAATAAAAATTAGTATTATCTTCGAATACATCAAGACGACAAAATAAACGAATAATAATTATCAGTATATGTTGACGTAACAATTCAAATCATTATTTACGTACGTACTATAGGTTAGCATATCTTTTATCTGTTTTTCAATTTTCTGTCTATCATGGAAAAAATACAGTTTTGCTTTTTTATTTTAATTTTAATTCAAACGCTGAGTGACGGAATACTTTGCCACTCAATAAAAATAAACGAGGAAAAAATTTCGTGTAAGAAGAATCAATTGTCGTTTCTAAAAAAAAGATTACCTAACATATTATGATATTGATTTTTAGCATTTTCGATGTAAGTCGAGAGGATGGGGTAAGACTTTTTGTATTTTCTAAATCTCGAAACCTATTCTAAAACCTCACTTATATTCTCTTGAATCACCGAATGCATTACTCATTTTTTATGATTTTTTTTTATCAAAAGAGTTTAAGTTAAGAAAGCAAGGTAAACGCGATATTTACCGAATTCTAACTTGTCGTAACCGAGGTCGGAGCACGGACGTCTGTTACCGTTGCTTTAAAAAGAAAAGCGAAAAAAAAACAAACGCTCATTATTTATCAGATACTGTACACGGTGCAAATGCAATGTAAACGGACACGCTGAAGTGACAAAAAAGTTCGACGATGACGACGATACGCACAGTACATAATATATATATAAGTAAAGTCTCGCGAGAAGTCCCGCGAAATCGCGTGTCAAGTGCGCAGTCTGCAAGGAACGTGGGAAGGAGAGGAGAAGGGGCGGGAAGGCGAGACGCGCCGTGAAAGTCAGTGTGCTATATATAAACTATATATACAAACTGTGCGCACGCTGGTGCTGGTGTATAACGCGTAGCATGTAAACCTGGCTATATGCGCGTCTCTCTCACTACAAAGAAATATCCAGGCTACACTGCATTCCGCACTCACCCCGTTGGTATTATAAGTGTGCTGCAGTTCAGTAGTGCGCGCGAACTGTGAGTGGAGAGAGAGAGAGAAAGAGATATGCCTATTTTTTCTCACTTTAGAACACATCGCCCCTCCGGTATCTTAACAGGAATTTATATTTTTCTACACGTGCGAACGCTCGCGCTCACACACACACACACACACACGCGCGCGCGCGCGCGCACACACACACACACGTGCACACCAGATACGAGTGATATGCATGGATACACGGCTTCCTTTAGAATATACGCGGGCGCGCTACGCGTCTTGCGAGCCCGCGCGCATACAAAGCTCAGAAAAGGAATGTTTTTTTGACCGTCGGTACCCCCGTAAGATCGGGACGGGATAAGGAAAAACTCGGAAGCGTACTTCCCTGCACGCCTGCGATTGCGTTCCAGACTTCGAGTTCACGCGTACTTATGTTGTCTCTTAACTTTGCTCGATGAGCATTGATAAGGTATAATTACAGCACCCTCTCACACACACACATACACATACACCCAACGAAAGATAGAGAAAGATTATACAAAAATTCCATTGGACGGATAGCATCCCTGTCAATCTTCTCTCTCCTTTTTCTCACATATATATATATATGTGTGTGTGTGAGTTATACATCTCATTCAGAGATTCATCGCCGTCGTAGTAAACGTAAATGCCTCGCCTCTCTCCCCCTCGAGCCCATTATAATATATACAGAGAGAGGGAGAGCATCCTGTCTTTTTCCTTCTTTATATATTTCTCTCTTTTTCTCTCTCTCTCTTTCTCAGTCAGTCTGTCAGTCAGCACTATATATAGTTCCACGCACACGCCCGCAAAGACGCGAGCATGCACAATAGGGGCAGCGAGGGCAGCCCCATTCGGATGCTTCGTGTATTATAAAGTATTTTCCGGCGGCGGCACACCCATATCGTCGCTGCCCCGCAGCCGCACGCATTTCGCCGATTCTCCTTGTTGCGGCAGTCGAGAATCTTTTTACTTTATAATATTACTATAATAAATTTAATAATTTGTCATAGTTTTTACCCTTTTTTAAAATTACTCATGTTTAAATCAAATCAGTTAAAAAATCCTAACATTAGTCTCTCATCAACTCAATTCTCTCACTCTAAATGCACATACGTACCTACACATACTCACACCTTTCTTTCTTTCACTCGCCGTATGGTTATGGATCACCGATATAGGATAATATAATATTCGCATGTACAAATAATAGAATATTATATTCGCGACACTATGCGCTCGGATCACAGCGAGCATATGCGAAAATGTGCTTATAGAAGATGCATTATACACATAATGCATCTCATAAGCAGAATATACGCTGGACTGCATGTGTGCACTGAACCTATATATATATATATATATATATATATATATATATATATGTGTGTGCGTGTGTGTGTGTGTTATTATTATTATATTTATATGCGCATGCAGAACGCAGCAACAAACAAAACAAAACAACACAGATTCCACATTGCACGCAGGAAAGAAACAGAATACGAGAGAATAAGGCTAGACCATTAATTGCGCATTCTAGGGGACATGTATAGGGATAACAACCCTAATTATTTGCATAATAAGGAAAAATAAAAGAACGCGCACTCACCTTGTGTTGAGTTGTGTACGTCGCCCTCGCGTGCGCGCGCTCAGGTTCAAAAGAAAGACAAGGATAGAAAGAGAGAGAGAGAAAGAGAGAAGTGCAATGTGTATAGATGGCAGACGGACACGAACGGTGGGCAGGTGACAAAGACGGAGCGAGGAGCCTCGGCGATGTATCAATAGGGATGTCTGTGCTGGATGATGGGGACGAGCCCGTATTAGAGAGCTACCGCTTCCATCGTCGCCAAAAGCGATGTTGCTGCTGCTACTTCTGCTCCTCCACCCTTTGCAATCACTCTTCTCTTTTTCAGCCGTGACAGGAGCGATCGTCGCTGCCGCTGACAGCGATCAAACGTACTCGCAGTCGTCGTAGTCGTTGTCACCGCCGCCGCCTGCAACGGCTCGCTCGCGTAGCGTACGATCGTAGGCCACTGCCGTCGATGGGAGGCGAAATTCCTTAGATTCCACGTAATAAAAAGAGAGCCGGAGGCACGAAAGAAAGAAAGAGAGGGAGAGAGAGCCACAAATGGCTGACTGACTCCCTCCTTCCCCGGGTGACTCGGATTTCTCTCTTTTCTTCGCACTGGCTCTATTTTCCTGCTCTCTGCTGCAGCAGCGTTATAAGTTCGTGTGCGGTTTGCGTCGTGGTGCCGTGGATGCGGAGCTACTGGTCTGCTACTGTATTTCCTTCTCTCTCTTTTTGTCTCGCTCGCTCACTTCCTTCCTCGTCTCAGTCTCTGCTTTTCTCTCTCCTCTATCTCTCCTTCTCGCTCACTACACTTTCTTTTTTTCCCCAATGGTGAATTCTTTCTCAACACCTTCACAGGCAAACACAATAACTACACCAATGACGACCCTTTGAAGCACAACAATATTCGCGGATTTCAACAATAAGCTGTCAGAACGGCAAATTACACACGTTGCATATATATATATCTATATACATTATATGCACGTAACACACTCGCACATAACTTGCGTGCGAGACAAGCACGTCATCGGAGAACCGCGGCGACGAGTCACCCGCGTCTCAAAGTAGAAAGACGGGAGCGAGGGGAAGGACAGGCCATTCATGCGTTATCTTGACTCTATTATATTTTTTCGAGACAAACTGCACTTGCTGAATGGCTTTACTCGGACAAGACACCTCGAGGACGCACACGCGCAGATGAGGTCGATCGCAGTGAGGAAAGTAGTGCCGTCGCCGCGATTCAGCAATACTCCGCTAATATGTATTTATATATATATATATATATATATATACATATAATACTATACACAGATTACATGGATCGCGAGAATGCATGCACGCACTATACACTACGCCGTTGTTGCGCCCATCCCCCTATGTATTCCCCTATATATATAGATATATATATATATATATATATATATATATATATAGATAGACACATATATATTATTAACATCGAATACACACGAGCGCACGCGCATCGGCACTCCGAAGCGACTGCCTGATCGCTTGCTTGCTGTCGACTTTCGCGACACTCCTACCCCTACCTCCTACTCCTATGGTTGGTGCCGTAAACGCACAACACAGGCGCTGCGATCGCGTGATTACAGCGGTGCGCCTGCGCGAACTCCCGGCGCTGCTACTCTGACATTCTGATATGATGATGCGCGTCCAGAAACACTGCACGCGCGGTCGGCACTTTTCAATACTCGACGCACGCACGCACGCATGCACGCTACACGTACACACACACACGTTAGATACGGGATTTCGAAGGAGGAAGAAAGACACACACATTAGCGCAGTACTGCCAACTATAACGCCAGCAAAAAAATGAGCTGCTTCTTAGCCAGGAACGTAGAGCGAAGAGCGGATCGATGAGTACCCGTAGTACACGCAGGCTGTAAAATGAATCATAACGAAAATCATACTCATTTGTCATAACGTTAAATCCTTCATTCAACTTACGTATTGGTTTAAAAAATTAATTTATAAAACATAATATTATCATTATATTATATATTGAATCTACACTGGTTTTAATAAAAGGAAATATTTTATTTATTGCTTTATTAATAATGTAAATTCCTTTTTATAAAAATTTTCTAACGATGTATGTAATTTTTTTGTTTATAGATAACGATTTCATGTTTCAATTAAACAAGTAAAATTAATTATATATATATATATATATATATATATATATATATATATATATATATATATATATATAATTCAATATATAACTTCAAAATATTTCCCTAGGCAACGTTATCATAGAAAGTACAAAAAAAATTACTTTAATATAAATTTGGTTAGTAACACTAATATAATAAAAAAAATTAAAGTGAATTTGTATTAGAAATGCTTTCTGGTGACTTCAAAATTAAATAATAGTTTAGAAGATGCTGCGTTTTTAAGTTATTTTGATTGCATATTTTTTAGTTTTAGCCGTTACTGTTTGACATTTATTTAAATGAATTCTTTTTTTTTTATTTTTATACAAATTAAGACTTATACTCCAAAATAAAAAGCAAATCCAATAATTTGAATGTGAAAAACATTTTTTGTACATTGCACTGTAAAATATAATAATTTTTAAATGATCTGTAAATTATAATTCAAATTTAGACTGATTTAATTACAAACAAATGTCTCTGCATACGATATCCATAAAAATATTATTATATTAATTTTTATTTATTTCATTATATTTTACTAAGAGAAATTACGATATTTATGTGACGCATTCATTTCAGATTGAAAAAGCAAAGGAGAATATATAATATCAGCCCTTTAAAATGTTAGAACCTACTATTCTTTAATTCTGAAGATACAGTGACATTTATTTTTTATTTATAAAATTAAATTTTATTATATTAGGATTTGATATGTTCCGAAGCTAAAAAACTTTTGTTAAGGAAACCCCCCAACTTCCGCGTCCGATTGAAAAAAAGCATAGCATTTCCAGCAAAAAAAAAACTTATGATGAATGTATGGACTCAACTGTATATAGTTTCTTAGTCAGTCTCTAAAATAATTTTCGACCGATTGAGGCGTGTTAATGGACCTACCTTATATAAAATCATTTAATATTTAATTAATACTTATAAATGAAAAACTGTAAATTAGCAAACATAGATTCATTAGCTCTTTTTTGGATAAAATGCTCTTTTTTCATGTCCAATGTAAAAATGAAGATTTATATTCAAAAATTTTGTTGACTATTTCAAGTATTTACATAAAATAGAGGAAATTAATATAATATAATTAGAATAGACCTCGTTCAATCTGGACTATATTTATCTCTCAAACAATATACCCTCGACTTCTCAGATTTTTTTCAATTGTTTTATTTGTGCGTCACAATTTTTTAAGATAAATTCATAAATATATCCCTGTTCCAGTAGCTCCCACCCATCATCTTTTTTAGTATACTATACTCTACAAAATTTGATACAACTTTTCAATCGATTTCAGCCATATGTAACTATTTCTATGTAACTATCTATAATATATTCTACTTTTAATTTTTTTCAAACAATTTAAATATAAATCCAGTCTCATTATATTCACTAGATATATTCACCCCTCTCACTTATGAATGAAAAATGGGTTCAAAAAACGGTTGTTTCAAGAAGGTGAGCATCTGTATAAAACGCGAAAATTAAAATCTTCAATCAAAAAAATATTATTGTATTAAAAAATAGCTTTTAACCTTAATCTTATAAGAATTTACTAAGACTCTTATAGCCAAAATTAGTACAGCAATACGAATAACCCCATTCAATTTCTTGAGGATAGGTTTCCTGAATTATTTTCTCAAATCGCTTAATTTTCGAGGTATTCCCAGTTTAAATGGGGCATCCTGAATAAGAAGATATCTATTAAAATTGCGGTTTGAATTTACGGATCACAATACAATTATTAAAAAAATAAACACAAAATATAAAAAATTTTATTTTATAAACTATATTATTTAAAAATAAAATAAATATTTTCATTGCAGAATTTGATTTTATTTCCACTAAATTGCCGAAATAAGTCAAAGTCAGCGAAAATTTTCATATTTAAGAGAGTTGAAATATATGTTTAATATTTAAAAAAGGAACTAAGAATATTTTCTCAAATGCAAAAAATATTTTTTAAGATTTATAATATTTTAAAATATGTCGAAAATATTTCTATAATATTTTCTGAATGTTTTAATAAAAATTTATAATATAGTTTTAAAACATTTTTCGAAAATATTTCGGACAAAATCTATATTAAAAGATATGAAAAATGTTTTCCTGAAAAATTGTATTATGTTTCACATATTTTTAACAATATTTGTATATTTCATAATATTTGTGAACATCTAAATTTTTTTTAAAGAATTAAGGTATAATTCGTATTATTAGATAGATGAATCGAACAAAAATGTTAAATTTTTAATTGAAATAAAAATGTTCTTATCTTATATTTTTTAAGCTCAATATGAAGTTTCCTATGTCATAATTAATTGAAAAAAAAATATTTAAAAAAATTTTATGAATATTAATTGAAAACGATATTTAAAAGCATGTAAAATTTTTAAAATATTTTAAAATTGGATCAGATCCACGATCCATTTCAGTATACCCATTATAATTGGATTCATGCGTCAGTATACTTTCAGAAATATCATAATTGGTATACATCTACATGGAAGAATAATTTAATAATAATAATTATATGATAAAAATAATTTGTAAATAAATTATAATTGTAGTTATAAAATCAAAATAATAATACTCTTAAAGATATAAATTATTACTTGGTCAATTTTTGGAAACCAACAGAGTGATCAACCGAACTTATCTAGTACGTGGTTTTTATTAGAAAATAATTTCAAAGCAATAAAACTAAATTTCAAATTATAGTTAAAGAATTAATTAATTTTATTATATAATAATAAAAATAATTAACATACAAGGTGTACAATTAATAACTAGGCACTATAACTACAATAACTAAGCAGATCGGTAATGATAAGGGGGAGTTCTGTGTACAAGTCGAGATACATTTATTTCATACTTGCAAATAGTTTTTACATGAGGTGACTGTTGCTCTGTTGCCACCGAGCCAGTAGCTCTGATTGGGTTCCCGCTCGATTGACATGGAAATTGAAAAGCCGCAAGACTTCGAAGCAAGCACACGCGATAATAAAAAAAAAACAACGGGAACAGCCAAGTGCACGTAATGGCGTCATGAATAAGGTTTAATGTTTTACTTAAAGATAACTTTCATTGTAGTCGCTAATGTATGACTGATACAGAGATGACAAAATTTTTTTAAGCTATAGAAAGTTTAATCTAACATTAAGATATCAATTTTAACAATCAGTTATATTAATATTTGTTGCGATAGTATTTAGTCCCTTCCACTATTTTTAAGAGTATATCAGCATTCTTAATGCCTCATCAGGTTTTAAAATATATCTTCTCAACTTCAATCACCCTCGATCGAGAACCGTTTGTATATTAGTTGAAAAATAGACAGTGTAAAAACTTTTGCCACTGTCCAACATGTATATTATTTTCACCTTTTTATTAGCGACAGTTAAATAAAAAGCCATAAAACTTTTAAAGTATGTGCCAATTACGCATACTTAATTTAATAAGATGAAAAATTAATAATCTATAAAAATCTAACGATTTTTTAATTTTAATCAATGTAAAGCCTAGAAATTTAATTTTATCCACGTTGTTAGCATAGAACCAGATAACACTTGCCTGACCTTCCAATTTCTTAGTAAAACGCGTCACATATAATACACCACAACGCGGTTAATTCTTCATTCTGCGATTTCACGATATTACGTGTATAATTATTGTCAGATCCAATATATAGTTGACGATTATATACAGGGTGTTCTAAATATATGTGCATAGATTGGAATTGAGCAGGGGGAAACCATACATAAATGTAGTGTACATTTTATAAAATTGCATCTCACTTTGCAATGTTCGCTGACCAATGAGCCAGTGCTAATTGTAATGTTCTGATAAGCGGGATCGAATTTGATAATTGAATTGAAAATATGGATGAAGAATTTAAAGACGATAGACTGGTCAATTGAGGCAGACCAGTTGTTTATTAGTAAAAAATATTAAATAAGTGAGCAGCCATCGCCTGGTCTATCCCATGCTAGTTCTGATTTAGATTATCGAAAAAAATCTCCTCTTTTTTTATTTTAATATCTCATTAAAATTATTATGTTATTCTTTTCTTATCTCTGATGAACATTCATGCATAGTGTAACAACTATTTGCAATTGTCGATTGTGTATTAATTTTGATACATTATTGACAAATCAATAAATAAATAAATAAATAAATAAATAAATATATATATATATATATATATATATATATATACATATATGAAAAGGTAGAGTATAAAATCCCAGGACATAAAAATATTAGATATGAAACATATTCTTCTAAAATAAACTTATTTAGCACCGATTAGATTAGCCCAGCCTTCGGATCTCCGAGCCCGAGAGAAAATTAAGCAAGAAAAGTAATCTCATCTTTTTCTAAAAGAAGTAATTAAAGGGCAATTGCGGAACGGGCGGCAAAAGTTCTGATTACCGCTTTACCAGGTTCGTTGTGTGGCGCCCGAACACATTTTTTTACCTGAATCTTGGCCTTAACAATATGGACCATTGGGTTAGACTTGATGTGCAACAATTAACTTTATATATTTCATTCAAAAATGAAATTCTATATAAATATTGAATTTGTGATTTGATTATGATAATCTAAAATAATAGAAATGCAATTAAATTTGCAAATCAAATAATTAAAATGTTGCTAAAAGAAAAAGATTTAATTAAAAGAATATAATATATATTATCTGTTTTACATCAAGCATAGAAATAAAGGATTTTCTAATATTGTGTTTTGTACATAAATCTCGGAAAATATTTCAAAATTTTTTCATTGAACGTTTAAAGTTTTGTGGAATTTTCAATATAGAACTGAAAACATGAAAAGGTATATAAAGATATAATGCTATACCATTTTCCGCTTCTGTAAGTTATCCCTATCATTCTTTTGGTTGTTGCTCTTATCTCTATAGTTGTCGAGTTATTCTAATACACCTGATATCGAGAGAGAAGCTAATACTTTTCCTACCTTCTCTCTCTCTCTCTCTCTCTCTCTCTCTCTCTCTCTCTCTCTCTTTCGCTATTGAGCAATTGATTAAGGCTCGAGATTACTGACAGAGCTTATCAGTATAATAAATAATATAGAGATATTTTTAAAGCTAAAAAAATTCACTGTGTTTAGCGCTAGTGATTTTGATGCTACGAGGTTTAAACAAGTGTATACTATGCTAACCAAATCTATATTTATTCATGAATATTTAGATAAAAACAGAAATGAATTATATAGGGAGCTGAAAATAGAAGCTCAAAAATTAAGTTTTCAATAAATTTGACATGTACAGAACAGATCTACTCACGAATAAAAATGGACAGTGATTTCACATTTCTTCAATAAGGATGATTTAAAGATTATCGCAATGACGTATCCTGACTGGTCTGTTTGTATAAATTGTTTTCTGAAACAACGATTCGACCTCTGAATTTCTTAATCATAACAATGCTAAATGCATGAATGAAATAAGCATTAGTACAATCACAACAACGAAAAAAGATAATAATAATAATAGCAAAGCCAAAAAAATAAAAAAGGTAGAATCTAAAAAGCAAATACGGAGGAGAAGTCGTCCTTTACTATAAAATTCAACTTAAATGCAAATTATTGGCTTACTAGCATATTTTAATGAAGGTTAAGCCAGGAATTGAGAAATTTATCTTCTATGAAGTTCAAGACTGCGGCTTACATCCGGTTTTCCTTGCGTTCGTCTACAAGCCAACTATGTTCGCGTTTTCTTGTGATCCGAAATTTTGGGATAGATTACGGCTTCTTTCTTTCAAATGTAGACACACTGACGACTTTTCATAGCAAGCATAACAGAATTGATATTAATATTCTCTTCTTCAAGAAAGGTTTGTGTTTTAACGAGACTTTAAAAATATATAACTTCTGAAGGAATGATAGAAATTTTAAGAGATCGTAACTGGTCTCCGTATGAATTGTATGATTATTATGTTGATCAGGACTTGGAATGTTTCTGCAGCAACCTCGTACCTGTTATATCTTGGTATCTCATAAGACTTTTCATATCAAAAGAGGTAGTATGTCTTAGGTTTATGCGGAATTTGCCATGCTGCTGGCGAAATTCAGAGCTCTAGATCGCCGTTATTTGAAGTCACATGAAACATCATTGATCGAAGAATTCTTGAAGCTTAAAAGGCCAATGCATTAATTAATGGATAGACTGAGAACATCAAATTACGAAAATTATTTGTTTGATGCGTTTACTCTAAATACTATTAGACAGAAATTAAATCTGGAACATTATCTGGGACTCTTCACTGAAAACAGGAGGGGTTGAATTGCTATTGGTACCAAGTAACTGAATACACAATCATAGTTCAATTTGTTCTTATATTAGTTGAACTGCCAACAAATTGCGACTTCTATATAATATATAATGTGACGCCATTGTGATACCTACTCGTCTAGTACTCCGTAGTCTTTGAGAAAGTTGCCAAATATTGTCGACACTGGCAATTATTTTTTCTTATTCATTACTATATTTTTTATCTACTCAACCTAAATAGATAATTCTGATAAAAATCTATAAATAACTTTGCAGTATATTGTCTTTTTACTAAAAAAATTTCGTCTAGTTTATTTTAATTATTTTATGACATATAAATACAAGTGATTAAACTATATTAAAAAAATAGAGCTCTAAGTGCTCGAGATAATGAGGATCATAATACATTGTTAACATCATTAAAGACATTGGAAAAATCGTCAGAAACCAAGACTATGAGAAGACATTAATGGTACAGATAGATTATCCTAAACATCTATAGCATCGTTCGTAATGTGGTAAAACAGCCCGTACGCCGTCGTATAAAATATACAATTATCGGAACAACGCTTCGATATAGATTTCATGCATATAGTTCGGCTTTTTCGTTTTCAAGTAGTTTTTGCTGCACTATTCGAGCAAGACTTAAATAATCCAACACACATAACTTCCCCTTAGTATTACCAACCCACCACTGTGTAAAATCATATCTGGGACACCCTGTATTGAGTGAAATATATAATTATATATATTTGTGTGTATATGTGTATGTATGTAACGGCGTAATGCAAATGGTTAAATTCCCAAATGTTTAACGTACTAGTGCAACGCCAATCATTACTCAACAGAAAATTTGTGTCTTATATGTTTGTTTTGAAAAATTGGCGCGCAGTTTCGATTCAAAAAAAGTGCGCGCACCCGATCTATATAATAGAGCATAATTTAAAAGTGAAAGGAGTGAAAGCTTCGACATATAATATACGCACATGATGCAAAGATATTCTGGCACTTTTTTGAATATTTACCCTGGGCTACATGGTCGGTAATGTTGATATAGCTTAAAAATTCTTTTGTAACGAACAAAATTTCTAAACCAAGGCGAAGGGTGGAAGGGGAAACCTCTTTTCTATTCCATAGGTGCGCGAGCCGCGAGCGATACCTACTTGGTATCCGAGAAAACCCAAAAGTTAATAATATAGTGTACAGGTACAGATACAAAACTTTTCTAATAAATAAATATACTTTGCTTCGATTTCTCAATCATCCGCTCACTTCGACATTTTGAAAGCCTTTGGTGTATATATATATATATATATATATATATATATATATATATATATATATATACTCTATAAAGAAAAAAAGATTCCATTTGTAATTCTAATGGATTGTTAATGAATCATATATCTCAAGAAAAGAAATTATAGTGAGTTCAGTTATTTTCGAATAAAATTAAAATAATATAACTCACCTTTTTCACAAGCAGGTTTCGAATGTAATCCGTATCCAACTATGCAGGTGACGAATTGATAATACTCTCAGATTATAATTTCTCAATCTTCCTCCCTATCATTTTACATACATATAATAGATAGTCTGTCCATCTTAGGAACGATCCCATCAGGTGATCTATTCTCGCATACTTCTTATAAAATACATGACTTAAAATTATTTAGCTTAATCATCAAATCAGTTCAATCATCAAATCAATCAAATCAAATCAATCATCAAATCAAATCAAATCAGTTGTACCCGTTGCTTTTGTACAACTACTTGTAACAAGTGTTTGAATGTAATATTTTTCTTATTAAAATTATTATATATTAAAAAATATATTCTTTCTTATCTATATTATAATGTAAATTTTTTTTCTTCTGGGCTAAAAACATTAATATTTTAAATAAATTAATTCATGCAATCATTAAAGATATGTTTTAAATAAATTTAATAGAGGGTTGTTTTTAATATCGACAATCATTTTGTTTATCAAAAGCACTTTTATAGTTCAGCTGCTAATTTTAGAGTAGCCCACGTGATATGTTAAAAAAATGAAGTTCATGAACCGCTATGGATAGAAAATAAGTTTACAGCGCCAAATAAAGAATAAAATACTAGAAAATCAGTATCGAAAACTTCAATTAATTAAAATTACTGAAAGAAAATCCGAACCACTTGCTGCCAAAGCATAAGTACATATTCACATTGACATAAATATACAATTAATAAATATATACATGCACATGTAGTTTGTGTTCTCGATGTCGCAGTTTTTCCTCGTTACGCTTTTCATCACGAGGCCAAAGCTGAAAAGTTGATACTTATAATATTATATAATTTCACAGATGTATTATTAAGGACGATACAAATAATAAATCGACTTATTAAACGACGAAGCATTTTTTTCTGATTACGTTATATTATTTTAAAGTATAGCATTCTGTATGTATACTCACGCAACTTGGAATTTTACACAAGCGTGCGAGGAAACGCAATTACGCGACACTATCGGGTAAAAAGCAAATTCTATTTCTTTTATATCGTATTTTCTCGAAAATATTGTTTTTAGCGCGATTTTTAGAATAGGAATAGTTAAAAAATAGTTGTATTATCTATTAGAGAAACAAAATAGTGCTAACGAAATAGTTTAGTCACTGACTATTCAACTATTAAAAAAAGCAAAACCTAATATTTTATAGTGTCTCCCCGTTACAAAATTTGAAGAGTGGAATTCGACGAAAATAATAATTACTATATGAAAAAAAAAATTAGAATACAAATACAAAAAAAAAGCCTTAGAGTACTTATATTTTTCTCTAGAAAACAACTTAAATTATAAAATCCAAAGATATGTATTAAAACTTGAGCTATCGTACCATTAATCAACCTAACAAAAGTTACGTTCGCGCCCACTGTATGCCTTGTAACTTTTATTGTATTTATATGCGTTTAAGAGATTTGATTTGGAAATTTAAGAATTTCTACATTGGAATGCGTATGAGTATTAATATTTACTTAAAATTTTGTCAGTACAAAAAAATTACTTTTTATTTGTTTCAGAGACTATATGACGATTTTCTTCTTTTTAGTTTGTATTAATTTACATACAATGCTTCTTTGATTAATAACGGCCCATTGGATAGTCTTTTTTTTATGTTATTTAACGTCGCTCTATTTATGCTTCCAAATAACGGTGCTAATCAGCGACGGAGATCTACGATGTGTTTTTAAATAAAGCACGTGTAAATTTTTACAGTGTTGCTTGTGTCAATCGTCCGAGATCGGGATTTGAATTCAGATCACCAAGTTACTAATCCTTCGCTCTAGCGATCGAACCATCGTAGGCCTCAAATAGTCTTATATCCAGATGTTTAATGCACTTACATTATACATATGACATAAGCCTATTTGAGCTTGGCCTGAACTACCGTGTTAAATTTACATAGTCCGTGAAATGATCCTTTATAGGGAATGATCAGGACAATTAGTGATTTTCCTCTGTATGTACGGACTAATCAGATGCGGCATCTTTTATACATCTTTGATCGGTCATGAAAATCCCTGCACAATCTAAATTTTAAACAGAAAAAGAACGTGATTAGAGATGAAACATAAAAACGTGTGCGAATAACTCATATATATATATATATATATATATATATATATATATATATATATATATATATTTATTTATATACATATGACACTGATCTGCGGCCCGATGATATCCAATATATGATGTACGTATACTCTATATGCAAAATTTATTTGACGAATAGAATATGACTTGACGGATGCGAGACAGGTGAAATCGGGAGACGATATTTATACATACCTGGGAGGGGGAGGGGCAAACGAGAAGAATGTGCATCGGAAGGAATGCAAGCATAAAGGAGTTGGCGAGTGGATGCGCGCTTATAGAAAGCATCGGACTCGGATTCCGACGTCAAGGAACTTTCCAAAAGTATCCCAGCTAATGGGTAAGTTCAGTAAATTAATTCTATATATATATACGCGTTTGGAATTTTCTACTATACCGAATACATATTACATAGTAATGTTGAAATTTCTCATCGAAAAAGATCAAATGTAGCGTAGTCAAATTAAAAATATGAGACATGAAAATAAGCGAAGAATGCAATTCTATAAAAAAATTGTATAAGATAATAAGGTTGTTGTTACTATTAGTTATTATTATAGTTAAACTGAATAAGTTTTTGTATAGTTATATACAAGCTTGCAATTTTTATACTGAAATTTAAAAGTTCAGTTTCACAATTATAATAATAAAAATAGATATTTAAAGTAATCCAACATGCTTCTATGACCAAAAATAATATATATTAGGTTCTCTGTTGAAAATTTGTAAAATTTAACTAAGAATACAAATTAAGTTGAGAATTTTGGTCAATACTTAATGAAACATTGTGAATAATTATTATTTATATAAAAAAAAATAACTTGGACAGTTTCACAAATTGTTACTTTTTATTTTTGTTATAATACAGCACCACTTTAACTTATATATATATATATATATATATATATATATATATATATATATATATATATATATATATACAATGAGTGAAGGTTTATTCGACTCTCGATTGAGGGTCATGGAGTATGATAAGATTTTAAACAAAACATTTGTTCTTTGAATTGAATGCGCTATGTAGATGAATTGATCTAATATATAGTTTCCCCACAAAGTGAAAAAATATATATAATAAGAAAAACATGATTTTATCGGATTTTATAACGATTCTATTACCTATAGCGCTGTTATAACGCGCGCAGTTTTTGGTAACATTATAAACATCCAGATATAACCTTAATATTCTTTTGTTCAGAGTTTCTTAATAAAATATGAGCAGGCATGCGTAGAATATGTGAACTGTAATAAATTATAAAGATATAACTTTCACTTATAGCATATGTTGCAAATCTATAGATGTATATGTAAATATTAATTATCGCTTTCACTTGAACAATCTTTTTTTTCTAATATTCATCGCTATATATTCGTACTGAGATAAACATCCCTCGAATGATATATATGCATGCTCATCTTTTAGAGGGGCCCACGAGGCGCGTACCTCGCCTGTACCCCTACCACCCCACTCATTCAGTTTTTTTTTGGTCAAAATATCACTTAATAAATACACAAACTTTTTATAACTATTAGACCGAAAAATACCTTCTCGTAATTTTTTTCTTTTTCTTCGTCTAATCTATGTTATAAACAAATAAAATTCTGCAATGAAATACGAAATTCGTCCATGTATCTTAGGATGGTTCAAGCAATTTACTGTATATATATATATATATATATATATATATATATATATATATATATATATATATAAAACGAAACCTTTATAACAAATGCAAATATATATGAAATGCTGCAATTTTTTAAACCAACAAAATACGATTAGAATTAGAAACGCACGCCAGGTTGATTAAACCAGTGATTGTATATGTACATATAATATCAGCTGAAAATTAATCCTAATCAAAAATGAAATATATATATATATATATATATATATATATATATATATATATATATATATATAGTCTTTTACAATTTCACCGTGGCTTTCTTTTCTATTTCCGCGAGTAACTAAGTACATCTGTGCTTATATGCATTGCCAGTCGTATTTACAGCTGAGATTTCTCTCGTCACGGCTGGTTAGTACAAAGTTGTTCGCAAATTTTTTAAAAGGTATACGCGCGTTCGTTAAATTAGCTTGTGTATAAAGTAACCAGTTTAATGGACACACCGCTCGGTTCAGCACAAAGTAGGTCACGCCATAATCTATGTCCATTTTGAATATATAAACTTTAATTTATTGGAATTGTTAAAAACTGTTGGTGCTCTATATTTATTGGTTTTTAAGATTTATATTAATCAATGTATTCTTATCTATTCAATTCATATTTTAGTATTAATTATTCGAATTATAAATTTCTTTTTTTTATATTTTTATAATATCATTTTTATATCACCTTGTCTCGAAATTATTTTCTCATTTTTCTAAATCGCAACAAAAGCTAAACAATTTTTAGCCAAAAATTCAATTACATACCAATGTCTAGTTTTTTTTTAGTTATTGAAAATACAATAGAAATATCATACTTTCAAAGTCTAGTTAGACGATGAGGATGCGGTGGTTTGAATCAAATGCTATGACGTAATTTGTACGATATAGTATTAATGGCGTGAAACTAGAATTTTGAATAATATTCTTTCTAATTTACCAGCTTTATATTTAGTATCTTGCATAAAATTATATATAATGGGAAAATGTAAATAATATATTCTTTGTTAGGAATCTATATATTATATATATAATTGAAAAAAATTTTATCGAATAATTACAACTAGTATTCAAAAATGAAAGTTCATTTTTTTCAGAAAATTTTGGAATAAACTATACTTATTTTAGATTAAGTAGTTCTTATTATTTGAGAAATTTGAATATTTTTATATAAATTACTATCAATTTTTTTCTATTATACATTTTGAGAAAAAAATGTAAGATTCGTCTGTAGGAAATTAAAATTATATACAATCAAGGTAAACTTTTCGGTTGAAAGTATATGTATTAATTAACATACCAAATAATTATATTTTAATCTATAATTTTTAAATAAAATAATAAGAACAATTTCTTTTTCATCTAGGAGTGCGCGAATATAATATAATTCTATACGATGTAATATTCTGTATTTTATATCACTGAACAATGATGAAGATAATTACAGATAAAAATTATTGTTGGTAAATATTGCATTCGTTTGTAGTCTATATACTTACTATCATTCTAAATATAGTACATAAGAATTCTATTTTTTTAAACTTCTTTTACAGATTTATAGACAAAGTTTATGAGGCTACTACACACAAAAAAGAGAACCATGATATTAAGCTTAACGAATTTTTGAGAAGTTTGAATAAAAACAGAAAGTGTATAATGCAATTATCGGTCTATTCCTAGTATAGATTTGGAGAAAAATTTTTCGCCTGTCGTGTCATACACAATTGGGGCTTATAAAAGCCTCGCCGCGATAGTCCAAGTGTTATACATTAGCATCAACGAAAAAAGGAAATTACTCAAAATAAACTCACTCAAAGAGGTGTACGGGATTGATAGGTTCATGCATGGAACACTTTTTTTTCCCTATCAGTGGTGACAAATGTCATATATATATATATCGTAACAGGGTTGTGGCTCCACTCTTATAGGGCAGAGATAACTTTAGGTAATCTATCCTCACTACCTAATATAAAAATGAGAGGCAAAAGGAGAGTATCTATTCACAGAAGTTTCGGACATGTCAGACTGTTTCTGATTTGCGTTTTAATAAAAAAATTCAAATGTCATCCTTATAAACATTCATGCATACTACGGAACTCTTATTAGAAGGGGGGTCTGCACCACTTCATGTATTGGTATGGAATGATAACATACATCAACCCAGCGATGGAACTGTTATTAAGAAACAGTATTACAGGTATACGCCAATTACGGGTTCTTGCGAAGTGGAGTATAGCGCTATCAGGTAAAAAAGGCCCTGACCGAAGCCAGTGATATACGAGATTGGATTGATAAGTTTCCGACCTGACCAAGAGATGGCGCCACTCGACCTATCTTGAGGTGGCGTTCTATAGTACCATCCTTAGATAGCTTGTAGCTATAGTTTCAATCCGCTCGCCAGGTTAGTTCGGGGTTGAGAGCACGCTGAACAAGACGCCTTTGTGTTTTTCGTAAAAATGGAAAAGCTGGAAAATCGTATTGTCATCAAATACTTTTATTTGAAGGGATTAACGCCGAAGGAAATTGAAGAAGAGATGGACTCAACACTGGGGACATCCTCCCCATCATATTCAACCGTTAAGCAGTGGGTTTCCAAGTTTAAAAGGGGTCGTGTGCGTACCTCCGATGAGCCTCGCTCAGGACGCTCCATTGAGGTCACAACTCCAGATATGATCGAAAAAACATCATCAAATAGTGCTGAAAGACCACAGATTAAAAGTACATGAGATATCTGAGATCTGTAAGATGTCACATGAACGTATACAAAATATTTTACACCAACATTTGTATATGGAATAGCTCTATGCAAGTTGGGTGCCGCATTTCCTAACAGTTGACCAAAAATTGATTCGAAAGAACATTTCTACCACCAATTTGGCGTTGTATAAGCGTAATCCAAGCGAATTTTTACGTCGATTCGTAACCATTGACAAAATTTGGGTCCACCACTAAACTCCTGAAACCAAACAACAGTCTAAACAGTAGATTGGATCAGGGGAACCAACTCCAAAGAAGGCAAAAATAATTTTTTCGGCGAACAAGGCTATGGCTACTGTTTTTTGGGATGCAAGAGGTATTATATACATTGATTACCTTGAAAAAGGTAAAACTATCACTGGTCAATACTACGCAGACTTATTGCAACGTTTGATCCACGAAGTGAAAATTAAACGACCTCATTTGGCGAAGAAAAAATCTTGTTTCATCACGATAATACACCAGCGCACACGTCAATCATTGCGATGGCTAAAATCAACGATCTGAAGTTTGAATTGATGCCACACCCTCCCTACTCTGCAGACCTAGTCCTGAATCACTTTCCTAACCTCAAAAATGGCTTGACGGTAAGAGATTTGCGGACAATGAAGTAGTAATCGAAGCTGTAAAAGGTATTTTGAGGAGCTTGACGAATCAGTGTATAGAGTTGGCATTACTAGACTAGAACACCGCTATGAGAAATGTATCAGCCTTGGAGGAGATCAACTTGAGGAATACAAAAAAATTCTTAACAACGTTGTTTTTCTTGGTCAGGCCGAAAACTTATTAATCCACCCTCGTATATTTTGAGAAACTATGTATCAATTAGATTTACAATTTATTATATTATATTCCACTGATTTTATCAACAGGACGTCGGAGTAAAAAATGGCAGTCGTAATATGAAGTAGATTTTTCGCAATTAAACAATTTTGAAGCTTTATAGATGGCAAAATACCGTTAGGAGAGGTAGCTGCCACGAAGAGAAGAAAAATATGATATCATGAAAATTGGTGGAAAACAAGAATTCATGGCGTAAACGGGGAACCTGCACTTTTTCTAATACTTTTTTTTAAACGATAGTTTATCATAAAATAATCAAATTAACATGGCAGTTGTTTTTAATATGCATAGCAATATTTTTTTTTTCAATCAAAAATTGAACCCTATTTTGAATGAAACTTTTCGCACTAGATGTCGCCTAATTTACTTATTTATTTTAGTCGTAATTTCCATTTTAGATTCTACGGGGGTATCCATAAACAAGAAAATTCTGACTGTCATTACATTAGTATAAATGAATTATTGTACAAGACTGTAAGACCAATAAAAATATTAGTTAATTTAATTTACAACAAGGAGACATAACTAAAATTATTAATTAATCGATATATATATATATATAATTATTAATTGTATATTACATTTATTGTATTGCCTCTCGTTTATCGTTATATTCACTATTAAACATTTGTATTAAGCTGTTCGTTCGCGATCACATTGTCCTAATAGGCATAATGTCTTCCTAATAGTCCCCATTCACGTGTAGCACAGGGGCTCGATAGAAACAATACAAAACGCAAATATCCACACACACACACACACACACACACACACACACACACACACACACACACACACACACACATCCTAACGATAAAATATCAGCAGCCACGAGCTGCGTTTTCGACGCAGGTCGCTTGCACCGATTCAGTTGGACGCCAAACTGCATATCGGCTGCGACGCGAGCTTTCTCTCGTCGGTCTTTTTCCATTTCTTAAACTATTCGAGCTCCTGAGTATGTAAGTGTAAGATACATATTATATATACATGCGTCAAAGCGCAACTAATATAATATTATACATAGTTTACCGATTCTTCCCGCGCAACGGCGACAGGTTCACGCAAGGTTTTATACGGATTATATATATATATATATATATATATATATATATATATATATATATATATATATGAGGACGATATGCTTCTTCTTTTCGTAAGTTATATACGGATGGCTTGAATGAATTATTAAGATATACAATATATATATATATATATATATATATATATATATATATATATATATATATATGCGACATATTTCATAAATGTTATTTAAACATTATGGATTAAAATATTTTTTTTATTTTATGGCACTTTATAAAATACATTTACATAAAAATGATTTTCTATTCATGCTGAAAGAATTTAAGATTTTTTGAATATATATACTATATAATTTTCGCTTCGTTATTCCAATACCTGCGTCCATAATATATAATGTCATTAAATATTTCCCCACCTATAAAAGACATTCCAGTAAATTGTTAAGTCAATACGGCAACTTTACACGCAGAAATTTAAAAAATTTGCTTCTTAGAAATTACATTTTCTACAGTACAAAAGGCATACTTTTAAGAATAGTCATATGTATATATTTACTTTGTCAAAAAGAGTCTGTTTATGCAATATATACATATATTGTGCGTGTGTATGTGGGTGTGTATTTTCTGTTGTGTAGGAACTATGTCAGAATCTTTTGTAGAATAGAATTTATATAAGTCAGAATAGTGATTTTATATACATGATCATATATATATATATATATATATATATATATATATATATATATATATATATATATATATATTGGAATAAAAGTTAAATAATTTTAACTAAAGATCTGTATAGGGCGATAAAGTTTTTTGTTTTAGAGAGTGGTGAAATATTTCCCGGGAATAATGGTTAATGAATTTTAAGATAAATATTTTTGTCGAGTATATAATCTAAGAAGGGGTGGGGATACGGTATATATAATTTTGTTTCTAAAATTTTATTTCAGTCTCTAATGATGAACTGGAGGGTTTCAATCCTTGGACGTAGGCGATTCATGGACACGGTAATGGTGGTGGGAAAGTCGGGTCATGCTTTACTAACAATAATATAATAATTCATTTATATTTTTATTTTTCATTCTTTAGTAGTAGTATCTTTTTGATTTTTATAAACAAGGATATTCTGACCATCATTATATAATTATAAATATGTTGTTTTATAACGACTGTAAGACCGATATATTATTAGTAGTTTCTATATATTATATATTTGTATAATATTCAAGATTATTGAAAAAAATTTTGAGAAAATTATCGCGTCCGCCTTCATTTAAGTAAACTGCTATTATCTTCATTTCTCAAAGATTTAGAATCACACACAAGATAATTCCAGTTTTTCTTAAATTTAAAACATGTTTGCTTTTAGTCTGTGCACACATAGGATTCAGTGCAAACATTGAATTATCTGTTCGAAAGAGCCGTAATCCAACTTCACTATATATAATTCAATTTGCATATGTATATATAGTGTGTATAAACGTTATCTTTTTAATTCTCAACTCTTAAAATCTGTACGACTTTGTTTTAATTCTATTAGAAAATCTGACTGAGTATCTATAAAACTATCTATATTGTGGATTGGTATTGTATTCTACACTTAATATATGCATTGTTGTTTTAGTTGGCATCCGTTACAGATGCTTACGTATTACCTATAAGATATAACTCGTAAAATGGAAAAACCGATGTACACGCAATACAGAATCCGCAAAAGGCGGGATGTCTTTCATATACGCATGAATGCTCGAAGCGTGATAGATATACGTCGTAACTTTTTAAAATCTGCACTCATAAGCCTATAGCAGCAGACGCCGAGTTGGTATAACGTAATATTCTCCGTTCGGATGCGGAAAAGGTCGAACAACCGTAAGTACAGCTGCACCCAAACCTGTCAAGTTATCTGTCGCCCCCCCCCTCCCTCGATACGTCTCCACGATCTCTCGTTTTCTGATCCTCGTAACTAGCTGGAGGCTATATATATACAGTGGCGGATTAAAAGCATGCGAGGCCCGGGGCTATGGGACAGACGAGGCCCCTTCAAGGGCCGCAAAAAACGCTCGATTAAAAATTAAAGTAATCATTTTATATGTTGTGGAGTAATAATAAACATAGTACAATTTAAACAATTATTATTATTTAATATCTGATATAATTAACAAAATTGATATTCAATTAAAGTGTTTTCTCCTTGATTTTGCCTCTGCAAAATCATGTATTAAGTTATCAAAATTAATAGTTCGAAGTGTTTGTGATTCTATGGCTAATACTGATAAAGATGATATGCGATCATTTAACGTTGTAAATCTATGAATGTTTTTTATACGCTTCAATACGGAAAAAGATGTTTCGGATTCGCAGTTAGCTATCGGGATTGTAACTAACAATCTGTAAGCGATATATACATTTGGAAAAATGTCTACCATTTTATGATGAACTATCCAGTTTAATACCTGTAAAGGACATAAATCACCATTATTTGAATTTTCTTTTGCATCTGTACGATTTGAAAAAAAACCTTTAGGTTGTAATTTCAGTCGGGCTACAAAATGCTCTATTTCAAAGACTAGACAGTCTTGCAGATCATCTGAATAGACTTTCATAAGTGCTTTTGTTTTAGAAATTAGTTCATAATTATCAATGGATAATAATTTACATAAAAAACCAAATAATTGTACCACGTAATTTTAGGCTTCACTACGTTTATGCAATTCCGCTGTAAGTTTATCAATAATTACATAAAATGTTTCAATTGTAAATTTATCTGAACCTAGTAGATAATCGACTTCCGTTTCGTGATTGCTAAATTTTTTCTTTTTTCTTCTTTCACTTAAATTAGCATATTCCTTATTGACAAACGAACTAAGGGCTTTCGATTCTTTCTCTATGCTTTCAAATTGCTTTCTTAAATTCTTGATAAAATCAATTAAAGATATTAACGTATTATTAGCTGCAATTAGGCTTACATCAACTTTCTGTAAGTACATACTAGTAACATGAAATCGATTTAAGACACGATACCAAAAAACAGCGATAAATGCATTTTCTAATTTTATAATATTCTTTATCAAAGCTTTAGCTTCCTGCCTGGTATCTGTTTTTTGATCTTCGTCTTCAACTAGTATCTCTAAAGCTTTATATATTCCATCAAAATTTTTTATCAAGGCTTTAGTAGCATCTGCTCTGGATTCCCACCTTGTCGCTGATAATGATTTTAAATTAGATTTTTCTTGATCTTTCAATATGCTCCGCCTATGCGTGGAAGCGCTAAAAAGCATAGAGAAGTTGCAAAATTCCGAAAAAATTTCTGGCATTCATACATTTGCCGACACTGCACTTTCCAACCAAATTCAAAGATTGAGTTACACAGGGGCCATAAAAAGCCAATTTATTTTCTTCCCTTAAACATGTTTGTTATCCAGCATATTGTATTTTTCTTTTTGGCTAATAAAATAGTATAATACTTAATTATAACTAAATATTATCTGAATTTATCGTAATGAATTAAAATTAAATGCTACCGTTAACTTAACAATTTATTGCTTTCCTTTTATTATTCTTTTGTTGTGTTATTTAAATATATTTATCATAAAAAATTTTGATGTAAATTCAATATTCAATTTAGTAATGAAAGAGGTTCAAATTTTTTCCAAATAGCTTTCTGAAATTTTTGCATGTTATATTCAAACGTTAAAAAGAAGATTACATGAATTTTTACATATTAATTTTTATAAATACATTTTTTATCGTCTTATAAATTTTTGAGAAAAAAGTTCTTGAAAATTGAATTTTTAACATGGGCTCTCATGGATGAGAGAGGTTCTTAAGTGCCTGAGACTAAAATTTTTGTAAGATAGAATGCAGAAATGAAGCTAAATAAATGCAACTTTAAAAAAAAACAATCAGGGAATCAGAATGCAGGCTGATGACACTCGCAATGGATTTCGCTTTCCTCGTTCGGCGTGCAAAAGTGTCGAACCTCTTTAATAGATTCAATATAAAAATTTGACAATTTAGAGCTGCTTGAAGGCTCGAGGCCCCCCTGCCTCGCGAGGCCCGGGGCTGTAGCCCCCTCTAGCCCTTAGGTTAATCCGGCACTATATATATATATATATATATATATATATATATATATATATATATATATATATACAGGGTGTCCTAAAACTTACGAGAGTTACATAACCATGTATGGTGTAGACTCAAAAAATTGAAATAATAAGACAACAATTCTTAGTCCAGAGGTTAGAGCCCGTTAGAGCCAGAAAATTCAAACGGACGCGTGAAGACTCTGAAAGAAGTCTCTTTTATTTCGATAGCGAGAAGGCTCATTGTGATATATATATATATATATATATATATATATATATATATATATATATATATATATTATCTCGAACTCCGTGTCACCAGTTCCGCGTATATTATACTATATGTATTTCCCATATTACTTTCGTTAATTTTATATCATTTGAATAGACAAGAATTCGGAGGTAATAAGACGACCCAATTGATTTCAATTATAGTCTGCGAGTAATAACTTAAATTTTAAGTTTAAGATTTTTTCTTGCCTCTCTTTTTTTTCTTTTTCGTTACATACATATAGCCTAAAAAGTTTTAAATACAAAGGATGAGTACAGAGCTGAATTCACGTAGAAGCAAAAAAACTTGGAGCCTCGGGTCCTTACGAAGGGTGCTCATACAATACCAGAATTTTTGTTTTCTAAGGATACTCCATTTCAGAAATAATTAGAATGAAAATATTTGAAGCTTTTGGGTTTGAATTCGTGGCTGGGGGCGGTGGGCTATACGAAAATACCAGACATAGAAACAAGCTGAAATTACGTCTCTGGGCACATTGTAATATCAAAAAGCTGGCCTGTAAAATTGCTTATAACAATATGCTATTTTATTTAAATAAAAAAATATAACAAATTTTACACAAAACTTACCGTTCAAATATCGGCTAAAGAAATTTTTTGTCACTGACGTTTTTGCTTTATACACTTATTTATAATAAAAATTTTTTTTTCTACATAAAAGATAATAGTTTTTTATATAATAGCATATTCTATAAATATAATTTTTTACAAATTTTTATAAAAATTTTATATAATAGAATTTTTTGTTTGAATCAGCTTACATGATATTTTTAAGGAATTTTAATATTGGTACGATGTTAGTAAGTTACAATGCTAAAAAATAAATCCTTTTCTTTAAAAAAGAGCCTCATACTTCCGCTGGACTGTGGCTCTGCAGCTTATCATCCCTAAATCAGTTAAATCGATCTAAGTGCTAGATTCAGTCTTTGCTGGAAACCTGTGAATTTCTGATTTTTATGTCATTGTTTAATATTATGTCTCATATTTAATCACGTTGTTTTCTTTTGACACTATTTACTCAAGTATATTTTATAGTAATTTATGATATTTTGAATTTGCAATTGTGTGATTATTATACTTTGATATTTCATTTTATATTTTCAATGATATTATAGAGTATTTTATAAGATTTTTTTGACAATTGAAATAGTGTTTATATAATATATATTGTATTACAATTATTTGTTATAACTATGGAAAGTATTTTCATGTTTTTAATGATATTTTGAATGCATAATGAATACGGAACAACATATATCTTTCTCTTTCTCCCCCTTCTCTTTATGTAACGTAAAAATTTTAAATATATATACTGTTAAGATATAGAAAAATGCTTATATAAGAAGTAGACTATACTTTCTAACGTTATTCACCATTTAAATTTAAAATAAATATCATTACAGTTCACTTTTTAATGTTTACCCGGAAAATAGTTTATAAAATTGGGATATAATTTTTTATCTGAATGTTATTCTAAAATTAGAAAAATTACATAAAAATAAAATATCCATTTTTTTCAGAGATATTTAAATATTTTTTTATACTATAATTTGTTCTTATATGAATCAATAATATATGTAAAATCATAAAATTTGTTAATAAATTTATTCTAGAATTTAAAAAGAAAGTTTTCAATAACCCTAAAGTTATCTCACAATTTACAATTAAATCATTGCTGTTAATATTAGTGTGTCATAAGACATATAATGTAATCTAAATTTATGGTGAACTTACAACATATGTATTATTATGTCTTATTTGTCTTACTTTTCTCTTCATTTTCACCACTGGTCCACTCTTCAGGTCCACATAAAGAATAAAAACAAATAATTTTTCACATTATATTAAATCAGTGAATATTCACTACTTACGCGATGTGGTTTCAATTATACAACGAATTCTCTATTTTATCGAAGAAGATTTAACTTTTTTGCAGTGCTCTGAATTTTATCGGTTTAAATTTACAGAGTATGCTAAAATAAAAATAAAATATACGAGGACATTTAATGAAAAAATTAAAGATTAATATATACGCAGCATACAACATTTTTATTTTTTGTGACAAGAATTTCTCGATATAAGACACAAAGATTACGTGGCTACATCAATATGTTTCAGTTTTTAATCAGATTTTTAACATTATTTAAAAGAATAAATTAATCTTTGAAGTGATCTCTCGGTATATATATATATATATATATATATATATATATATATATATATATATATACAAATGTACTTAAAACACTGACATTTTTATTACAGTTATCTTTAAAAACTTCGAATAATTAATTTCCGAAAATTCTTTCTTATTGCATCTTAGATGGAGCGAAGTTGGGAGCAAGTTATACATAGTCGTTTCGAATCACCCAGCGATTTCTGATGAATAAGATTACATGACAGGTTGTTCAATAGCAAGGATTGTAATAATATTCAAGAAAATGGGTATAAATTATGGAAATCAAATAAAATTCGAGTCTAAATATACAAAAATGTTTTTTTTCTTATATAGAGGGACAGGAGTGTAAAGTGGGATTGTAAAGGGCGTTTCGAGAAGAAAATTTTTTCTTTGCGCAAAGATCTCTGAAACTCCAGCAGAGACTTGAAGAAACTATTATGCTTATCGTCATCGATATGCGCGCACATAATGCAAAACAAACATAATGCGAGTGCTAGAACTTCGCATCGACAAAGACGCGCGTTTAAGATATGCATCTCTTTAACCTGGTTTCATCCTCTCCTCAAAGTATCATTATGACATCCTTCCCAATCCACCCTCCCTTTAACAGCTAATATATATTCTTTTCGCCCTCTATAGCTGCTATATATAGCACGCGCACGTCTTTGTATAACACAGGAGGGCTTGACTTATTGTTTACCATATTGAATGCTCATTACTTTATAACGGAGCTCCTAACAATTTTCTATATTTAAACAGTCCAATCAAAATAGCTCTTTTTACCAAAATCGCGATGTGAAACATTTGTTTTATACCACTGGATTCTTCCGATGTGTGTGCAATAAATCCTATTCGTTCTATCGGAAAGTTACGAATTTTGTTTTTTTTTTCTTCCAAACATCCGCACTGATAAATAATAGGAGTAACTTTGGAACTTTTTTAATATAATAGAATTTTGAACGCAAAATATCAGTCTGAAAACAAAAAACTTCAGTTTTTCTGAATACAAAATATAGAGATCATTAAAATGTGCTTTTTATTCAAACTTTCAATAACGAAGTAAATATGAATATATTTTTCTATACTATAATATTCGTCCTAATATATCTTGACAAAAAATGGAAGAGTGGCTCTGCAAAGGGGTACTCGGACAATTAAAGAAAAGTAGATACTTTTATGTGTTTTGTCGCATCAAATACGAATATCATAGTGAAAAAATGCTATTCGAAAATTTCAGAGGTGAAGACTATGAATAAAAAAAAAACAAAAAAATTATAGCTTTTGAAATTTTTCTTGAAAAATAATGTTTCAAATGAAAGATGAAGACCACAACGAGATACGTATTTTTATTTTTATTATAATGTTTTTTCAATATCACTTTTTTGTAAACAAGTTGATCCAAATAGAACCATTTCGATAAAAGCTCATTACCATGATAATATGATGAATTCGTAAGATTTTTATAAAAATATATTTAAAATATATATTTAAGATAACGAATTTCATAATTGAAATAAATACAATATGAAACATCCATAGTAAAAATCATTATATTAAAAAAAACAATTATGGTTTCTTGCGATTAACTAGGAAAATACTAAACATATAAAAAATATTTGCAACTATAATTATAGCTAACAACCAATATCCTTATTGTTTCAAATAAATATTTACTGTGTATTATATTTTTAGAGAAAAATTAAACCAAGGAACATTTTGACAAATTTCTGGAAGTATTCTAGATATCATCAGTAGTATATCTCATTTAATTAAAAATAATAATTATTCCTTAAAGCTTGGTTAGCATCATTTTTATAGATTTTTTATTATTTGCACCAAGATTTTTCTAATCAGTGATTGAACAAAGAGCATATTTTAATGCTTTTAATGTTTTTCTCTATTTAATGTTTTTCTCTTTTATTGTTATTTTTCAGTGCAACATTTCGTTTTCGAGAAAATTGTGATTTTTTGAAAATAGGTAAATTCGTAACTTTGCGTGAATAAAAAATTTTCCAGTCGAAATTTAGGAATTAGCATATGGGAAAGAACCCAGTGGTTCAAAGAAACTGCTCGATTCATGATTTTGGCCGAGAAAAGCTAATTTGAGTGTACTAGAAAACAAAAGGGCGTGGTCAATGGGGCATGCGATAGGGAGAAAAGTGGGTGATCCCGACATCTGGATAGGAGCGATCCGAGGGTGACTCCAACATATTTATATATATATATATATATATATATATATATATATATATATATATATATATATATGATTTCCTCTTTCTCTGCACGAGTTCGACTCTTTCGTTTAATTTCACTACCGCCTTATTTTCTATTTTTACTGTATAAGTCTTTAACTTCGATGTATAAACTACTCGGCGAAGTGCACATACCATAGCCTCGATAAAAGCGTAAGAGGATTATCCGAATGAGCTCGCGCGCGCGTGTGTGTGTGTGTGTGTGTGGTAGTATACTAGTGAGAATAATTTATGTTTTCTCTGGATCGGAAATCAATTTTTTATAGGTCGGTATGCCTACTGAGCCCGAAAGCTGACAACATGTAGGACTGGCTCTCGATTTTTGAATTTTATAAGCCTTGTGAGGTGTTGACTTTTACCCAAAATCCATAGGTATAGCATATTGAAAAAATTATATTTTATATATATTTAGGTTGTACTTAATATATAGTGATTAAAAGTAACTAATCCACAAATAGAAAAGTCACATTGTAATATAAACTAACATTATAATATAATATAAAGCAACTGTAATTAGGTAAAGGTGGTGGGGACAGTCACATTGTACTTTACTAATAAAAACAATTTTTTCAGCTAATTAAAATTTTTATTTCAGATTAGTCTACGGGGTTGATATTAAACAAGAACAGTCTGACTGTCATTATAATTGTTGATTAATTATATTGATGTGTATTAATATTAGTATAAATATGTGTTGATTTCATTGTATATTATTTTTAATTTAATAGGACTGTAAGATCGATAGAAATATTTATTAATTTTATCTAAAAGCAGTCGACATAAGCACAATTAAAGTATTTTAAACTAAAGGAGTTTAGTTTCTCAGGATGAATCGTAGAGGTTTGAAACGTCGGATACGAAAGGAGAAAATAAGGTGGTAGGTGCAGTCAGGTTGTCCTTCACTAACAAAGAATATAGTTTATTATTTTTATTATTTTTAATCTTATTTAATATAATTTTTTTAATATAATTTTTTCATATAATTTTTTAATCTAATTTACATTTAGTAATAAGTTTTATTTCAGATTCTTCGGGGGTGATAATAAACAGGAACAGTCTGACTGTAATTATTTTTGTTATAATATATTATAATATAAAGACTGTAAGACCGATCAAAATATTTATTAATTTAATTAAAAACAGTCGACATAAGTATAATTTTTAATAGAAAACTACTAATGTTTAAATAAAAATATAGGTATTCATATTATTTAAGAGTTCACTGTTTAGAATATATTATACTTTCGAAAATACACGAATAGCAAAAAATCAAACTTTTTAAAAATAAACTTCTGGGCAAACTCTGTCCACCATGATATATGACTTATATATGTGCAACTGTAGAGAAGGTTTTGTAATTATTAATATAAAAACTAATATAATACCGTCTTCAATTAGTTTCATTAAGAACATTCTATGATGCACTCTGTACATAACATTTTGTAAAGATACGATTTCGAATCCGGCATTTATACTTATAGATTTATAAAGAACTGCATATAAAAGCAAATTTTGTTTATTTGTAGTGAAATGTGTAATTTTAGGTTATAGATAATTGTGTCAAAATACTCAATTTTACTAAACTGTAAAAAAGTATACAAGTTATAAATCTTCGCATCATACGTATTTGTTTTAAATAAATCGCACAATTTTAATTAATCTAATGGTCATACATGACCATGATATTAGTATAAATCGATTTTGATCGCGCTGTCTAAACTAACTGCAAAAATCTGTCGGAAAGACTAAAAGGAAATATATATGTATGTATGTATGTATGTATGTATATATGTATGTATTTATGTATGTATTTATGTATGTATGTATGTATGTATGTATTTATGTATGTATTTATGTATGTATGTATGTATGTATATATGTATGTATGTATGTATGTATAATATATATATATATATATATATATATATATATATATATATATATATATATACATAGTTGAAATTAACATTCGAGTCACTTATTGTTTCCCAGGTCAATGAGTAACAGTTCGTGAACTCCTGCTAATGCCCTGAGCATTATTTTAGACTTATTCGAACAGAAGACACGTTGACCGAATTCACGAGACAGATAAAAAAATCGAGTAAGCCATTCAAACGTGCTCTTCATGTATTATTACTTCTAATGCTGATTCTTCTCAATTCTCAATCGATTATTCGAGTTGACTACGGTTAACTCTTCTCGGCTCTTTATTCCGCGATTTTTAATTCTGATCCTTTTATCATTACTTCGAGCACATTGCTTTAATAAGGAGTTAAGAACGGATAGAAAGAAATAATATTAAATAAAAGAAAAACTATTAAATATTAAAAACAAAATAATAAAATAACACGATACTAACAAAAATAAAGAAAATAATAATAAAAAAAGTTAATAAGTTGCATGAGTTGCAAGCGGCCGAATCAATTATTAATAATAATCTTTTTCATTAGCTTGTTTCATAATTTAAATGTGTGTGTGTGTGTGTGTGTGTGTGTGTGTGTATTAAATAATATTATTAAAAATGTTAATTTCATAATTATTCTAGAACCTCTGCATTTCAACAAAACAAGCCCATTCAAATTTTTCGTCGTAGTTCAGTTATTCACTGTTCGATACAAATCTTGAACTGAAATTGATTGATATAAGAAGATTCAGAAAGAAGTCGGATCCTCTCAAAAGATATGACACACGATAAAATGTTGCGGTTCAAGGCAGTCTTTTCTACGTGGGCGCTGCTAATGCTGTGTTTCAGCTTCGTTTATTCGAAAAAACTTAAACTCCGCCAATTGAACGTGGTAAGGAATGCATTTAATGTAAGAAAAAAAGGAGTCAATTACTGAGAAAAAACAGCCTTATTACGTTTATTTTTAAATAATTAAAATGTATTTATATAGAGTAGTAGACAGCTTTTTTATCATAATTTTCGGCAGAATCGACTTATATCTTCATTGTATTTGTGTTCGATTTAACTTACATTATATATAAATATCTATTAGCGTGAGTTACAGTGAGCTTTAATTATTATTGTATGTCTTGCACACAAATTGAAATGAGATTGAACGTGGACTGAATTAGAATCATGTTTTTGATTATAAAAACTTAACTTATGCATGCAGACGTAAGTGAGCCTTGTTGCTTTCTTTTTGGTTTATAAATAATAATAATATTTCATATAAATATAAAAATTCATACCTGCGAGATAACATTTTATACGATATATATCGATGTAATAAAGAAATAATCGGAATACGTATAGCGTTCTCACGCGAGCATTATTCTAATTGTATAGCTGAATTAAGCAATATTTTTTGTTACGTTATAGGTGTTTAGACATGGCGATCGTACACCCGAGACCTTCCCGGAGAAATTCCCCAACGACCCCCACATGAGGGATTCGTTCTACCCATTTGGCTCTGGTGGCTTGACTAACGTAAGACCGTTATGTTAAACAATTGATCATCCTTTATTTAGTTCTTTTTATAGTATACATGATGACTCATTTTATCTTGTACTTGTGCACGCGGAATGATTTCGAAAATCAAGAGTTTTGAGGAAAACATGTACAGAAGGCCAAATTTTCAGCAAATTAACGGACTGTTTAAATAACTATCCCAAATTTATGTATAGGACTTTAGCAAGGCTTCGCAAAGCTAAAACATATATATATATATATATATATATATATATATATATATCTAGATATATATATATATATATATATATATAGTTTCTTTTTCTAAAAGCTGACTTTTTTATTGTTTAGATTACTTTCAAACATGTGTTCAATTTTTATCACACGTCTCTTAATTGAATCCATTCTTGTTTTTGAACTGACGATGGGTCTTGAGAACAACTCTGATACAAAAAGTAATCAGTTGAAGCTGTAAAGGAAGTGACGAAAATCGGGACAGCTATTATCGAACAGCCCTTTTAATGTTCTAGAGGATTATAATTTTTTTTAAGTTTTTTTCTTAAATCGTTTAATTCTGGACATACTCCATGTGTGTAAATTACAATATATTGCATCGTCCCGTATGCTAATATATAGATATATAGACATTCATCGCTTTGTCTGTGCGCGCGTCTGTAGGAGGGAAAAATGAGGATGTACCGTTTGGGTGAGGTCTTGCGCAGCAGGTACGGCGAATTTCTTGGCACTGAATACGAGGATAGACGACTGTTCGCTGTCAGCTCGGATGTACTCAGGACGAAGATGTCTTTGCAGCTAGTGCTGGCCGCTCTCTACCCAGCCTCCATCTCTGCGTACAGGTGGCATTCCCAGATCGATTGGCAGCCAATACCGACCCGCTACTACGAATTTCAAAACATATTTTTCAACGGGGAGAAATGCGACTTGTAAGTTGCACGCTTAAATATTATGTTTCTGACAATTTCGCTGTTAATAATGCTATAAATTGATTTTAATTTAAATACAAATTACATAAGGTATAATTAAATACTTCAAAATTTACAAAAGTGTATCATTACTTTGAATTAGTATTTTACATACGAATGGAAAATTAAGTTTTAATGTCCAAGTTTTAATTTATTTTCGAAAAAATAACGAGTTAGATACATGATAATAAATGGGGTCTTTTCTTGTATAATATTATAGAAAAAGTTTAGAGTGTGTTTAAATGTAATAGAAATAGTGAGAAATAATTATAATTCATTCTTATAGATATTCCGGAAAAATACAATTATATAATGGATTACTTTAAACTGTAAAATGTTCAAGCTTATAATTATTCAAGATTGTTCATTGAATAAATAACTGAAAAGGCAATATTTATGCTTTCTTACTGCCATTGTAATAATTTGTTATAATTTCGGAACTGGAGCACTGAATAAAATCAATTCATCAAATAATTTAACTTATAGATATAAATATAATTTAGTATCAATCTATACTGAGATTCGTTACAGTTTGTCGAATTTACATGAACCCGGAATTCCAAATATATTACCATTTCTTTAACTTAAAGAGAACAATACAAAGAAAAAATATTTTTTGAACTTTATAATCAATCAACTAAATTTCTGTATACTTTCATATAATAATTAACTAATTAACTGCAACTATTTCAAACCATATATCTTATAGATTCATCGAGGAATACGCTAGAATTTATAATTCGTCTGCAGCACAAGAAAAATTAAAAGAGTTACAGCCATTTTTAGACTCATTGCAAGAAAAAGTGGGGAAGAAATCCCCATTAAATTTAGACGATATGCCAATTTTATGGAATAATCTAGAGATTGAAAAAGGATTGAATATGAAAATGGAACCATGGATGGATGAAGTATTAGCAGATGAAAGATTAGCAAAGGTGAAAATACTTTTTTATGAACTTAAAATGTTCAATGAGTTATTGAGGAGATTATATACAGGTAAGTATTTAAAAATATATCTTACAAAAAAGTTAATAAATAATTATTTATTTAATTATCAAAATAATATATAATAATAAATATTTCTACTAGGAGTTCTAGTTCGTCGTATCAATGAAGACATGATCAAAGTACAGAACAAAACAGCAAATTATGATCTAAAGGTATCGTTATACAGTGGTCACGACAAAACCGTAGTTGGCTTCCTTCGAGCACTCAATTTATATGATAAGACTTATTTTCCTGAATTCAGTAGTGCTGTGATAGTGGAACTCTTATCCGAAAACGATGAGTATTATGTAAAGGTGAGATATCCAAGAGCAAAAAATTAAATTACAAAAAATATATCAATCATGAAGCATTGATTACTTTCCATTTGCAGATATTGCATTATTTAGGTATTCCAGAGGAAATAAAAACTTTAACTTTTCCGGGCTGCGATACACTTTGCCCTCTAGAAGAATTTTTAAAGTTAACGAAAGAAGCGCAAATATTGGATGAAGAACTGACTTGTAAAATAAACACTCAATCTTACTTTGATGAATAGAATTTAATACTTTTCGACAAACAAGAAAAATGTCAACTGTCATTATATATACTTAATATATTTACCAATTTAATACATACCCATACAATTTATAAAAATATGCTATTGAGAAGGATTATTCACTTCGAAAAATAATCGAAACGCAAACCTACGCGGTAATGCAATGAAAATGTCGTGCATTTTTTCCATTCGTCAGTTTCGGAGCGCAACATCGGCAACATATAAAGAGTAAGAAAAGGGATAGAAAATTTTCCAAAATTGATTTCTATGGGAGATTTTGATTGTTGGCTATATTGAAATGGACATTACGGGGGCGGGAGATGCTTGGGTGTGGTTAAAGGCTATATTTATACAAGGGACTAGTAAGTAGCATTACAAAATAATAAACTATTACGAATAAGCTTAATTAAAATTTTAGTTTCATCCAAGATCGACGTATGATATAGATTAGTCAAATCGATTTGTCTAAATTCGTCAATTGTTCAGCCATAACGATAAAGAGATATCTTCCATTAACGAAAATGAAAATTCAGGAATACAAGCCATAAAATAGCAAATGTCAGAAAATACGTTTCAAAAGTATAAAATACTATTGATTCACAAACAATAGCTACAAACTAAAAAATAGACGCACATACGAATAATTATAGAATGATCGACTAAATAATTTATAAGTCCTTGCTACAGCTTGCCGTTTTATTCAATCTGATATACGGATTATATTTATCAATAAATTTTTAATTTATATCAAAATCTAAATTAATTACAATAAATTACATGAGGGCAAGAAAGTGGTAAAAATCAGTAAAATCCGGCTATATACTTTATGGTAGCCCCCTATAATATCAATTAATCATAAATATAAAAAAAGTATGGGCATTTCTGACACAGGACATAAATACGTGCACTCGATCTTTTTTATATAAAACCTTCTCATACTTCAGCATATCGGGTTGAAAATAGGAATTTCCATTTAAAAAAATCAAGTTGACCTTCAAATGATTTGAACTTTTATTCTCTAGGTTATGACCAATACCAATACAAAATGCTCCCCCCCTATAAAACTTTTAAATTTAATATTTCTTGACATTTACCATAGTTACCAAAAATATTTTTTTTGGGCCATTAAAATGAGATATCCTGTATATATAAGGAACTTAAATAATTATGAAAACTTATTATTTATAGATATTTAATTAATATGCAGTTTATTTCAAAATATACACGTTAATATTCGATTTTTTAAAAATGATAAATAGACAAAATTAACAGAACTTCAATTAATACGAATTATGGCTTTCATTATTAATGTGAATATAAAAAGTATATTTTTTATAAGCATCCATCAAATTGAAGACTTACGTCGTTGAAAATATATCTTTAAGTTGGAATGAACTACGAATCATATCTATAAAATTTCTTATAGTTCTTCAAAACAAGTTTCTTTGTTGAAATCCAATCCTCGATGGTTATAATACTGCGACTGACCCCTTTGGTGCCCGAATGGCTCTTTCCCCAAATTCGGTTCGTTTAGCTAAGTAATAATTATATTTCTCCAACATTCTTTAAATATTTTTATATCGTTGTATTTTATAGATTTTTACCATGTATCGAAAACAAATTTCCATGTCTGCCACAGTTACAATGTGCAAATTCTATAAATGAACAAATATTAGAATTCTTTAATTGCGAAATTTATGGAGTCAAATTTTTTAACATAAAAAAGAATTATTATACAATTAGTAGTTAGTATGGAAATATCAATGTCACAATTATCTTATAAAATTCAAATTGAAAACTACTAGAAAACAGTAAGTTTAGATATTCTTCGCATTTAAATAATTTTTATAAAATTGAAAGTTTGAAAATCGAATTGAAATTATCCTAAAGGATATAAATTCTCGTCGTATGTAAGAAGCCGGTAGGAGAACAAAAGATGGGTACCATTCGATAACTTCCCGAACACTATAAGAATATCCGCTGCTGTACAAATCTCGGGCACGTATAATACACGATGACCGAACGATGAAAAAAATCGAAGTCCCACTTCAAGGGAGAGGGGCGTGTCTTGTACAAATTACTATTATAGTCGATCGGTCTAACCTGGTCTAACTGTATTTACACGCGCCTGGGTCACGCAAATTAGGAGCTGGTGGGCTCGGCAATGCCGACATAGGCGCCGATGACGAATGAAATATTATTACCCCCGAGACACCGAGAGCTTTTTGGGAGGGTAGGTTTAATATATGTGTGTAGTAGGGCGCACGCACGCTACACTCGGGATGCTTCTTTTTTTACATACAATAATCTGATAATACGTGCGGTTTCGTGAGACCGGTACTCTTTGAACAGGTATGACGCCCGAGTTTGAGAACGAAAATCACGTATTGAAAGACTCGGGCCGTGAGCCCCGTATTATTTCGTTTGCGTTTTCAAGTCATGGTAGTGCGGCTTGTATAGTATGGTTCTATTTCGGATTATAGCTTCAATTTTCAAGATATCGAATATCATAATTTTTGATTAACTAAAAAATAATTTTTTAAAATAATAATAATAAATTATTGATGATGGAAAGAAAGAATTGACAGAATCTTATGGATTACTGGTATAGAAACTTTGCTTGCAACTACTGTGACGAACTCCAGAACAAATCAGCTTTCACAGTCAATGTTATGTTTTTTAAAAGAAGAAGATTTTTTTGAACAAAAAAAGTACATTTATCGATCATAGTTTGATGTTGTTAAATAAGTAAGATTCGAAATTGATATAATGAAAATCAGAAACAATTAAAATAACTAATTTTTTATGTATATACAGATAGAATCGAATGGCTATGGATTTGTCAATTAGCGTGATTTATGCTGGAATGCTACCAATGAGGATACGATATTTCCTAATAATTCAAAAGATTTAGAAAAAGCTACATTATTTAAAGAGATGGTGCAAACAAAGTAATTTCAAAGTTAGTATAACTAGAATTCATACAAAGCCTTTGTAACATACTGATGTAAAATTGTTAGAAACTATATCCAGATTCTCTGCTGTAATAAAATGAGTGTCCTTTTTTATCTGTACGAAAGAAAGCGCATTTTCTATAAAAAATGATATGATAAAAATTAAACGATACAATAATAGAATATTTATGAATCGTGTTTAAATTACGAGATATGATAAGGGAGGAAAGAGAGTCAAGCATATTTTTACGAGCTCTTTTTATCAGATAAATTTGTATAAAAATAATATTTAAAAATCTGATAAGTGATAGAAAAGGAGTTGAAGACACAAAAGTAATCTTCTATGTAAATTGGATACAAGTCCTTATCCTAGTACGATTATAGTAAATTTTAGATATAAATAAATTTTTATAAATAGTTATATTAGAAGTAAAAAACTTATGAACGCTAATATTTATTAAGTGTCTAAAAAAATATTTAGCATTTTATTGTGAAATAAATTTTATTTAATATCTTGCATAATATTCTTCAGAAAATTCTAATTTACATTAATATATTATTACATTATTTTTTACACATTTATTTTTATCTTTATTCTTCCACACATTGTTTATATAAAATTAGGGTTCGGATAATAATAATTAGGTTTTCATTATGATTTTTTTTATTACTTTCAACTTAGTCTGTAATGTTTTTTAATTGATCAATTCTAAAGAATAAAAAGAGCTTATATGAACAAAAATATATGTAAAATAATTAAAAACTTCCATTTTATCCAAGCTAATGATCAACGCATGGATTATTTTTTTTACTAATTAGTTATTAGCTATTACTATATATGTACTCCGCAACAAAATTATCGTATCAAATTTTTTCATCGAAAAATTATGAATTTTCAAATCATTGTAACCCGGTCAATTTCTATCATAATGTGATTTTATTTTATTTTGTAGAGAATTATGTGTAATTTTAGAAAAAAAATATCCGAATACTGCGAGATAATGCAACATTGTTATTTTTTAATCAGGCCTATAAACTTTTTTTTCTTAAAAAACGCAAGAATTTGTATATTACAAACAATTTTTTATCAAACACACAAAAATACCATATTAAATTACACTTTCTAACGAGTATTTTAAACAAAAGTCGTTCCTGTAGAAAGTTTGAATCCTAAATATACAATTTTACAGATATTTCTATATTTTCAGCATCCGCATTACTCAATACGTACCGCGAGGAGATTGTTGGTCGGACTTACCCATTATTGTGGCACTGAAAGGATTGATTTGACGTCGCCTCGAGGTGAGAGTGCGGACAATGGGAGAAGAAGGAATAAAGAAATACAAGTCTTTTTTTTTCCCTTTTTTTTGATAATGCCCCGCGGGAGATATACAAGCTATCCTAGCTAAGCTTATTCTTATTTCATTCAACTGCGTTTAATGCACGGGCGGAGGGTGACGGAGAGAGGGAGAGGGTGTGGGGGGGATAGGAGATAGATAGCACGACCCTATCTCTATCCCGCACGGCTGGCCGAGGAGGACCAGAGCTCGATACGGTTCGGGAGGAAGAGAGAAAAGAGAGAGAAAGAGAGAGAGAGAGAGAGAGAGAGAGAGAGAGAGAGAGAGAGAGAGAGAGAGAGAGAGAGCTGGCTGCAGGAGCCAAGCTGCCGGGCGGAGAGAGAGAGAGAAAAGGTAGAGCGCGCGCGGTCCACCGCCACTATCCCGTACGCCTGGCCACAGAGAACCAGGCTGCCAGATGAAATTACAACCGATTTTCCCATACATTGGAATTCTATGAAGACGTAAAACCTCGTTTATGAACGTCCCGCTGTTAGTCTTGGAGATGAAATAATCAATAAATCGGATTGACGGTTCATTGATATCCCACCCTATACCATAATGGATCCTCCACCAAATGCTCGAATTTGATTCACGTGATTTGGTGCAAATTGTTATGGTCTACAATGCCAAATTGGAAACCGAGAACCATCTGTAAAAACACGTATCTCCATTCTACAGTTGTCCAAGGTCGATAATTACGGGCGTAATTTAGACAAGCTCGTTCGTAAACAGCTTGTAAATTAAGAATTAAGCACTCAGCCACGAATTCGTGGTTTCAAACCCCTTTCGTGAAGGCGTCCCCTTATCGTCTGAACGCTAATTCGTCTGCCTAGTAAAATATTCTTCCCAATTTGTTGCTCAACCTGCTTTGGATTTCGAAGGTTTTCATTAACAACATTGTCTTGACCATCTCAAAATGATGGGCAAAATAGAGTTCTTTACCAATAACCTCGAAACTATATATATATATATATATATATATATATATATATATATATATATATATATATATATATGAGGGCGGATTGATAAGTTTCCGGCCTGAACAAGAAAAACAACGTTTTTAAGAATTTTTTTTATTTCTCAACATAATCTCCTCCCTACTACCAATCAAAGTATCAGTTCAGGGAAATGGTTTCATCAATTTAATCAAAATCTACAATTTAAAAAAAGAATTCGGTTCGGATAGAAATCTACAGTGAGTTGCAATTTTGTCAATTAATTTCTTGCGTTTGGCCTCACTGCGCTTACAATAATATCGATGATGTGAGAGGTGCGTTATCGGCGTCGTCGTCGTCTACCTGCAACTTCTACTAGAAACGAGTAATATTCACCCCTGCTTTTACATATTATATACAGGTTTTCTACGGCACTGTTGTAAGCATTAAGCAAAACTCATGAAGTCCCAGTTTCACGCAGTTTTGGCATAAGTGTATATATACACACGCTTGCGCGTACACAAACTGAGCTCATAAAAAGATACGGCTGACGCTCGAGCGATTATGGCTCGGTTATTCAGCACACATGCGGAGTGCCGACTCCACCAACGGCGACCCTGGAATCTTTATAGGAGGTATTATATTTGAAAATCTATGCAGACAAAAGTTGTGTATGTGTGCGTGTGCCGCGCGTGTTATTGTCTAATACGATTCTCTGGCAACGTTTTGTGATCTCTATTATATACCTAGATCGGGGGCAGCGGGCGCAGCTGATGCGTAAATATTGCAATTCGGCACGCGCGCGGATCATCCGCCTTGCGCCGCGCGTGGGCGAGACTCGGCAGAGCCGCGGGAGATTTTCGTTGTTGCCCGCTTTATAAAAATACACGCACGTTTATATAGTTTTGCTTATTATTGGTTCGCTTCGGTCGCTCGTATTTGTGCATTTCAATTCAGTTAAATAAGTGTATGTATGTATTAGGATCTTTGTGTTAGGTATGTTTGTGTTAGGAGAATAAATTGAAAGTATAGAATTATATAATATAACCTAAAGGCGAGGGGATTTACCTAGACGATGGAGGTCCAATGAATCACAAAATTTTCGTATGATTATGAAAATATTACTGATTATGAACAAATTAATTATTTAAAAGATATTGTAAGCGAGGCTCTATATTGAGAATTCAAACTTATTGTAATGACCTATCGTGACTAAAATTTAAATTACAGACAAATACTCTTTGCATGAAATATATAGTTATCAATTTTAATGAAAATTGCTAACTTATTATTAAAAGTAATTCCTATGTAATCTGGAGAATTACAGTTATAAGAAATTACGAATATACAATTTCAATTACTTTTCGGGATTACAAGAACACTTATAGAACTTCGTCCGCAGTATATGCATATGTCAAATATTTCTAAATTGAGTGTAAAATTACATAGTATAGTATTAGTACACGTATATACTATTAGATGAGTAAATATCATGCAAATATATAAAAGCTGATTATATTTTTCACCTACAGTATTACATTTATGTTGCCGCTTGTAAATATCTCACTATTCCTGAAGATTTTAATATATGATATCAGTGATCTTCACCTAGACAACAGCCATGAAGCTAATACGCTGTCTTTATACAGTATTTTTATACAATATTTAATTTAAAAATTACTTGAGAAAGAGGTTTACCTTTTAGAAATGCTCGTTGATCATGATTATTAGGTTAAAATCAAATATAGAGTTTAAAAATATATATAATATTTTTTTAAAGAGCAATTGACACCATAGAACTAATGTTTAAACCGTGTTTTGGTTCAACCCTTTTATAATTAATTGGGTAACCCTGCTTGAGTTTTTATTTATTACCTGTAGTTCTCTTTATTTTTCTACTGAAAATCTTTAGATTTAACATAGGTCTCTCTATCTTTCCTTGGCTTTACAGAGCGAGTGCTGCCGAATATAGAGAGTAAATTATTTTCGAGTTTGTTTTCATGTATTGAATATGTTCTTAAACTTTCAATATCAATTTTCTCAAAAGAGCATTTTTTTAATCGATATACATGCGATAACTTTTGATATAAAGCAAATAATAAGGCTATTTGTAGAAATGGAGAAAAGAAAATCTTTTGTGCGAATGTATTTTTTTGAGCAGATACATATAACAAGTATTCTATATTTTTTATGCTTATATTTAAGAAACTTATTAATTATAATATGTCTTCACTTTTTAAAAGCCTGCCTTAAAATGTTATAATATTCATTTATTAACCATCGAAAATTTATTATCGTTACACGGAGTTCGCACATATATGAATTGCCCACGAGCTTCCATAATTATAAATACGACCCTGACTAAAATAATTACCACAGAAATTATTTGTATAATTAAAATATTGTTCTGTCACGATAATTTAATGTTAAATATATTATAACAATTATGACGATAATAAAGTAATTAAACAAACCATATAATTCAAAATTTCATTTTCATATAATACCTTCTTAAGAATAAAAATACTTTTAAACAAATAATCAATTTATAAATAATACACGCTTGATTAGTCGGATTGTCTATTACTAAGAAAAGTTATAATTTTGATATTATTATTTCAAATTTTATGTTTCAGATTCTACAGGGCTAATTGTAAATATAAGGATACTCTGACTTGCATTACGATATTATCTGATTCTATTAACATAAAAAAAGACTGTAAGGTCAATCAAAATATTTATTAGTACATGTCAAAATTAGGAAAAGTTAGGATAAAATTTAAACATCAAATCGTCGATAAAATAAAAAAGAAATAAGGAATAACTAACTTTTTAAATATAGTTTTTTATAATGCGGTATTTCAATATTCTTCAGAATCATATAATAAATTTTTCTACAACATTTTCTGTATCAACTTTTATTTTAAATATATATCTTTTCGAAGAATTAATCAAGAGCAAAGGAAAAATTTTTTTAAGAAAATTTTACTCAATATATTTGAATTAATTTTTCAAATTATACTCGTTTAAAAACTTATAATCAAAACTTTATTATCAAATAGCAAACTAGCCTCCTATAAATTTATGTTGTAAATCTACATGTGGAATATAACCATAGAAGGAAAAAAATTTTGTGTAATTTTAAGAATCTATAAATTCTTTGAGACAACCGTTATATTAAATTACGCCTATATTAATTATAACCGAGGCTTTTCTTTGCGCGCGTGCGTTTCTAAATTTATAAAAAAAGTAAGATAAAAAACCCACCTCGATTAGCATTCTGTCAGCGCACGATATCATTATTTTATTCAATGTCGCGTTATACATACATCTATATATATGGCGCCGGTATATCAGACACACTGAAGGTCGTCGACGTCTGATCAAAAATTCGAGGTATAATGCTCGTTAAATGCAAACCCGCTGCACATCATCAGCGAATCGTGAAAAATTATCGTATTATAGCGATAAAACACTGTTTAACATTTGATGCAGGATTTCGTTCGTTATATTTCGATTTTTTTTATTCGACGCCGTATGGTAATTAATGCGCATCGACTTTACAATATGAGACAAAATGGATTAAAAAACAATGTAAGCTATTGCGACGCAAGGTAATTTATTTTCTAACACTATAATAGGAAACTTATGTAACGTATGAATAGTCTTATTCATGTTTCCTATCTGTAAAAGTAAGGTCGATGAATTAGGCAGAAATAACTTTAATTGTTTTTGCTTATTTCATATTCACGCTTCTTTCATATGACGAAAACTGAAATAATGTATATAAGTATTAACTACTTTAGTGTACGCCGATCGCAGCCGATTCTTGCATCCTCCTTGACCAGCGGCGGCGTAGTGGGATGCAAATGAGAGGGTTTCTCATTATTACCAACAAAAAAGGCCAGCAAGAGTATGAGTGCGTCACTGAATGAAAATAACAATAACAGCCATGAGATATTTTAATTCAACTTTAGGTGCTTATACTTAAAATATTTATTCAATTGTTGTACTATATTTTATAATCCAATCACATATATAAAAACACATACATTTAAATGAAACGCATAATATATTTAAAAAATGAAAAAAATTATCTTTCAAATAGGTTTATTTCTCTTAATAATTACAATACATGTATTTTATTAAGAAACATTACTATATCATATATCATAGGTAAATGATTATTCGCATTTTTCATATCATACAAAATAAATTATATCTCTGAATTTTAGCAGCTGCAGGTCTCTTTAACAATACCTTTTCGATGATGTCAAGAACATTCTGTGATCCATCTTTTGCTTACCAATATTGTCATTTTGTGCTTAAAAATATTCCTCTTTTCTACAATATCATAAAAATAAATTATCCTACCAAAAGTGATTAAAATAAGAATAATAGCTTTTGATGTTACTAAATTAATTCAAATCAGTCACTCGCATCTGATGTTAATAGCCTCCTCGGAAGTCACGCTCTAGAGTCAGAAGGATTTCGTTGTATTTTCAATAGGCACCAATCCACTAAAATTTTTTAAACATGTTTGCTCTTGATTTTCAACGCCAAGTTTCAAAATGGAATGCCAAAAAATAGTATATAATTTCTTTTATTTACAGTTGATTATTTACGACGCTGTCGAAACGAGACTATTTCTTATAATAAAAATAGAAAGTGTTATGATTATTAAAGTTTTCTCAAGAAATCATCGATCTTTGATAAAATTTAAAAAGATTAACTAGAATTCGAGATACTGCAGATTGAATCAATATATAGGTAGAAAATTTATTCTTATGGTGTGCTTTGTATTTTTGTATTTATTATACAGAAGGTCTTATTTTGAAGCTTGAGACTTAAAATCAAAAATTGTATTATGTCGACTGTTCTGAATTCAATTATTAAATATTTTTATCGGTCTTACAGTCTTTATAATATAATATATTAGCTAAAGAATTAAGAAGCTTAGGAATTACTTGATGACAATATGTATTAATATTTATTTAAAATAGTGTTTTTTAAAAACTTATAAAAAATATAATAAATTATCAAAAAAAAACACATTAATATTTTATTTGTTTAAAAATTGATTGTTTTAAAACTGATATTTTTCTTTTAGCTCTAACAAGTTACATAGAATTATGTCTTGATTCTTAACATTTTTACTTGTTAAGAAAAACATTGGGCTTTCTTTCCTCGTCGTGACAAAATCTAGGTTGTTCGTGCCGTGTCTGTCCTTCACACATAAAATACTGTGAAAAGCAATGCCTCCTCCCAAGCCTAGCGTTTTATTTTTAAATTAATTTTATTTTTCATGCAAAACGGGTTGTTCGACGTGTAGCATAGAAACTAATATAGAATATCTTAAGGTTCAGGGAATGGAATGCTATCATACAAATATTCCCGATATAATAAGTCATGGTAGCAGATTGGTAATGTTCAGTAGAAATCAATACGCGTTTTGGATGCTTTCATATAGTTGGTACAATCATGATATTTGGGACACCCTGTAGAAATAATTAAATCTAGGAATACAGACATGTGAATATAGCTTTTACTATGATATAAAAGTTATTTTAAATGAATTCTTAAATGAACGAAGAATTGGTTTTCAGTATGTTATTCTAAATCATTTTGATTAAGAGAGTTTAAAACAAGAAGATTTGCGAATACCATGTTATATATATATATATATATATATATATATATATATATATATATATATATATACATATATATATAGAGTAGAACAAAAGTAACAATAATTATGAAAAAATTTTCAAGACCACATTATTAGAGAGAAGAGCTCATAAAAAAGTTGTCGGGTTTCGTCAATGACCTTAAGTTTGGTGCTGACTTGGAGGTTAACTTTCAAACTTTAGAAAGATGTTAACATCAACTTCCATTTCTAATAAAGAAGATGATTGGTTTTGATAGCAATAAGTTTACAGATAACACGCTATGGTATATTTTTATATAAAAACAAAAACACATTAAAAAGTTCGTTTGATTCCCCAGTCCAAACTAAGAAGTTTTCGTTTCTATCGTTTCTTCAAGAACTTAATTGTAAAAACGCATTGCGTTTATCAAAAAAATCGTTACATTTTTTTACTTTTCTTTTCTTCTAATTGATCTTTTTTAGTTTTGGAGAAAGTTTTTTGGTGCGGAGACCTCTATAAAGATTATACTATACACTTATTAGATTTTATATGCGACAACAAAATAAGAAAAGTAAGTTTATCTTCTGATCGCCCTTAGATAATGGACCACAACTGGAAAACACTAACGAAACTTAACCTTTTCTGCTCTTTTTGAATCCGGGCTCAAAAATAGATATATTACAAAAATAAAAGTTGACCCTAAAATGACCTTTATGTCAATGTCAAGATCATCAGTCAATTTTTTAATGAAATCCTAAAACTTTTCTATGATACTTTTTGATATAATAATACAGTACTTTAAGGAAGTATTCAGGGTTATCTTGTTAATTCTGTTACACCTGATATACACACACGCGCGCGCGCGTGCTCGCTATGTTTGCCTGCTCTCTCTCTCTCTCTCTCTCTCTCTCTCTCTCTCTCTCTCTCTCTCTCTCTCTCTCTCTCTTTCTCTCTCTCTCTCTCTCTCTCTCTCTCTCTCTCGCTCTCTCTCTTTCTCTCTCTCTACCTCTGTGCGAACGCACGCGCACGCATGAGTGTATGAAATCTCATAAGTGTATTAGGCTCTACTCCGCGTAGGCTGATGGAAAATAAATTACTATACAGCTAAAAATATATAGCGACCAAGATAACTGATCCGATTCGATCCGCCTTCATTATATACTTTCGTTCCTTCGTGCAGCTGCTGTGTTACATATATTATATATAACAGCTGTATATATATGTATATATATATATATATATATATATATATACATACATAAGCACACAAGGTCATTGCGGCTCTCTCGCAATGCTCGTGATCGGTTCGACTCTCTCGTTGGCTGATGCGTGATCGCGCACACCCCTGCAGCACGAAAGTTTTGGCAATATCGTTTCGTTCAAAAGCCGTACGTATGAGAAAGAGGAAGCGGAGCAGAATGAAAAAAAAGCAAGGTAAATTACCGAGGCGAAAGGTTCTACTGGCCATTTAACGGTTATACTTAATGGTTCAGAGGCTATTTTAACCAATTAAACAAAGCTCCCTATACTCTATGCATGTTATAGTCCATCCGGTTTGACCTACTTCGGTTGCGCGAAACGACGGCTCCGCGACGTGGAAAACAATCTTAAGCCACTGATACGCAGACCTTTCGCAAAAGTAAAGAACAGTGCGCGGTCGAAAAGCGGAGCACCTGTGGGGCTTCTCCCTCTCTCGCTCTCTCGCGCTCTCTTTCTCCTTCTCTCTTTCCCCCCACTTCTCTCTTATATGTATATTAGACGCAACATGTGCGAGGCAGTCACCTTCAATTTCTTTTAATTGGAAATTGTATTAAAAATGCTGTACAATGGTCGTGTTATAATTATGAGAAATAAAAGATAACAGATTGGTAACTCAAACATTAAAAAAAAAAATAAAGAAATATTTTTATTCTAATAAGATAAATTCAGAAAAAAATTTTCCAACAAAATATTTTGTATCAAAGGAACTGCTTTTACAGAACGTTACTTCGACTATATAGCAAAAGTACATGAATCCCCTCTAGCATTTTATGTTTCTGATGTGGTTTTCTTCATTTATCATAGAGGAAATAACATTGGAATTTTAGAATGTTTGTCCGAATTGCATAAATCTTTAGGATCACATCTAAAATATGATATAAATCAATTGAACAGGATAATAGGAGTTCTCTTTTAATCTATGTTTACGATCAAGCTTATTATCGTAAAAAAGTATTGTATATATGCAAATCGCATCTCCTGTTTCAGAAAAGTGTATTCGAAGTTTCGAGATATTGAGTTTAATTTATAGATTACCTTCATTTTTACATTTTCTCTTAAAACTGCCTTATAATACACAATGATGCATTAAGTTGTAGTGAGACCCTAGGTAGATTTTATTTGGGACCTATGTAAGGATTCCATTTTGCTGAAAAAACATTACATAAAGTTTTATTTTGTATAATATATTTATCTTTTTTGTTTTATTATAAATTATTTATAATAAAGATTATTATAATAATACTGGTAGATTGACATCCTATTACAATTATAATATTTTTTATATACAAACTTAAACCTGGTTTTTTGACAAAATAATATATTTGTTGTATTATTTTTAATATTTATTTATTTTATTTATAAAAATGCCGTGATTAAATATTTATAATTATTTTATAATTTCCTGTGCTCGTCGTGCTCCATCCTAATGATCATCGTGCCTCACGAGTGGAGAAAACGATCACATTTATGAAGACATTATAGATTTCATTTAATAATATTAATTTTCAATTTTTTTTGCTTGAAAATTTGGCAGGGCTTATTTCAATCCCAGATGCCTGGCATACCTTATCTTTCTCTATAATGTGAAGATTATCAAGTAGTGAACCGGAGCTTACATGTTGGATCGTAAATAGTATTTAAGTTATTGTTTTGTTATAAATTTAATATATGATATATATTTATTATAGTTATAATAGTTATTTTAAAAAATTATTATAATATAAATACATATCAACAAAAACTGCCTGGTGTATTTTCTTTTTTCACAATAAACTAAAATTTTAAAAGAATACTAATAAATAATTCAGTTACATTACGAAAATCATTACACATCCATACTGTAATTCATTTTAAATCTTTCAAATTAAGATCGTATTTATATATTCGTATTAGTTGTGTTAATGGACCTAACTCGTGAATTATTCGCCCTTGCACTTTTCTAATAAAGATTTTTTAACAACAAAACTTCATAACTATATTTTAGTATCATTTCTTGGCAAAAATGTAAAAAAAAGTTCTTATTTTTCATTGGTGTGGGGATTTGTAGGCACGCTTTGAACTGTATTTTCGCCTATAATCCGGCATTACTTAGAGTATAAGTTTTTTACTAATTTTCACATAAACCAATTGTGATTGTGCTAAACTTTTATAATAACTATATAGACAGTAGCAAATATGGATAAAACCTACAGGTTTTACTGATGAAGCCGAGGATGATACGATTGCGGTAAACGTTTGTAAAAGAATTAGACTTTAAAATTCTAATATCTGCATTGAAACAAAATTTCAAGTATTAAATTTAATATTATTCAGAATTATCGTTTTATAGAAATCTTGGAAAATGCTTTTTTATTACACACACATAAATTATACGATCGTATTTTTCTATTGTTTATCTCAGTTTCACATACAATAAAAATTCAAAATCCACTATAGATAACGTAAGTCTTCGAATTTTTCGAAAAACAAAGAACAATAATTTTCCGACAAAAGTAACAAAAAAAATCTTATATAATATAACGGTATTGTTTAATTAAGTTTATAGTATAAGTTATATAACGATATGAAATGCATTACTGTAACAAAACAAAAAAGACGTAAGCAATAAAAATAAAATCTTATATATATTTAATCTATGTGTTATTTATTATATATTTTATTTTATTTATTATTATATATATGTTTTAACTTATATATACTTAATTAATTTTTGTGTAATAGCGGTGCCCGATAAATGAATCAATTGGTCACGTGCAACACGCAGTGTACATTCAACTAAATATATAATGATATAGGTAGGTCGACAAAAATTTGAATTCCATATATATATTTATATATTCACTTATAAGAAAAGTTCGAAAGATATCATAATGATTTATTATGTTTTCAAGGGTTGCACTGTATTTTATATAACCGCGGTAATTGCCAAGGCAACGGTTGAGCTTCATTTTCATCTTATAATTATATTTGCATACATATATATATATATATATATATATATATATATAAAATTTGTAAATAAACATAAGATTGTTGAAATTTTCTTCTTCTGAAAATATTAACAAATTTTTTTTCATTTTACAACTATATGGATTATTTAACCAATCGAAATAATCATTGGCAAGTTGAATATTGACAGTTTTCTTTTGGTATAAACTGGTGTGAGTATGATTAAATGATTTGGAACTAGCTTATATTTGTAATTAAAAAAAAAATAATAAAATGCTCCTTGAATGCGTGTGATACAGCTATCGTATGGGACAAGTGATCGAACTCTTCAAATTCCTTCACGTCGAAAAATTTACATTTTCTCAACCTACGAACATTTATTTCATTTTTTAAATCGTTATAGTAAAAATGGAGGGAATGAGATTGAACATTAAAAATATTTCCAGCGCTGATAATTTTTTTCGAGTTCATGTTTTTCGAGTTGACGTTTTCAGCTTACTAAAATTAAATTATGGGCTTTTTAGAATTTCTAAAGCTAATCGTTATTAACGATCGACAATAATTATTTAGACATTAAATTATGTGCACAGTAATGGGTCAAAAAATTTAGTTTCAATTGTACGCAAGATTCGCTCAATGTTTATTTTGTTCTTCATTACTTTAAGAAAATTATAGCTTTTCATTTTGAGATAAATTTGATACTATTTTGCAATGGATAAGTAACGTATAACTATGTGAATTCTTCAGTTTCAGAACGATACTTCACTATAATACCAAAACGCAAATATAAATCTAAAATTACTCTGCTGATTTTTCCATCCGACGTTTAGTTTTCAAGATATTATAAAATTTTGATTTTCTAAAAATAAAACGTGCTCTTGCATTTTTCACCGACCCTTAAACAATTATTAGAACGATATTTTTTTGCGATAGTTTTCCGTAATATTATATTGGACTAGATCAAATTATCGCAGAGGCAGGCCTGCCGCGTGCAACTGACAGCGCGTGATCCGATGCGCTTGACGTGAGTTTAACGCTATTATTGCCTCGAGCTCGAGAGTATTATTACGTGATATGGAGAGGAATGGAGTGGGGGGATAACGGCCATGCATCCCGTATCAGAAGGAATGCATCTATCAACGACTATATACCGAGGTTTGCACTCTGCGCGATCAGTGCAAGCTGGTGCAAGCGAATGAGTTTGTCTTTGTTATATATATTGCGACCGAACTTCATCAGTGGGATTTTCATCTGTAATGAAATTACGAACTTCTTATAATTTTTTCTATTCAGAAGAAACTATTCACGTTTTCTTCTTTCCGCCTCACATATGCGAAGATATAAAAAAATATATATTGAATAATATTAACTATTTATACTTATTAATTAAAATTATCACAGTAGATATATCAAAGAAAACAGAAAAATGTCAACAAAAGTACTTATGTATTTATCTTATTGATAATATTTAAAGAGGTAGAATTGTAATCTAAAAACATGTATGATAGATCCAAGATAGATTCCAATAAAAATAGGTTCCGGAATAGTCATATATCTCTTATATCATTTTTTTCCTTAGTCCAATGAGTTTAAGAAAAATAATTTCAGGAAAAAAGTCATTTGAAATACTGTGAAAAATTACCCTTTAGTTCTCATTCATTTTCCTTTGTGCTCTATTTTACTTAGTCATCCTTGCGAGTTTTCATAAAATTATCGCATTGGCAAAGCGCATATACGTCATTTCGCGTCCCGTCGCATCAACTTGAAAATATATACAGAGAAGCTCTAGAACGAGGGAATCGTAAACGTACGTGGAATAACAAGTATATATATATATATATATATATATATATATATATATATATAATATAGGGGAAGGCCAATACGAGTGTTACTGATGGATAAGACATTTACAGAAAATGATTCTTATAATATCACTTTTCGTCTTTCTAGCCGTGAACAAAAATACATAATTGCGGTTTCTTACTGTCAAATCGTATTTTCTTTTTGATATTGAATTAGATCTTCCTATATAATATAATATCGGAAACTTGTTAGAATGCAATTTAAGGTTGAAAAGTGTCAGTTCAAAAAAGTTAGAAAAAACTCCAGAACATATAGCATTTATTGTAATTTCTACCTGTCTTTAAAAAAAACACAGAGTCTCGCGAAATATCTTGTATAAGTATACACAAGTCATTCTCTATAATTTATAAGATTAAATAAAAAATCACATAAGATGAAATTTTACAATGACTCAAAACTAAAACAGGGACAAGAATTCAATCGGAGAAAGTTTATGCGCTTTCAGTAGCATTTACAGCTTTTAAATTCCATGAATTTACGCCTACAGGATTTTAAATTGAATATAAATTATTATTTAAATAATTAAAATTTTAAAATATCAAAAAGTGAAAGTATCATGTAGTATTTATTTTTACCTTATTCTACTGTTTGTTATACTAGAGAACAACTTGGAAAGAAGTTATATCAATTCTTAAACGATATACTTTCAGTAATACTATTTTGTAAGATACATATGCGATTAGATAAAGCCTTAGTGCACCTTGGGTATAAGAGTGAGTTAACTTCAAATGGGTTAGAAAGTATTTCTTACCTCAGAAAAACGCAGAGCAAGGTGAAGGATTTTTCAAGGTCGAAGCTAAAGGTCATTTTATACAGATATAGACATTTTTTGTATCACAGTTACATTCTTTTAAAATCTAATGAACGTAATATCGATAATCAATGCCAAGATTATCATGTAATCCGTTGAAAACTCAATATTATTTATTAACATAACAATTATGTCTGTAGATGTTAATACCTATAACAGTTTCAGATGAAGCATATAGAAGTTAACTTTCGAAAACTAATACCTTATTATACCTGTACCAATCTCTATAGTTAATTTGAGAAGAAATTATAATCTACTTGAAAAAATATAGATAAGATTTGTTTATTTCATTAGGATAATTACAGTCTATTAAAAGAAATGACTATTCTGAACCAACGTTAAGATAAAATATAAGATCAGTATCGTCAGAACATGAGATATATAACTTTCGATGACATCTTATCATGCAAAAAATCTATAAATTGAATTTTATATATCTAAGAATTAATAATATATATTAAATAGTAGATGTACTGCACTTTTTTTTAAACTTAAAAGTATTAAGAACGTATAACGAGTGTTGCTAATGCTGAGTAAATTAAACAAAACAATTTTCGTGTTAATTTGTAGAAATTTATCTAGTTGTGACATATATAAATATAAATATATAATAAAAGTTCTATCCTGTCAGTTATTTCATAAAGTAACGCCTGATAGCGCTTAAAACTTCACCAATGAAATTAATGGAGAAAGCACCGCTTCGTCGTGTTTTCCGATGTTGAGAGGCATTCGTACGCCCGCGCACGCAGCTGGTCACCATGTGTCATACGATCCGCGGAGCGATGACACGATGCGACGGATTATCTCTGACGGTAGCAATGCAGGCTCTTGTATACCTTGCATGTGTTCAGAGCAGAAACCTCGTGTGGTCTAGGTCAGTGTTGCACTCACGGGCATAATATTTTCTACCCGCATTGCTCTCACAGTAGTCTCAATTCTCTAATTATATATGTTTTCGTCAGTTATTTTGGTACAGACTCGGAGTGGTGTAAAATACTTTTAAGCAATTCGATGATGGTGTGTATACTGATGTGTATATAGTAAAAGTAAACAGTAACTAATTTCATCGTCGTATTTCCAATTTAAATCCTATATATTAAAATGACTAGCGCATTGTGCGATTTTCATTCAAAAACACAATTTCGTTTTTAGCTTCAATTTTTACCACGGATATACACTGTATAGACACGAGAAATTCTCCCAAATAAGTATATATACATAGGTATACCGGGGCCGTATTTTCCTATACAACAGTGATTATGGCATTATTCACTTATTCAACCAATCTCGAGACCCCACCGCAATCTTCGAGAATGAACATCGAGCCAATGATGTCCGTGTTTTGCTTCATTACCCGCATTAGTTCACTTTGCCGAGGTTATTTTCGAAGGTGTTTCATTCACATTCCTAAGTTAACGTCAATAATTACAAGCCATATGATTTTTATTTGCATATATTTGCAGTGACACCGGTTTCCACAGGCGAACGATGTCTATATTTATAACGTACAGTCTCGTATACAGCATATAATAGCCACGGATTTTATGCGTGACAAGTCTCGACACTTATTCACTGAACACATTATATGATTATTGGCGATTCTGATATTCAAAAAATTAGCGGTTTATTGTTTTTGGTTACAATGTAATGCCTTTTATATGTTGGTATTTACGATTAAACGGTAAATCGAATTCTGTCCTCGTTTGGAATTTTATTACCCACACAACGCGTACGTTCATTAACCCTAGACTTCAAAAAATCAAATTCTATCAGATGATATAAATATTGCAATCGAACACTCTACTAAAGACAGGATTCAAACTTCCGCCATGGTGTTGAGATTCGCTATCGATGCAGCAGTTAAGTCTCAATATTACATACTGTACCATATAGTTTCCAGGATGGATAAGATCATGATTTTCCAAATAGATGGATCTCTAAATGTTTATAACAGGTTGGCTCAGTGGTTCGAGATTTCAAAATGTTTAATTTAATTTTAGCTAGCCTTACGATTAATCATTTATAATGTCAAAAGAAATATAATATCATATTATAGACTGAAATATCAGAGCCTTTCGATTTTAATATTTTCTAAATAACAAAGATAGATTTTACTATATTGTTAACATTAATGTATGTATAATATCTATAATTCAAGCCATTGTAAACATCTCATAGATAACTATATACACATAATTGTGCTTATCCTCGTATAGCAGCTTCTATACTTATACTACTTAATTTCTGAAATGGAATTCTTTAAGTATTTCACAAATTCGATTAATATTTTTTCTATCTAACCTAGAATTAAAATGATAGCTATAAATATATGTTTTGGTAAATGAGTTTCGTAATGAATTTATTAAAATAATTAAATAAAAATGTTAAATTTTAAGGACTTGTATCATAATCATGTTTAGGTTTAACAAATTAGATGCCATCATCTATCTTTTTATAATGATAAAAGATTCTTATCGCCCTATAAATATAATATAAGTTCATACAAATCTTATAAAAAAATTATATAAATATATGACAAAGTGTAAAACTCAAGCTTCTTAAAAGTATTTATGTTAGCAAATAATATAATAATAAATGATAATAGTATATAAGACAAACTCCTATAAAAAAGTTTTTCTCACATTCGACAGGTAGCAGAACGAAATATCACAGTAGGTTTTATCATAATTCTATCAAGGCTACATCTGCAACAGGACTGTCGTGCCGAAATTTTCTGATTGTCAAAAAATATATAATTTAACTATACCACCTACCTTTTCTGCTATCTGTTTGAAAGTGAACAAAGATTCTGTTAGAGCAGTTTTTCTGATTATTGCCAGTTATTATTAAATAATGACACGAAACATTTTTCACGGGTTTTTTGCACTTTTCCATATTTATAATCTTTATTTTTAAGACTCATACGCATTAATGTTATCAACTAAGGACTCCAAGGATATTTTATAATCGCGAGATCACCTACTCTCTACCTCTGATCGTTCATTTTTTCGCGTTTTTACTAGATCTAAATTTTGTTATTTTCAATTTCTTTTTAATATAAATAAGTCCTTTTCACACTTGAAAAAAAAATATTATTAAAGTTAAGTATGTATGCAATAATATAAGATATACGATGCATCACTGCTATTGAAAAACAAATATAAAACACCGATTTATAACGCAATCGATTAAGAATTGTTAATAAAGGCTATTGCTATCTCAATGTACGTCGTACGACTTCACACTCCACAGAGATTACTATAGAGTTAAATATGATTGTCCTAATTTTCAAAGCACATATGAAGAAATTCAAATATATAAGTAATCATTCTATTATCAACCTATTCACTTGAGAAAATGACAAGCCATAAAGCTATTAGTAATAAACATATCTGCAATAAACTCCACTATATTAAAACTCACATGCATCGTTAATCCGTAAATTCGTAGTTCCCATCAAGCAAAATCGAGTAGAAACTGGCAATCGCTAACCAAGCAATTACGAGCTTGACTTCGAAATAATTTTATATAAAGTAGACATTAGAAAGAAACTAACCTATATTTATTCGAAGTTATATATTTTTTTAAATAAAGTAATCTGGAGTGTTGTTTAATTGTTTATTAATTTGTATGAACAATATCAAGATAGCGTTCTCATGGAGTACGATAATAAGAAATCACCAATACTAAGAAAATTCCGCAGATTGTAATGGTGCTAATGTTTGTAAATCCAGCAAAATATTAATCAATAATATGTGAACATTTGATGACATGAGTTTTTGCCGTATATGTTCTTTTTGCTTCGAAGCCGACAATAGAATTAAGGTTTTTCATTAAAAAAAATGTTTAGTTTGTAAAGTTGATGTACTTTTTCAAATTTAATTAAAGAGGAGTATTAATTATAAATAAGAAAGTATCAGACTTTGGAAATATGATAGCGCTCGGTTTTAAAACTCCTTTTATAGTGCAATTCTAGTTAAAATTTTTAATGAGACTTGTCTCTATTCAAATTCTGAGTTGGAATTTTAACATTAAAAATTGGCTTTATAGTTAGATATGTATAGTTACAACGAAGGCCTATGCTTGTACGAACTTACTGTTGTTGTTATTTTGGAATTTGGTGCTGTATATAACGACATACCGCGAGTAATATAAACACGAATGATGAATTATGCATATTTTTTCCGTGAAAAAAGTTTCTTTTACTTCGCTTATATACATATAGATACTTATATAGCGTGTTGGTAGTCATCGGCCTCGCGAAAATTTCAAGAAAAGCACGTGTTTTTTAAATTTCTGGTATCGTTAATTTTCCGGAGAGTGAGTGAGAGAGTGAGAGAGCGTTATTGCTTATTTGAAGACTGATGCACGATGCGCATCTGAATTGTTTTGATTATTCTGGATAAGGTTTCTTGTTATTGAATCACGGATGAACCTTTTTGCGAACTTATGTATGGGCAAGTTTTACATTTACGATTACATACACCGTTTACACCGATTACATACATACACATACACCGATTTCAGAGAAAGGCATAATAATGCGCGATGATATTTAATGTAATATATTATATGATGAATATTTTTTTAATATCATAAATAATAATCGTACATTTTAGTATTATTTAATTATTGATGAGTACTCTCTCAATTTGTATCAGTAAAAATCAGGTCGCGGGTACTATTAAATGAAACATTATTCCGATTCTTTATGTACGCAGTGATTCACACTGATAATGAGATATAAAATAATCACTAATATAGCAGTTATTGACCGAATTTTTTATTGCTTCAATTTTACATCGTGCATGGTTTTATATTATTGCTACGAAACAAGAGTCAATAGATTTTAAAACGGATTTTTAGCCTTTTCTTGGACGGATGATTCTATATATTTTGTATTACTACAAAGACAATATATTTAAAAAATTTTACAGATATATGCAACTATTTTTGGTACAAAACGAATTCAACGTTGTTTTTTTTAATTCGCCGCTATTTAGGTGTTGAAAAAGTGACGAATAATTACGAAATCAAAAATAGAAATAACTGGAGAATTATTTCTATTGTGCTTTTTGTATATTTATATTGTACTTTTTTATAACATAATTTTTACAAAGGAAAAATCACGCGTTTTGGTCAGATGTTTGTCTTATAAAAAAGCTGTCACATTAATATATTTCAAAAATATATGATTTGAAAAAATAAAAGTATTTTCAATAAATTCATTTAATTTAAGTCATTAAAAAGACATAATATCTATACAATGTTTCTAAAATAAGGGTATTGAATTTAAAGTTTATAAAAAAGGTAATGCTCATTTGGATTTTTAATGCGATTAATACACGAACCTTGTACGATAATTACATTTTTTTATCAACAACAAAATTTCGATAGTTTTTAGAAACTTAAATTTAAAAAATACTTTTTAAACCTATAAAAGAGCTACGCTTTATTTTTTATTTATCAAAAGATGGAATTTCATTCTTTTTTAGTAACCTTGGACTTCTTTAGAGATAGATATCACGATTTAATTAAAACATTATTGACAAAAATACCATATAAAATTCTCGATAAGTTTCGTTTTTTTCACACTGAAGCTTTAACATATTTATAGTGTGATATTCATGTGTAATTTTTTACTTCTATTACAGACTTGTTGAATCAGATTATGTAATCAGATTAAACTATGATTGTTTTATTTTAATAAACATCATGTATGTATGTCTAGACGTAAATAAGGAGTGCTTTATAAAATAATTTCCTAAATTTTCTTATAGTTTAAATGAATATTATATATGGCCACCCTGGTAGAAATCTAACAGTTTTTAATAGGCTAGAAAGAATTACTAGGTCGTAAAAATAGAATCAATTATTGTGGCTAGAAACAAGGTAAATCTTAGAATGCAAAACGTGAACGTTGTCAATAAAATTAAGAAAAAGGTAGAAACTAGGTTTAAAAACTAGTTTAAAACTAGGTAGAAACTAGATTGTTTTGAACCTTGTTTCTGGTTAGTATATGAACAATTTACTTAATAATTAATATTTATATAATATTATACCATTATTATTGTTGATTTAATAAAAGAAAAACCATAAGATACGGAAACTAATAATTTTAAAAAATTACAAAGTAATAATAAAGTCTGCTTTCATTCGATTTTGTTATAGAAATTAGTTTTGGAAATATTTTCCTTTTATTATTTAACATCTAAAATTTTGCATGAAGCAATTAATTAAAAAATTCTATTCTTTGATGTCGTATACCGGCTTCAATTATTGGTTGTTAATTAGTTAGTCTATTCTATTTATTTATAAAATAAATAATATCATTTTAAATGTTTGAAATTTTATAAAATAAAATTAATTTTTAAAATTAAAAAGCATGCTGAGTACATAACTATAATTCGTAACTTGAATTTATGGAGAGTGCTCATACGGCATGTCTGATGATTTGCCATTCCCACAAGTGGTAAAAGATTAACTTGGTTAGTATGTAAGCCCGATTATGACTTCACATAAGTATAACATATATTCTATATGAGTGTGTAAGCTATTGTTAAAGTGTTGTATATGTATTTAGATGTATAAGGTATATAAAACCAGCGTACTTATAAGTTACTTCAAAATTTTTTAAATGAACTTGATAAACATTTATAATTAATTAATTAAAATAATGATTAAAGTCAATGAATTTATAAATGAAAGTATAATAACGATATAAATTTTTTAGCTACGCTATTATACCTCGCTTAACCTTGTTTTAAGATAAATTTTAGTCATAACCAAAAATACATTGATACGAAACTAATTATTATAGGCCTTAAATACCGAAAAAATAGCTTGAAAAAATGTAACTATAAATCGGTCGGAATGACCGTAAAAACGTTACATGTTTTCCTATTTACTACCAAATAAAGATAACCTGTTAGTAGGTATCTTCATTCGAAAATTTCTTGTTTATACCTTAAAAATAGAATGCATTTCTACCAGGGCAAAGAACTAAATTATTGATTTCAGTATAAGTCTTTTATTATCCATTAACTTCTATTTAGTATTTTCTACAAAAATTCTATGACAAATAGAATGCGTTATCATGGATATTGTGTTTATAATGTATCGTAAGAGTGCAATAATTTTTTTCTAAATTAATAATAATTGTGCAAAACTGATCATATTAAATTAAATATGTGTTCTTCAAAGAAATTGATGATGTCAGTGAAAATTAATTTCTCAAGATTTGAAAAATATGTTACAAATTAGCATATATTTTTGTGCATACTTCATTTATATATGCATATTTAACGTATACAATAATAGAAAGTTTTAATCAGTTTTCTATACTAACCAAGGTCATTTTTACAAGAGAGCGAATGTAGATTGAACTCCACCTGTTGGTGCGAATTCGATACACGATGTATTAAAATATATTGTGCAATTTAAGAATAGAAAATGTATTTATTATAAATTCAAAACTTTACTAACATTTATCTAAAAATGAGAAAATGTAGTGAGTTTCTTATTGATTTTTATTTGGAATTCATATAACTCATTATCATTTAAAATATACATTTTGAAATCTGTATAAAATAAATAATTTGCTTTTAAAAAGAATATATAAGCTTAATTTTTTTCTTAGTTACTTTTCGCCAATTGATGCCATCTGGTTTTTCTAAATATATATATATATATATATATATATATATATATATATATATATATATATATATATATAATATCCTGAATCGAATTGTCAGGATGAAATATATATGTATAAGTATTTTAAGTAATGTAATTTCTATATCGATTCACGAAGCGAAGCTTGTATAATGCATTATACGCTAAAAGTAACTCTGTAATTATTCGGGAATTCCGCGGCCACGCAATGATTCCAATATAATATGCACATATATAAGTCCGCGGCGTCGCATACGCAATTTCACGCATCGCGAAAACATTGCAAAGTATCATCGAATCATAGCGAAGTCGTAAGTATATATAAATAATGTGCTGCTATACACGATTGCAATAAAACAAAAACCTCTTTAACAAAAACTTTTTCTTCTTCGCTACTTTGCCTCTCTTGAAGTTGGTGATGTGTATTCCTTTTCAAAAAGTACATTGTTCTCTCTCTCTCTCTCTCTCTCTCTCTCTCTCTCTCTCTATATATATATATATATATATATATATATATATATATATATATATATAATTAGTTTGATTTATTAGATATTCAGAAATTTGTAAAATTATGCAATCAGAAAAATCTCTCACACAAAGTACAGTGTATACAAGTAGAATAGTAACTTTAAATGGGCATGGTCCTACCTACCAGGAAAATAATATTCATACCTATAAAATTCTAGCGCTGATTTCTTCTGCGCATTCTCTATACGCATTTGAAAATGTAATGGTCTGTCCGATATACTACCATAAGTTCATATGTTTATATATATATATATATATATATATATATATATATATATATATATAGATATATATGATTGATTTTCGGAAATCATGATCCCACAACGGGAATCCGATTTTCCGTATAAATAATACCGGCGCCGAGAAATTTGATCGACAGCCCAAACGTTTCTGTACCGTGTAGTAAGAGCATGCTTTTTAAAAATGTTCCGATCCGGATTTAGATCATCCTGAATTTCCTTTACTGAGCCAAGAAGAAAATAAGAGTTAGTTCATAAGCCTGAATTTATTTTTGAAATCAATTATATGTAAAATCATGCATATTATTATAAAAGTTTTCATCTTGCAATAAGCAATAATGCAGTTATTCTTTACCAATTCTGGTTTTGCTTGGAAGGAAATAGACTGGCGAACTAAAACATCAACTGTTGCATACGTGTCCAAATATATTATTTTACCTGATTTTACAACTCCGCGAGTAAAACGCGCATTTTACTCAAGAGTGTTAAAGCGATTAATGTCAGCCCTATAATAGGCATGCAAAAGGAGAGAATAAAGACGAGTCACTTACTGGCTATAGCCGATTTTATCGACTAAAAACTCATTTTACCATCTGTTATTAAAGTCTAAAATATTCAATTAATTAACATTACGTGTAGAAAAAGTTGATGTTTTATGCAATAAAAGAGTAAAATTGGCAAGCAAGTACTATATGAATGTTTCAGATAGTGATTGCATTCTCATATAGTATAAAATATTGCAGTAATAACCTTTCAGCAATATTGTAAGAATATTGCCAAGCGTGCTCTGTGTGTGTGTGTGTGTGTGTGTGTGTGTGTGTCATTTTTCATACAGATAGTTATGAGCGACATAGTCACAAAATATAGATTTTCCATCATTCTTGCATCTGATGGTTTTGGAGAGGGAGGGGAGGAAATTGTTCTGGATCTATCACTGTCGGTGAGATTACATAATTGGAGTTTCAGCTTGACTGCGACTGATTATAATATCGCGGCTTTGCTTATGTAATATACGAGGTGTGTTCAAAAAGTAACGAGAATTTTTAAATTTCGCGGGTTTGGAGAGTCCGCCTGTATAAAATTTTTTTTTATTATGTTGGTACGCATGCCCTTGAGGTACGATCAAGTTTTGAGCAATATTTATTGCTTATTTTTTAAGTGGCAGCCGCTAACATTACACGTGTGTTTTGAGCTCGGCGATTTTCGTTTGTAAAAAAATGGAGCAAAGAATTTGTATTCAATTTTGCGTAAAAAATATAATAAAGTGTAGTGAAGTTTGTAAAGTGTTAACAAAGGTCTATAGTGAGTCTGCTATGAGTAAAGCAAAGATTTACGAGTGGTATAAGCGTTTCCAAGATAACCGTGAAAACGTTAAAGATGACGAACGACCCGGACGCCCAAGTACATCAATAACCGATGAAAACGCGAAAAAAGTGAAAGAAATGGTTATGATCGATTGCTAAATCACAATCAGAGACGTCGCTGATGAGATTGGCATATCGGTTGGCTCATGCCATGGAATTTTTTCGGATGTTTTGGATATGAAACGTGTGGCAGCAAAATTTGTTCCAAAATTGATGAATTTCGAACATAAACAACGGCGAATGGAAGTTTCTCAGGAGTCGCTAAATGAAGTTAATAACGATGCAGAACTGCTAGGACGTGTTATAAAAGGTGACGAAACATGAGTTTATGGATATGATGTCGAAACTAAGACTCTATCGTCCCAGTGGAGGCATTCAGGATCGCCAAAACCGAAAAAGGCTCGGCAAACGAAAATTGCCGAGCTCAAAAAAGACGTCTAACGTTAGCGGCTGCCACTTAAAAAGTAAGCAATGAATATTGCTGAAAATTTTATCATACTTCAGCGGCATGCGTACAAACATGATAAAAAATTTTTTATACAGGTGGAATCTCCAAACCCGCGAAATTGAAAAATTCTCATTACCTTTTGAACACACCTCGTATTTAAATTAAATAATATTTCTTCGAAATAATTCTTACGACAGTGCTGTACAGTTGAGAGATGCATCTCTGTATATATGCGCATATACATATGCTAAAGAAGACTGCAACAGCAAAAGTATATATAACATATAGTAACATATAGTTTGCAAATCTGTTGGTTGGCATATTGATTAAGCTCGCATCTATTATATTACTTTTGCTTTATTACTTTTACGCTACACGTGCGTTTTAACGAACCGAGAGTTCTTCTTGCAATATCTATAATCTATATACACATCAGCCGAGTGTGCGCCTTTCCTTTTTTTTCTCTTGAAAGATTACTGAGGTGAAGCTTGAGCAAGGCTAACATATATTTAAATTCAGCGCGTCCATATATATTATTTTTTCGATTATGCTATTTCTTGCAGACGCATTAAAGTGTGTGAGAGCGCGCGTGTGAGTTTGTGCATGTGTGAACGTGTACATTTGTACATTACGAAAACTATATATAATTGATTTCAAAATAATCTTCTTAGGCTTTAATACAACAATTTTCAAGTTATCAAAAAGGCTATTGAATGACGTCGTAGGCCATTTTCGTTACAGCGCTGAGAATGTCAGCGGTCGCCTTTTGAATAGCTTCAGTATCAGTATATCGTTCTACTTTGATGGACAAATCTAGTTCACCAAACAAAAAGTTACTTAAAAAAAGATTATTTAAAAAAAATACTTGTCAAAAAAATCCGCCGTGATGGCAGATGGTACGACGGTGTACTATCGTGGAATAATTGCAATCTTCATTCTTCACAATATTTTGAGTGATCTTGACGAATACGTGACATTAAACACTAAAAGTCGAACGAGCCAAAAAACAGAAAATAACTGAAATCAAATGCTACAAGTCGCATCCAAACTTTCGTTCAACGCGACCAAAATATGTTTAAATAAGGTAGATGCGATTGATTCGTGCCGTAACGAGAAAATCGAAGATTTTTCTATAAAATAACTTTGAAGAAACAAATCAAGCTTACAAAACTTACAATACATATAAGCGTTTTAAATTTTAAATAATAAAAAGTTAATATCAAATGTATAAGATAATTCCAATGACAGTATTTAAAATTACTAAAAATAAGTAAAAAATAAGATTAATAATGTAATTTTTATCATTTTTATCACGTAATTAATTCATTTTTCAAACATAAATCGAATCAGTGGAAAGAAATGTAAATAGAAGTTTCACAAATTGGTCTAAAAGTTCAGTTTGTTGCCAAATAGTTTTTGTAGGTGCATTGTTTAATTTATTTTTCAATATATAAAGTGAGCTTAAAAATCATTTAGTTATTTAATTCTCCGCATTTTTTCAGAATAACGAAATAACTATATTGTAAGTTATTTCATCGTAAATGGATGAAACTTTTCATTTTCCCCGAAGCCAGCAATCGTCCTAAGTGAACAATCGAAATTGTATTTAAGCTTGATTCAGCGAATCGAACGTGCGTAAATGCAGTTTATAGACATTACACTTACCTTTTATTTATTTTTTTGTTAAATCATCAAAACGGCGTAATCATTAATTAATTTAATTCGCGACGAAACAATATTATTCTAATCTTATAATATACGATTAAATAATACATACTCTTCAGGATGTACTGAGTAAGTGGAATAAAAAATATTAACAACAGCAACAATTTGCATCATATACGAGATCATATACCAACGAGTTTGAATCGCAACGAAGCGTCGTATTATTAAATGCCCATACTCGTTATCTTAAAATACGTATTTAAAGAAAAACGGATAATTATAGATTTCTTTATTACTGAATACGAAATGTGCAATTGGTAAATAATTCAAGAATTAAAATTCCCTAACATACACAATCGATTTGCAATAATTTTTCTATGTTTTCCTATTTTCATAGCATGTATTTTGCATCATACACATTCTATACCTTCTTGACTTAAATAGCTTAAATAGCTTGTGTAGCTTATGTATCTAATTATGTAGGTGTATTTGTGGATTCATTGAAAATATATTATAATATATAAAATATATATTATAATACCATTGTATAACTGCCGCTATTATTAAAATTAAAACCAGTTCAAATTTCGTATGTACGTGATTTACTGTAAGATCTGGTAAGATATTCGAAAATGACACGTCGATGGAGACGTAACTGAACACTTCATTTTAATAGATTACAGAATAGAATAGAACTATGCAGCAAAATGTACATAATATAAGCGACAAGATAACTTAATACTACTGCTATATATACATCACAATAATTTACACAGTAACATAAATCTCAATTAAATTAAACGGCGCGATAAAATTCTTAACGACTAAGTGTTGTATTACTGACAATTAGTCAAAAGCTAATAAAAGTAATAGCAAGAAAAAGTCTCTACTAGCAAACCAACACCAATACAATAGAGCTCGTATTCTATTATAATTAGTGCAATGTAAAATTACAAGTCCCTTGATCGTGTACATATACATTATATACGTTATTAGTTTGTAGCTGTAACACCTCGTGTAACATTGTCGTAGCATAATTTCGCGCTATGTCAAATTGTTCGAAGTTGGAGTCGGAGTTGGAGCTTCAGATGCGGGCCGTGGCTCTTTGACCGCGAGACTATCGAGACGACGAAAGTCGCCGAGAAGAGAGTTTCAAAATTTTCGTTCAATTTGCTGACTCAGCTTCTATATATATATATATATATATATATATATATATATATATATATATATATATATATATATATATAGATATATATATATATATATATATATATATATATATATAATACTATAATGAACAGTTTCTACTTTATAATACCTACATTTACCTTGCGCATTATTTACACTATTTTGTATATAATGTAAATGTATGCCGCATTCCAAGAACGAAACCGCGCGCATCGCTAGAGCATTAGTCATTGTGCCTCCCGTATTATTTATATACTCAATGCTCAATTTTATGCGTGAATATACAAGTATATAATATATATAGATATTACATATATATATATATATATATATATATATATATATATATATATATATATATATATAAAGGTTAGCATTTAAACTTTTCCTGTAGACCCGTATTCGGTGTTACTTTATGTTAATTTGATGACTGATGTTTTCGGAGTAAGTGTATTGGATGTGTATTGGCTTTGACATATTGCATTTCGATGAAAATTTAACACAAAATTTAATGCAATAAAATTATTAAAACGAGAAGTTAATTTTTAAAAATCATAAAACCTCAACTTTTACGTTTTTGTTCTTTTATTTGATTTACGTAGTTTTAACAATGAATCATAAAATTTGAAAGTCACATATTTTAAAGTTAATGAGAAAATTATTCAGAAGTTAAGGTTAATGAGGAAATTAGAAGGCTTAGATAGATAAATATATAACGCTGAAACTCGGACTGAAATTCTGTATATAAGAGTTTTAAGGAGGCTTCGGTGGGCTACGGGGGGCATCGAAGCAGTATCTATAATATAATGATCTGTATACTATATTATATATTAGATAGTGAGAAGTGTAAAAAACCTGTTGAGGCTTCTATTAAAGTGGGATTTTATTGGTAATTGTGAGAATCAGTGATCTTATACTATGTTATTACAATTTTCTCCTGATACAATCGAATAGAGCTATGTCGTTTTTACTCTTTAAAAACAAGGCCCTGTATATGTACTAGTTATCAGTGAATAGTCACTGGTTGAATTAGTGATTATTCTATTGCTTCGATAAAGAAAAATTCACCGATTAAAGTAGTAATTTTTTCTGCTCTACAGTAACCTTAAAGCCTAAATAAACTGTTTTTCATTATTTCGACAATGAATATCGCCACTATTGCACATTAAATTTTAAAAACTACATTATATTAGATTATTTCTCTGTTTTATCAGTTCATATTTTACTTAGGTGTGTCAATAATTTATTAAAATAAAAATATTGAATTTTAGCAGTTTAATTTTTTTATTCTAATTCTTTATTATATAGATTAATGTGGAATATTCTAGAATCCATATAATTTTTTTATTAAACTCTGTGGGGCTCGTAAATTTCATCCAAGATATCTGTAAGATAGAATAAATTCAATCTTATACTTAAAGTATTTAAAATGTTTGTATACCTTTTCATTTAATTCATCACTAGACTAGCTAAATATTCTACTATTATATTCTACTAGCTAAACAATAGTTGTAGATACTATTGCTGTTACAGTTCTTAGTCTTAACAATCTTATTTTTTTTATATGAATAAAGAGTTTTTCTTAATGTCTAAAACATTATATTGAAATAGAAAGTAATTGATGTGATAAATTAAAAAAAATTAACCTACTACTTTAATCATTATTAATATCAACATTCGTTTAATTCAAAGAAGTATATGCATTTAAGAATAGTTTTATATAATTTAGCAACAATTAAGTATGGCTTAAAATTCTGTTTGATGCATTCGACTGCAGCTCGTATGCGTTTGCATCTATATTTCTATAATGTGTTGAACAGTACAGACGTGCGAAAGTTCACTAATTTAACAGTGAAATATTGTAATTACTAATGGTCCGTCGTAATCACTGATATAGTGAAACCTTGATTCAGTGGGAGTTCAATGAACGTGTCGCTAATTTATTTTTAGAGAGTAAGTCTAATAGACTTCTCTCAATCATACATCATAAATGTATTGTATATATTTATTCCAAATTATTTCTTATTTCTTTTAGAAGTATAATATTAATCAATTTAAGGCAAAGTCCTACAAGACTACGTGCTAAACATTAAAATACTCTAAAATTTTCGACAATAATTTTATCTAAATAAACATTCACGAAATCATAATACTTTTTTGGACAAAAAAAAATCTTGGATATAGTTTATTTACTGATAATCTCAAAGTTTCGAATCATTCTCTGATTTAGTTAAAAAATGACGAAGCCACACTGAGTCTCTCTTCAATAATTTGCTTCGATGGCCTTGCAGTTTAGTTTCTAATGAATAATAATTAAAGTAATTAAATATCTTTCACTCTATTTCACGCCAATATCGAAAATTTATTTGGTTAGAATAATATCTCGTTCTTTATATTTTAATTTCGTATATATAGTATATTTTTTGTTTCTCGTTTTTTACAAAAGCCTCTGCTCTTCTACACAGAAATGCGTGCTGGCCTTCCACGCCAATGGATTAATTGAGAAAAATTTACTGAAAGGCCTCGGACAAGATGCGCATCGTACAAATGAACGACACTTATGTTATAAGATGAATAAGCAGCATAGTTTATTTCTTATTATAGCAAGTACATACTTTTCTACTTTTGCATAAGCTTTGAAAACAAAAATGACGAAAGAAAATCGCTGTTACACTTTTTCATACGATATATATAATTTTAAATGGAATTTATAACTAAATATTTGAAATAAATAAATGCGGAGCATAAAAAAATACTGCAAAGAAAAAATCTTATACGTTGGAATAAAGTTTACTTAAATCATATATGCTAAAAAAGATTTTCTAAATTCATAAATTATATATTCGAATCTAGAAGAAAATCGAGTCAATAAATATTTTGATCGTATAGATTAAATGTATACCAGAATATATATTCAAAATATTTTAAAACTCTGAAAATTAAGAAATTAACCAATATATCTATGTCTGTTTTAATAATAAAATACAACATATCTTATATGTAAAAATTGTTCCACATCATCTTGCAGATTAAAGCAAGGCTCATACATATTATCATCGGTGTAATATGTTGGAAGAGGGTGAAATCTGAGCATTTCACTATAAAAGATGCCACTTCAAAATAGAATCGGAAAAGGTGTAATTTGAAATAAAGAAGTGTTTTATTATAATGCATATTGTAGGTATATTAAGAGTTTCATAAAACAATTAGATTTTTAATATTTATTATTTTACTACAATATTTAATTAATAAACAAATTAATAATAAACAAATATTTAAAAAAATATAATAGATTATTAAGAATTATGCAGGTATGCTGATGAATTTTGAATCTGTTGTCATTTTTTCTAAAAAATTAACAGCAATTTATGAATTAAATATCTTAATTAAAAAAAATAAAAACTGATTCAAAATGCAGAATGCTTGACATCTGCTTTAATTATACAGGATGGGTTGAAATAATTGGTTAAAACTTCGTATAAATATAAGATTTAGAATATATTATATATAGTATAAATATTAATAATGAGAAGAAACGATATTAATACAATTATTGTAAAACATTTAAACATCGTTTTCTATATATATGTAACAAGTTCATTCATCCGATATTCATCAGAAAAAGCCAGAATAATTTTTACAGGCATAATTCCATTTTCGAAATTAAAAGAATAATATTCCTCAGTATTAAAAAGTCAAATAAAATCAATAAAGTCAAACGACCTGCGGAACATCCCTCCTTCCCTAGACAACACACACACACACACACACACATACACACACACACACATATATATATATATATATATATATATATATATATATATATTATTTAAGTGCTCGCACCAGAACAGAATATGACTCACATATGCACACATATAACCTGGTATAGTTGTGACGCAGCGATGACTCGCCCCAGCTATCAACAGTATTAGGGAGATAGCGTGGCTGACCCGTTAACGAAGAGGTGAGATTTGGCGCTGACGAGGGACCGCCGTTATCGCCATATATATATATATATATATATATATATATATATATATATATATATCTGTATGAGAAAATCTCGAGAAATCACTGAAGTCATTATAAATTGGTTCTGCAATAGCATAACTGTTATACAATACTCGTATAAAATTATTAGTAAAGATAAACAAATATATTTTGAAATATAAAACAGATTTATATATCTATTATTATAAATTTTTAAATTAAATTTTACCATATTTATGGATTCATATAATATTGAAGATTTGTTAAAATATGAGTGTCATCGTTTACAGTGAGAAACTCATTATCAACCGATGCACATTATAATACAGAAAAGATATTATATTTTAAGAGGAAATATTGATTATTTACACCATTATAATGCCAATTTATTATTTAAATTACTGATATTTTGAATATAATTAACTATTAAAATTTTTAACAATGCTAGTAACAATTTATAATAAAATATTTTAAAAAACAATTAATTTAACTTTCTTAAAATAACTCTTTTTAAATTAATATTTATAAAAATATTAGTTTAAATATCATAATAATATTAAGCTAATTATAAGATAAAAAACATGACTATTTTGCATCGGATGTGATGTGTGACTGATATGAGAGCAGGTGAGAGCTTAAGCTGCAATCAACGTTGTCGCATATGACGTAAAACCGAGATAAAGGAAACTATTAAGACAATTGAGCTATAACTTTTTAAGGTTTAGAAATATTTTCATTTTTGTAATAACCGTATTATTAATAAATATAAGTAACAATTTGTATTACATACAAATTTTATATCACATTTACAGTAAAAAAATAACTGTGAATTATAAACAAGTATCGTTATGAAGTCTAACCTGAAAATTGAAAAAATTAAATATTAAGATACAGAATACTTTTAATTATGGATCATTATTTTGTTATGTAAAATTTGGTATAACAAATTTTCTCACTATTTTATTTTAATTTTCAATATAGTATCAAATAAATCAAAAATAAATTTAAAAATAAATAACTTCTTAATGATCATATAAATTTGAATATATGCACAAGGCTTGCACAAGGTGTTTACCTTGCATGAACAGCGTTTCCTTATTTTTAAATAAAGTTTATTTTCATTTAAAATATTATAAAAAAATTATTTTTAAATAAAAATCATTCAATTCAGAACTTTGTGCGAGGAAAATAAAAAAAGTACCGAAATTTCCTTTATATCTGCTAGCTTTTTCCGGTAATGTGTATGCTCTCAGATTTTATCACATTTTTATTGAGAACGGTATGCAGCGTACTATTTCTATGTACAGAATATGTTTACAAATATGTACGTCACGTTCAAGTTGAACCAATAAGAAAACTATTTCAATGTTTCAAATAATTTATATAATTATTGAGTTTTAATTAATTTTTTTATTAAATGTATCATAATATTCGTATAAAAATTTATATTTATGGCTATATTATTGTTTTAAGATTAGGCGAAAAAAGTTTCAGCTCGCATGATAAAAATTGTTAACAATCTAATTATTAGTGAGCGAAATGTGAATGGTTATGCAAATATTTAATATCGTACTGGTATATATCTTTATAGACTCGCTTTTATTAGGTCGATAACGACGAGCTTCGCGCTATATGCCGCCTCACCGCTATATTATTTTGGAAAAATGTGTTTTGTAAAGCGCATTTTATTCTTTTTCAATTGATTATAAAATGTTTGGAAAAAATGAGGCGGTTTAATTGATACACGATCGAGCATGATAAGGCGTGATTTTATACAATGGCAAATCTAAGCAGGTACTAACAGAGAAGGAAGTCGTGTATAACGGCGCACACGCGGCGTCGCGGTCATTTAACTGGAACTTTACAATTTCCGCGCAATGTTGTCTTAACCTTGATGCTGATCGTTTATTTGGAAAAGAGCATTACCGCACATCGTACATCGCTGCCTGTTCAATTATTATTTTCTTTCTTTCTGTTCTTTCTTTTTACTCTCCTATTAGCTCTTTTCTTTCTTTTCACTCTTCCACATATCGCTTATAGGCTGCGCGTGTATTTTTATCGCAAATTATACAACTTTCATAATGCATTCTGAAAGTGCTATATAGCCTTCGCCAATTAATATTCAAATCGTTAACGATAGTTGTGCATTGATATATGTACAGAATAAAAAATACGTGTTTGTAAAAAAAATTACATTACATGCATCATGGTAAGAGATATCAGTTATATGTATTTCAATGCTACTTGTCTATCGCTCCTCGTGTGCCTGTGTTCTCATTTTTCCTCGGATAATTATGATTTAATTACGACTTGTCCATTTACAATATATATACACTGCTCAAAGCACTACTCTCGAGCCCACAAGACAGTGTATGCAGACTTTTTAAAGTAAAAAAAAATGTCATTTCAATTTTTCAATGTATTTAAGTATAAATATCAACTTAAATATGCATATTTCGATACGATAGTTTTGCTTCATGGTTATTGTACCTATGCTTAAAAGAAAAAACTTGATTAATCTTCGATAAATCACTTGGCCATATTTCTGACTGGAGTATTGAGTTGATTAATGATGAAAATTATTATCATCGGCTATAAAATTTAAAAAAAATAGCTAAAAAGTAACTTTTTCATTTGTAGACCTATCTACTTGATGGTGATAATAGCAAAATAGAAATTATGATTTTTTGATTATTTAAGCCTTGTTGAAATCATGTAGCAATACTATTTGAGAGAGAATAAACCGTACTGTGTATTATGGAACACGTATTGAATTCTGTTTTATTTCTTCTATTTAACGTCCTAAGTGACGATATTTTACAATGGTTCACGTAGGCTAAGCGATATTTGCTATAGATGTCCGAGTCTTATACAGAGTGCCGAATGCTCTTCTTTTGACGGAATAATTTAGTTAGTTTTTCCAATACTGATTGTATATACAAACTCCAATAATAACTGTTTAATTAAAATTTTTTATTTTATATCGAGAATATTTTTGAAAAATCTATTTTTTTATGCTTTCCTACTATCGTCGATTTAATACCGTTAAATTGGAGCATTTACAGAAAATTGATTCTTAGGCAAAATTTTTATTCTATTTTAGATGATAATTTTCATAATAAAATAACTGAATAATCCAATAAATTATCAAATGATAAATTGAGTTATCTTTTTAAAGAGCATGTAATTAATACATTCTTATAAATTTAATTGTTCGTTGAATGTGTTAAAAAAAAAAACAAAAAACAAAAAAAACATCAATTCCAAAAATATCTAGAAAGCTTTTATATTTATCAACTGAATTTGCAATAAAAAATTCTTCCAATAGAACTGTGTAGTAAATTGTAATAATAACAAACTTAAGAGAACTTCTATAGAACACGTATTAGACATAATCAAGAGTTCAATCAGTTCCATTTGAGGTTCCGCTTCCACTCGGACCGGAAGATAGCCTGTTGCCTCTGGCTTATCTCTTCCTGTCTGATGCGCTAGTACGGAAAAGCTACTTTATAACATTATAGCAATTCAAAAGAGACAGATGGCGAGAAAGAGAGAGAGAGACTGCTATTATATTGTAACGTCGCATATGGCTGATGAGCGTCGAAATAATATGTCGCCGCCAGAAAACGCGACTAACTCAACTGAATATAGCACGAATAATCTAAAAGCCAGACAAGATTCGTTGAGTTTTCAAAAGGCATGGACCCATCTAAAGGTTTTTTTTTATAGATTTTGTCTTCCTAAATACGTATCTTCTGGGAATAATGTCGAGAAAATGATAAATAAATTGTTATTCGCAATTTAATTATTAAAATGCAGTAGAATGATTATTATAGAAGCCCTATATTTATTACATTTTTCTCAAAAAGTCGATTTTGTACAATTGAAACATGATTATTTATAGAACTCGAATTCTTGCACATATTGCAAATTATATAAGTTTTGTGCTGAATCTTTAGCAGTAGCCTTTGTTGTAATTAAAATCTTTTATCTTAAAAAAAAAACACATTTTGAAAGCCTAATGGTTCTTCAATCAAAGTAAGATTTAAAAATTTTCTCAAATATTGTCTGAAAAAATTGGTAAGATGTTTTGCTACCAAAAATATCTTTTTTATTTGTTCATAATTTAACTGTTTTTACTACTTTTCTTGTTTTGGGCGGGGAAGGAGTAAAGTTTCCCGAATAGGTTTTTGTCAATAAACAAAATTGCCGAATGGTAATATGCCGAAAATTTCCATTTATTATTTATTTCTTTTAATATTCTTTATTTTCGGAACTCGTGAGGCTTTCAAACTGCACGTAACTATTTTTTAGGTATACGACAACTAAATATACTTTATAATAAAAATAATGATATATATTTTAAACTGTAAAAGTGTAATTGTAAATGATATAAAACTAATGAAGTATATATGTATTTTATTTATTTAACAACGTTTAAGTAACGAGAAACATCGTTACATAGGCATTAGGTAAAATTTACCCCATTCATTTTTCTTCTTTTTTATAAAAAGATAATATAGAGTTATAAAAAGTTCGCACACTTATTCGTAGATTCCTATCAAATATTTTGGTATCTTATATAAAAGTTAATTATTACTATTGATTTGATAAGATTGTTATCTGAAAGCATAACACATGACACGTTAAATCGTACTTATTTTTGTCTGCTGAAGAAGAATTTTGAGATGGGAATGTCTAAAGAATGGTAGATAATTTGTTATTAACAATTTAACTATTTAAAGATTGTCTAAACGAGATTATACATATATGAATAAATATAAGAAGCTCTTTTATTGTTATATTTTTCTCAAAAAATATGTTTAACTTTATAATATTCAAAAACAATTATTGGGACAACAAACTCTTGCCTGTTCTTGCATTACACGCCGAGATTTGGCGCTACATGATAAACGGTTGTGTCAACGGATTTGGATTAAGCGAACCAAAGCACATTATAAGACACTTAAGTTTATTATGGTCATTGTTCGAGTTTCTAGAAGATTAGATATAAGATTTTTAATTTTTAATATTCATCTAAAAATAGTTAGAAATGTGAAAGAGATCATATAGTTATCGTCAGACATAAATAGAAAATGAAATACAATATTTATATAGCTTATCGATTCTTTTTAACGATTCCAATAGTGAATTGCGATTTTGAAAGATCATTTTCCGTTTTAAATCGATATAAAGAAGTTATATCGATCAACTATGTTATAGATAGTCGTTTATCTTATTTAGCGACATTAGACATCGAACAAAATTTATTGAGATCATTAGATTTTAGTGACTTAATTACAGAATTCGCTGACAAAAACTGTAAAAATAAGTTTTTGTTTAAACTTTATTAGACTAATAAACTAAAGGTATTCTCAAAAATAAATTAATAAATATTTTTATCGGTCTTACAGTCTTTATACTTAATATAATATACTAAAATAATGACAGTCAGTCTGTCCTTGTATATGATCACTCCCGAAGAAGTTGAAATAGTAATTACTACTAAAAATAAAATTAAATTAGATTAAAAATAAAAATAATAAAAATAATGAAAAATAATAAAAATAAATTATAGTTTAATTTAGTCAGCTTAGTCCTTGAAGATGAACCATAACAGTCATCGAAACATCGGGCGGGCATCGAAAGAAAATTTAAATTTAAGGTGATGGGGGCAGTCATGTTGTCCTTTACTAACATAGCAGATAGTTTATTTTTGTTATTTTTTATTATCTTTATTATTTTTAATTTTTAATCTAATTTAATTTTATTTTTAATAGTAATTTCGATTTTAGCTTCTTCGGGGGTGATCATAAACAAGGACAACCTGATTGTCATTATTATAGTATAATGACTGTAATACCGATAAAAATTTTTATTAATTTAATTCGGATCAGTCCACATCAGTACAATTTTGAATTAGAAAAACTACCTTTTGCCTCGAAATTTATAAAAACAGTATTGTTAGTTTTTTTGGTATATAATGAATTATTGAAGTGATATGAAAATAATGATTCGAAGCTGGGGCCTGGGATTTACAGATAGCTTAGGGCCTCGTGTTTGTCTAGTCTGATCCTGATCTTACCAGGTATCAAATATTTCTGTTAGGAATATTACAGGTGACGCTGTCGCATCGGTGGCGTTGATGAATTCGCGTCGACCTGTATACGTTGCATTCGTTGCGATACAGTATACCCGTGCCATGCCATACCCCAAAAAAGGTCTAAAATCTTTCCCTAATAATATCGTAGTCATCGACTTTTCCCTGACGATCCACTCATCCACAAGATGCTATGGGCGACCACGACACTATTTGTATATATTATATTTCTATCCATCGAATGAAGATTTTCTTCAAATCTATAAGGTAAGCATTAGTCGCATTTTTACTACTGTGAAGATGAGATTAATAATTCCTTTTTGTCTTTCCAAATCCTGTTTGACTTCTTCCTATATTTTATTATTTTTTCAGATAATTTCAACCACTTTTCCAAAATAATTGTGATAATAAATTTAATTTTTTTTTGTAATAAAATATTATTTACATACATAATTTAGTATTTTTACCAAAATTTGAATTCATTAGAATTATAAACATTTAAAATCTGTATATTTTCTTTACTGTTTATTGTGATTTTATTATTAAATTTATTATTATTGCAAAATATTGATTTAAGCCTTGCAATTATTATATAATATAATTTTTATAATTAACGTATTGAGAAAACATGGTATTTTTAACCTATACAGAATAGTCAATTTCTTCAATAATATATGGAGAAGATGTCGTTTATTGCAAGTAGAATAAACACCTGATCAAATTGATATTCAAATATTAATTGTCTATTAAATTAGTTTTAAATTGAACTTTAAAACAAATATATACATACATATATATATATATATATATATATATATATATATATATATATATATATATAATAATCGCAAACTGGTACAGGGTCATCAATAAGCTAGGCGATAAAAATATGCAGCTTATGTATATAAATTAAAAGTATACCGATAAAAACTGGTTTCTTTCACGAAACAACAGTTTTTTCTATGTAAGAAGAAATTTTCTATTTTTAAAAATCACGCGCTTGTTAAAAAATTTGTTCTATCATACTCTAGATTACGGAAATCCCGTATCAAATATATAGTATTTCGAAAGAGAATTGAAATGATAAAGATACTTGACCCGATGCCTTATACATGTTCTATTATAGAACTACATTTACATTTTTATAACGATATTTAAAAAAATAAAAAAAAATAAAATAAAAAAGCAGAACACGTTATGTACAATATTGTCATGGCTATATGCAATGGTTACGTAAACCGCCATCTTTTCAGTGCGGTGTCTTTGTTATATTTTATTTTATATATATAATAGCGGCATATATAACGTTATAAGACTCGACTTCCTCTAAGCATCCCTTTCGAAAACTGACGCGTGCGGACCGTGGTATAGATGGCTGCTAGAAACTCTGTAAAACTCAACATTTTACTCAAACGCTCGTCTTCTACATATAATCTTTTATAACAAGCGTTGATTAGCGATCATGCTGTGACTCCTTCAGCAAGAAATTCCATGGGAGGGTACGACAAACTAGACTCGTAACTTGAGTTACGAGAACCTAAAAGAACAAAGAAGGGGTGGGGGTAGAGGAGAAGAAGCAGATGCGCAACATTTCGCTTTCCGCGATTATTTTAGATTAAATATTATGCTGCGAGCTGCGCTAAAAAAAAGGAAGAGTTGCGAAGATGAGGAACGTTATATTTCTTAGTCGATTGCGGTGCTAAATACTCGAGCAGGGGAGAAAATTTATCCCTAAATTTAATCTCACTGTTGTTTTATCAGATTACTTTTATTTAGCGCGATGGCTTTTTTTACTACGTAAGTATACTTCATCATAATTTTCAACTTCGGTTAATGATTTTCTAGGAAGCTATATAGAGAAATCGTCAAAGCAGGTAAACTGAATAGGTCGAAATATTTTTTCTTACATTACATATAATCTGCATAATAAAATCTACGGTAAAAATCTTTTTTCGAGAGCAAATTTAACCTTTTTAATAATTTTTAATATTTAATTTTTAATGCTCATAAGCGATAATGAATTATATTCAAATTTTTTACAGATTAAGTGTGGTAAAACTGAAAAATTGCTATAATTTAAATTTTTTTCAATTCTTGACGCAATTTCTTTAATTTTGAAGAGAATCAGTAAAAATCGAAGTGTATTACATAAATTTTAAACATTACTTTACAGGATATACGTATTAGGTGTGCTATGGTCGAAAATAGAAAGTTGATTTTTAGACTTCAATCAATTTTGGTGCACTTTCCAATATTTTAATAGTACTGAAATAATTATTTACAAAAAATATAAGTATAATCTATCAAAAGCAGTTCTATTATCAGAGTTTTAGAGTAGCTATAAGTCAGAAGCTATTAAACAATTGAAAATCCTCAGCATTGATTGAAATTATTTTCAGCATTAACATGATATGTCTACTAGTTTAATAATTTGAAAGAATTCAATGAAACGCACTGGTTCAATATTTAAATATGCGTTATAGAAATTACAGCAGACTCTGTCATACTAGAAACATTATTTCTGAGGTTAAAACAGGTGTTTTTAAATTAAAGACAAAATTTTTACGAGAACATAAGTTTTTGCGTCAATCTGAGATTATAATAGCTGTATTGTATTTGGATATTATAAAAAACAATTTTTGAGATTTTCAACGATAATTATAGTCCTCTGCTTTATGTATTAGAATAATTTTTGTTTAAAAATATATAAATAATTTACTATGAAAAAATTTCTTGTAACTTTTTTTTAATTATCATATTTGACAAACCATCAGAAAGTTGCAAATGCCCTTTAACGCCATTATTTTACTCTAAAAAATTTTGTATATAAAATTAAAAAAGAGGCAAATAAATTTCCAAAAGAAAATTTTGCTGATAAATATAATGTTTTATTTACTTTTTTTAAGATCCATTGGTTTCCGATTGGGTTTGAAATTACAAGTGCATGTAACTATTTTTCTAGTTACTAAGGCATTTTTAGGCATAAAAAGTAAGGAAACATTCGGATAAATCGAGAAATTAATTTTAGTTAGATTTTAAATTTTATGTTCAATTTGAACTTGATCACGTCCCTGACCACCAAATTAAAGGTAATGTCATGGTCAAACGTATTTTTTCATATAGGAAATTTTTCATTCAAGTGTGACCTTATTCATAACGATAATCTTGGCCTTGAACCATGCTTTGAAGGTCGTTTTTTCTAGAATTTTGAAAAAAAAAATTTAAGACAAAGTGTAGAATGATAAGATTTGATTTAAATTTGAGAGAAAAGATTTTCAGAAACCAACCTATTTAGGTCAAATTTGGAAAGCGGAAGTTGTCAAAGTAGCTGATTACGAATCTGAAATCAGTTTTTGAAAATTCGTAATCCAAAGATGGCAAATCTAAGATGTCGCACAAATTTTCAAAAAATAATAAAAATCTTCCAAAACTCAACTGGGATTCCTAGATATCCTAAGTAGATGCAGCGGTTGTAAGTTTTTAAAATTCTAGAAAAACTCTTTTATAAATGGCCTTGAAAGCGTGCTTCAAGGCCAAGAACATGGTTATGGATAAGGATTATTATTAATTTACTAATAAATAAATTAATCGGTTGTTACATTTAGTTTGTCTCGGGATTTTCTTCCATGTGTTAGTTATAATAAGCGCGCATACACACACATATATATATATTAGTAAAATATAAAATAAAAAATAAAAATATTTATTAATCGATGAATTGAAATATTCACTGCTTAAATTCACTGTTTATTTGCATTATTGTAAACCAACTGATTCTAACAGTTGAACGTCTGATTAAAATTATTCATTCTTTTCGAATGAATAACAATTTGGTATAAATAATAAGAAAATACATTATGTGTTTCTTTATGAAAGAGATTTATATAAAAATGCAGAAGATATGTTACAAAGATATAGATGGTATAGGTTTGTTCCATGCCATTATTAATTTGTATCGAATTTATAGTGTATTTTTCGATTAAAAAAACACAACAAACCATTCAGTTGTTTTTTCACTTGTTTTTATTTCTAATAATAAGGTATATACTACTAATGTTATGTATTTACGTATTAGGGTACTTTCGAATGAAATTGGCACTATTTCGTTTTGAGCAATTCTGCTATGGCTAAAATACTCATACTGACAGGTGGAGTAAGATGCTCTTATATTTGTTCTGCTTGAATGGAAAAGTTATGTTAATATTGCATCTTAACGATAACGGCGAAATTGAGAAAGGAAGTCACTAATCTAAGAAGGGTAATAAGGGGACAGATAATTTGAGAAACAGTCATGAAAGAAAGTTATGCAAAAGAAAACTAATCATAGTAGCTTGACATTATTTTTAGCTTTCTAATGAATTTTAGAGATTGCTTCCGTTAATAAATATTTGAGTAAGCGCTAAATATCTTGTATATTTTCCTTCCATAAAACTTTATAGAAAAATAAAAATCAGTCAATTTTTACTTATACACCGTGTTTCCGAAATGACTCGACATCTTAAATAAATGGTATGTGTCAGGGCATATGTCGATCTGCCAATCAAAGCGTATGCACAATTCAAAATTGCTAAGATATGTGTGAATTCTTATTCGGACGGAATTATGGTATAATTCATGATTATATATTATAACTCCAATAACCATGACCATGTGTGCGTTGAAATATATATATATATATATATATATATATATATATATATATATATATATAATCGACTCATTCTGATGCATTCGATTTTCCAACTACCGTACATCAGAAAACCATTTTTAAATTATATAAATAATAAATACTTTTCTCCATCAATGACTATTAATGTATCAGAATGAGACGATCATATAAAATCGAATTTCATCGCGCAACTTCGTTACGGCTATCGTGGCTGTAATATAATTTATAATTGTAAATTATTCCGAAACTTATATATTATTGCACTTTTAGTTGCATCCAAGTAACAATTCAAGTTCATCTTATCGATATTGAATTGAATACGTTGTGAATGGCTAATCGACATAGACCCTGTTTTATCCCATTTAGAGTCTTTTCGGAGACACGGTGTATATTATTGCTGTTCAACCACATTTACTTATGTAGATAAGCTACTGAGAAAAAATTTCGTAAATTAAAGAAATTTTCTTTGATTACAATAATTAATTTGTTTAATTTGTCCTCGCAAAACTTTTTCTTAAATTAAGTAAAAATAATTATTTTAAATGAAATAATATTTTGTGAAGTTCAAGAAATATTTACTTAAAAATACCAAATATTTTTTTTATTAAAATAAATATTTTTTTAAATATATGAAAATTTGATTGATTTCAGAAAATATTTTCTTGTATTAAAAAATATTTGCTTTATTTAAGAAAATATTTTCTCAATAGAAAAATTAATTTTTTAAATTTAAAAAACAATTTTTCATTATTCTACCTGTTTTAGATTTTCAGCTTTTTTATGTTTTAACATTGTTACTTTGAAGATTCTATGTATTGGAAAATTTGACATAATTAGATAATTAAAGTATTTATTTCGATACGCAGTTGTTAATATAGTAAATTTCCTTATTCATATTCAGTCAAAATGTCACGCGAGCGCATCAATTTATATGAATGTAATAGAAGATTGTTACGTCATTAAATAATTATTATCATAAAGTATGTAAGCTTTTTATATTTGGCAGTAAAACGAGGGTGTGGCTATGAGCTGGAAAGCCAAATATGGTGAAAGTAATGCCAATAGCTACATAGCGTTAATATGAAGCGGTTGTATTTTTTTTAACTTTGGATCACTTATGTGGTAAAATTACATGAAAGATTATTTTCATATTGGATTCAGAAAACTAAAAAATATTATTATGCTCCAAATTATGGTAAAAATGTCATATAATCTTCTGTGTTGCATTTCTTTTATTATGATTTTCGACCGCAGCTTTTTTTGTTGCTCCATTCATTTGGTCATGAGAAACTTACTGATTATTTGTCACCTGATTTATTTTCACAATCACTAGTTGCACAGTAACCATTATAAGAATTTTTTTGGTTCTGTAAACTCTACAACCTTTATAACAATTTGTTTATAATTAAAGAAAAAAATATATATATGAAAACTGTTATGCTTTAAAGATAATTTTTGGTGTTCCTTTAGTGAAAACTCCGACCACCAGAGGTCGTATTAATAATTTTACTTCCCAATAGTAATGATAGCTATTTACAGGCACCTTTTAAGATAGAAAATATAGGCAGAGATAATAAAGGGAGATCGTCGAGATCTTAGATAGGAAAATATTCATTTAATTTCCAATATTTGTGTTCTGCTGTTGAGAAAATATAAGCTTTATTTTAGTACCTACTAACTTGATTAAAGTTTATGCGATTACTTGGTTAAAGAAAATATTTATTTAGTACAGAAAATCGTATAAATTTCTTGAATCAAGTAATATTTACTTTATATTAGAATTTTAGCAGTATATAATTGTAATGAATTATCTCGAAAAATCTATTTCTTAAACTAAGAAAATTTTTATTTAATTAATTCGATAATATTGTTCTTTTGATAGTATCAGAAAAATCTTTGACCACAAATTTGATCAATCTATAATTTAAGTATTTAGATTATTTGCAATTCTAGCTATTAGATTTTCTGAATTCAATGCATTACGTTTTTGTTTTAATATAATAAACTTCTGATTCAAAATTTTGTTTTCTTAGATTAAGAACATATTTATTTATATATGTATTGTGTAACTCTGTTCTATATAAACTGTATAAAAACAATTAAATTTTTAAAGCAAACATTTTTTTACATTCAATAAATAGATTTTTATTTTCAAGAAAATCTTTTTTAAATTTAAGAAAAATGTGTTCAAGTTTTATTTATTACATTTAGAATAATATTTAAACTCAATTTAAATAAATATGACAAAATAATGTTAAGTAATTTGTTTCTTTGTTTAAAAAATATAAGGGTTATTTATAATTAAAACATCTATTTATTTATTACTAAGAAATAATTGACTGAACATTGATAGTTTGATTTAAATAAATGGAATTTCTAACATTAAGCAAATTTCTTCTTAATTTTTAAAAAATATTGTTTAAAACAAGAAATTGTTTTCTTATTGTAGGTAGATTTATCTTAAGTGAAAAAATAATAAGCTTTAAGTACATATTTGTTTAAGTTAAGAAACATTTTCTGAAGTGAAATAAATATTATTTTAATTCGATCAAATGATTTTTTATTAAAAATATTTTCTTAAAATTTCAATTTGAAAATAATTCAACAATTTTGTGCAATATTATGTGCGTACAATTGTAGATACGTCATTTCTTTTTAAAATAAACTGCACTTATAAACGTTCATTTTAATCATATGAGCCAATATAGTCATTAAAGTACTTATGAAATATTTGAAGGACATTATGAAGAAGATATATTGTACGAGTAACCCTTGGTTGATTCATTTCTTAACAGAGAATAAAATTGAAGAAAGGTGAAAGGAACAGTCTCATTCCCTGTCTTGTTATTCTGTGTACAGGGTAGCAGTTACGTCTCGAGACCACTGTATCTTTTCTTAGATATAGTAATTCTAAAAAAATTTCATAACTAGGGCTTTGAGGATTAATTCAAGATCATTAGACACTAATAAGGTACTTGGATATATTTGAATATATTTTAAACAAATTGTACTATTTGTTATGTATAATTTTGAGTAAGTTATCCAATGTCGACCTTCAATTTGATCTTGGTTTTGATGCTATCCGATATCAGCAATCAATAGAAAGCAATATTTTATCTTCAAGTATATATTTACTATTGTTTGGCCGTAACTATTGTTTGGCCTTGATGGTTACTGTCAAACTTGCATTTTAATGCAAGTTTTGAATGTAAAATGTCCTTCTCTATCAATTGCCGATATCATGGAGTATATCTGTTAAAAAAACAAAACAAAAAAACAAAACTTCATAGAACACTAATATTTGATAAAAAATAATATTGAAGATAAAGTTCGAAAGTTAAACTAAGATTACTTTTGGATTCCTTGTTGAAAATTTTGATTTTGAACTTGAGAAATAATTTGAACCTTTTTCAGAAATACTTTAGCTACGATAATATACAGCCGTCCCAAAACATAATTGACATCCTGTATTTATGCACGTATAATTCCCGCGTTTTAATGACCCCTCCCAATTTCGAGTCCAAGCTCTCGTTACACTTCCTTCGAGTTCTGCTTCCTACATTTTTTCGATACCCGCGCATACCACATGCCGACGCGTATAAGTATATCAACACGTTTACATATATTATACTCTGGGACTGGATTTTAAGTGCGCACACACTGATCACGCAAAACAAAGGAGAAGATCCTATATATTATTATAAGCACGGGTGCGAAATGCGAAGTTAGGCGTAGGGTCGCCTGGAACCCGGACGGCGCGGCGCGTTCGTCCCATCCAGGAATGAATGTAATCCGATACGTTCCGGTCTGTTGCTCATGCCGCGCGTGCAGCACCGTCCCGCAGGAGTCAAGGGCGTGGGATTGCACGATGAGGTCTGGGAATCGCTCGAAGTATGAAAAAAAAGGGAATGAAAAAATGGACAAGGGATAGAGGTACTTGATACGTATCGAACGCTGGGTGCGGCCCTTGGGACCCTCCCTGCGCGTGCGCGCGCGCGCGCCTCTTGCTCGTCTCGTGATGGGATAATTTTTCCTTCAGTGTGCGTCGGGAACACGGGTTCTATATTTATAAAATGTAATGGTGAATTACTCGTACAATGTGTATATGTATATAATGTGGAGGGATATTAATTGGGCTTGTAGAACGAGAAGCCGCATAGTATGCGAGAGATGATTGAGGAAGTTTATTTCTTTTCGCTGCCGCACCAGTTGGGCGGATATATACATATATTCATATATACCAAGTTATTTATATGATTCGCCCGTCCTTTCCCATTTCTGTCCTCCGTCCACTTAGATTTACTTTCTATAGGGAGTAAGCTTCCAAATGATTACTCAGAATATGCACAAACTAAAGAAATTTTAAAATCATTTTAAAGAATATAATTTTAATTTAATTAAACATACATTTTTAATTACTGTTTTTTAACTCAACTTATCTTGGATAAAAATAAAAACCACGGGTTGTTGATTCTTTTTATTCATCCTCAAATTTTTCTAATGACGTTTTTCGAAATTTCAATCCCATCTAGTTTTGATCAATCAAAAATTGGTTTCGATTATCTTGAAAAAAATTCTTAATAAATTTTCGTTAAATTTATTGTATTTCAAAAAAACATTTTCAGCTCGATTAATTAAAATTTTATCACATTTTGAAAATGTTTGCTTTTTTAAGTATAAATATTATTTGTACAATTATTATTGCATTTATTTTGGACGTATTTTCGACTGTACAGCTCCAATTCGTATTGATCACAATAAATACTACACTGAACAAAAATTTGGTAATTTTAAGTAAATACATTTATTCAAATTGAAATTCCTACATATTTGTTTAATATAAACAACTGTTTTTCATTATGAAAAATATATACTTAAATGTATTAACTTATTTAGTTGTTATTATTAACGATATTATTTTAATTGAAAAATATTGTTAATTATCAAAATGGATTTTTTTAATTGATTAAATCAGAAAGTAAAATCTAATACATAAATTTTTTTTAAATCATTAATTATCATTTAATAAGCATACCATTCATTGGAATATCTGATTTGTTAAAACTAAAATTTTTTCAAAAATTTCTCACCAGACATCCACGTTTTGCCTTGTCACTCACATAAAATTTTAACAGCAGAGTTCTTGCGTTTGAAATTAAGTTATGTTGCGTTACGTACAATAGAAATATAATATATAATATTAAAAATATGTTTAATACAATAAAAATGATGGAAAAATATGTAAATATAATCTGATATAATTATTTTTAATTGCAATATAATATATAATATATGCTTAGTGGTTTATGTAATTCAAAAACGAACATGACTGTCTAATAAGTTCAAATACTAAAGTTCCCTTTTATATTTTATAGAAATATATCATATTAAGAAATTGCGTTTTAAAAAAAAAATTTTTAATCAAGAATCGAATTTCTCAAAACAAAAATGTTTTTTTTTTTACGTCAAAAAAATATTTCAGTATTTTAAATATGAAATTATTTATTTTGAATAAATGGTTAAGCAATGATATATTAATAAACCACTTATTGAATTTAAAAAACATTAATTTAAATTTATAAAAAAAAATTTTCAGTGAACGTTCATTTTTACTTACAAAAATCTGCGTAAAAAATATAAAAATAAAGCTTTTTATATTTTCCCCTAAAAACTACTGAATTATCTAATAATTTTACTTCTTGTTTATATGTGACGATGAAAAACGGGAATATGGATGAACGTTCCCTGCAAAAAACAAAGTATTTTTTCTTTTTTGTGGATCTGTGATATATTAAATTTTAATAATTTATCTAACGGAGTTCAACTTAATATTAAAATGTCTTTTATCAAAGAAACCAGTGATTAATAGAGTATATTAAAATCAGCTTATTCTTATTATCAAAGATATTATTTTTGCTGTACCATTCTGAAATAGTGATATTTAAAATGAGCAACTCAACGATATTAGAACATTATTATTATTATTATTATTTTCGAGTAAAATACATTCATGTTATTCTGTTTCGCATTATAAAAGCCTTTGTTACAAAAATTTTCCTTATAAAGTTTTTGATTTAAAAAAAATGGAAAGATTTCTACGTGTTGTTGCTATTTTTTGTAATTTAATACACATATAACATTTTTTTCAAGCAATTGACATAAAACGTCCATTTTGTTAAGAAATAATTATTTATAATATGTTGTAACGTAAGTATAACTTCATAATTATGGTTAATGGCTAAAAATAAACTACTGGAAAGCATTCACGCACTTGGTAACTTTTTTCAATAAGAAATGATCTTGTTATATTGAAATTTCGTTTTATTGTAGCCCAGTTTTTACTAATTAAATTATTCAGTAATTCAAATTTTTGAATTTTTTGAACTATTTCCATAAACATGTCAAACACGGAACATTTTATATTTGTCAACAATGAACTAAGATACCTTGCATTGAATAATTATCCGGGGCATTACAAGGCGAATCTCTATATATAAAACTTCACTTGAGTTTTCATTGGAAAATCCAAGAAATTTTATGTATAATCTCCTTCATTTTCTTATAAATATTTTCTTATTATCTCGCAGTATTTCGAGAAGAAACGTTTGAGGTCAATTAAAGTGCGTAAGCAATCTATAATAATAAATATATATGAAAAGTTAATTGATGATAAAAATTATAGAAAGTTTCCGGGAATAATTATATCCCGTTTCATAACGATGCCTATGATATAAAAGTGCTTGGAGGAATGCTGAATGATTAAAATTCCCGAACTGTTTTCTGAATTGAGAAATACATATATGTATTCGTATGTTATGGACTTCCTCAATGCTAAATTTAACATTTTTTTATATAAATGGAACTAAGATCAGAAGAAAATTTTCTTTAAGCTGCACTTTGCTACAGTCCTAGTTCTAATTATATATATATAGCATTCTGTACGGAAATATTAATAAACTAATGAACTTCTATTCAAACAAAGGTCATTGAGAAGCCGAGGAATTTGTTCGACAATTGTTTTAAAATAAAACGACAAATTAAAACTTTTTTTTTTTTTTATTTAAGCTTTCAACTCTTTTATAAGGTTATTAAGCTACACACGCATTATAGATAATATTATGCTTAAGAACTAACATATGTCCTGTTTTACATTCATATTATTATGTTACATTTGTTCATGAAGTTTTTGACAAAGATTAGTACTGTTATATTTGGTTTCGCTAAGTAAGAGTTTATTGCGTAGGGGGGGTACTGTTTCATATAGATTAATTCAGATAATAATTTAATTCTATAATCATTGTGTAATGGGCACTGCCATATAACGTGATTTAGATCTTGTATCTCAGATCCACAGTTGCACTTGGATTTATTATTTACAACATTTATTATTTACAATATTTATTTTGTACAGGGACTCGTTTAAATTAAAGTGCCCCTTCGCCGGGAACTATTATGACTGCTTTGAAAGTATTTAACTCCTTTGCTTTTACCTTGTTGCTCAATTAGCCTCGTATTACAATTAATTTCTAATTTTTTATAGTATGATTTCAAATCTGTTTATGGGATTCTATATATTTCTGGGTTTTGCGAAGTGGCAAGTTTGACGAACGTATCTGCTTCTTTGTTACCAGTAAGCCCTATATGAAGCTGGAACCCAATTTATCATTATTCGTGTGTTATACGAATTTTGTTTATAAAACTCAGCATTCTTTTTTCTTATTTCAAGAATGTTGAAGTTTACGTCAGTGGTATTTCTGACATTAGTTAGTGCTAATATGGCACTTAGGGAATCGCTATATATATTAATATTGCGATTTTTGTTTTGTAAGGCGATATCCATGGCGTCAAAAAGGGCAATGTGCTCGGCAGCGAAAAGAGATGCTTTTGTAGTTATCCGTTTAATAACCGTGATTTTAACTTCTGGGAAAATACATGCAGTACCTACGGATAGGCCGTTCTCAGATTTACTACCATCTGTAAATATTTTTATTGAGTCATCATTACTGCATATGGCATCGAGTAGTTGATTCGGGTTATCATTTACTTGTAGCAGTTTACCGTTTACATCGTTTGTAAGTATTGGCATTGTGGTTTCAAATGCATAGTTATAAATACTGGGGAGAGTATCTGTGTGTAGTAGATGTTCAAGGCCGATAACACTTTTGATAGACTTGTTCAAAACTGATACATTTGTTTTTCGTTCCATAATTATGCTTTTTAGATGGTCTTGGAGGGTACGGTGGGCTATCGTTCTCTTATTACTGAATGCTTTTAATAGGAAGTTATTGCACAGAGTTCTGGTTCGGTTTTGTATTGTAATTAACTTAGATTCATCTAACAGTATATTAGTAGGAGTACTCATATGGAGGCCCAATGCCATCCTAATTGGTGAAAATTGTATTCTCTCAAGTTTCAAAATTTCAGTTTTTTGTATTGGGAAATATATAAAGCACGCATAGGATTGTTCTTCCATAGCTTTTATAGAATGTCAATAGGGTTTCCGGATTTGCACCCCAATATATGTTCCTAAGATATTTAACAATATTTAGTGCTCTGTTGCATTTTTCTAAAACATGTCGGATGTGATTATCGAATCTCAGTCGATAATCAAAGTACACACCAAGAAATCGGATGGTTTCTTTAGCAGTTATAAACTCTCCACGTATATAAATATTTGAATCATCAGGCTCTATTCCGGTTTTGTTAAAGTGCACGTAGTCAGTTTTATCTGTCGATATTTCTAGACTTAATACATTTAGATTGGTGGTAACTTGTTCAATTGAAGATTCAAGAATTTGTTTGCGTAGAGGGGGTCTTTGTATCTGACGTATATCACTATATGGTCTGCAAACTGCAGTACTCTAACTTTACTGTCCAGTTCATTTGCTATTTCGGCAACATAGAGTAGGCATAAGATTGGGCTCAAAAACCCCTTTGAGGAACGCCTTTATAACACATGTAAGGTTCGTCTGTCTTATCGCTTGTATAAATATATCTTTCGTATGTTAGAAATTTAATAAAAATAAGTATTTTATTTGAACAACCTATTTTCGCTAGCTTATTTAGTAAAATGTCACTTAGTACGTTATTAAAGGCGCTATTCACATCTAAAAATGCAGCAAGTACATGTTCTTTGTTGTTTAACGCGTCGTCTAAGTCTAATTTAAACGAAGTAAAATTGTCAACACAGGAAAGGCCTTGTCGGAACCCAGTTTGACCTTCGGGAAGTACATTGTGAATTTCAACCCAATCTCGTAATCTATGACATATCATAAGCTCGAAAATTTTGCAGATACATGATGTTAAAGCTAAGGGCCTTAATCCACGGTGGCTAGGCATTTTTGCGAAATGTATGTAAATTTTTTTCCAGGAATCAGGATAAATGTTTTGAGAAAATATCTCATTTAAAATTTCTAGCAGTATTAGATGGTATTTTAACGATATATTATGCAAGACTTCATAATTTATGGCATGCATACCAAGAGCAGTGAATACAAAGCGAAATTAAATTCTGCGTAATTGAAAGGCTCATCAAAATATATATGGTCGTTAGAATTTGGGAAGGCTTGGGGGTTGGTAGGCACTCAACCAGGGCAAATGCTTCTAAGTGCTTGTTCAAATTGATCGCTCCTATCACAACTTTGAGTGATTGACTGTGCGGTAACCTTTGACCATTTGTCTTTAAACAGTTTAGATTTAGTCCACGTGTATCGCAAATTAGTATTGCAGTTAATAGTTTCAGAAAGCTTGCGGAAATATTCCCGTTTTTTATATTTGAATAGTTTTTTAGACTTAACCTTTTTTTTCTTATATTAAATAAAATCGTGTAGTGTGAGTGAGTACTGTCATTTTTTAAAAACTCCTTGTCGTTGTCGTTTGATAAACCTAGTTCTTTTAGACGTATTAGCACTTAGTACTTCTTTTATAGTTTGTATAAAAAAGTAGTATTTTCCGGTCGGAGAAAGTACTTCATATTGTTTTCCCAAATACTTTGTATATTCTTCGTTTAGTGTTTTCAGCGTGTTATCCAGTTGGTCCGTACAGTTTGTATTTTGAAGGGTTTTTTTGAGTAATACAACTTTTTCGATTCTAGTTCAATTGTAATGGGGAAATGATCAGATCCTCTGGAATCATCGTTTACTTCGACTTTTATTTCGGGGGCTACATTTATTGTCGAAAAGATAAGATCAATATTGCTTTTATTCCCACTATGCGTGTCTACTCGAGTATTAGTAACAGAATTATGCAAGTATAAGTTATAAGTATTGACAAAGTTGTACAAATTTAACCCATTATTATCAGTATAAGAACAGTTTCATGCTTCGTTATGGGAGTTAAAATCGCCCATAATAATACATTTTTTATGTAAAACAGTGTTAGAAAACATCTGATCACTGTTCTTGTGAAAGTATAATATTAGGAGGTTTGTAATATGTAAATATTTTTATTGGATTTGCGAGATTTGTGATTTTAACTCCCATTATTTCAGTATTTACATTTGTATTTTCTAAGTTGTTAAGGCTCACAAAGGTTAGGGATTTGCGTATAAACATAACAGTACCCCCACCTACTGAATGTAGTCTATCTACTCTATATGTATTGAAGCCTGTAAATTGAAAGGTGTGTCCGTCCTTCAACCAGAACTCAACACAGACTAAAATATCTAAATCGCGTAATATAGTTTCGATTTCTTCTTTTTTATTTCTCACACTTCTGGAAAAGCAAGCGCAATTTAGAAGGGGGATTAATACTACTATTTCTAAATTTATTACTTACACTAATGCTAGTTTTGTTTTTTTTTTTTTTTTTTTTTTAAGAAGTACTAGCGTAATTTAAAAGGTACTTATTTATAATTATTTCTATAATATATAATGAGTTGGCGCGCTGCTTAATTATTCTTCTGGAATTTCATCTGTTGAGATTTGAGTTTCAGAAGTGTCTTCATCAATTTTCACTTTTAAAAGTTTATTCTTCAGCCGTGTTATTCTAGTCTTTAACTCCTTAAGACTGATGTGCTTGTATACTTCATCCATCATCACAATAAATGACTCCGGATTTTCAGTATACTTTTCAGATATCACACGGGCTTCACTGTATTTATGTTTGTATGTTTCATTTGGATATTGGTACAGTTTATTATATGTGATGGGGGAAGTTGCAAAGACTGAGTTATTAATATGAATTGCAGCTGCATCTATTTATACTTTGAGATCACTAGGGGGTTCTTTAGGTTGTACGGTTTTTTTCTTTTTTGACACGTGTGTGATTGTTTTATTCACTGCGTTATCTGTATCAGCGTTTCCTTCATTATCTGTATCAACAGAATTCGTTGATGTTGTGCTGCAAACTTGTCTCTTGCCGGCTTTCTTGAATAAATTTATGCCTTGGACCTTTAATTCAGTATTGTGTGTAATGGGTACCTGGACGACCGTGTTTATGTGTTCTTTTATCGTGAGTTCACTTATATCATGCTCACTAGTCACTTGTGTAGAATCTTCTGTCTGTATGGTGTAATAATTATACTGCTGCAGGTCTATCTTGCTTACATTCTGGTTTTTACAATATTTTGCTGCTTGGCCCTCTTGCTTACAGATGAAGTATGTGATTTTATCTGTAGAGACGTAAATACGATATAACGTGTCTTCATAATTTATCGTAAATTCGCTCGGAAGTTTCGAAGTCTCGTCGGAATCTTTATATAGTTGCCGACGACAACTATGGATATGAGAAAGCTGCGATTTATTGTATCCAAGTCTTATATTACTCATGCTAGATTTCGGTGTAACTCCGAATTCTTTTATTTTGCGTATTATTTCGTCGTGAGGTATATACAGATGTACGTTGGAGAATATGACTCTTTTGGTTTTAGTTATGTAGGGACGCATCTTTACCTTGTGACTTTGTACTTCTATCACATTATTGCCCTCTTTGGTCAGCTCATCTACTAAAGAGGAACTGTTTAAATAACAACAAAATCGATTCTGTGCGATGTTGAATGCAGCTACGATGTTTACCGGAGGTGTTTTAATGGATATACCTTTTATATAGGAAAGAACATCAATTCCTTCTATTGTATTGATGATGATGGATTGTTCTTTCTTCGGATACAGGCTGTTACTTCCTATTTTTGAATAAGAGTGGATGGCTTGTACTTTGGGAACTTGTATAATTGTGTCTAGTAGAGAACTTGGTTCTTGAGTCATTTTGTTTATTACACTGTTTTGTTTTTGCTGTGACATTTTGTTTTGTTTATTAATTTTTTTCAAAAATAAATATAATATTATTAATTAATTAATGATTGATAAATAAAGTGAGAGCGGCAAAGCCGCGGTATACTTGTGTGTGTGTGAACTATACTCGGCGAAATGTAAACACGTCTGACCCGCGCGACGGTCCAACAAACACTCCAAATTGAAACTTAAACGTCTACGTCGTCCGTAATATTTTTAAAATTAAATATATGCTTTGTCATGCTATATTTGAAAAATCAAGATTTCTTGGATCTAGCACGCGATCAAACTAAGAAATACAGCCAATTAATAAAAAAGTTTTTTATTAAAAGAAATATATTAAGAATAATGAGTATGATTTATAGGCGCAAAATTCATAAGGAGCACTGTGTATAGTAGTCAACTATATATATAATTTTCTAGATAAAAGAAGGGTTAACATAGCGTAAAATAATCAAATGTAAAGGCGAAACAAGAAATTTAGATATACAAAAAGTGATAAGCGCAAAGGATAGAGTAAAACTACAGAACTCGGTGACAAAAATCCCTCCGAAAAATCAAAGAATCACTATTTGTAAAATGTTTTTGAAAAATTCAATGAAGGGGAATCAAAATTTCTATTCTTTATTCAATTTATTCTAAAATTATTTTATATGTATCAAAAATTATGAGTAATAAAATTTATCCGTATTATATCGTGATATTTTAATACATTGAAATAAATTTAAAATATAGAGACGTTAAAAAAGAATCTAAGAAGTTATAAATTATAATGCCAGATTAGGCAAGAGAAAAAGAGCGAGAATTTCTTTAAACAATATCACTTAAATTCCATATTGAGTACGCCTCGAGCAGTCGCGAGAGTTAGACGTGCGCGTTACTCGCTCCTATTAGTGGTAAAATTAAGTGCGTGTGTACGACGCGGCCGATCCGCGTCGTTATTCAGTGTTTGTGAATAATAGAACACACAAAAAAGTTATTGATATAGTATGTCCAACCCAACAGAAAGTATTTCTACGACAATGAATTCTAGTTCCCAAATTACAAGCTCCTCTCGTGGGAGCCAAGATAACAAACATAACACATCGTATTCTACACTTGTTACTAACAGTTTTTACCCAAGGAAAAATCAAGCATTATTATCGATACAGTAGAAGGCATTGAAATTAAATCGTGCCTAAAAGCAATAGCTATGAAAACACCCCCAACTAATATTATCACTGCATCTAAAATTTCACTAAATAGATTTTGCTGTTATTTAAATAATAAAAAATTAGTAGAAAAATTAACAAGAGAAGGGAATAATATCATAAAAATTGGAGAGCATAAATTAACAATGAGACCATACGCCACCAAATTAAGGAGAGTTATTTTTTCTAATGTACACCCATGCATTCCCCATGAAAAAATTCAAAACAACTTAATCGAAAATGGTATAACTCTTAAATTGAACATGAGTTTTATTAAGCTTGGTTTTGACGATCCAGGATATACACAAATATTAAGTTTCAGACGGCAACTGTTTATTGACCCCGAAGACGTAAACAAACTACCGAAGGAATTTTCAATCAACTACGATGACATGCTACATCATATTTATGTGACCACTGATAAAATTACTTGTTTCGTTTGCCATCAAGAAGGACGTACTATCAACAAATATTGTCCTACAACCACAGACTCACAGGCACGTAATAGCACACATACAGAATTACAAAACCAAGGACAGATAAACAGTAAGTGCGACAGTGTGATAAACAATGCAGAAGAAATACACAATCAGTCTTACGTAACAGAAAATATTAATACTGAACTATCGTATAATACGGAAAAATTTTCACAACAACCTATGAGTTTTAATGGCATGCAGCTTTTTACACCTCCCAATACACTAAAAATATCAATGTCTGCGAAAAGACAACATTCCATAAGTTCAAATCTTTCTGACAAGGCTAGCAGTAAAAACGATAGTTTGACAAATACTTTCAACAAAGTAAAACAGATCAATAAAAACAAAAAATCTTGTGAGTGAAAAAGAACTTCCAGAGTATATAAAAAATGAGGTAGAAAAGGCACTTATAGAAATACCAGAGACCTGTCAGCTACGTTTCCTCTAACCGGAAAGGAATTATATAGCTTTTTATCAAGCTCATATAAATATAAATATAAGGAAATTACAACGTTAGCTTCCTCGTACGTTTCGAACAATGAATCCCTAGAGATAATGCTACAAGAAGTTTACAAACATATCACTCGCTCTGAAAATGAAAAAATTATTCAGGATATAGATGTACTTATTTGCGTAGAGACATGGCTCAAAAATAGTATTAATTTTCTATATGCAGGTTTCCACACTCTATATGAAAAGATAGGGAACATAGTACTATATATCGTATTTTTTTTTGATACGGTATCGTTTTTTTGATACGTAAAACGTACAATTATATTGAAATAAAAAATTTAGTTAATGATAATACGTACACTGAGTTATGTGGTATCGAAATCACAAATTTAAAAGAAGCAATAGCAATAATTGTATGTTATAAACCACCTAACATTGTTTTGATGGATAAAGAATGGGGCGCTCTGGTAAGTAATACGCAGATAAAACAAAGATGTACATTAATGGGCGATTTCAATTCACATAATGAAGCATGGAATTGTACAACAACGGATATTAACAGAGATAGACTATTAGAGCAAACCGAAAAAGTCGACTTATTCTTACACACTTATACGGGTGTTAATTTTAAAACTAACACGAAATCTAATCTAGACCTGGTATTTTCCACAACAAATATAGCACATTTAATAGGAGTTAAAGCTTATGAGGACTCTCTTGGATCGGATCACTTTTCGATCTATATCGAATTAAACTCGGAAAAATATTATTATCGCCAACGGACATTTAAAATTCAATCCCAAAGAACAGATTGGAATAAAACCTGTATTATTCTTGAAAATCTATATGACTATTTCTTGAGCTATGACTACGACTGCATTAGTGCGCTAGATAAGTATGAAATCTACATGAAAACAGTTAAAGAAGCTATAGAAAAGAGTACACCAAGAAAAAGACATTGTAATAATAAACACCATAGAAATCCTGGAGCTTGGTGGAACACAGATTGCACGAGAGTGAAACGACAAAGATAGGCAGCATATAATAGATGGAAATTTACGGAAAATATTAACGATCGAGTCGAATATAATAGAGTCAGAGCATTGACTAAAAAAATATTTAAGAATAAAACAAAGGAGTCTTATCAAAAATTTGTCAAATCTCTGAATTTACATGAAAATCTAAAATACACCTGGGATAAAGCTAAATTATTTAAGAATAAATGGGTTAAAACTCATCTTCATAGTCGCGACGAATATTTACCAAGACATAATGAAATTAAACAGGCCCTTAAAAAAAACATATGTCCCGAGTGGGTATCATGCGACCCTGAAATAATTCCAAAAGCGCAGCATAATAGTATTTTTGACGATCCATTTAGTTTGACTGAATTTAATACAGCTTTGAAATCTAGGGGAGACGAATCAACACCGAGTATAAATTTCAACTACTACTTTTAGATATTTTAAATGAATTATATAAAAATGATATTTATCCAGACAACTGGCTTGATATATATTTACATTTCATGGAAAAACCGAATGGTAAAGATTTTAAGCCCCTTGCACTAACTTCTTGTGTTTACAAAATTTTTGAATTAATGTTATCATACAGAATGCAATGGTGGGTAGAACATTAATATTTACTACCTCTGTCCCAAACAGGCTTTTGAAAAGGCCAAGCTTGCGCAGATAGCCTTAAAACATTCAAACTGAATATTGAGAATACATCGAATAAAGATAAATATACACTAGCATTCTTTCTGGATGTAAGCAATGCTTTTAACGATGTTTATTGTACGATTCTTTTAGAAATATTGGCTAAAAATGGATTTTCGAATAAAATATTAAAATTTATAAAATTTTTAACGCATCATAGATATATTTATTCTGAGATTAACGAATCTATTTCCAAACATAGTTCTAAAGGTGTGCCGCAAGGAGGTGTCCTGAGTCCACTCCTATATTTATTATACGTAGCTAATATTTTTAATGATTTAGACTCGAACATAAAAAACCTACAACATGCAGATGATACAGTTATATATATTGCGACTAGCGAACCTCAGAACGCTAAGCCTATAGTTAAATATGCACTGAATAAGGTAATTGAAAGGCTGAAAATATTAGGCTTAGAAGTTTCACCAACTAAAACTAAATACATTCACTTTAACAAAAAAGGAATTAATCAAGGCGAAAACGAAATGATTATATCATAAACAGCAGTGTCCTCTATAGAATCAGTTAAATTTCTAGGACTGCACTTTGACTACCAACTTTCATTCAATAAGCACTTAAAATATGTTTTAGAAAAAAGCAATAGAGCTTTAAACATAATAAAATTTTTAAGAGGAGTATGGTGGGGGGGCACATCAAACGACCCTTATGACTTTTTATAAAAGTTACATCAGATCTATAATTGATTACGGCACATTTATTTATTATCCGACAAAAAAATCTAAAAAAAAAAAATGAGAAAAAACATAGTTTTCAGTTATAAGGATGGCATTGGGTGAAAGAATGAGCACTCCCACCAACGTATTACTGGACGAAGCTAAAATAATTATGTTAGAGCACAGAACTAAAACACTATGCAAAAACTTTTTATTTAAAATATTTAGCGTAAAGTCCTCTGTTGTTCGCGAAACAATAAAAAAGTACATACCAGCTATCATCTCTGATCGCAGAAAGAGAACTAACGTACTGCAGGAATGTATCAAAAGCGTAGTGAGCATTCAACATTTAATACTAGTAGACAATTTACCGATTTTATACAATTATGATCACTCAATTATGAAAATACATATTAATACTAATACAGAGCTAGGTGTAAAGCTTCGACAGGCCGATATCCTAATAAACTATTTATAAAATATACTACAGATGCAAATTCTATAAAAATATTCACAGATGGTAGTAAAAATATTAATGCACCGTCTGTAGGGAGTGCCTGTGTATGCTCTGAACTCAATATAATTAAAACAAGAAGCATAAATAATAAATCCTCTATCGTTACTGCCCAATGCATAGCTATCTCGGATGCTATGGACATTGCTCTTCAATACAGAAACTGTAACATAGATATCTATACGGATTCACTCAGCGTCATACAAGCTCTAGGAAACCAAAAAGAATAAGGTTGATATTAACTTCTACTTATTAGAAATACGTAAGAAATATATGATATTTCATAAAAATAGTAAGGACAATAGAATCATCACAATATATTGCGTACCTGCCCACATTGGTGTTAATGGAAATGAACTTGCTGATAATTTAGCCAAAAAGGCCACTGAGCAACTGCCTACAATAAAGCAAATTCAATATACTGACTTAAAGTTAATGTTCGCAAAACTAGCTATGAGGGAAACTGTTAAAATAATACTAAATGAAGACTTGACTAAAGGCAAAACGTATTTAAAAGGTATCATAGGCAAAGGTGTAAACTATGGTACAATAATCCATCACTAAACAGAGATTTCATAGTAACAGTATGCAGATTTCGCAGTAACCATAATAGTTTAAAAAAATCTCTTGCTAAAATTAAAGTAGTAAATGATACGAGTTGCGACTGTAGGAATGCAGTTGAAGATTTAAATCATGTTCTATGGCAATGCCCATTACATTATACACAAAGGCACGAAATGATTAAATCACTGGCAAACAATAAACATTTTCCTCCTCTTGATATTAAATGTTTCTTAGCTGAACCAAATATTAGAGGGATGAAAATAGTATTTAAGTCTATAAAAAAATGTAAAATTAAAACATGATTTATATTATGCCAATTTTACAAAATATTGATTGCGTAAGAAATTGATGTATGTACTAATTGTAAACTTCATATGTAATATAAGCTCTTTGTATTAAGCTAAATAACTTTGTAATATATAAGTTAATAAAGCTAGAAATTAAAAAAAAATTCCATATTGGCATCAGGTAGTAGTAGCTAAAAGTAGTAGCATATCATTTATGGGTATTCAGCTAAAAATTGTTCTATGTTGCAAAGTTAAATATATTCTTATCACATTAATACTTTCAAATTTTAAAAGGTTGTTAAATTTATAAATTAAAAAAAAATTAATTACTTTAAACAATGAACAATTTTCAATACGACTACTTTAAAGTGGTATAATTATTGGTGAATAAATATATTTGTCTAAATTTTAGCATTTTTCGATTCTCTTCAGTGTTGTCAATATATACCTAAGCATTTCTGATAAAAATGGTATTATTTTAATTTTCCTTCATGTGCGACTCTTTACCATTTCGTCCCATAGTACGTCGCAAGCTCTCGAATCGAAGCTCGTCTCTCATATCGAATTTATTTTTGTGTTTAAAAAGTTTTCTAATATATTAGTATGTTTTTCTATAATATTAATGTTTTAACATTTTAGAAACGCTTGTGATATAGCCTTTGATAGATAATTATTTATTGTTATTATTTAAATAATTATGATTTAGGTCATTGATATCTCCAATATACTTCTATGATCATTTGTTTATATTATATTTATAAATTCATTAGGACAATTATTGTTTTTTAGAACGTTTTTACCAATATTAAATTTTTATGATGAAAACTTTTATTGGATAAATGGATATAGCGTTGTCAGCAAGTAAGTATAGTCTACTTCTTTTTTTACTTTAGAGGGCGATACGAAGAAACATTTAATGTACACCAAAAGAGGTAGATTTTGTATACTAATCTATTTATAATTTATTTGTATTATCTGAAGAGCAAACAAGCTACAGAAATCCCATGCTATTTATATATAGGATGTAGGACTGTAAGGATGTTTTAATTATCATATAGCTTTACCTGTTTGCACTGTAATCACTTTGGTACTTTTTTATTACATTAAAATTGATTCATTTCAATACAAATATAATTTTTTCACGTTTGCAAATAAAAAAACTACTAAAATAAAGTACATGGAGTTTTAAATTAATAAATATTTTTATCGGTCTTACAGTCTTTATAATATAATATATTAGCTAAAATAATGACAATCAGACTGTCCTTGTTTCTATTCAACCCCGTCGAATCTGAAATAAAACTTAGTACTACAATAAATTATATTAAAAATTAAAAATAAAATAAAATTAATAATAAAATACAAATAAAATAAAAATAATAAAAACAATATTCTATGTTAGTAAAGGACAACTTGTCTGCCTCCACCACCTTAAATTTAGAAGCACCTTCATGTTCGACGTTTCGAATCGCTACAGTTCATCCTCAGGAACTAAACTCTTTTTAATATAATTTATTATAGTAATAATAATTTTATTTCAGATTCTACGGGGGTGAATATAAACAAGGACAGTCTGACTGTCATTATTTTTGTTATAATATATTATAATATAAAGACTGAATGACCGATAAAAGTATTTATTAATGTAATTCAAAACAGTCGACATAAGTACAATTTTTAATTCTAACATAGAGTTGTAGATGTTATTTATTGAAAGACACTAAGCAATTCTATTATTTTAATTCACTTGTGGAGCGAATTGCGACAAAGGAAAGTGTATGGGTTTACCCAATGTGAACAATCGAGCGTGTATATAAGAAGACTTTATGTCAAGAATTATGACAAAAAATTGGTTCGAACATCGCACGAGGGCATTGCCCGTGCCACACCGGCCTATACAAGATCAAAACAACCAAGAGAGAGAGAAAGAGAGAGAGAGAGAGAGAGAGAGAGAGAGAGAGAGAGAGAGAGAAAGAGAGAGAGAGAATTGTGCGAAAAACTAGCATGCTTATTTTATAACAAAAATCATATCGTATGGAATGCGATCCATTGATTCGTGGAACCTCGAAATCCATCTCGTATAAGATTAAAAGTTATTCACTGAGCGCAAGAATCTGGTTCACGGCCGTGCGGGAATCTCTCATTAGCGGGCTTGCATGTATGTATACATACACACATTCATGCACGCGATCGCACGTGTGTGTTGGAGTTGATGTTGGTGCGCGCGTGAGTGTATGTCACACTGCTCGTGTCAGGTGAATTAGCTGATACCTGCTTATACCTTTTCTTCGACAATCTTCGTGCAACTTGCATGCACATGCTTGAACTATTCTGCGTATGAATATTTGTATATTTTTACATACTTACACACACGCGCGCTCCCATATATATATATATATATATATATATATATATATATATATATATATACACATGTATATATATTAGAATGGAGTGCTTTGTCGCCGATTGCGTCACCAGTCCTTTCACTCCTTTTATAATATGGTGCCCTCAGTTGATTCGTAGCTCGTGCTCGGTATAATAGCTATACGCATGCTATATATATACACACAACTAAGGAGCAACGGCGACTGCTGTTTATATATATTATACTGTGTAGACGGATCCAGATGTATATGACTTTTTCAGAACCGGCGTTAAAAAATGCCACTTCAAACGGCTTCAAATAGGTGCGATTTCGCAGACCATTTTTTTCTGTTTCCATTTCAGTTGACACCACTAACTAAATATTGGCAGTATTTAATTTAAAATGCGAAAATATACTGTGTTTGTATATATATATATATATATATATATATATATATATATATATATATATATATATATATATATTACATACGGCTTCTACGGGGAAATATTGTTGTTTCATATTCGGAAAGTAGAATACGATGTCCAGATATGACGGGACGACTTCTACGGGTAGTTTTGTGTTTGGAAGGCAGAACACGATGTCCAGGTGTCTCGGGACCACTTCTACGGAAAGTTAGGTGTTCTGATGATAGAATACGAAGTTCCCTGTAGAAGTCATCCCGTCATACTTGAACATCGTATTCTACTGTCCGAATCCGATATGCAAGATATATATATATATATATATATATATATATATATATATATATATAGCGTATATTTTCGCATTTAAAATTAAATACCACTAATATTCATTTTCTGGTGTCAAATGACATTGAAGCAAAAAATGGTTTGCGAAATAGCGCCTTTCTGAAGCAGACGCTGGAATAGCACTCTTTAAATGGAAGCCATGATCAGTACAATTATTTATAGGAATATCGCTTTATATATAGAGTTTTCTTCACTAAGATATTGTTGAACTGTTTAATCAATCGATTACATTATTATCTCAGGCGAAGCCGAGACGAAGCATACTATATGATCAAATCTTTTCTTATTTGTATAATTTAGCGAAGTAACAAAATCTAATTATTATAGTTCTCTATTTGGTAGCTTCTCTGCTGTAGAATTTGAGAATTTTTTAGTGGATATTAAAAATGAACTTCTAATAGTTCTAATAATTGTATACGAGACAATATAAACGAAAGATCATCTGCGTATTGGGTTTCTAAGAAATAACTATTAGTGCCTTATTGAGGATTCGATGCTGGTAGTTTTAGCAGGTTTTGGACAAAACCCTCCTTTACAAATAAAGGGAATTCTGTGTGCAACCAACCAACCATTCTTTCACAATTTGAATAACAGAAAATTTTAATTTATTAGGTAGTTAACTCAGTTGAGATTATCAATAAATTAATATTCATTAATTTGTAAGTAATTTTTAAACTTTAACACAAGACCATGGAAAAAGAATTTTAAATAAATTTTTTTTTTTTATATGTCAATAATTTGAGCACTTTCACTTGATGTTACCATCAACTATTAGGAATAGCAAGCGGTATTTTTTAAATAGTATCTCCGAATAACTATCCTCAATTATTAATATGACATTATTGGACTTGACACATCGTGCTTTCAGATTCACATCCTTGAAGGTCTGCTTTTAGTTAGTCGATGCCTTTTTGTTTTATACACATGATAATATCGACATTATTTACAGTATGTAAGGTGCAGCACTGAGCAGTATTCAGATTTCGAAGTTGTTCTGTAAAATTATCCTATTACCTTATCAAAATAAATTATTATTATGATTATGTGCATTTATCAACAATAGAAAGTATATATTAGTACCAAATTCTATAAATTTTTTAGTGGAAATAATCTGTTGTTTCAAAACAAAATAATTACTGTTGCAAAACCTTACTAAAGTATGTTAAATTTGGATAGTTAGAAAAAAATCAGAAAAGTGCAGGAACATTTATATATTATTAATAAATTTAAGAAACTTGAGCAACTTTTAACAAAGTTTGGCAATAATAGGGAAGGGTTTGTTAACGTTTGGTATAGTCTGATACTTTCACTTTGGTGCACAGTCTCGACAACTACTGATAAGTTTAGGCAATAGTTTCGAACTTATAATAAGTTACACGATTTTATAAGGATTTCCTTTTAATACTTTTAAAAAATAACATTTTTACTGAATCAATTCATACGTGATAATCTATAAACAGATCATTTATATTTACTTATTATATTAAAATTTCCCATTTGGATACTTTTATATTAATATTAATTATCCAGACTAATTCACACTGAGAGAGTAAAGCGCGCTAGTTTTTTGAAAAAATGTTACGAAAAATTCCAAATAACATAAATTTAGCTTTCTGAGAAAATTGTGCAGATTATACTTTTAGTAAGTGGGTCGGCTCGCATCTATCGAGCATATGTAGAGGTGGAATTGCGAGAGTCCAGAATAAAATATCAGGCTGAGACAAAAGTTTCAATTTTGAATGCCATCGGGTATATTACTAATAATGAATTTTAATTCAATAATCTTTTCCGCGTTTATATTTCTACGAGTGATAAAAAAAATATGAGTGAAAATAAGATTAAACGTGATTAACGCTATTAGTGTTGTAAATTTACGCGTTGCAAAACTGAGTGTTCACACACGCGCGCACGCGCGCAAACATAATTTGGAAAGTCTTGAAATTTAGACTTGAGGACTGTATTTAAAATAAAACTTTTACAATAAGGTTTCTCCTCCCTCTCTCGCTTCTAACTCTGTCACAATTCACTTTTGAAATATAAAATGTTTTTTTTTGCATGGCCGCAGACTAAATGGGCGTTCTAGATATATGTTAAGATTACTTTTATACAATATACAGAGGCAATATAAGTAATTAAATATAAAATTAGTTAAATATAATTAGTTAAATTTATTTATATGGTATATATCACCAAAACATTGTTAAGGTTATTCGTAATTCATATATTTATTCAAGATCGCAGTTATCTGACATTTATGTATATAATTTTATATTGGTTATGCATTTATTGCACGATTCAAGTCGTACGATGAACACGGCTGATACGTGAGCTTAATTGAACCCTGCAATGAAGTTAATAAGTAGATTCTGTTGCTGATTCGAATATGGTTAAAAATATTAAAACCTTTTCATAATTAAAAAGGTTATTTTTTATAGGATTATTGGACAGTTTACAAAATCTAATTATAAAAATTATACTGAAAAAATTATGATTATCTACGTTTAAATTGAGAGTAATGTTTCAATTTAAATTTTTAGAATTTAATTTATATTCTATAATTTATATTTTAACGATATGCGAGTATATCGAAAATTGGAAAGTTTCATTTATATCATTAGTTTGCATTGCTGCCTTTTACCTCATCTTGTTCTAAATTTGAAAAAAATATATTTATATGAGTAACGACGAATAATTAAAAGTGCGCTATATATTACAAGTTTGCACATTAGAAAAAGAAAAGAGAGAAAGGTCCACTTATTCCCTTATGTATTCTTTGCACATCGGCTCGATTTAATAATCCGTGTACACACTTCTCTAATCTTCATAAATCAATTTGGCACGCAATATCTCATCATTTTCAGCACGAAAAAATTGTAAAGTCACTAGGAAAACTTTCCATAATCCATGGCTCTCTTCTGTCCAACAAATATTAAGTGGCAACGGCAGAGAAATAAAAATCATCGTAAAAGTGAATATATATCGCCGTTGTAAATTTTCACGCTTCTACGATTATTATATAAGCAACGATCATCTTATTATAAAAATATAAGTGTATTTGTGTGCGCGTGCGCGGAAATGAGTATGCATGTATTCTTGTAAAAAGCTCGCAAAAACTTTTCCCCTCACGCTCGTTTTCTTTATAAGATAAAAGTTTCACAGTAAATACGTTCCAAAACTTTCTATGAAGAAGGTCAATGGCAACTTGTATATATGTAGGCGATTTCAGTAATCATCTGCGTAATGGGAAAGTGTGAGTATTAAAACCGACATTTTTGACTATATTTTGCAAAAAAGAGCATTCATTTCAAAACCGCGTTAATTTATATAAAAAAAAATCAGGAGAAACTAGCAGTCTCATTTTTTGACTATCCCTACTTGGTAGAGGTGACTCAGTATCGTCTCACCCAGGATGTGTTAGGCGATCATTCGAATAAATGCTTCTGCGCTATTCCTTCATAGACCTATCTCTACCCCACCGATATAATATTAGCTCTAGTTTTAAATATAAAGGACCCTACTCACATTCTATACTACATTTCAGTAAACACATGACAAGGACACAAATAGGTTCAATGTCTTTTCAGTTTTTAAGCCCGCACTACCTGTATTCAATAATCTAAAATAATTTTATCTTATAAAGATAACATATTTTCCAATGATCTGTCCCATATCCCCCAATTTAAGTGTATTGCTGCATCTATCAGCGCTTCGTGACAATGATCCACTTTTCAGGTCCTATCAGATTTTCGAAAGAGTTTATTTTTCTAAAAATCACAGCCTCGCTCCATTTCTTGTATAATTTACCTTGAGCCATCTTCCAATTGTATTATCATGATTTATTTCGCAAAAATAAATTGCTACCTTCCATATTCAATCTTTACTTCCGGAGAAGCTCTATTCACCAGTCTTTCCACTATTTCATTCCTTTGAATAATCGTATCTTTTCTAATAGACAGAGTGTCCAAGGTCTATAATGTATGACCTTCTTAGAGATTACTACTAATTACATATAGGATCAACCTAGTCTCATCTATATTTTATCTGTTAGTGAATACTTGAACTTTTTGCGACAAATAATACCGATTTTAGTGATAGTCATACATTGACACACTTTAGTAGGCTAGCACTATAATGCTACATTGAGAGAAATTGTTCGTTAAAAGTTACTAAATTTCTACTAATAGAGAGGCATAATTGGCTTATGAGAAATTTTACTATAATTTTATTAACAACTGTTATACTCGTTCTATTTTTTAATAAAGAGTCTGTTAATAATTAGTATATTATAATAATTTTTCTCATAATTTAAGTATTTCTCCTTAATAGTAGAAAGTATAGTAATTTTGATAATTTTATAAAAATCGCTCACTCAATTTGCGTTCTATCTATACAGTTGTCAAATGTATTCTCACAAACTCGTGAAATTATATAAAACTTATAAAACATTGTTTCTTACAAGAAGTAAAATTTTCGTAATTAGGTCAGAATTGATCGAAGAAGTCATTCGGCTCGACAAGCAACCGATTCCATAATAAATGCTATATGAGTACTGGTAACTGACTAAAATACATGAGTGAAAACCTTTTGCAAAACGAGAGGTGCACACGGCACTTGCGCCAACGGACGACTTCTTGCGAAAAAAAGGAACGCTCACCGGTTCGATTCTATATGCGATTAGAGACATGCACGTTTCACTCGTTTTTCCTCTTTTGTTCATGGTTTATAAAGAGCTGATATATTACTGCGAAGCGAAAGTTTATTGCCAAACGAAAGTTATTATAATATTGTATATGTTTCATAAATGTAGTTTTATTAGAAAGATCTCGTAAAATTGGCGCAATTGTATACAACAGACTTATCTCCTATTCTGTTTCGGTACATTTTATAATATCTATATATATGCTGAAAAAATACACTTTAGGTTGCGTGCAAAAGAGAAACTTATAGGCTTAACGTATGACTTTGGGTTTTCCAGTAAAAAATAATCCGATATATAGTAGATTTGATTAACAGCATATATACATATAGTTGATTAGCGTTCATTATTCATTTTATGTTTGTATTACTGTGATGAAATTATTGAGATTATTTATTTAGTGCAGCAAGGCGGTTGATTCACTGAAATTCAAGGTATAGAACAAAATCTATAATTATTATACAAATTACACTATTTGTTATAAACTAGGAGCGCATATTTTTACGAATCCATTCCAATAAGATGATAAAAATATATAATCTACATGTCTAACTTCGAATATCAATGACCTCGATAACTATAAGGACGTGCGCTACGATATTTTACAATTGTTAGCACATAGATTTAAACTTATCATTCTAATATTTCTCAATATCGCGACAATTGCGCATATAATAAGAACTGCGGAAATTTTACGCCTGTATGCTTCCATGCAATGTTAATCAATCTGTATACGCTTTTCGGACAAGAACATCTTAATAACACTTGTCTTAATTTTCTTATGCATCACAAAATATACGTATGTTTCTATTGTTTACAAGAGAACTTTGTATCTATGTATAAAATACTTCCAGTATAATTTACGAGCCTAAACTACTGTAAGACCTAACTTTTTTATAGATTCATTTCTCGAATTGATCTATCTCGTAATAACTTTTTATCAGACCGAGACGTTGAAACGAAAGTTTCCGCGAATTCAAAAACGGGAAGTAGCGTTCGGATTCGCGATGCGCTCACGCATCCAAAAATAAACGTTCCACAAGACATGGCGTGCATATAATAAAAGGGGACTATACTTATAGTATTATAAGTATAGACGAAGCGAAGAGAAAGGCAAAAGCAGCCAAGGTGCTGATGCCTCGCGCCGCACGAATCCTGCACAATGCTATGCAGACACTGGCAATGGCTAGCCATTTGCAAAGAATCGACACTAGGCCAGTATTGTTAAATATGTTCTTACTCAACCTAACGAACAACAACAACAATAATAATAATAGTAACGATGGTGATGATGGTAATGATGATGATGATGATGATAAGTATCTATAGGTGGAATATATGCGGAAAGCACAGATGAAACTCGCCTAGAATGTCATCGAAAAACGCAAAGTAGAGGTTTTCTGAAGAATAATGCGCGTACATTGATCTTTCTGAACACATGTGAAAGCAACTTGTTTTTACACCTGTCCCGTTCCATTTGGCTTAAACCGATGCGACTTCTCAAACGCGGAGTTAATACCACTTTCTATTACTTGCGTAGATACATGTGACTTACGATGATAACCTATCAAGAATGTTCGAATACGGAAAGGCATCTCTCTCCGTCTCTCTCTCTCTCTCTCTCTCTCTCTCTCTCTCTACCTCCCCCCTCTCACTTTCTATACATTTTTATCTTTCATAATATCCGTTTAACAAGACATCTCACTATAAATTTATGTATATTTGAAAACGATGTAAATATTGCTATGAATTAAAATAGTTTGTAATATAATATGATCATACATGACACTGTTGGAAACGTACATACTGTTAAAAATTTCTGATTGATATAGACAATACCTCCATTGTACGTAAAAGATGTTTTTGTAATTAATTTCACCGGTTGTGATATGTTGGTTGACATCAAAATAGATTATTCCCTAGGGCATGTAATTCTAATATGCAAAACCTCCTTCGATATATAGCTAATCATATAACTGAGGAAATGCAGTTTTATTGACCTTGAATGGTTTCTACATGTATTACACCAATTCAAATACATTTAATAAATAACAAGAATAATAGATAAAAATTATAATTTTACTCTTCAATAACGTGACTTTACAATTGAATACGATGATACAATACCATCTAATCCTTGAGTTTATAGCAGATTTAACATTAAATTTTTATTTAATATTTTGATAATTATAGATAATTTCATTTATTAATTGTATTTCAATGGATACAATATAACCAAAAATCGTTTACAGATATATGAACATTAATTGATACAGCCGATTCGCTATTGCAAAAGTATATATAGTCTCATTTAATTATTACATATCTGTATAACAAAGAAAATTTTGACCATTAGGACTACTAACTTAAGGAATTGTCTAATTAGATCTCAAGAAAAATGCTGAATTAGCTAATTATGAACTTTTCAATTCGTTTTCTAAATGAATGGAATTAAAATGGAAATTTACTTTTCGGCAAGACTTTATTACCTGCGTAATAAAGATAAGTTGATAACGTGATTTATTTGATAACGACCTTGTATTTTCAAAAAGATGATGTAAATTCCTTTATAAACGCGTATATTCTTTGAAAAAATATTAGTTGTTTTTTTGTTTTCGATTTCATTATCGATTGAAATACCGCAATAATTAACGTTGTTTCATCCTGTTTCTTTTTCAAATTGTTTTTTTAAATCCTTGTACTTTGTGTTTGTTTTTTGTCGGAATATTTTATTCCTTTATTTAAATGCATTATATTCTAAGAAATAAAGTTTAGGTTCAATTGTCTTTAATTAAATTTATCATATAAATTTTAATTAAAAAAAATTAATTTAATTTTCATTAATAAAAGAAGGTTTAAATATTTTTACAGTTCTTGAAAATAATTTGTACTTTAGTTCGTAATAGTATTATTGTATACGTTTTTTCCGTGTCATAACATTAATTACATTAACTTGCACGTATAACTTCATAAAGTTAAGAGTTTTTGTTAAACTATTATTGGCCAATAAAGTTTTTTTGTATTTTATGCTGCATTGCACACGGAAATTAAAAATGAGTTGACTTATTTTAAAAGCACTTTTGCAACATAATGAACTTGGATTACGCAATTTGAAAATATTACACTGATTGTTCATGAGCTAAATGGTTATTTTTTAAAAAAAAATAAGCGTGCATATCCAAATGTATGTTATTAGAACGAATAATATTAATATTATAAAGCCTAATGGGAAAGTGGAGGTTGCAAAAACAATATTGTTACTTTTCCTGCAGGGATATAAGTTTAAATTTAAGCTTTTCCACAAATCCAGATTACCAGAAGCGTTGCATAAACTTACTTTAAAGAGCTTACATAAATCAGGCGTTTAAATTGTTTTAATATATATATATATATATATATATATATATATATATATATATATATATATATATGTATATATATATATATATATAATTCACTTAGTTTCAAAACCTCGAAAAAAATGCCGATGATGTGGCCACACACCACATCTCCAATTTCCCGACAAAAAGGACAATCTCGAGCAAGTACATTGGTGCATTAATCTATATATAATATATATTTCCAATGTTTGCATAAGAAGCAGTCTCGGATTAGCCGCGCCATCAGGCTTTTATAATGTAAATCTATACTGTATATGGGTGCGCAAGTGCGCATCATCGGTCAATTAATCGCGGGATTACTCATCGACAAGTTTTCTTTTCTATATATACACGTATATTTATAATGAACTTATATTCTTTGTAGGAACTATATAATACAGTCCGGGAACTAGCGACATTTTTGTCATATATTTATCCGCGGCTGAAAATTAATTTAAATGATTCGTTTCAATGTCCTTTAAAGCGTAGTGATTGTCCGCTGCGTCAATTAATCTGAGTGTGGTAACGCTAGGCACCCAAATTTGTAAAAATGTTAAAGAATTGATAAAAACCAAGTTTTATGAAATAATTTTTAGTTTAGAAAAAAATTGTTCAAAGAAAAGTTGTAGATCCTATTTAAATAAATATTTTATGTTCTATCCATTTTTGCTCTAAAGCTAATAATTATGAAGAAAAACGCAATTAGAATTATGAAAATTGGTGCTACTGCCAAGCTGTCATAGTCGATACGTCAGGGACCTACTTCGCCGCTCAGAACATACATGGAACAAGTACATACATACATTCTAGATTGTTGCAATCCTAAAAATTATTATAAACTTACATGTATTGTAGAACAAAATGGAAAAAAAAGTTTGCGAGGATAAATAGCAACTGATGTGTAAAATTGCAGTTGTAGCACGCGTGTTTTGGGGACCTGGAACACGATGATGAACGGATATCTCACGTGGTGTACTATCATCGAATAAGCTAATACATTTTCCAGAATGTTATTGTCATTTGAATAATTTTTGTATATTTATATCTGTTATATAATTCTGTCACAAAGTGTCATGCGAGTGTAAAATCTTTTTGTAAGTATGAAACCACTTTTAAATACAGCATCTTCCAAGCCATTCTAACATATTATAATAGGAAAATGTATTTCTAATAAATTAAAGAGACGGTATATATTATTTTTCTAACTTAAATATATTTGTGATAATCAAATTAGAAAAATGAATGTTATAGACAAAGTTCTCCAAATTTTATGGTGAAAAGTATTAAAAACTTTGTATATAATAACATATAAATGATGATATATAAAACAGTACAGAGTTTATTCAATATTGTTTTAAACAAAATTTTGAGACCTACCTAAAATAAATTTTTTTACTTTCCATATGTTTTTGCTTTAAAACTAGAATTTTATAAGCAAAATTATATACAGATTAAAAAGTATATTTATCATATAAGCGGTGAGGTAGATCCCTGACGTATCGACACTGACATGGGCTGATTATTATCTCTGATTATATAGCTGTAAACGCTTATTGTATTAATTGCCTTTTTCTCGACAATTATTAGCTTTACAAAACAAATGGATAGAACATAAAAAATTCATTTAAATAGGATCTACAACTTTTCTTTGAACAATTTTTTTCTAAACTAAAAATTATTTCATAAAACCTGGTTTTTATCAATTCTTTAACATTTTTACAAATTTGGGTGCCTAGCGTTACCACACTCAGATTAATTGACGCAGCGGACGATCGTTCCATTCTTCAGTACATTCAAAGGAATCATTTAAACTAATTTTAGGTTGAGGATAAATTGGTCACTAAAGTATATCGCTGGCTCCCGAAATAATAGGTTACATAGAGGAGCCACAGAACGACAAAAGTCTCTTTTCAAAAGCAGCGTAGTGTGTGCACGCGAGTTCGCAGATGCGGAAAAGTCCAAGAGGGGGAGGGGCAAAAGTTTTTTCGCCGTCTGCAGGACATTACTGCGCACCGTGCAAGTTTCCGGCGCATATAGATTGTGCTTGTTGGTGCTGAAGCAACAGGTCCACGATTAAGGAAGCTCCATACTGCTAAAAAATGTACTAGCAAACAGCTCGACAGAAATAGTGTCAAGTATTAGTAAAACATTTTATTAAAGAAAGTACTGTATGCGGCTATAAACAATGATAAAAATAATCTGAGTTGAGTATATAAGTAGCTGTTTTCAGAATTTTAGTGTAGTGTCGAAAAGTGCACTAATAGAATTTCATTTTTTCGTATATTAAATACTTTATATAATTTTTTTTGTTGCTTTATCATCTACATGGTCTAATTGAATAATCAATAATGCAATTATACAAATTTTTTTAAATATCTGCACAAATAATTTAATAAGTGAGTTTGCTAATATACAAATACAGGAAAAAAACCGAGAAAAATACGAATAATAGTCAGTCCTGTATTTTGATTTTTTAAATCGTTTACATAAAAAAATATATATTATTTATTTTAATAACTTGATTTATGTAAAATTTCTCTTAGTCGAATTCAATAGTTAAAAACAGTTATTTCCACATATGCTCTAGAAATCACAACATTCAGGAGGGGAGGCGGCGCTCGCCGTGATTTTAGCTCCAGGTCCCGTAAAAGCTTATTCCGGTACTATAAAACACTTGTCGCTCAGGAATTTTATGGGAATTACTGATCTAGCCTCTTTGTCACCGTTGCTTCTCACATCATCCGTCGCGCGCGTTCCAGAAAACACATACACGCACATGCACAGTGTAGAATGGAATGCACGTCCGCAGAGACGAGAGTTGACGTAAGTCAAGCCTTGATATCATCTCGGGAAGGAGGAGAAGGCTGAAAAGTCTCTTTTGGAAACTCGTCTTATTCGCCTAATAATATTCTATAAAAGAAAGAGGCCCTTTTCTAAACGATGCTATACTTCACTACTTGTGTGGCCTGTGACATATCTGAATACCGTATATTGCCCTGACACACACCCACACACGCACGCGCCCAACGATGCACCCCTTCTGAAATAAAAACAAGCTCGATAATATAAATAAGCAATTATGTGTACCTGTGTATACGTATATAGGCTTAAAATTCATTATATGGGATGCAGTTTGCGTTTGAACTATTTTAGGAATAAAAGCTAAGGAATGTCGTTTTTTCTTCTCCCTTGTTTGTGGTAACATTCTTTGGTGAACGGCTGCGTGCGAGCATACGCATACAGCGTACACATCGGGACGAATGAACGGGTTAATTGTTTCATATACGAGGCCGTCCTTGTACGAAAAATAAGTTAATTTTCCAGAGATGGCATTGTGTGCTAAGTGCGGCCGGTCGAGTCGCGAAACACGAAATAATAAAGCGCTGTACGTATATTTATGATAAAAGTACATCTATATATTAAAATTCAAATGGCATCGGATAATGCACTAATGTAACTCATTCTGATGCGGATCCTCCTCCGGATCGATTTTATAAACCGAATGTGTAAGAACTAATTTTATTTTTTTAATTTGTAAAAGATAAGTAAAATCTTTTAAATATAATTATTTTCGAAATAATATAATTTCATCATAAAATTTATTTTATTTCTCCAATAAATTACTACTTTAGTCCATGAATGGGCATTATTTGGGGAATGGGCCATTTTTTATTCTCGCAACTTCGAAAAATTGATTCAGTGTACGAAAAATAAATTAGCACAAAGTTGCTCAAGAAATCTAAAATTACGTTTAGCACCCCTCCTGCCATTGTGCAGTTGAACTAATAAGTCTTAAAAAAAAATAAAATACAAAAATTGAAATATCTGATTGGTTGGAAAAGTGTTAGATGAAGAAAGATGACCGAAAAAAACAGTTCAAACCTTGTGGTATTTTTTATATTGTTAATTAGCAGTATAGCATTACTATTATTAATATTAATACTATGCTGTAAAGAACATTACTTTATTCATGTTTTTCAGTTTTTTTGTTACTATTTTTTTATTATTTTCATAACGTAACGATTCTTTAATCATTGATGTACGGCACGATCGTATCTTATTTTAATTACTTTATTTAATCTAGTATTTGCTTCTTCTCTTTCCACCCCCTCGACCGCCACCGCCTCTACTGCTGTGGCCTTTCTTCTTACGTCCATTCCTGTTCTTTTTCCTTTCAAGAGCCTCGCGTGCTTTCAGTATTTGTTCTGGTGTCTTCAACTCACTTCTGACTTTGCTTTTCTCCTTTAATTTCTGATTGTGTCTCGCCCAATGAGTATTCGGTCTTGTTTTCACTATAAACAATACAATTAATGTTTTTTGGTATAAAAATGTTCGCAATTACAGAATATTTTGATGAAAACACGAAATTTTTTTTATTTATACACAAAATTGTTTTTCAAAATGTATAGGAAATGATTAATTTTATAAAAAAATCATAAATGAACTTTTTCAAAAAATATTTGAAGTTGTCCAAGTAATGTAAGTTTCAATGTGAAAAATTTTAATTTCTCAGATTGTATAAAAAACTTCATTGTAAGTTGTTAATAATTTCTCCTGTTACGTGAATTTTTAGAAGATTATTTAATTTTCAATATTATTTCCTGTGTAATTTGTGATTATTGAAAACAATTTTTTTTTAATTAAATTAATTAAATAATATAAAATAAATCTGAAGAAAAAAATGTTTTTATATATTCTCTTTAAAATTCTCTAAATAGATTTTAAAAATAAATTATAATATCTATGTGATAAATTACGTCGTTGTATTTCAATATTACATATCATTTTGCAAATAATTTAAATTAGATATAACAATAAACTAATAATAAGTAGGGGGTACATTTTACAGAATAGTTGAACGAAGATATGTACATCTAGAGATAGATCAATGACGTTCTTCTTGCCCTTAACAAGCTGAGTATGTTTTACACAATCTAATTGGTAGTGAGTGCCATGGATACATAAGGATAAAAATAAAGTATACCCTTATTACCAAAATAAATCAATTAGCCCACTGTCTACCAAGAAACAAGTTAATTTTTATATTTTTGCTACCTGTGATTATTTGCATTATTTAACTGGGGTTTATTAAAATGTATTCTTTCTCTATAAATTATACGAAAATATCATGACTGAAAGATTTTCTATATAAAAACATGAATTGCTTTTAATGAATAACTATTATAAAAATTATGAATTTTATGTATAAAAATTGTTATGCTTCATTAATAACAACTAATGAAATTTTTTGCAAAGTATTAATAAAGAGAATGTTTAGTTAAGAAAAGAAATGTACAACTACAAAAATTTTACAAATTCTTAGACAATGAATTTTCAAACTGAAAAAAAAATTGAATAAAATAAATTTTTAGCAAATGCTTACTGGACTAATTTTTACTTGAATATCTTTTTGAACAAATGTTTATTTCAAATAAAATTATTTCTATATTTCATATTTGATTGAAAAAGCAAACTAAACACAACATCACTACTTATTGGTACTCCTTTTAGTATTACATTACAGAATGTAACCATATTACATGGTAGAGAAAAGGTTAGAACAGTTTATAAAAACAATTTATATAAACAAAGATAACGAAATTATTTTTCGCATTTAGACTTACACAATGGCATTTTAGAAGAGGCCTGATCATCACTGTCTGAATCATTATTTGCATCGATTTTATTCTTATCTTTCCACTGTGAATATCTTTCTGTTTTATAAGTTGCTGGAATCCAGATACCTGATTCTGTTCGAATCTTGCCAATTTTTGAGTTCTGAAATTACAGTAGAATAAAATTAATAAATAAGAAAAATCTTAAAAATTTGTTTTAATCAATGTTTTAGTTTAATTTCATACATTGTCAACTGTTATCATTTTCTTCTTCTTACGATCCCATTTTTTTATTTGAGTCTGATGTCGTCTTGAATCTTCATTATCAGCTACGAAGTCTAAATGAACTTTTTCGGCCTCTGATGCAAAGTTTACAGACAGACTAAATTTTAAAAATAATATTTATTTTTGAATTTCTTCAGGGATAAATTTGTTTACTATACAATTTTTATTTACCCTTCTTCAGTATGCTTATCTGGTGCAGAATAAGGTATATAAAACTCATTATCTTTAATTACTTTTTGCTTTTTCTTTTTATCATTTCGATATAAATCATCCATTTTTCTTTTTTTTGGAATTATAACTTCATTAAAAGCATTATGAATGTCATCAATAGTGCTGGATGGAAGTTTGGACTCTTCTGATTTACCTAAAAATAATTATAATTTTTATTCATAATTGCTTTAATATTTTTTACAAAAATTGTATTAAAAATAAAATGGACTAACTTTTTAAATTAGAATAAAGGAATTTTCAAACAATATTTTATAATAATTGTGTACAAGTTTCTTATATACATATCTGTTAATATAAAAAACTTTTAATTTGTTAATGATCTTAATTTGATAAAATTGAATAAATAAATAAATAAATAAAAAAATATATATATATATATTATAATAATAATTACATTTTATTGACAAATCGCTCCTTTCTTCAATTTTTCTGTGATGATTTAGAATATTTTCTTTGTGAAACGCTCGCTTCTCTTTCATGATTTTATAATCAATTGATGAAGTTTTAGAAACTATTTCAAATATTGTCTAAAATATAATATTATATTTTAATCAGTGATGTAACAAAATTTAACTTTAAATAAAATTCAAATTATCCTTATGATCGGTCTCAAATGCTTTATAAAATATATAGTTATAATTATATAATGATGGTAAAAAAAAAATCAATATACTATTATTAGCAAATGATAATCTGACTGCTTGCACCACCACGTTTATACAATGTATGTATAGTTTGTGAAGTACGAATGGTACATCTCATATAAAAGAGCATTGTTTGGGTTTGTTGTATTTTTTTGATTTTCCAAATGTAATTATTTTGAAATAGACCAATAAAAATAAATATAAGAGGGCAAGTCATGCAAATATATATATTTTAAGAAATCATAATAATCTTAATTTAATGTTCAGGTCAAAAAATTAGATAAAACTTAACATTCTTTATTAATAAATGTTTATTATAATTGTGCTTTCCATTTGAAATTAACCAGGGTGAAGGTTGGGTATATATAATTGATTGTTAGTTTTTAGTTCAGTTTTTGATGATGAACTGAATCGATTCGAAACATTGGATGCAGCAGATAGGTTCAGTAAATTGGATGCAACATAGGTTCAAAAAATTTGAAGGAGACAGTCAGATTATCATTAAGTAATAGTAGTATGTTGATTTTTTTTTTTTTAGTTTTTAGTAATAGTTTATATATTTCAAATTCTATGGAAGTGATTATAAACGACAGTTTGACTTTGATTATATAATTATAATTATATTATTTTATAAAGACTGTAAGACTGATAGAAATATTTGTTAGTTAAAATAAATTTAATTTGCTTACTCCACGTGGTCTGTAATTTTTCATTTTTGAAATTAAGTCATCTGATTCCTCATTCTTTTCTTTAAATTCTGGTAATATTCCAGCAACAGCAATATTCATTTCCTTTATTCTTTTATTGCTTTCTGTTGAAGCTGCTGGTCTAGACCGCACATATTGCTGATATGCATTATTGCACACGTTTTGCATATTTGACTATATTAAAAAAAAAAAAACATTTAAATTTAAGGAACAGCTATTTTTATAATGTATTTTTAACAATATTCAATGAAATTCCTTACAATATCGGTATAATTTTCATGCCATATTAATAATTCGGAAAGTTCTTCTTCAACCATTGATTGAGGCATTTTACCAACAGCTTCTTCTGGAATATTTTCTGTTGATTTTAACGGAACTGTAGAAAAAGTTCGTCCAAGAAATAAATGTAAATCTAAAAGATATGCATATTCATCTGGGGAAATTATATTATAAGCAATTCCACTTCTTCCAGCTCTTGCACACCTGCCTGTTGAAATGTTAATATACAAAAAACAAAAGTAATTAAATTACTTAAATCAAAATTAATTAGTAAATACTTAACAATAAGAAATTATAGAATTCACAAATCTCTTACATACCGACTCGGTGAATAAATAATTTACTTTTTGCAGGAAAATGAAAATTAATAACATTGTCTAAATGTGGTATATCTATTCCTCTTGCAGCAATATCTGTTACGATAAGAACCTTAACTTTTCCATTTTGAAATTTAGCTGCATTTATTTTACGTGCTGTTGCATCCAAGTTAGAATATATAAATGTATTTGTTATGTTAGCTTTATCAAGAATCTATAAAAATTATTTATACTTTTATTAATTTCATTGAATTTTTATAATTTCAATTCCTAATTTCAATTATAAAATTAGATGTTCATATTATTTTGAACCTTATTTTCTTTATATATGTAATTAGGTACCATTATACATATTTTTTATTTTATTTAATGTCGCTGTGTTTTTATTTTTATGAAATCAGGACTTTAATTCGGATAAGTGAATCACCAATCCTTTGCTATAGTGATCAAGCCATCATATGCCTCACGTACAACATATTAATTATAAAATTATCTTTTATAAAATACTCATGACCATATATTCTTTTTAGAATATAACCATTAAATATATTTAATATATTTATTTCTAATAATATTTTTTTCTTTTTGTACTATTTTTTCTATTTGTAAGTTTTAATTAAAGTATTTTTATACTAATTTTTGTTTCGAAAATGCATTTTCTTTATTAAATATACCTGACCTATGGCAATTCTGTTACACACTCAGCGAATATTTTTAGATGCATTTCTATATACTGTTATGGCTTATTTATGAAAGTAATTAATCTAAAAACAATATGAGATAAAAGATAATAAGAAGAATGAAGCATTTTCGTTGATTTAAAATTTTTAAGACTTTTATTATCTATTCTACCACCAAATATTTATCAAAAAATTTGGGAAAATATTTTTCAAAGCATGCAATAATCCTATTACATTGTTATATTTTTACAGTTTCTTTATTCACATTATTATAATTTAATATAATTATATAAAATTTAATTTTATTAGTAACTCTACATTGATTTGTTCATTTATAAATCAGTTTTATTTAAAATATAGTATCGTGATTATTATATTATATTCATATATGCTCTTATTTTTTAAGAAAATATTGAACTACTATCTATCAATAAATTAAATAATTTATGAAAATTTTGAAACAATTTACCTGATGAATATATTCAACATGATGCATGGTAGCAGCAAATATCACAGTCTGGGATTCCGGTTTTATAACATGCTTTAATAAACACATTAAAACAGCTAATTTTTCTTCAGGTCTACAAGTTATGAAAGAAAGTTTTAATGTATCTGGTAATTTACTTTCAACATCAAGACGAATGAGAACTGGATTTTTAAGACCTGCTTTTGCAAATTCAACCAATACTTTTGGTAATGTTGCTGAAAATAGAAGACTTTGTTTTTTTTCTGGCAATCTATTTACAATTTCATTAATCTGTTCACCGAAACCCATTTCAAATAATCTGTAATTTTAAATACATTTGCAAAAATTGATTAAAATAGTAATTTTTTAGATAAAAGATAAATACCTATCAGCCTCATCAAATACTACAAAATCAATGCTTCGTAAATTTAGATCCATTTCAATACAAATATGAAGAAATCTTCCTGGAGTAGCAACTAATATATCTGGATTACCATGTATAGCTGAAAATTGACTATCCATGCTATCTCCACCCAAAATGACAGATGACTTTAATCCAGTATATTTTCCTATTTCTTTGATAAATTTTAATGTTTGAAGTGCTAATTCTCTTGTTGGTGACAAAACCAAAGCACGAGCTCCTGATTTAGCTTGCCTCATTTTTAATTTTTCAAACAATGGTATTAAAAAACATGCAGTTTTACCACTTCCAGTGCGAGCCATAGCAACAACATCTCTACCTTCCATTGCAAATGGAATAGTCTATATAGAAATAAATAACAATAACATTTGCAAGAAATCTTTAATTATAAATTTTTTCAGTTTTCTTAATACATTACCTTTCTCTGAATAGGCGTCGGTATTTTATACCCACGCTTTAAAATTCCTTTTAAAATTGGATAACTTAAGCCCATAGCTTGAAATCCTCCACCAGATTTTTTACCAGATTTTTTCTTACTTTTTAAAAGTATTTTATTTTCTTCTTCTTCATCATCAGTATTATGTTTATCGGTATATTCTATCATATCCATTTTAGTAAAATCTTACTTTAATGTTATAAAAAATACAATACTTGCAAAAACATATATTTACAGAACCGCAAACACGTGTTTGAAAACAATGTTTCAACTTCTGGGGCATGGAGGGTAGAAAGCTGGTAGAATGGAAACTCCGCTAAAATCGTGTCAAATTACACGGCAGGACTTCGGGACAGAATTAAGAGTGCTCCATACCTCTAACGGAAGTTAAAATCGATTGAAGCGCCTCATTTTTAATATACTGCGGAATTTTACGGAACTCGAAGTGTACAAAAAATCCTGTTCTGTTTTATCGATTGTTCCAGTATTAATCAGGGCCGTAGTAGACCAAGTTAAATATGTAAATTATAAAGGATCTATACAAAATTTATATTTTATAATATTCTTATGAAATATGTAGCGAAGTAGATGATCATTTGTCACAAGAAGTTTATAATATATATATATATATATATATATATATATATATATATATATATATATATATATATATATATATATATATAAATTTACACACGCACGCACAGAGAGAGAGAGAGAGAGAGAGAGAGAGAGAGAGAGAGAGAGAGAAAGAGAAAGTGGGAGATATGGATATGTATTGATATTATTATGTATTAATTTTAATTTATATTGGACTGTAAGACTGATGGAAATATTTATTAATTTATATATATATATATATATATATATATATATATATATATATATATATATATATATAGTATATTTAAGTATAGAAGAAAGCGGAGCGGGATACTAGGAGACGAGCAGCAATAAAGAAGCATCAGCTTGACATCCAGCGTTTGATTGAAATACGTATATATGCATGCGTATCTACACACACAAACATATATAATCTCCATACTCCTAATTTCTAACCAAATTATTTACTCAAAAATGTCAAGGGCCGTGGTGGTCGCAAACGATTCATATATATATATATATATATATATATATATATATATATATATATATATATATATATATATATATTAGTAACTTCATATTGAGTTTATATCAAAACTTGTTTAGCAATGATTTACACAATTTTATACGAAACTTTGGTTTATAGAATGTTACAAAAAAAAATGATAAAAAATAATGATATTAATTATTTCATTAATGAATAGAATGGAATCTCTTAATTACGAATATTAAAATAAGTATAAAGATAACAGCGAATAATATTTCCAAATTAATTTTTTTTGCGAAAATTTAGATATACAATATTGTCTGTTTAAGGTAAACAATTGTAAAATTAATTATTATACTTAATTTTTAAGATGACAAAATCCAATACACAATAGACTTTATTATTTTATAATTCTTTCAAGCTATGAGTTTATGTATTGTATTAAATTATTTTTTATTTAACAAATAACATAATAACTTATTATTCTATAAATATTAATTTTATTCAAAATTATTAGATGTCTACGAGGTGATGTATAACGCTAATTTTCGATTCTGTTCTGAAAGTTTTGAAAGTATTATTTCAGCTTTTGTTGGTCTTACTTTGATTTGTTTCTAATTTTTCAATATTCCTGTGAAATTCTACTTTTAATCTATTCTTGCGCAATAAATTAGTCATTATAACTCCTTTTTTTCTGCACTTAAATTGAGAATTATTTTTTAGTACCAGGAATGTAGTCTAAGGCATTTTTCTTCATCATTTTATAAAAAACCAAGTTGACATTCTTTACACGTATAATTATTAGATATAAAGAAATTTAATATTTTCATTTTATTGGCTTTATGTATAAAATATTAGTTTTGTTATTCTAATGCTATAATATGTAAGTAGTAAATAAAAATATTAAATTTTGATAGTTTTGCGTAGTATCTAAATAAATTTGAATTTGTCAGGATTGCCGTGCACTTTTTTATTCACAATTACATTTTTATTGTATTATTTTTTTTTACAATTTTATTTTATAAATCTGTATTTATAATCTAAAATTTTTATAATCTAAAATTCGAATGGTAATCTATAATTTGTGTCGAACAGAACCGTACTTGATTCCAGCGGGTAAAGAATATAAAAATACTAATTATACGGAACATAATGGCACTTTAGACTATTCTTAATATAAAATTATGCAATTTAAAAAAATAATTAAATCATTATTTGATATTTATCTAAAACAGATTATTTTGTTTATTGTATTAAATTATTTTTAAATTACTTATTCTAAATAAGCGTATTTTGGAAAATAATAAATCAATAAAAATTATATAATATTTGAAAACAAATTTCAATTGTTTTTATCGATTTATATTACAAAATTTAAAAAACAAATTCGAATAAAGATTGTGTCATTTGTCTGATGCAGTGTTCCAAATATATATATATATATATATATATATATATATATATATATATATATATCCTTAGATATACATATCTCAGGGTTGAGATATTTTTTAATTAACTTGTAATAATTTATAATTACTTTTAATTTTTATCGATATATATAATTAATAAGGTATTATTTTCAATTTTCAATTAAATGAAAATTGAATTAATCATTATTTTTAATTAATACAATAGTTTGTGTTGATGAATTATTTTATCATACTAAAACTGTAATGATCATAGAATCATGTATTTGAATATGTGGTCAATAACTGTATTACGGGTATCACGGTCCACGGTCGCGCAAATCGTATCATTGCGCTGGCAGCTGGTGTATTCTATCAATTCGTTCAACACTGTTTCCAAAATCATGTAAAAAGTAGTGGCAACATCGCATTGTATACGATTTGATGACAGCATGCGAGTGTTTACGATTTTCTAAAGGAATGAAACACAAATCCGAACAGAGTCGACCCAACCTCTCGAAAAATGTCGTACAGCTGATCCGATAATCAAATATATATATATATATATATATATATATATATATATATATATATATATATATATATATATATAATGCAGGTATCAACATAATGATTACCTGATGAATGGAGATAGGTCTTGATACAATTCTTGGTCATCATTCTGATGGATTATTCTTTTATCTTCTATAATGTTAATTATCTCCAGATTTAACTTTTTATGAATTAAAAATAATAGAAAATTAAAATTTTATTTCAATAATAATTGTAATTTAATGATTACTTAAATAAACATGTAAACAATAATTCAATAGAAATTATTAATTATTAATGGCAAATTAATATATATATAATTTAGATCAGTATATATTTCATAAAAAAATTACAGACAAACGGTTATATACAGACGAGACATGACGGGCACCCAAAATACAAATAAGTTCAGTTATATTATATTTCAATGTGCAAGTGATAGACAAAAACCTATAATTTAAGATGCTATTTTTGAAGAAAAAAATTATTAAATAAATTCATTAAAAACGTAAAGCCTCCCAAAAGACAATTAGCTTCATCTCCCCTTCCTCAGAGTAAGGCGCGAAGGTATGAAGTATTTATATTTATATAATAAGATTCTTAGATGTAAAGAAAATAAAAATAAGGTAATAGTACAAACATATTCATTTATTACGTATTAATAAATACACAAATCGCATAATACGTATGGCCTTCTTTATTTTTAATTTTAAAGGACCATTTAAAGTATATATAAATAATCATGAAAAAAATAATGATAAATTAAAGTTTTGAAGGGGGCGGTTTCATTGTTCGTAAGTAATAATATTAATATTATAGATATAATCTGATGTTAATGCAATCAAGATAGCTATTATGTTAGGTCTCTAATATACAAAATAATGAAAAATTAGAGTGGGAAGAATATATAATTTTTACTTTAAATGAAAAGTATGAAATCACCAGTTTCTGAGAAAGTAAGCAGAACAGTATGATTGTATATTTAATAGGATTGGATTTTACATAGGGAGCAAGTACAGCTTCTAAATATAATGGCATATTATACTCTACATTATAATTATTTAAATACAATATATATATATATATATATATATATATATATATATATATATATATATGTGTGTTTTTTCAAAAAATATTTCTATATTATACATCGTGATATTTTTGGCTGCAATATATGTATAATTTTTGTATTTTGCATATTGACTTTATTTAATCTGACATATTTATTCCAAAAAATTACAATGTATGAAATACTAAAGGAAACTTTAACCATACAAGAATATATTTTAAAATAAAATTTTTATAATTACCCATTGAATAGATAGTAATGAAACTATTGAAAAAATACTTATTGAAAAAGATAGTAATTTCTAATATATAAGTGCTATTGTCAAAATGTATCAATTTATCAAATTTTTAGAAAAATACCTGTTGTGTTAAATATTCTTTTTATAATTTTGTATACGTATATAACGTAATACATGTATATATCCGTTAATATTAGCCACAATGATACAAATAGTCTTATTATTCATTAAAAGAATTGTGTCCATTTTTTATATCGGATCTGAAAAATATATTTTTTATATTTTGTATAATAGTCTTTTTTATAATAGTGTTACTTCATTAAAAATTATTTTAATATTTAAATTTGTAACAGTTTTCTTACAAAAAGTTTCTATAAAAGCTGTTATTACATAATTGTATAAATTATACAAAGTGCCAATAACAGTATAATGATGTGTAATATAAGATTAAATTAAAAAATTGCTTTATATAAATAACTATATATTTAAATATTTATAATATAATATATTAATTTAGGAGCTGTACTTACTCCTTATACAAAATTCAGTACTATAAATACACAATCATACACTTCTACATTCCAAAATAATGATGGTTTTATGATATTTTACATTTGAATTAAAAATTATATATTCTTTTCATGTTACTTTTTCTTATTCGTTTTATCTAATAGGGGTGGATATCGAAGTAATAACTCAAATGCATCAATTACACGCTGTGAACACTCAAAACTCATTTCCTCCTAAAATTATGAGTTTTTATTGTAGCTAAAAGACTATCCTGTAAAAAAAATAAACATTTTTGAAATTTTGGGAATTTCTTATGAGCTTTAGTTGTCATAAGAAACGATTTATTTAATAAAAAATTGTTAGGATGTATATAAATATTAAATCTGCGTAGGCAATAATAACATTTTTGCCTAGATAAATATTATATATACTTTAGGTTAGGAAAAGAACAATTACTTTCCTATTATATTTTCATATATATTTATTGGCTCAAGCTTGCATATCTCGCACCTCTCTGTAATCTGAAATTTCCGAATCACATTATTATGTTTGCAATGTATTTGCATGCATGGATGTATACATGTGTGTATTTATGTGCATATATATATATATATATATATATATATATATATATATATATATATATATATTTCTGCACCAGGCTTCATAATTCTTTATTTGATTTGTACGGCATTGAATATTTTCTTCAGCGCCACCTATTCAAAAAATCAGAAATTAAAGTTCTCACTTTTTTATCTACAGAATTGACAACTTGCATTATAACCGCAATAAAATCTTATATTTCGTTTTACTCCCTCAATTCTATGAATAGAAAGATGAAACAAAGTTCATTCGATTCATTATTCAATTCTACATCCGGGGCTATCCAAGTTTTATCTGAACTATACGTATAAAATTTATAATATTTGTTGTTATTTGATGTTACTGCAAAGCGGCGAGGTCTATAGTGCAGACGACAGTTAGGTAAACATTTTCTTATTTTTTTAAACGAACTTTGAAACATATTATGAAAGCAGTAAGGGATACCCCCAATTGTAGAATTTTTCAAAGATTCGTATAAAATTTGTTTCAACATTGTAAAACGTAAAATGAGGACGCAAAACGAAAACTACGATTTACACATTTTCATTTCCGTTTTAATAGTTCATCGTGGCGCTGGGATCGCGGTATGGAGCACTCTTAAGATAGCCCCGGATGTAGAATTGAATAATGAATCGAATGAACTTTGTTTCATCTTTCTATTCATAGAATTGAGGGAGTAAAACGAAATATAAGATTTTATTATGGTTATAATGCAAGTTGTCAATTCTGTAGATAAAAAAGTGAGAACTTTAATTTCTGATTTTTTGAATAGGTGGCGCTGAAGAAAATATTCAATGCCGTACAAATCAAATAAAGAATTATGAAGCCTGGTGCAGAAAAAAAAAAAAAAAAAATATATATATATATATATATATATATATATATATATTATATGCACATAAATACACACATGCATATATGCATGCATGCAAATACATTGCAAACATAGTAACGTAATACGGAAATTTGAAATTACAGGGAGGTGCGATATGTACGAGCTTGAGCCAATAAATATATATAAAAATATAATAGGAAAGTAATTGTTATTTTTCTTACCTAAAGTATATATAATATTTATGTAGGCAAAAATGTTATTATTGCCTACGCAGATTTAATATTTATATACATCCTAAAAATTTTTTATAATCGTTTTTTATGACAACTAAAGCACTTTAATTCCCAAAATTTCAAACATTTTTATTTTTTTTGCAGGATAGTCTTTTAGCTACGATTAAAACTCATAATTTTAGGAGGAAATGAGAGTCTTGAGTATTCACAACGTGTAATTGATGCATTTGAGTTATTACTTCGATATGCACTCCTATTATATAAAACGGATAAGAAAAAGTAACGTGAAAAGAATATATAATTTTTAATTCAAATGTAAAATATCATAAAACCATCATCATTTTGGAATGTAGAAGAGTATGATTGTGTATTTATAGTACTGAATTTTGTGTAAGGAGTAAGTACAACTCCTAAATTAATATATTATATTATAAATATTTAAAGATATAGTTATCTATATAAAGCAATTTTTAAATTTATTCTTATATTACACATTATTATACAGTGATTGGCACTTTGTATAATTTATACAATTTATATAATAAACAGCTTTTATAGAAACTTTTTGTAAGAAAACTGTTACAGATTCAAATATTAAAATAATTTTTCATGAAGTAACACTATTTGATAATAGCACTTATATATTAGAAATTACTATCTTTTTCAATAAGTATCTTTTCAATAGTTTCATTACTATCTATTCAATAGGTAATTATAAAAATTTTATTTTAAAATATATTCTTGTACAGCTAAAGTTTTCTTTAGTATTTCATACATTGTAATTTTTTGGAATAAATATGTCAGATTAAATAAAGTCAATACGTCAAAATACAAAAATTATACATATATTCCCGCCAAAAATATCACGATATATAATATAGAAATATTTTTTGTAAAAACATATATATATATATATATATATATATATATATATATATATATATATATATTGTTTTTCAATAATTATAATGTAGAATATAATATGCCATTATATTTAGAAGCTGTACTTGCTCTCTATGTACAAACCAATCCTATTAAATATACAATCATAATGTTCTGCTTACTTTCCCAGAAGATGGTGATTTTATATTTTTCATTTAAAGTAAAAATTATATATTATTTCCACTCTAATTTTTCACTATTTTGCATATTGGACACCTTGCAACTAAAATAATAGTTATCTTTGTTGCATTAACATCAGATTATATCTATAATATTAATATTATCACTTACGAACAATCAAACCGCCCCCTTCAAAACTCTAATTTATCATTATTTTTATAATTATTTATACTTTAAATGACCCTTTAAAATTAAAAATAAAGAAGGCCATACGTATTATACGATTTGTTTAATTATTAATACGTAATAAATTAATATGTTTGTACTATTACCTTATATTTATTTTCTTTACATATAAGAATCTTAAATACTTCATACCCTCGTGTCCCACTCTGGGGAAGGGGAGATGAAGCAAATTGTCTTTTGGGAAGCTTTACATTTTTGATGAATTTATTTAATAATTTTTTTCTTCAAAAAAGCACCTTAAATTATAGGTTTTTGTCTATCACTTGCACATTGAAATTTAAAATAACTGAACTTATTTGAATTTTGGGTGCCCGTCATGTCTCGTCTGTATATAACCGTTTGTCTCTACTTTTTTAATGAAATATATACTGATATAAATTATATATATATTAATTTGCCATTAATAATTAATAATTTCTATTGAATTATTGTTTACATGTTTATTTAATTAATCATTAAATTACAATTATTATTGAAATAAAATTTTAATTAGATATTATTTTTAATTCATAAAAAGTTAAATATGGAGATAATTAACATTTTAGGAGAGAAAAGAATAATCCATTAGAATACATGACCAAGAATTGTATCAAGACCCATCTCCATTCATCAGGTAATCGTTATGTTGATACCTGAATATATATATATATATATATATATATATATATATATATATATATTATCGGATCAGCTGTACGACAGTTGTCGAGAGGTTGGGTCGACACTATTCGGATTTGTCGTTCATTCGTTTAGAAAATCGTAAACACTCGCATGCTGTCTATCAAATCGTATACAATGCGATGTTGCCACTACTTTTTACACGATTTTGGAAACAGTATTGAACGAATTGATAGAATACACCAGCTGCCAGCGCAATGATACGATTTGCGCGAACGTGGATCGTGATGCCCGTAATACAGTTATTGACCATATACTCAAATACATGATTCCTTTATCTGATCATTACAGTTTTAGTATGACAAAGTAATTCATCAACACAAGCTATTGTATTAATTAAAAATAATGATTAATTAACTTTTCATTTAATTGAAAATAATACCTTATTAAATATATATATATATATATATATATATATATATATATATATATATACACATATTTATCGATAAAAATTAAAAAGTAATCATAAATTATTACAAGTTAATTAAAAAATATCTCAACCCTGAGATATGTATACTTAAGGGTATATATATATATATATATATATATATATATATATATATACATATATATATTTTAATGTGGATTCATAAATACTTTTATCGGTCTTACAGCCTTTATACAATAAAATATTATACTAATAGAATGACAGTCAGACTCTCCTAGTTTATAGTAACCCCCATAAAATTGAAAATACAAATTACTAATAACAGATAAAATAAAAAATCAATTAAATTAAAAATTAAAAATTAAAAATAATAAAAATAAAGTAATCTATATTCTATGTTAATAAAGGAGAATCTGATTTCCCCCACCAGCTTAAATTTAAATTTACTTTTCATTTCCGACGTTTTGAACAGTTCCGGCTCATCTTCAAGGACTAAACTCTAATATAATTTACTTCATTCTAACTTTTTTATTTATTTTTTATTTAATTTAATTTTTATTTTATTATTTAGTTGTAATTTCTATTTCAGATTGTACGGTGGTGATTATAAATAAGGACGGCCCGATACTCATTATATTAGTATATTATATTATTGTAGAAAAACTGTAAGACCGATAAAAATTTTTATCAATTTACAGTCGAATTCTCTAGCTTTTAAGCTGAAGCATTTGCTTCAGATATATGCTAAATACTTCTTGGTATCAGATATGCTCAATCCACTCGACACAGCTTCATCTTATATATGTGCATATTCAAAATGTGTACTAAATTCACTGCACAATCTCAGCGCCAATAATTAAGAAGTTAATGAAATGAATTATAAACTCATAAAATCCAATAAATCAAGAAAAGAAATCAAAATAGAAGTCTTAAGGACATCTGCTCATTCAAACAGCACTGAAAATCGTATTGCCAGCAAAGCAGCCAAAGAAGCAGTTCTAATACAGCGTAAAAATTAAAATATAACAACGCCGCAAATATGTTAATACGAAAAAGAATGGCACTACATGCGATAGAAATATATTGTAATAACATATGGATAGAGGAAAAAAAACAATAAAGACAAATTTTTTTCGAACCAAGTTAAATTTTACAATAATAGTTATTTATTTTTTAAAGTTCTTAATATTCTAAAAACATATCAAACTCGCCTAGTTATTTTGCTTTTCTTAAAAAATTTATTATAAATGTATACTTAGTCATTAGTTTTATTTTTTAAGTAGTTAAAAATTGAATAAATTTTTATTATTTATTAGACCAAATTTCTGTATCTAAAATTTATGTTCCTCGAAAAAAAGTCCTATTTTCGTAACATAGATGGGGGCTACGCTGTGATTTTATCACCAAGCCACGTAGAATCTAAACTTGCGAATGTATCTTTTTATAAAATGTTCTATATCATATTTAATTTTAAATAAATGAAATATACAAATTGGTTTTTAAACGTAGTATTTTTTATTATTTATAGTTATTGTATCATTTTCGTATTGTAATTAAATTTTTGGTCATTCTTACTGTTGCAGGTTGAAATTTTAATTGCAATATTTATTGTAAAAACTAAGTAAGAAAAAATGATAATAAAAAATCAACTACGACTCTTAAAATATTAATACAAAGATCTTATTTAACCTATAATTAAAAAAAAATAACAATAATTAAGCATAAATAAATTAAAAAAATGTTAAAAACCTATTTTTAAAAAAATGGTTAACAAGTTTAATTAAACGGTAAAAAAGAAATAACAGAGAAAAATTTAACTAAAAGTTAAAACATAAAACTATGCCCAGAAAATATTAAATATGAAAAATATTAAAATATAAAATATAAACAAATTATACTCCAATGAGCAAAAACATCCGACTAAGTTTAGGTAATCTGGAGGTATCCCCGCTAAAAGGATCGATTCAATTTCAGGTAACATTATATCATATTATGTTGCAAAATTCAGAAGGGATTTTATATAAGACCTATATATATATATCTATATTTGGAACACTGCATCAGACAAATAACACAATCTTTATTCGAATTTGTTTTTTAAATTTTTTAATATAAATCGATAAAAACAATTGAAATTTGTTTTCAAATATTATATAATTTTTATTAATTTATTATTTTCTAAAATACGCTTATTTAGAATAAGTAATTTAAATATAATTTAATACAATAAATAAAATAATCTATTTTAGATAAATATCAAATAATGATTTAATTATTTTTTTAAATTACGTAATTTTATATTAAGAATAGTCTAGAGTGCCATTATATTCCATATAATTAGTATTTTTATATTCTTTACCCGATAGAATCAAGTACGGTTCTGTCAAATTATAGATTACTATTCCAATTTTAGATTAAAAATACAGATTTATAAGATAAAATTGTAAAAAAAAATAATACAATAAAAATGTAATTGTAAAGAAAAAAGTGCACGGCAATTCTGACAAATTCAAATTTATTTAGATAATACGCAAAACTATAAATTATATTTTATTTACTACTTTCATATTATAGCATTGCAATAACAAAACTAATATTTTATACATAAAGCCAATAAAATGAAAATATTGAATTTCTTTATATCTAAAAATTATACGTGTAAAGAATGTCAACTTGGTTTTCTATAAAATGACGAAGAAAAATTCCTTAGATTACATTCCTGGTACTAAAAAATAATTCCAAATTTAAGTGTAGAAAAAAGAAGTTATAATGGCTGATTTATAGCGCAAGAATAGATTAAAAGTAGAATTTCACAGGAATACTAAAAAATTAGAAACAAATCAAAGAATGACCAACAAAAGCTGAAAAAATACTTTCAAAACTTTCAGAACAGAATCGAAAATTAGCGTTATACATCACCTCGTAGGCATCTAATAATTTTGAGTAGGCTGAAATCTAGTCACTACAAACTAAAAATAATTGAACTATTATGGTTATAAAATAGACAAATCTTAGAATGAAAAATTTCAACATTGTTATAGTAAAATTAAGAAAAAGGTATAAGCTAGGTCCTTTTATTTCTGTCTAGTAAATAATAATTTTATTTCAAATGCAAGTTTTAATTACTATACTGCAAGAAATTAATATTTATAGAATAATAATTTATTATGTTATTTGTTTAATAAAAAATAATTTAATAGAATACATAAACTAACAGTTTGAAAGAATTATAAAATAATAAAGTCTATTGTGTATTGGATTTTGTCATCCCAAAAATTAAGTATAATAATTAATTTTACAATTGTTGACCTTAAACAGACAATTTTGTATATCTAAATTTTCGAAAAAAAAAATTAATTTGAAAATATTATTCGCTGTTATCTTTATACTTATTTCAATATTCATAATTAAGAGACCCCATTCTATTCATTAATGAAATAATTAATATCATTTAATTTTATCATTTTTTTTGTAACATTCCATAAACCAAAGTTTCGTATAAAATTGTGTAAATCATTGGCAAACAAGTTTTGATATAAACTCAATATGAAGTTACTATATATATATATATTAATCGTTTGCGACCACCACGGGCCCTTGACATTTTTGAGTAAGTAATTTGGTTAGAAATTAGGAGTATGGAGATTATATATGTTAATGTGTGTGTAGATACGCATATATATATATGCGTATTTCAATCAAACGCTGGATGTCGAGCTGATGTTTCTTTATTACTGCTCGTCTCCTAGTATCCTTATCTTCTACACTTAAATATACTATATATATATGCATGCATAAATTAATAAATATTTCCATCAGTGTTACAGTCCAATATAAATTAAAATTAATACATAATAATATCAATACATATACATATCAAAATTAATACACATATATATGCATATCTCTCTCTCTCTCTCTCTCTCTCTCTTTCTGTACGTTTGTAGGTGTGTAAATTTATATATATATATATATATATATATATATATATATATATATATATATATATAATAAACTTCTTGTGACAAATGATCAACTACTCCGCTACTTATTTCATAAGAATATTATAAAATATAAATTTTGTATGGATCATTTATAATTTACATATTTAACTTGGGCTACTACGGCCCTGATTAATACTAGAACAATCGATAAAACAGAACAGCATTTTTTGTACACTTCAAGTTCCGTAAACTTCCACAGTATATTAAAAATCAGGCGCTTCAATCGATTTTAACTTCCGCCAGAGGTATGGAGCACTCTTAACAGACACTATGAAATTGCTCGTTCAAATGCATGTATTCGAAGAAAAAAATTAAATTAATAAATATTTTTATCAATCTAAGACTTTATAATATAATATGTTAGCTAAAATAATGACAGTCAGACTGTTCTTGTTTATATTCACCTCCGAAGAATCTGAAATAGAATTTATTACTACAATAAATTATATTAAAAATTAAAAATAAAATAAAATTAATCATAAAATAAAATAAAAATAAAATTAATCATAAAATAAAATAAAAATAAAATAATAAATAAAATAAAAATAATAAAAACAATATTTTATGTTAGTATAGGACAACCTGACTGTCCCCACCACCTTAAATTTAGATTCACCTGTGGTGTCCCACGTTTCGAACCGCTATGGTTCATCCTCAAGAACTAAACTAAAGAAAAGAGAGTGGGGATTTGCAGTGAGCGTGTAGAGGGGGTGAGGGGAGTCAAAGCTCCGCTCCCCTACTTTTGCTTCTTTTCTTCCCCTTACTCGCTTTGACTTTTGCTTTCTCTTTCTGTTGTTCGCAGAACCATTGAGGGGTTTCCACGACAGCAACGTCTACCGGACAAATCTGCACTACCATCTCCGGATAATTTTTGATAAGTTTTTCTCATATATGTAAAGCGAGCGGAGTTTCCACTCCTTCTCTCGAAAAAAATAGGACTTTATTTCTTTTGTAATCAATATAAATTTATTAAAAAATACGAAATATGAGTAACTCGCTTGGAACATCGATAAAGGAAAAAAGATATCTCTTCTTGAAGAAGCGCTGTATTTAAAATGTCGGCAGGATAACTGTTGGTCCAGTCGGGTCCAGTAAAGGGAGCAACGGGAGAAGAATTGGCGAGTTGAGAGTAGGTTCTCCCTCCGTATTTCCCTGGCTTCTCCGTCGTGTGTCAGGACGTCGTCATCGATGGTTATAGTGAGGTGGAGCAAGCCTGGCGGGAGACAATTCTCCTTCGATCTCTACAAGATCAGGCCATGTCAGACTCGATGTCGGCGCACATAAATTGTTTTACATTTAAAATATATTTCATGGCATATTTGGCGGTATTGTTTTGATGTCGGCTTCCCATATACTTTGTTGAATAATAATATAATGTGCATGATTTTCAGTTCAATATAAATATGCAACGCGAATGAGATCTTATAACTTTATTTTCTCCATTGCATTTTGTTTTTATCATTTTATAGTTATATTATTAATGTTAATTCTGGGAGATGTCTTCTCTTTCTCCATTGCATTTTGTTTTTATCATTTTATAGTTATATTATTAATGTTAATTCTGGGAGATGTCTTGGTAAATATAATAATCATCAACTATTTATTTTATAATTTTTGTAACGCGGTATTAGTCTGTAAACATTCTCGAATTATATTTTCGTATCTTATTCTTGGATTTTTATATTTTATTTTTCGGTGCATGAATGTTCTGAATCCAAAACAAATACTCCTATTTGTATAATTTAATATTGCGCAATTTGGAATAAAATGATTTTTTTGTTTAATTTTGTTTATAAAATTTAAATAATTTACGCAAATCACCTATTTTACGTGATTTCAACTAATATTATATTACAGGTGTCACGTTGCAGCCCTTGCCCTCGCAGCCGCCACAGAATATATTATTCACATGCACTCTCAGCACCTACCTGCTGATTTCTCCGGCGGATGACGACTCGTCCTCTCTCCACGAGGGGGTCCGCTGATAGAGCGGGGCAACGCTAAATAAAGAATAAAAACTGAGGGGCGGCAATCAATGAGAACGTCTCGTTCACTATAAGAATCTCCTTTTTATTCTCACGGCTGTACAAATACTTCGACCGTATTCTCTTTCTCACTCTTGCGCACGCTCGGAATCGTGCACTCGCACTCTCGGGCACGAGGCGCACACGCACCTCGACTACACGGTGCACTCACTCTATCTCTCTTTTTCTTTCTCGCACTCCCGGTCTCGGTATCCACTCTCTCACTCGCACTCACATTCCATTCCGCGGTACACGCACTTTGGTTCTCTCTCTTTCTCTCTCTCTCTCTCTCTCTCTCACACACACACACTCGCTAACTGCCGTTCACGTATACGCCGCAGTCGCGCCGCGGTCCGTGGCCCGGGCTTACATCTACGCGATCGCTGACTGATTGCTGTCGTCGGGCTGTCGATGGAAGGCGATGGCGGGTAATCGTTCTCTCCTCGGGCTAGTTGCAATCGGCTCAGATGAGCTCTAGCTGTCACCTCCCTCTTCCTCGCGGTGTGGGCTTGGCGGCCCACCAACTAAGTAGCCGGCGTCGCGTTATTACATGGCACGCTTCGTCCTCGCAAATACTGCACTCGCACTCTACGAGCTCGTCTCTAGTCTATATTTCCTCTCTAAAACTCGCGGAGCTATCGGAGAAATGGGAAAAACACCGAAAACTTAACACAGCACGGCTAGATAATCGTCACTAGCTCAACAAAACGGGGAAAACCTAGGAAAACTCTCTATATCGCTCGACAGTCGAACATGCAATAATGTATCTCTTCTCGGCGCGTCTTCCCCTTTCTCCTCTCTTCATCGGGTCCTCTCCTTTCTCTCGCTCTTTCGCGCGGCGGCGGCATACGCTTTTCGCTCTCATTACGACGCGTGCGCGCATCGGGTCGGGGTTGTAGTCGTGACTCCTCTCTTCTTGCTGTGGCTTCACTCGGCCGTACCTCGAAATAGCAGAAAATGGCGATTAATAATGAATTCGCACATCTTCTTCCGAGGCACCCGGGGCAGAAGCCGTTGCTCGTTGTGATCTTCGTCAGACAAGATATAGCAATATCATTACAAAACGTCGCTGTGTGCAAGACACAGTCATGGAGTCAACATGCGGCCTCATTATTGTGCACACAGACTCTTAACTTCATTACACTAATGTATGATTAATTTGCTTCGCTTTTTTTAGTTAATCATATAGCGAGCATTAGTTAAAAAATATCTCATGACTCTTATAGTAATAATTTTTTATATTCTAAACATATTCGCATTCTTTTATAATTTTCTAGTTTGGTATTCATCCGATGTTTTATAGTATTAGGTTGTCAAATATCTCCCCTCCGCTTTTTTGCTTTTCATTCAATGCTTTATAAAAAGTGTTACAGTGGTCGGATTTACTTCAAATATGCGCCGTTTTGTTCGATAATCTGTTTCCATCTAGACGGCAACTTCATAATACCCCTCTCGTAGAAACCCCTCTCTTTATTTGTGAAGAACTCGGACAGCCACTTTTTACATGTCTCTTTTGAGTCCAACTTTACACCACCAAGCGCGTTCGACATGAAAAGGAACAGGTAGTAATCACTTGGCACTATGCCCGAGCTATATGGTGGATGCGATAAAACCTCCCATCCGAACTCCCGTAGCTTCTGACGAGTCATCAACGAAGTGTGTGGTCTGACGTTGTCCTAGTGGAATACTACACCCTTCCTGTTGGCCAATTGTGGACGCTTCTGATCGATAGTCTGCTTCAAGCGGTCCAGTTGTTCACAGTATATGGTAGAATTAAGCATCTGGTCATATGGGAGCAGCTTCTAGTGAATGATTCCCTTTCAATCACACCAAACACAGCAAAGCCTTCCTGGCCGTCAATCCCAGCTTGGCCACTGTTTGGGACGGTCCACCGGTCTTGGACCACGACCGTTTTCGCTTGATATTATTGTATGTGATTCACTTTTCGTCGCCAGTCACCATCCGCTTCAAAAATGGGTCGAGTTCGTTCCATTTCAGCAGCTCATCGCAGGCGTTAATTCGGTCCAGAAGTTTTTTTTTGCTTCAAATCATGTGGCTCCCAAGCATCAAGCTTTTTTTTGTATCCAACCTTCTGCAGATGGTTTAAAATGGTTTGGTGACTATCGCTCATCTTATGGGCGATGTCACGAGATGCCACATGTTGGTCTAACTCGATAAATTCCATGATTTGATCGGTAGTCATCGTTACAGGTCTTTCGCCGGCTAACTTATCCATGGTGTCGTTTTCAGCGGCTCTGAATCGTTGAAACCATTCCTCTGCGGTTCGAAGTGATAGCGCGCCATCCCTCAAAACACCATTAATCTTACGGAACCTTTCTGTACGCGGATTTGCCTTTGCAGGAAAACTTAAAAATAGCGCGAATTTCGGCGTTAGTGAACTCCATGTTTACACGTCTATAACTTTTGAACGCAATATCCAAACTAATTGGAAGGGAGAAATTTGACAATAGATAAAACTGAAGGGAGATATTTGACAATAGATAAGTTTCTTTTCCCTAGATACCACTTTTTTACAATGAAAATTATTTGCAGCTTTGAATAAATGTTTTTGCATAAAATTTTTTTGACTCTGATACTAAAACACCTACTAGCAACTGCAGATTAAATGTGTGGTCGATAGAAAATACATCCTCCTACGATAGTGCAAAATATCTTATTATGGCGGGGGACTTTCGATATCTGAAATAAACATATTATTTAAATGTCGCGCGTCTAAATACAAGTATACTTTTTTTGAACTGTGGGTACGTAACCCATACTACTCATACATAGAGCAACAAGGCATATGCGCCAACCATTGTGCCGGAGACAGACTCGTATACACGAGTATGCACTACAGACAGAGCGGCGGCGCCTCGACGAGGAGTACAAAGCCGCGAGCATCCAGCCGCGGCCAACTCTCTCCTCTACCGGACTCTGTACAGTACAGACGTACCCGTAGGTACATCGCCAGAGTAACCAATAAAGATTGTATTCCTTAGGAATTCAGCGTGAGTTCTTCATCCCACCCCGCACTATCGCCTTGTCTAGGAGGCGGGATATCAAGAGTACCCACAGTACTACGGATAAAGGATTGAAGTATGGACTATTACACCGTTCTACAATACCAATTTCGAACATACCACGAATCTTTGTATTTACAGCAGCTCGCTGACTTAGTAGTATCGAATATAATTTACGCATGAATGGTTTATCACTAATCAACTTCATACAATGTTTATATAAAGCAGTATAAGCATGCATAGCCAAAAATACCTCCGCACACTTATCAAACAGTTTTTTCATTTTTCTTTGTCTCATCAACTTTACTTTGTGAAAAATTGTTTTTTAACATTTGTGGTTTGTAATTAATCCTGTCAAGAATTACAAAACATTTTATGAATGAATCTGAAATATGAGTTCTGATAAATGAATTTTAAATCTGAACTACTTTTAGCGAGCTTTTACAATACTATATATTGTATATAAATGTATATATAATAATTGTTTTTGGATTGAAAGAGTGCATAATAATAATAGCATATATATATCTAATATGTAAGCTCAGAATAGAATATTATAGTTCTAGAAAAGGTGATCCGCTAATAATATTGAAGTGCATCCAAGACCAGCAAGTTGGTTTAAAAATATGTTTTCATTTTATTTAAATGAATAGTAATGGAATGACTATTTTAATCAATTATATATATATATATATATATATATATATATATATATTCTGTTATTATTAGTTTAAATGATTGATTTTTTGATTATTTTTTAATAACGAATTGTATATAATAATTTAAGCCATAGTTATTAAGTATTTATATTTATTCATTTTTTGTATTCAAACCTTATATATAATATATATATATATATATATATATATATATATATATATAAGGTTTATTGAAATATTGATGTAAATATTTAGAAATATTTGAAAATTTTATTTGCCGGTTATTGAAATTTCCTAAACAATTTAAAAAATTCACTTAATTTAAAATAATTCTACTTTCAAATAGGAATCGATCAGTTCGAACAGTATGAATGTTATATTCTTCAACTATGAAAAAGATTAGAATGAAAATCTTACACTTGTCTTAACCATCGTTGAGATGAATATTGTCGATGTTTTACATCGCAAACTTTGTGGAATCATTCAAGGGTTTAAAAATTTTATATTCCTTAATTATGAAAAAGATATTTGAAGTAGCGAGAAAGTATAAATGTTCATATCCACGAGTAACTGTATATATAATAATAAAATAGGAATTTATTATTTTGATACAGTATTTACTTAAAACTAATAGAGAGTAAGGTCCATTTGAAAAAAAACGGTAAGGTATTTAGTTTTTAGTATTTATATTTATACATTTTTCATCTTCGGGAGAAAATTCGTTCTCTGGCGAGGTGAGCCTCTCCTTTTTACATCGCAGTTTTATTCACGCTAGTTGTATCCACGCTTTTGGATTCGCCTTAAATTTCGCAATAAATTTTCGTGTATATTTAGTTTATCTCCGAGCATTATTTACAATAGAGTTAGTTAGTTAGTGAATCGTTTGTGGCATTGTGTTATTATACTGATTGTGTGTAGTGCATAAGTTGTAATTTTACAGCACAATATAGGCGCATCAGCAGGGCAAGACACTTAGTCTTGCGGAGATTTTATTCCGAGTAAATGTCTGAGTAGATTCCTGGGAGCGTTTTAGCCTAGTGGCTATCGTTACGGTGAAAATCGCACTCTTTTTAAATCGTTACGGCAGTAAAATCAGAGCAGGAAGTTCATGTGGAATGCTTCTTCTCCATTGAGCCTCACCTGCCGCTCAACTATGATCTGCGGCAGTTACGTTGTGCTTATCATTACTTCGTCAACAATTGAAAAAGGTTATATGTGTACGGATAGTAGTAAGATTGTTGTGTCTATTTTTACCTAGATGAACAGGTCGCGCTTAAGTAATCATTTTCTATTGTAGTTTAAACGGCTTTTGCCCCACTTATTGAGTAGCGTTTGTTATGCCTTATGTTAGTGTGAAATAAACTTCTAGCTTTAATACATCGTAATTATTGCGTCAGTTACTTTCACTCCCCCGAATATGCAGTCACAGAACCTCCATTGCTCTTTGTTGAATATTTTACAAACAACTTTTTAATCAATACGTATAAAATATTGCCATACTTTTTACATCAATTCAATAAATTAGTTTTTCACATATACATATCTCTTCTCGAGTTAATTAATGAAAAATCAATTATGGTTCGCGACTGAGCTGTTTACTCACAAACTTAGAATGTGTGTTTGTATTTTTTCTATACAAATATCACCGTTTATGTTTCAACTTAAGTTTCTCAAAAATTTGGAGCGCTTATAAGCTTGCATCGTTCTAATATCTGCGTTATAATTTTCTATATTATTATTTATGACACCACGAACTACGCGTTGCTTCTTGCATTATTAAAATCTGAGCTATTTTAACGAAAATTATTATTGTCATCATCATCATCATCATCAAGCCGGTCCCAAGCCCGGATAAAGGAGGAGGGAGGAGTATGCTTACAACAACTGGACAGCAGCCTCTTACAGTTACCCATTTCACAACACTGGCCCATTAAACAACATAACACCTGTTAAAGGAAGGGGTAATCATCGCCATTCTCGCATGTGGCGGTTTCGGCTCGGTTACGGTACGGCTAGCACGGAGTGGACGAGCTTGACAGACTGAAAAATGGGGGAGTGCTGGTAATGCTAGTACAGCCGTCATTGAGTAAGGCTGTAGGCGTCATATCTGGCGAGGTGGCCCTATAAACGAATATACACACCTCGCATATAAAGATTCGGGCGCCACGCAGCTCGGAAACTCTGTAGAGTAGTTCGAGCAGTGGGAGCGAATTACGGAGCGAAGCCTAGCAAGCAGAAATGGATGAACTCTACAGGCCCTGAAAGGCACGGGCGCGACTGAGTAGGGGCCTGCTGTGCGTCATTGTGTGGCGGGGGGTCCTATAAACGGACATCCTCCCGAATATAAAAACGTGGGCGCCGCGCTTCCTGAGGAGCACTTTTATAAGGGTAATCGGGTTGCGAGCGTAAAGTAGGGAGCGGTATTCTGGTACTGGGTGGGGGCAACATGCACACGGTCTTTGGCTGGGGACATCCTACACTGCTAACTATTCTTATACAAGCATAACCCTATTCACCTACTTCACAATTTTTGCACCTACGCCTCTGCTCCCTCAACTAGGGCGGAATGGAAGGGGCGGGTTCCTTTCTGATATGTAAGGGAGGCCCACGACGCTTGCGTCGCTTATTAATTGATGAAGATCAAATCTTCTCGCCTGATCGTTCTCCTCGGCTTTGTCAGGGAGATAAAAGGGGCTCCAAACGGAGCTACAGATGGTCCACCGCGCTTGACGAGCGGTGTATGCCTGGGGGCTGCCAAACAGAGACCCTGGGTGGGGAGGCGAGTCTTCAGGTTGCGTGCTTAGACGACCGGAACCATCTTTCGCTCCTGCTGACGGCATGACGGGCGACTGGATGCCTAGCCAGTATCAGTTATTCGGCATTGGCGAGTGCGTCCTGAAGCATGATGTCTGCCGGAAAATCTCCAGAGAGTGGAGCACCTTATTGTTGAGGTGTGAACCGCGGCGATTTGGATTTTTAACCCGCACCGCTTTTGGGTGGAGCGCCAAGCCTGCAAGCAAGCGATGCGGAGGAAATTCGCGGGTCGTGCTCGCCGTCCGACTTATTGGTGAACGGACGAAATTGCGGAACTGTGGCGGCAATGCATGTGGCTACGCTGCGTAGCCCAAAGGGCTTAAAGGGCGACTGTGATGCCGCTCTTAGGATCGCCCAACATCTAACGGCGAAGAAGACTCTAAAGCGAGCCATCAATCAAGATGGGAGAAGCTCTGAACAACGATCCGTGGGAATTGGGGTACAAAATCATAGCTCCCAAATTAGGCATGTTCCGTAAAAACATGCCTGTGAGCACGGAAGTGATGGGCGGCATTGTCCATACCGTATGTCACACTCATCCCAAACGAGGGGATGAGCTGCTGGCTCCCGAGGGTCCTGATGCACCGCCTTTCACAAGGGCGGAGCTAGAACACTTCCAACGGAAGTGTTGAAATCGGTGGTACAGAGCCATCCTGAAATTTTGCTTCGCATGTACAACTTGAGCCTTCGAGCGAGAATATTCATCCCCGTTGGAAGGAGGCGAGACTTGTGCTGATAAGCAAAACCAAAGGAGCATCTAGTGGTCCCTCGGTGTACAGACTCTTATGCATGATAGACATCGCCGGGAAACTTCTGGAAAAGCTGGTTATACCTCGCGTACAGGCGGCGCTTTTTACATCTGGCGACCTTTCCGAGAGGCAGTATGGCTTTAGGAGAGGACGCTCCACGGTAGATGCTATTTAAGAGGTAGTGGAGGCGGCCAGGACTACGGAGCGAGTGAATCAGTTCTCCCGACCTGTGTGTCTTCTGGTGATACTTGATGTCAAAAACGCCTTCAACTTGGTTAGGTGGACAGACGTGCTGGGGGCACTCGAGAAGGACTTAATTTATCTAAGTACCTACTCCAGATCATCGGAGATTATTTGAAGGACAGATCCATTCTGTACGAAATGGCAGAGGGCTCTAAGCGAAAAGTAACGTGTGGCGCGGCACAAGGCTCGATCCTGGGTCCCAATCTATGGAATATTTCCTATGACGGGGTCCTTCGGTTGAACATGTCGGAAGGCTGCTCGCTGATCGGGTATGCAGATGACGTGGCAGCTGTTATTCGTACGGGCAATGTGACGCTGGCACAGAATTCGCCATTGAATGGGTGATTACGGGCTAGAACTAGCGGAGGCCACAACTGAGATTGTACTCCTTACGAAGAAGCGCATCCCCAGAATGCAGCTGCTAATTATTAGGGAGATGTCGGTCCCAACCAAGGCTCTGTCAAGTACCTGGGGGTGATGCTAGATACACCGCTCACCTTCTGAGAACATATTCGGAGGTCGGCGGCCAAGGCGGCGGTAGTGACAGCCTCCCTTTGCAGGGTCATGGTCAATGTAGGAGGACCCGCCTCTGCATCTGGTGGCTGCTACTGCGAGCTGCCGAGTCCGTCATGCTTTACAGTGCTGAAGCCTGCGCCGATGTGCTGCAGTACGAAAAGTATTACAGGCACATGGTGGCTGTACAGAGGAGATGTGTTCTTCGTGTAGCGTATTCGTATCTCACGGTCTCGGAGGCGGCCTCCCTAGTGGTTGCCGGAGTGATCTCGGCAGACCTCCTGGCCTAGGAGCGGAAATTCGTTCATCAGATGAAGACGACACTTCGCCAAGCCCAAGCGAAGCAGCAAGCCAGAGAGCGTTCGCTGGCTTACTGGCAGAAGAGGTGGGAGCAACATACGCGCGGAAGGTGGATCGCTAGACTTATAAGTTAGGTGGCCCCGTGGATCAGTCGGCAGCACGGGGAGGTAAATTACTGTCTCACCCGGATGCTAACCGCAAGACCCTGGTACCCCCGCGCGTACTTGCACAAGATGGGCAAAGTCGCCGATCGAGGTTGTATATACTGTGGATCCGCAAAAGACGATACCCATCATACATTTTTCGTGTGCGGGCAGCGGGAGCAGCAGAGGGCGCTACTGGGGAAAGATGCTGAAAGGGTTACCCCGGAAGACATTGTCCCGCTGATGCTCTCCAGCCAGGAGACATGGGGAAGGGTTGCATATTTCGTCGAGGATATCCTCAGACGGGAGAAGGCGATCCTTCCCTAGATTCTTCTATTTTACTGGGATCTCGTGGTGCTCAAAGGCGAACATCCTGGTCCCTCCTCGAAGTAATGCCTATCAGCGGTTTCCGGGTTTGAAAGTTGAGCCAGGGAGAGGAGGTCTCCTCGGTGTACGCCTGCCGTATCCAGCTTTCAGCTCTTTTCAGAGCTGCGGGAAGTAGTCGAAGGAATGCATCGAGGAGGTAGTTTTTTAGTGGGTATGCCATTCTGTTGGTGCTAAAGAATTTTTCTCCTCCTCTATAAAAAATATTATTATTATTATTATTATTACTATTATTATTATTATTATGAATATAATCACCCTGCAAGCGGCGTCTGCTCATAAGGACAGCTGAATCCATCATGCCATATGGCGCGGAGGTATGGGCCGATGCACTGATGGCCCAAAAATATAGAAAAAGAATGGTGGCAGTGCAGCGTAGAGGAGCATTACGCATCGTGAGCTCCTACCGTACGGTCTCCGAGTCGGCGGTGCTGGTAATCGCATGTGTTACCCCCATTAATCTCCAGGCACAAGAAAAGAAATTTGTCCACCAGAATAAAAATATTCTCGGCAGAATAGAGGCAGCTGCACGGGTCAGAGCTGCCACGATGACCGAATGGCAGAAGCGCTGGGAAAGGGATCCGCGCGGCCGATGGACGGCTCGACTGATCAGTCAGTTAAAGCCATGGCTCCAGAGATCGCACGGAGAGGTTAATTACCATCTCACGCAGCTCTTATCGGGGCACGGTCGGTTTCGATCCTATGTCCACAAGATGGGGAAAGTACCGGATCCGAGCTGTGCCCACTGTTGCGCTCCCCGAGACGATACACTTCATACATTTTTTCAGTGTGAGGTGTTTCGCCTCGAAAGGGAGTGCCTCTGGAGAGACGTAGGATCATGTGGGCCTGATAACATCGTCCAACTGGAGAGTCCTGAGAAGTGGTCCAGGATTTGCAATTTCTGCAAAGCCATCCTGGACCACGAAAGCAGAATTGAAGAAAGCGTGTAAGCCCGCAAGGGCGAATAGGATGGCGCAGCCCAGAAGTAATGTCCTCATAGATGGTTCCTGGGCTGCACTTATGCCATCGTGAGAAGGTCTCCTCGGTGCACGCCTGCCGACCCTGACTCGCAGCTCTTTTCAGAGCTGTGGGAAGCAATCGAGGGGAATGCACTGAGGAGGTAGTTTTTTAGTGGGTATGCCCTCACAGGTGAGTCCTACATACCCGGGGACCGGTCTCCGGGATCCATAAAGGATTTTTCTCCTCCTCCTCAAAAAAAAAAAAAAAAATGAATATAATAATGCAAATATAATAAAAATAATGGTGTAAATCGTGTACAAAAATTAGTCAGGCTCGACTCTTTTTTATATTAGAGCAAGTGTTAAAACTGTTTATATTATTCTTAATATAAAAATTATTTTTCTTTGCTTTCTCACATTGTTATAAATGAAGTCTTGCCAATGTTTAATGCAGTTAACGTACTGTTGTCATAATTTACTGTAGTTAATATCTCGCGTTTTCTCTGTTATAATTTTTTAATTCTTGTAAATTTAATCTCGTGCAATTCTATTTCTGGTACATAAATATTTATGAGTTCTAATTGTTCGAAATATGATTGTAAAAGCGATGCTGATTGCGAAAATAACGTTTTTTCATTTTTCCTCGTGCAAGTCGCCCATCCAGCTCTGTTAACGACAATTACATCGAAAAAGTTTAGGAAATGGTGCTTCAAAATCGCCGTGCCCGCATCAGTTAGATAGCAGAGGCTCTTAACATCTCTTAATGATCCATTTAACATATTTTGGTTAATGTTTTGTATATGAAGCGTGTCAATGCTAGACTCGTTCCAAAAAATCTGAATCTATTGCAAAAACAACGTCGAGTAGAGGTCGCAAAAGAAATACTTCTATCTGAGGACCCTAAATTCAGCAAATGCATCTTATTACTGGTGATGAGACATGGGTGTATGAATATGACGACGAAACTGCCCAACAATCTAGTGAATGGCACTCTAAAAATGAGCCGAAACCGAAAAAACCACGTCAATGTCGGCCGAAAATCAAGGTGATGCTCATCGTTTTTTTCGATTATCATGGGGTGGTTCACCATGAATTCGTTCCAGGAAGTCAAATGGCCAATAAGGAGTACTACTTCGCCGTTTTGAGGTGTCTACGTGAAACACGAAATGAATGTCATCGCTCAGCCACCGTATTCGCCAGATTTGGCACCCTGTGACTTTTTCCTCTTTCCCAAATACAAAAATCCACTTCGGGGAATGCACCATGAATCCATTGAAAAGGGTGCTCAGAGTGCGTCCAGATATCGCGAAGGCTTGGGTTCTGTATCACGACAATGCACTCTGTGACAGTGAATTCATTATCTCTCAGTTTTTGGCGTCTAAAGGCATCGCAACGTTATCACAACCATCCTATTCATCGGATATGTCATCCAGCGACTTTTTCCTATTCTCCGATTTGAAAAAATTCGTCAAAGATCGACATTTTGACTCCGCTGAAGACATACAAGAATCTGTAACGAAGGTGCTTTTCTCACAAGAAGTGTTCCAGAATTTTTACGAAAACTGGAAAACTGGCTTAAATAAGTGTATAGATGTGGGAGGAGATTACTTTGATGGGGATCTCAGCGATATACCTCAATTTTTAAATATACCCGATTTTTTAATTTTGTTGCATTACTTAATTATCCAGCCTGGTATATCCTAAATGGGAATATCTAAAAATATTATATATTATATATTGTTTAAATATTTTAGCGCTAATAACCACCCCGATATCGTCCCTAGCAACGGTGTTTTTCACTTTAAACAATATAAATCAGTTTAAATTTAAAGTTAATATAAATTAATATAAGTTAATATAAGGTAGTTTAAAAATCTGGTCTTTTAAGTTTTCATTACTAATAATATTTTTAAACGATTGTATTTTACTGCATTAAAATTATATTCAATATAAATAATTGTGCAACTCTGTAATTTAAAACACAGTATGAGTAGATAAAAAAGCATCTATTATACTATTATTATTGAATTTTAATTGTTTAAACAAATTTTATAACTCTTTCAATTTGGAATATTTTTATATTTTAATTATTTCATTAACAATAGAGAAATTTACTTTTTAAGTTTGTAATGTACATATTTTTATTTAGAATTATGTTCCACACCACTTTTATACGAAACATTTTTCGATTAGAGCAATATTTTTTAAACTATTGAAGAAAAAGTAAAAAAGAGCATTTTTGTCGCTATTTTGCAATAAATAAACAGTTTCCCGATGGGTTTCGATCTCGACAATTTAAGGTCTTATTCTATACATGGTCAGCTAACAATTAATGTAAAAAAATAGCCATTGGAAAAAAATGTTGGTAAGTTGGTCATTTTGGACCTAATTCGTTTGGACTTACATGCGTATGTATGACTCATTGTCGCTTGGAAATCCAAGCATATGCTACAAGAGCTCGACCGTAACGATTACTACATATTCTACTTCTTAAAAATTATAATAAGCTACGTCCCTGAAAAGTCGGTAGCGCAGAACTTTCTGTTTAGTTCTGAAAAATATATTTTTCTAAATTAGCAAAAAATAATTCAAACAGCTTGGTCTTATGAATCGTAAACTGCACGCAATCTACTGTGTTTCAGATCTTCCATAGAATACATTTATTGTGAATTCTATGCACTACTTGAGCATTTAATTCGAGTTTTCCGACTTGTAGAATAAAATAATGAACCAAATAAAATTTGTTTTATCGCTCTACATGCCACATATTTTGAAAAAACAGAAAAAGTAAATTGCTTTGATAATGTAACCATATATCCAATAAATAACTATAGTGGTAGGCAAAACAGACAGAAATATAATTATTGCGTATTGACAGAGATAAAGCAGCAAGACATGTTCAATATCGTACGAATTCAATCAAATACAGGGGGCCTTGTGCTTTAAATTTTTTAATTATCATATGTATTTACAGGATTAAAAAACTATTATAAATAAATATACGTATATATTCATTTATTTTATATGTTTTATTATAGGTTTTATAAAAAAGCTATATTATTATATATTTTCAGACGATCATATATGCATACTACATCTACGTAGCTCTTGATGTTTTACACGAAAGAGCGTTCGCTATCGAAGATTCTTATTATAGGATCATATCTCTTTGCCTTGCTCTGTCGTTAGTATTAGTGAGTAAAATGTAGTTTTTGAAACCTCGAGAATAAGCTGCCAGTACGTACAACTAGTAATACTGTAATGCATTTTCATCATTTTTAATAACTTTTCTGATAATAAATATTAATATTCAAGGATATACATATTTACTAATGTATATATATATATATATATATATATATATATATATATAACATGATTTAAATATTGAATTTGCTAAATGTTCTACAAAAGCATGAAGCATAAAAATAATAATGTATCAAATCAAAATATATTTAAACAATAGTAGATTTTATTTACATTAAAATATAGTAACGATAATTAACAATTATTCTTTCATACATATATATATATATATATATATATATATTGTAACATGTATAGGTTAGTTCGACGTATACATGTTAATATTTTCAACAAATAGGAAAAAAAGGGAGGGAAAAAGGGAAAAAGAGAGAGAGAGAGGAGGAGAATAAAATTTAAGTTAGTATAGAAAAGATATAGAAAAAGATACCTTGTTAATATTATATCGTGGCCATTATAGTAAAGTCAATTAATTAATTGGATTAATCCGAAAATATAGAAGTTCATGGTGATTGAATTTATTCGATTACTATAATAATAGAACTATTGTAATAAAAGATTCTTGCCGAGTGGAAGGCACAATCAACCTGTCGGTGATTCGAATATCGAGCACACATCATTTACTTCGTTGGGTTGTATTCTTTTCTGCGTCGATTTATAAAGGTTGGTGGATTTTCTTTTATTTATTACATTTTCAAATTTAAGTAGAGTATTATATATCTCTACTCTTTTCTTCAATACTTTTTATTAACGATATTAGACTTTTAAGTTAGCTGTAGAAGTGTGAGAGAGAAATATAGCCCTAGAGTAGGTACAGTAAGAGTATCAAGCGCGCACTCAGCTTTCATTAGTGGTACACCTTGTTCTTTGTAAGGTGGCGCTCTTGTTGCTCTGTCTCTCCACTATACTTACAGATTTATCTCTCTCACACCCTGTGTGAACGGATTTGAGCGGTAGTCGATCGCGGGTGCGTATTAGGTAGGGTTAGGATAAAAATTATTATAATTTTATTAATTAAATAAAAATTTCATTTATTTTATTGGTTGATGAAATAACTCTACTTTTGATTTTTCTTTGTTAATAGTAGAAAATCTTAGAAACATTTTCCTCCCTGTACCTGATCTTTAATCCGTCTTTCCTTGGATTACCGATAATTTATCATAATATATTATAATTTATATAATTTCCAGGGTAAGCAAAGGTAAGTCTGAGGAAGAAATATCCGCAAAGAACCTACGGTCCAAAAAGATTGTTTTAAATAATTTAATCCGTTCGGGGTTCTTTGCAACTTTGTTAACGGGTTCTTCGACCGGGTGTTTAATAATTAAGTACCCCGTTACAGAAATGGCGCCCAACGTGCTTTAAGCATTCGAGAGGAAATTATTTATTTTTTAATAATATCTTTTCTCTCACTCATACAGTAATTTTGTCAAAGCACTTGGCGAATTAAAATACGCCAATTTTGATCCTACGAGGGAAAAACTTTCTTTTATATTTTTAAATTAATTTTTCTTTTCTTATTGTTAATAAGAAAAAAATTTAGTTTTTTTTCCCTCGTTCCTCAGACTAATTTTAAAAAGACGTGATTAAAAGATACAAAAATTTTTTTTTGTTTGTATCTTTTATAATATCAGACAATATACAGGGTCTACCCCCCTTAACGACTAGGTGTCGCACCCGTAGGCGTTAAAGTAAACATATTTGCGTTAGCGTTTTAAAATATGCGTCACACAGGATAAACAGTGTAAAGTGTGCGTAACGTGACTTCTTACAGAAACTCGGGGAATAAAAATAGTTTTAATTTTTTTTTCTGCGTATTTTGTCGTTGATATTTTGACAGAGCCTGAGCCTAGTTCCATCTTTTAAAAGTGGAATAGGCAGAAGTGTTGGGCGTTGTCTGTTCCTGGGCTTAGAATATATTTTCTATTTATTGTACTTGTTTTTGTTTTATTTATTTATTAACTATTTTGTTAATTGTTTTTATTATATTTTTTTATCAAATTAATAATATTTCGATATAGTAGGAATTGATACCTCTCAAGGAACGAAGACATCAATTTCTACCATTAATAAATAAATACAATAAAATCAACGCCCAGGATAATACCTCAGGCTTGCCATATAAGGCAATAAAAATTTAAAGCTTCCCCAAAAAGAGGAGTCTCCTCACGAACACTGAGGAATTCAAATTGTGTTAGGTAAGAAATATTTTATATTATATTTTTTCCTTTTGCTTATAGAGAGCCCCCATTTTTTTAGCAGGTCCCTCTATAAAGATAAGAGCAACACAGTTTGAGTTATCCTCCACTTTTATCGTTGTATATAGGTATCTTTTGTTTATTACGACATGGCCAAACGATCAACCTCTCCCTCCTTTAAAGCACCGTCGACCAATGGTGCTTATACCTAACAGGTGGTGAAGTTGATAATTACCTTCATCAGCTGTCTCTGCAAAGCGATGGTACGATATTTGACCGGCTTGGCAGAATAAACCAATGGCTGAAAGGATAGTATGACCAGGATGATTTTGTTGAAGAAATAGAAGAAGATCTGGATAATGTTTTCCTTAAGCATGAGTCAGCCAGGAAATCCTTTATTGATAGGATTATTGCCCAGGGTAATCCTTCCTGGCTAGACTCAACGGCTGATGAAGAAGAGAGGCTTTCGTTGGAGTCACTGGAGCATGACAAAGAGGTCCAACGGAATCTTGAAGCCTCTAGATTGCGCTTGAGGGTGGGTCTGACCATCCAGCCTGGTGCGGATGAGCAGACGACTGCAGGAGGCCTACTCCTCCCACGAGAACAGTCGGGACAGACGACCCCACCCCCGTCGTCAAGCGCAATCCTCACTTCCCCATCTGGCAGTCTACCTCCATGCACAATGGATGATATTATGCGGTTTATGGCAGTTCAAGAGTAACGAACGAAAAGGTTAGAAGAAGCGCTGGCTGCCATAACCAATCAATTATCAGCTATGTCTCAAGTTCGTTCCGCACCGATCAGCAGTACACGACTGGCCGACGAACCTGCACGGAAGAAGGTGCAAATACAAGTCACATTTGTGTGTCACGCATCTACCGTGCAAGAAGAATCGTCAGTCTCCCTACAACCTCCAGCCAGTGGGTGTCGACGCCACGCTCTAGTCCTCGAGTCCGTGAACGTGGCTGGAAGGGGGTGGGAACTCCTCGAAGCCAAAAGAAACTTTGAGGATTACGCTGTCCGGAGGATTCCCCAGTGCGAAATTAGAATTCATTGGAGGATCCAAGAGGGATATATGTTTAGTGGTCCGTAAATGGGATATCCATTATGAAGATTCCCATCAGGACCTAGAATTATTCCTTAAGCGGATAGAGGAGTGCCAAAGAAGTTCGCAAATATCGGACGAAGAATTAACTCAGGCGCTCCCAGAAATATTCAAGGGGAAGGCAGAGTTATGGCTCGACGCTTTAAGAAAAAGAGGCATAACCACCTGGAGTGAAGTCCGTACCGCTGCAAAAGAATGGTACGGAGCCGGACCAGAATATCGATGAAAATGGGTTAGAGTAGCCGAAACTCGAACTCAAGGAGCCAACGAACCTTCGAGTGATTATATCGCTTGTCTCCTCTCGATATTCGATAGGCTAAATCCACCTCTCCCCGAGACAGAGCAATTAGATAGACTACTGCGTAACGCACGCCCCGAAATCCAGCGAAGGATACCAAGGAAGTCCATTAGCAATGTGCGGGAATTTCTAAATTTGGCAAGAGATGCCGAATTTTCATTGGAGTGTGAAAAATGCTATCACACTCCTCCTTCGCCGGATAAAGCGATTTTGCGCGAAGCCGCTTATAAATCGCCGAATTCCAAGTGGGCTAGAATTAAAGTGGCTGCAACTGTACATCAGAAAAATCCCGATCAAGAAAATAGGATCAATCCTGATATGGCAGAAATACGCAAGCTACTCAAGTTTCGAATCAAAATTCAGGCAGGTGGGACCATCTAGTAGACCGTCTACTTATCAGGGTGATCGAAGGCCGAAACCAGAAGAAGAAAGAAGAGGGCCTTCGAAAACGAACCGCCAACCCTGGAGACGGAATCAAACACCCCCTAAGAAGAAGTCTGCTAGAACTACCAGTCCGGAGAAGGTTAACAAAGCTCCGGAGGGTCGTCCACCAGATAAGAAGAAGAGTAAGGACGGCCCTGTCAAATGTTATCGATATGGTGAAATGGATTTAAACGCATTTCTAACTGCTCGAAATGTTCGGGAAACGGGAAGCAAGGCGGACAATAGGGGTCCGGTCGACTTGCAACCCAAACGTGACCTCAGACGAAAATATTCGAGGATCTTGTTCCTCGAATTCTCAGTCGTCCTCGACTAATCAGATCGAAGAGAGGCCTGATTCAATTGAGCAAATTCCGTCGACTGAGGAAAATGACAGTGGCGAATTAGATCCCGGCCAAATTGCGGCACAGCCGGAAGAAGCGCGCATTGTACGACACGGGCGCGTCTCGTACTGTCATGGGCAAGATCGGGCTACAATTAGCAACGGCTTGCCAGCGAGAGTTCCACCCAGCATCTGGAGTTGGTGCTCGAGGCCCAGCGAACTCTCCGCTTTACGTCACGGGTCACGTCGAACTGCCGTTCGAATTGGCAGGCATCACGCGCAATGTGTCAGTTGCTGTGATCCCAAACCTTGAAGTAGATTGCTGCGTAGGAGCCAATTTCGCACGAGCGTTCGGTACCATCCATGTTCGGAAAACAGGAAAGAAGGTAGAGATCGTTCAAATCTATATAAAAAAAAAGAAAATAAAATGCTTGGGTCTTACCCGTCTTGCCTGAAAGATGGTCATAAATGGGGTACGGGCCTTTTTGACAGTCGTATGGACTGCCCTCCCGTCTTGACCATCGCGTAGGAGCTCAGGCGCACATCTGCTAACCGTTGATGGGTCCCACGCTTTCACTATTCTGGCGAAAAGTCCCCCTCTCAACTATAGGGCTATCCTATGATATAAAACGGGCTTTTTCTTCCTTTAAATTAGCGCCGAAAAATAGCCCCTCGAGTTTTGAGGAAACCGCGCTTGTCCGCGCAGAGAAAACGGCACTTTGTCTCTAGCTTTCAGACAAGAAGGTATACATCCCTTAGCAAATCTTTTAGCCCGGAGAACTTGTGCTTTAGTTTTTCTGTGCGGAAAGTCTTACGCATGTATGCGGTGTAAGGAAGCGACGCGCTCGTGAATAATTTGTGTGTGGTGTGTAAGGCATTTTGATTTGGCGCTCCCGTGGACAGAGCATTGAGGCTCTGTAGAGATTCCGATACGGCGAATCTTTGAGGGGCTTCCCTGCTGGCGCACTCAGGCCCGGCTACTGCCGCTATCGATGAGAGCTTCTCCGTGCCCAAGACGTTGGGGTCGGTGCGCAGCGTAAGGAGGAACTGCGGAGGTTCCCTTCCAGATCAGACCTCACCTCGAAGATTAGCTGTGGGCGCGCCAACCCTCAGAGCGACTGTATGGTAAGAGAGAGAGAGAGAGAGAGAGAGAGAGCGCGCGCTCATATTGTATGTGAAAGGTGACCTTTTGCCGCGCGTATATATATATGATATAGAGTAATTTTCGTTGTTGTATAATATAGAGTACTTTTCGTTTGTTATAATATAGAGTAATATTCGTTGTTTAATAATATAGAGTAATTTTCATTTGGCATTTATATAATTATATATATATATATACCCAAATTAAATATATATACCCAATTAATTAATTGGGTTTTTCCTCCACTCACCGAGTGGAGGTTTTTTATGCCCTGTTTCGCGATCAAATAAATATGTTTGCTTGAATATAAATATTTATCTTTGAATTATTTATTCCTCACCCTCGAACATATCCTTCCCTGTTAAGGTAGGTTACAAAAACCTTATATAGATATATATATATATAGATATATATATATAATTTAACTTTAGTAAGATATAATTAAATTAAATATATATACCCAATTAATTCATTGGGTTTTTCCTCCACTCACCGAGTGGAGGTTCTTTATGCCCTGTTTCGCGATCAAATAAATATGTTTGCTTGAATATAAATATTTATCTTTGAATTATTTATTCATCACCCTCGAACATATCCTTCCCTGTTAAGGTAGGTTACATAAACCTTATATAGATATATATATATATAGATATATATATATATAATTTAACTTTAGTAAGATATAATTAAATTAAACATTAAAATGCGTCCAGCAGCTCGTAGAAAATTAGTAGGATTACAGAATGCTCGTTTGGAGGAAATTAAAATATTGAATACGCGAAATAGGGAAAAGTCGCGCGATGCGTTAAATTTGAATATTGTTACATCGCGAGTAGAAGCTGTTCGCGAACTTTGGATTGAAGCTCGCGCGACACATGCCGAAATAATCGCTGACGACGAATCCGTGGCAGACAACTACGTAATAAACGACGTGTTTGCAAAACTACAGGCCGCATACGAGGATGCATTAGATTTCCTTTTGACGCTTCAATCCACATTTGAAAAAGACAACGGAGCAGATCGACGAAAGAATAATGAACAAAATGTCAATCCGCGTCCGGCTAAACTCCCAAAATTTGATCTGCCTCATTTCTCCGGAAGATATGAGGATTGGGATAGTTTTTATGACTTATTTATGTCGCTTGTTCACAACGTTCCGCGTATAGAAGACTCAACGAAGCTGCACTACTTGAAATCGTGCTTAAAGGGTCCCGCGGCAGATTTAGTAAAAGAGGTCGCTACTACAAGCGCGAACTACGCTTCTACGTGGAAAGCCTTGAAGGCCGGCTTCTACAATCCTCGTATAACGGTCTCGAATCATATAAACGCGTTGCTTAATTTGCCATTTTTGAAACGCGAGGTAGCGACTGAATTGCGGAGCTTTACGGATGAAGTTCAACGTATCGTCCGTGTGCTACTTAACATGAAAATGCCGGTAGAGCATTGGGACGTCTGGTTAGTGCATATAATAAGTACAAGATTAGATACAGAATCCCGTAAGCTTTGGGAGTCGGAACTAAGTTCGAAAGACCGAACGTTGAATACCAGTGTGCTTCTGGATAATACAGTGGATCGTATGTATTTTCCAACTTTCACTGAATCATCGATCTTCTTAGAAAAGCGTGCACATGCTCTCAGTATGATTTCATATAGCGTCGATAACAAAGGAGACAAAAAATCCCATTCAGCTAATAATAAAACATTTAGTGAATCACGGAAGATTTTCCACGCGAGTTCACGTCCGCCGTACAAGAACGAGACGCCAAAATGTGCTCTCTGTTTGAAAATACACACTCTAAACAAATGTCCGGAGTTTATTGCGAAGATGCCGTATGCGCGACGTGAGGACATCCGTTGATTACGGCTGTGCTACAACTGCCTTGGTCGCCATAAATTTCGAGACTGTCCTTCAGCTAGCCGCTGTGTTACTTGCCGAGAGAAACATCATTCTCTTATCCATTTCGGGAACAAGGCGCAAGCGCAAGGAACTACTACGGCAGAAGGTACAGCTCCAGACAGTAAGATCCCCCCCTCTACCGGTATGAATATTCATACTGCTAACCTAAACGTACCTGAGCACACGGTAGTCCTCGCTACCGCGCAGGTTAAAATTATCGGGCCGCAAGGAACCCAGGCACGTATTCGAGCGCTATTAAACCAGGGTTCGGAGGGATCCTTTGTGACAGAATCGACCGCGCGTTTATTAGGACTCCCGAAAAAACGTGTAAAAATCCCTCTGTCCGTCGTAGGAGGCACCACCGCTGGATATTCCAACGGAAAGACAAATTTTACAGTGCAATCTATGATGGATCCAACTTTTACCATTAATGTAGAAGCACTTATTCTACCACGGCTTACGTCTCAACTACCGTCGCGCAACTTAATAGACATTACTTCTTATCAGCTTAAGGGATTAGTCTTGGCCGATCCACAATTTTGCATCTCGGATACTGTAGACGTCATATTAGGAGCTGACGTTTATGGTCAACTGCTCCGTCCCGGACTACAACACATAAATGGATCACAATTGATCGCGCAGGATACAGCATTGGGCTGGATCCTTTGCGGGCCCATTGGAAACCCTTGCGCACGGCGGGCGGAGCAGACGCCTGAGGCGGCCATAAATGTCTTACACAGCGCGGCACGGGATTCAATACAGGAATATTTGGAAATATTTTGGATCCTTGAGGAAGTACTGCAAACTGGCCATCGCTTGACCCCTGAAGAGGAGGCGTGTGAACAGCTATTTAACGCCACGCACAAGCGCGACGGAGAAGGCCGGTACGTTGTTCGATTACCTATAAAATCGGAGTTGCCAGACGTCGAAACTGAAACGCGTCGGATGGCTCTTGGTTCTCTGCGTTCTATGCACCGACGCTTTTTACGTGAACCCGTGTTAGAACGTGCGTACGGAGAATTTATGTCCCTGTATGAAAAACTCGGACATATGACGCGGATAAATGATACTGAACAGAGTAACACTAGAGTTTGGTATCTCCCTTATCACGCGGTTATAAACACGTCAAAAATTCGTGTGGTGTTTGACGCATCGCGGCGGACACACGAAGGCCATTGTCTAAATGATTATTTAATGGCCGGGCCCGCGCTTCAACGTGATCTTTCCTTAATATTGCTAAATTGGAGACGTTACAGATTTGTTTTTACCGCAGACATTGTTAAAATGTTTCGGCAAATACGCGTAACTGCCGCCGATCAGGATCTGCAGCGTATCGTGTGGTCGCCGACCGAACGGGAGCCGCCGATCGAATATAGATTAAATACGGTTACGTATGGAACCGGTTGTGCTCCGTATTTAGCAATACGGACCCTTCAACAATTATCAAAGGATGAACGTAACCGCTTTCCGCTGGGCGCGCGCTGCTTAGAGGATGAAACGTACGTCGATGACACCTTTGCAGGAGCCGATGACCTGGCAGCTGCAATTCAGAAACGTAACGAGCTCATCGAGATTTTAAGCTCAGCTGGTATTACACTAGATAAATGGGCGGTAAATCACCCCGATTTGTTTCCGTCAAGTGAAAAGCGAAATAACTGCTCGACCGCAAAAGAAATAGAAAGGAGGGACGCGATTAAAACTTTGGGAGTGCACTGGGATCCAACGGAAGATGCGTTTAAGTTCAATGCACTGAATATCGATTCCGATTTCGAAGCATTAACGAAAAGAAAGGTGCTATCTAATATTTCGCGACTCTTCGACCCTTTAGGCTGGTTGTCTCCAATTACGATAACAGCGAAGTTGTTGATACAGGATCTCTGGATCATTAGAAGTGGTTGGGACTCCCCATTGCCTGAAAATATGCGTGAAAGATGGCGCCAGTATTCCGATTCGCTCTCGATGCTGCCTCAATTAAAAATCGATCGATGGTTAGGAACATATGGAACACAAATCTGTGAGATTCATGGCTTTTCCGATGCGTCCTCACGCGCCTATGCCGCAGCCGTCTATCTTCGTGTCAAGGATAATGAAGAAGGCTTTCGTGTTACTTTGTTGGCAGCAAAAACGAAGGTTGCTCCAGTAAAAACCATTAGCATCCCTAACTTGGAGCGATGTGGTGCAACTTTATTAGTCAAATTAATAGAGTATTTGAAGGCTCTAGAATTCATTAAAGATATGCCAATATTTCTATGGTGTGACAGCGAGATTGTTTTAAAGTGGCTAAACAAACATCCGTGCCACTGGAAGACGTTTGTGGCAAATCGCGTCTCGTATGTACAAACCCAATTACCGAATGCGACCTGGATGCATGTTTTAAGTAAGGAAAATCCAGCCGACATTGCCACGCGCGGCGCAACCCCTCATGATATGGGCGACTTTACACTTTGGTGGCATGGCCCGCACTGGCTCTCTCAGTCATGTAAATATTGGCCTCAGCCACCATTGGCGGCGCAAGTTTTGCACGCTCAAATACGAGCGACAGAACCTGAGATCCTGACCCGCTTCTCCACTTTTACGAGACTCGTACGAGTTACGGCGTATTGTTTACGGCCTTTGAACAAACTGCGTCGGCGCCATAACGGCATGAATCCACTTCCAGCCAACCTTACCGCTCCCGAACTAAATTCTGCGCGCACGCTAGTAATACGATTAGCACAGTCAACGTTTTTCGAAGATGAGATAAGAATATTAAAGGCTGGCAAATCTATACGTAAAGGGAGCCCACTATGTAAATTAAACCCATTACTGAGAGAAGACGGAATTTTGCGCGTCGGAGGCCGTCTTTCTCACTCGCAGCTCCCTTACGATCATAAACACCCACCGATATTGCCGCGGCATTCGAATGTGAGTCGTTTACTCGTAAGATACTTTCACAAACTAACTCTGCACGGGGGTCCAACAATGACATCAAATGTTTTGATGCAACACGCGTGGATAATAGGAAGAAACGCACTACTGAAGAGTATTATCCGCAACTGCATTAAGTGTCAGCGAACAAAGCCGCGGCTTGCTCACCAACTAATGGGCGAGCTACCTGCGGCCCGTGTAATACCCGCGCGGCTCTTTACAACGGCTGGTGTAGACTATGCCGGACCTTTTCAAATCCGTACTACAAAGGGGCGTGGCTATCGTAGCTATAAAGGCTATATAGCTCTCTTCGTATGTTTCACGACAAAGGCTATACATCTTGAGCCTGTAAGCGACCTGACCACCCAGGCTTTTATTGCGGCTTATCAAAGGTTCGTAAGCAGAAGAGGTGTCTGCCGCAACCTATATAGCGACAACGCGTCAACCTTTAGAGGCGCAGATATGGAGCTTCACGCAATGTTTAATGCGTCCTCTCAATTATGAAACGGCAGCGGCCAGTTTTGCAAACGATGGAACCATTTGGACGTTCATTCCCCCTATAACGCCACATTATGGGGGCCTGTGGGAAGCAGGTATAAAGTCGGCAAAGCACCATCTCAAGAGAGCCTTCGGCGAACATACCTTCACGTTCGAAGAGTTCGCTACGGCACTGGCGCAAATTGAGGCGTGTCTGAACTCCCGCCCCCTTTGCCCTTTCAGCTCTGACGTCGAGGATCTTAACGTTTTGACACCCGCACACTTTCTTATAGGAGGAACGTCAGTATTTATTCCGGATCAGGAGCCACCTGCCGCGCCGGAGAATCGTTTGCATCGGTACCAATTATTGCAACGTGTGTGTTCCCAATTTTGGAAACGATGGTCAAACGATTATTTGCAGCATCTCCAAGAGCGAGGAAAATGGAGACTAGCGAAAATTTTACTGTTGGTCGGCTGGTCGTCCTAAGAGATGAGCGTTACCCGCCGGCAAAATGGCCTCTTGGGTGAATACGCGAAGTTCACCCAGGACCCGACGGACACGTACGCGTAGTTACCGTCAAGACCGCATCAAATATCTTTCGACGGCACATCGCACACCTTTGTCCCTTATTTATTGAAGCAGAAAACGACCATTTAAACGCTGAGAGAGAGAGGGAAGGTATTCCTGAGAAGTAAAGAATATTCGTCACATGGACGAAGGCGGGCGGGATGTTCGGAAAACAGGAAAGAAGGTAGAGATCGTTCAAATCTATATAAAAAAAAAGAAAATAAAATGCTTGGGTCTCACCCGTCTTGCCTGAAAGATGGTCATAAATGGGGTACGGGCCTTTATGACACTCGTATGGACTGCCCTCCCGTCTTGACCGTCGCGTAGGAGCTCAGGCGCACATCTGCTAACCGTTGATGGGTCCCACGCTTTCACTATTCTGGCGAAAACTCCCCCTCTCAACTATAGGGCTATCCTATGATATAAAACGGGCTTTTGCTTCCTTTAAATTAGCGCCGAAAAATAGCTCTATGAAAATACAAGAAAAGATGCATTCTCAAGTTAGAGAAATGCTAAAGACTGGAGTAGTCGAACCATCCACAAGTGGATGGTCAAGCCCAGTGGTGATGGTACGTAAAAGTAACGGGAAGTATAGATTTTGCATCGACTTTCGAAAAGTTAATTTAGTTTCGAAACATGATGCATACCCGTTACCTAACATGGACCAGATCCTAAGGAAGCTACAATCAGCCAGATATATTTCTACCTTAGATCTCAGTAGCGCGTATCATCAAATACCACTTCATCCGCAATCCAAACCGATAACAGCATTTACGGTACCTGGAATGGGGTTGTTCCAGTTTACCAGGATGCCCTTCGGTCTATCCAACGCTGGAGCGTCGTTTCAACGACTTATAGACCGAATTATCGGAACAGACATCGAGCCGAATGCCTTTTCATATCTAGACGATATTATCATCGCTACTGAGACATTCGAAGAACACTTAGACTGGATACGTCGTGTTCTTGCTCGAGTACATGAAACTGAACTCACGATAAACCGAGAAAAAAGTGTCCTTGGACACACCGAAGTCAAGTACTTAGGTGTTCTCGTCAATCGTGAGGGATTCCGTCCCGATCCCGAGAAGATCGAACCAGTAATGCGCTACACGGAACCGAGAAACCTAAAGCAACTTAGACGTTTTTTCGGTATGGTATCGTGGTATAGGAAATTTCTAAAAGATTTCGCTACCATCGCTGAACCACTCACACGTCTAATTATAAAGGACTGTCGTTATGAGTGGACCGAGGAGCAAGAAGCCTCTTTCGAGAAGATCAAATCAATGATCGCTTGAGCGCCCGTCCTGCATAGACCGTCGTTTGATATCCAGTTTACCGTGCAAACAGATGCAAGTGATACTGGTATTGGGGCGGTCCTTACGCAGGAAGTCGACGGACAAGAACGGGTGTTTGAGTTCGCGACTAGAGCACTCTCCCAAGCTGAAAGAAACTATTCGGTAACCGAGAGAAAGTGCTTAGTTGTCATATGGGCTATTGATAAGTTCCGTCCTTATATAGATGGATATCATTTCCGTGTTGTTACGGACCACAGAAGTTTGAGGTAGATTCGTACGATGCAGAATCCAACTGGCAGACTCGCACGATGGGCTCTAAGATTGCAAGGGCAAAGTTTCGATGTAGAGCATCGTTGATCAACGTGCCAGACGCCCTTTTTAGAATTTCCGAGGGAGACAATCTATCTTGCTCAATTGTAACCTGGGCAAGAGATACCCAAGACGAGTGGTATCTACAATGGTTCAAGAACGTCCAAGATCGTCCCAAAGATTATCCGAAATGGAAAGTAATCGGGGGACAATTGTATTGTTATCATTCAGATGAAGTCCTCGAAGTCATCATGGGCGATGAGGACGCTTGGAAGATCGTCGTTCCTAAGGAACGTCGTGATACAGTTCTTAAAGAGTGTCGCGATAATCCTACGGCCGAACATCCAGGACGTGAGAAAACTTTCGCTGGAGTCAGCAAATACTATTACTGGCCTGCATTTTATAAGACAGTTCAAGAATATGTGAAAAACTGTCCTATATGCCAGCAGTCTAAGGTGGACTAAAGTCCACCTGCTGGTTTAATGGGTCGGAGAGTTTTAGAAAGACCTTGGCAAATGGTCGCTGGCGATATTACCGGACCATTTGTAAAGAGTCGCCATGGATTTGAGTATATCCTGGTATTTCAAGATTTGTTTACACGGTGGGTAGAATGTATCCCCTTCCGTAAAGCAAATGCCAGGACGATCCTCCAAGAATTAAAAGAGAGGACCATACTCAAATTCGGCGCGCCAGAGGTCTTCCTGTCGGATAATGGTACTGAATTTAAAGATCCTACGATTGATGAATACTTAGTGAAAGCGGGTATACTTCATACCCTTACTCCACCGTACCATCCGCAGGCTAATCCAGTGGAGCGGGTTAACAGGACTTTGAAAACCCGCATAATGGCGTTTGTAGAAGAATCCGATAATATGTGGGACGAAAAACTCGTTGAGTTAAATTTCTCACTAAATACGAAGCCACATAGTTCCACTGGATACTCTCCGGCTCTATTAAATTTTGGACGAGAGCTGACTCCGCCGGGAACTCTCCACCGCAGCCAGGATCAAGCTACGGCGGAAACTCAACAAAGAGAAAGAGAGAGTTCCTGACTTCTATGGGGAATTTCGTGTATAGTTGTGGGAAACAATGTTCTGGTATGTCAGTACGACTTCTATGAAGAAATTAGTATTCTATCACTGGAACACGCTCACTCACAGTAAGAGTCGTCCCCGGATACCTGGACATTGTATTCTACCGCCCCAACACAAACCTCTCTATAGCAAGCGTCCCGAGAAATTTCCTATAGTCCGAATATGATACTCTCCGAAAACGTCGTCTCGAGAGACTTGGACATCTTGTTCTACCGCTTGAACTCGAAAGTACAATTTTTCCCATACAAGTCGTATGTAATATGCATATATATATATATATATATATATATATATATATATATATATATATATATATTGTATAAAATGGTCGGTAAAATATCAACTTTTTGAAGTGGAGGCTACATTGAAATCGCTTTTTATACAGATGCGACGATAGGTAAATTACAGTCAATTATTTATAGAAACATAGATTTTTATATATAGAGTACTTTTTACTTAGGTATTATTGAATTTTAATGAAATCGGTTAAATTATTATTTCGGGCGAAGCCGAGACGGGGGATGCTAGTATATATATGTATAGATTGTGAGGGGGAACGCAAGCGCCGCGTACGCTTGCTTTTCCCACATGCCTATGCTCTCTGCCTACATTCGTGGCCTTGTAAATATGTACATACGTTCTGTAAAAATAAATGTATATATATGTGTAAATATAAAGCTTTTATGTGTTACAGGCCGACGCACGAATACACCGGCAGAGAGGTAAGTGAGAGAGAGAGAGAGAGCGGAGAGTGCGGAGAGACGGCCGCGCGCGTTAATTTGACAGTTAGAAGATAGCCTGAGAGAGAAGTGCGTGCTATCTTTTACTTTGAATTCTTCGGGCTTATTTGCTTGTGTTGTGGCTTTTCGGGAACACGCCTCGTGCTCTAGGTATTCCCCACGTGCTCTCAACACGTATGTCGTCCTCGCGGAGGGTACGCATCAGAACGCGCGTGTTGTTGTCGCTGCCGTGCGTGTTACCGCCGTGAACCGCTGCTGAACTCGAGCGGACGAGCCTGCCGCCCGACTCACGTCTGTGCGGAGTAGCCTCCCCATCTCGGGGACTTCGACAAGCGGGGACGCCGCCTCTCCTGGAGAACCAAGGCGTGGTTGAACGAGGAAGTGCTGCCAGCGGGTTCCACGGACGCGTCTACATCTTACTGTAAGTGGCAGCCCGTTATTCTCTCTCTCTCTCTCTCTCTCTCTCTCTCTCTCTTCCCTAACTCTCCGTGCACCGTCGCCTCGGCGATCCTCGGCCTGCGCACCTCGCGCCTTCGCGCATATGTGTTGTAAATCCACCCGATATTAAAACCACATCGATTTTAATTCTATGGCTTTATTTCGTTAGCCCTCAATCCCGTATGCGATTCTTCGCCCCTCGCGAACCGCCCCTCTCGCTCGCCGAGATAATTCGGGGCTAAGCCCAGCCGGGCATACCTTTTGCAACGGCCGTGCCCGCCGTCCTCGTGCTCGAGGCGGACACGCGCACCGTAACAATATATATATATATATATATATATATATATATATATATATAAGCACGTATACATGTATACCATCACTGTGCGCAGCACACAGGCTGCAAGTACAAACACCAAATTGTAAATAATAATTATTATTAAATATCATTGTTATTAATTATTATTATTAATAATATAATTATTATAATTCGGCGCCTCTTCCAAAATTAAACGAGCGGCGACGTAATTATACGATTATGTTGCTATAAAAGGGCCTGCAAAAGGCAAAATCAAGAGTTCACCCGGTGAATCAACTGCCCCGAAATTGATTCACACGAACTCTCCCCGGAGCTAAAAACTTATCCAGAGCTCAATAAATTCCTTCTTGAAAATCCCGTCCGAAACTATTAGTTTGATATCTGTTGCGAGGCGCTCATCAAAAGACCAGCCCTTCACTTATCCTTTAAATTTACTTACTCTCCGAAATTATTAGCTTGATCTCTGTTGCGAGGCGCTCCTCAAAAGACAGACGGCTAATAATTTTACCTTTCCCTGAGTAAACGTGATCCTGGTTGCGAGGCGCTCCTCAAAAGACCAGCCGTTTACTTATCCCGACCAGTCAATTTTCCCTTAACTCTTGATCCTGGTTGCGAGGAGCTCCTCAAAAGACCAGCTGAGTTAAGCTAACCTTATTTCATCCTATTTAAATTCTACCTGTCACGTTTTGTAAATTCCCCGCGTGGAAAATAACACCGGGTATCCATGCGGTAAATAGCGCCGGATATTATACGCATCGCGGAAAATAACGCGAACTTAGTATAAGTAATTTTATATATAAATCTAACCGTAAATGATCTTTTATTAATTATTTTGTTTCTAATTTATTTGTTTCAGATTCTTGTAACTAGATGATTTTCTAAATAAACTCATTTTTATTGTTATTAAAAATATACTGTGTACTTGTACAATTATTTTCCTGATCCACCGTCCGATCCCGAAATACTTCCTCCCCTCTCAAACTACCCTGGGAAAATATCGCGTAGGCTATCCTGAGGGGGATAGGAACGATACAAATTAATTTCATAGTATATAACTATAAGATATCTAAAATTGATATATAGGATTTTTATAATTGTCCACAGCGTACTGCGATAGCGTAATTAATAAGGTGTTAGCTTGTGAATCCAAAGGTCTGCGGATAGAATTCCGGTTAGGTCGAAGTTTTGAAATAAATGTGATGAATGTAAATTAATGTATAAATTGTAAAACAATTCAATAAATTATTCGCTTAATTTTAACTTTTGATTTTTAAAGTCAAGAAAATAGTGTTGGAATGAAGGAACTATGCACTACTTTTAAACATTTAACATACTTGAACATTCATGTTTTTGAAAATACAAACGTATTTCAAGTAATTATTATTTTAAAGATAGGAATCGAGTTCTTCATTTTAAATTAAATTTGTTGAGTGAAGTATTGAAATTCTTAATCCAAGTATATATTCACTTAATTTGGTTGGCTTGAATCAAATATCTAAATTTTTGATTCCAAAATTTTCAGTTATTGGTTCATGAAACTATTTTCACCCATTTTCTAGAAAATCGTGACAAATATCTAGGAGATATTTAATTAATCCAAGAATTTATTTTCCTGATTTTAAATTTGACATTATTGGTTCAAGATAACATTTTCTTTAGATAAGAAAATCTTTATTTAATTTCCAATATTTGTGTTCTGCTGTAGAGAAAATATAAGCTTTATTTTAGTAACTACTTACTTGGTTAAAGTTTATGCGATTACTTGGTTAAAGAAGATATTTACTTAGAACAGGACAATCACATAATGTTCTTGAATCAAGTAATATTTACTTTATGTTAGAATTTTTACAGTATATAATTTTAATGAATTATTTTGAAAAATATATTTCTTAAACTAAGAAAATTTTTATTTAATTAATTCGATAATATTGTTCTTTTGATAGTATCAGAAAAATCTTTGACCACAGATTAAATCAATCTATAATTTTGTAACATTCCTATCCTCCTCGGGATAGCCTACGCGGTATTTTCCAGGGTAGTTTGAGAGGGACGGAAGTATTTCGAGATCGAACGGTGGATCAGGAGAATAATTTATAAGAACACAGTATATATTTAGATAACAAAATATAAAAACGAATTTATTCAGCAACCCCCTTCTATTTATAAGGTGTTCTGAAACAGAAAAAATACGTAACACAAAATTAGACGATAGTTATTAACTAGATTTATATATAATGATAAATACTAAGTTTACGCTATTTTCCGCGATGTGTATAATATCCGGCGCTATTTACCGCATGGATACCCGGTGTTATTTTCCACGCGGGGAAATTACAAAACGTGAAAGGTAGAATTTAGATAGGGAGGAAATAAAGTAAACTTAACTCCGCTGGTCTTTTGGGGAGCGCCTCGCAACCAGGATCAAGAGTTGAGGGGAAAATTGACTAGTCTGGATAAGTAAACGGCTGGTCTTTTGAGGAGCGCCTCGCAACAGAGATCAAGCTAATAATTTCGGAGTAAATAAGTGTAATAGATAAGCAAACGGCTGATCTTTTGAGGAGCGCCTCGCAACCAGGATCACGTTTACTTCAGGACATGTAAAGCTATTAGTTGTCTGTCTTTTGAGGAGCGTCTCGCAACAGAGATCAAACTAATAGTTTCGGACAGAATTTTCAAGGAGGAATTTGTTGAGCTCTGGAAAGATTTCTAGCTCCGGGAGGAGTTCGTGTGAATCAACTTCGGAGCAGTTGATTCACCGGGCGAACTCTCGATTTTGCCTTTTGCAGGCCCATTTATAGCGAAATATTCGTATAATTCGTATAATTCCGTCGCCGCTCGTGTAATTTCGGACGGGGCGCGGAATTATAATAATTATATTAATAATAATAATAGATAATAATAATAATTAAAATAATTATTATTTACATTTTATTATATATATTTGCAGCCGGTGTGCTGCGTACAGTGTTTGTATATGCGTATAATGATGTATACACACATATACATGTATAAATATATATATATCTATATATATTTCGTACAATTATTAATCTGATTTAATTAATTTAATAAACGGGTGCATTCGTTTTTGGACACCCGCTGTATATATCGGAATGCGCGCGTTCGCCTACGGCAATAGTCGTTGTTGGCTTGCGCAGTTCGGTGAGAGCGTATAGTAGTGTGTGTGTGTGTGTGTGTGTGTGTGTGTGTGTGTGTGTGTGTGTGTGTGTGTGTGTGTGTGTGTGTGTGTGTGTCGCGTATTAGAGGGGATAGCGGCGGCCGGTCTAATACACTTAACGCACTCTCTCTTGCCGCGGGCAGTGTATCCCCTCTACGGTATACTTCGGACTTAAGCTTAGTAGTAGAGAGAGAGTCTAGATATTGCGTTCTCTCTCTACTTGTTCGGTTTTCGGCATTTGCGTCGACTACCTTCTTCAGTAGTCGTCGCGACCTTTGCCCGTTTTCGGTATGTTTACCGCGTGATATTTAATATCGTATATATTAATTTATACGATATACTTGTATTCTGTGTTTACTTGTTATTCTATACGTGAGTGTGGCGGAAATAAATTAGAATAATTTCACGTATTTATTGTCTTCGTAATATATTTGTCTATTAAATTTAGATACCGGTCGAAATAAATTTGCGTGGCCATGTTTTTGACCGTCGCAATTTAAGTATTTTGATCATTTGTTATTCTAACTATTAGATTTTCTGAATTTGATGCATTACTTTTTTGTTTTAGTATAATAAAATTCTGAATCAAAATTTTGTTTTCTTAGATTAAGAACATATTTATTTATATATGTATTGCGTAACTCTGTTCTATATATACTGTATAAAAACAATTAAATACTAATTTCTAGAAAATATTAGTTTGATTCTGTAAAGCCTTTTTTAGAGAATCAAAAGTATTGTGTTCAAGTATATCATTACTAAATTTAAGAAACTCAGGTTTTCCATTTTAATTTTGATCAGATTGTTTTAAAGAAACGTTTTCTAGAAAATGAAAATGCTTATTTTCAGATTATGATGAGCTAAATGTAAGGAATTGGAACATTATAATTAAATAAATACGTATTCTATACGGTCAGGATTAGATGATAGGATATTTTTTACTGCAAATTAAACAAAAAATAAAAACAAAATGATGGCAAGATAGCTAGTTGCATGTATATCGGTAGACTGCCTGCTAGGCCTCGTACAACATAGGTGCAGATAGACAGGTAATAAACAGTGAGAGCAGGTGAGAGAAAGAGACGAAACAGTATAGAGGAAACTCGCGGGTACATGCAGGTACATGGTATGGCAACACCCGCCAACATTGAGTAATCGATGTTAATCTCCTTGGATTTTTCTTTCCCTCCCTCTCTCCCTCTCTTTCTCTGTCTTCTTCATACAAGGTAGTTATGTCTAAAATATGATTATATAGTATTCTGATAAGATACTCCAAAAATATAAAAAGCAATCAAATAAAGCAAGTAAAACGTATGTCATAGAAATAAGTCTATACTGGAAAAAAATGTTATAGATTTAAATAAAGAGTTAATTCGTATACCATTAATTGACCATTTATTCGAAATAAGTAATTTATACATTTAAAATACTGATTGTTTAGTTAAATATAGTAAATATTTTTTTGATATATGAGAACTGAGAATTTAAACAGTATATAAAATTCAACTGTAGTATCTTAACTTATTAGACCGTCATTTTCGTAATCCTCAATGATGTAAACGTACACTATATATTATATTGCAATAAATACTAACTATATTTACATATTTTTCCATCATTTTTATTGTAATATATATATATATATATATATATATATATATATATATATATATATATTATATGTAATATATTTGTATTGTACGAAACGCAATGGTAGTGAATGTTCAACGCACGCAATCTGCCGTTCAAGTTTTAGGCATCCCGATCAGAATGTTAATTAGGGTTATTATTAGGACTTAATCCTAATAAATAGAGAGTATTTAACTGGTTAATAAGTCAGTTACATGTACGCTTCAGCACTAAAAATATTAATTTTAAAAATTACTTACACAACTAAAACACACTTTAAATTTATTTTATACAGAAGTATAGAATAAGGAAAGTATGGTGTATTAAATTCTAATCATTTAAAAATATTTGTAACGTAACAAATATTTTTTGCTCTTCAAAAAAACCTAACAATTCATTTCAAATACACGGTTGTTTCGAAATGACAGAATATTTGTTCCTTTTAAAGTTGTATGTTTTTGCTTCAAATAATAGAATTTAAATGAATGTTTGTTAGATTGAAATAAAAATACTTTTACGGAATTTACTCATTTGCATTTAGGCTTGTTTTTAGTATGTAGTACAACGTAAATTATGTTATTAGATAATCAAAATTATGTTTATATAAACTTGTAGTCTTATTGTACAGTACATCACAGAAAATAAAGCAAATTATAAGATATTGACTGACATCTACATGAATCTAAGAACACAGTAACACATAAGAACGAATTAATACAAATTTGTTTTTAAATATTTAGAAGAAATTAATTTTGCAAATTTTGAACTTCGTATTCTATTACACTAATAAAAAATTTGAATTGTGAATACTACAATATCCCGTAAGCTTCAAATGAATTTTTCTATATAGTATTACGTGAGACAACTATTGTTTTAATTAATATGGTCCTGATAAATAATCTTTAATTATGCAGTAGTATTATAAAGATGATAAAACTTTAGAATTCGAATATTTTAGAACTAGAATAAGAATGAAATTTCTGTTCAAAAGTTACAATGTGAAATTACAATTTACTATTACAATTTTTTTCTTGGAATTACAAACAATGTAAAAAAATTCATTTTGAACAAATTGTTCTTGAAAAGTAATTTTTGTTTTTGAATCACATCACGTTCTAATAAATTACTAAATATTAAAGAAAATTATTAAAAATAATTTTCTACTAAACTCTCCTTGGGTTAAATAGCATTCAAATTCAAAATATTAAAATAATGTCCATGAGACTGATTTTAATAAGTTTTGTATTGTATTTTTTCAAGTCTGTGACGATCTCAAGAAGAGATTCGTAGAATAATTTTTTAAAATTAATTGCCATTATTTATTAATAATTGTTTTTCATATTCATATTTATTTATAATATCCATATTTGTTTATAATATTGTCTACTACTCGAAGCTTTTGATTTTTAAGCCTTTATAAAAATTTTATTTTACAGAATCTTTTAGCACAGTGTTTGTATTGTTGAGCATTATTATATTACTGATAGAAAAATCTAGTTACTTTTAGAATTAACAAAAATGAGATTGTATCTGCATATTATATTAGTCGCCTTACTTTAGTATATTGAAATACTGTTTATGTTTTTGGGAATGCTTATTATAAATATAATGGTCAAAATTTGAGGAAATTTCATTTTTATAGTGAAAACCATAAGAACACCATAAATGTATTTTGATGAGATTTTGAAGTTTTCGTTAAATCATTTGTTTGAATTTTTTGTATTTTACAAATTATCACCAATTTTTACTACCATATATATAACCAGAATCCTAAAAAATGTATATATACCAATTTTAACAAAAATCACGTTTGTCGACTAATTGAACATTTTGGTAGCTCTTTGCTATAAGAGATTTTCTCAGCTTTTGATGTTTACCAGTTTTCCTTAAAGTTGCCGTACGTTTCAAAACTGCTTGCTAGCTGCTGCGAGAATATATCTATATTTATACATGTAGCAATAAAATTTCTATTTGTCGCTGCCAGTATAAGCTGCTCATCTTTTATTGCACCCCCGCTGCCAGCCTATTGTCTCAATAAGTTTCCCTCGGCACGCGCCGAAGACAGTCGCCCCCCCCCCCCATGCTCGCACCAACGCACGAGCTGGAAAAACAACATCTGGAATATCGCACGAAACGGCTAGTACCTCCTTTGGGCCACCAGAGGCCCTCGTTTTCAGTCGAAAATTTTTACTACAGTCTGGCCCGTAAGCGTCGGCGATCACCCCTTATTATCTTTTCTATTATATACATTCGAAAAGAACACATTCAAATAGTTTGTTATTTCAATAGAACCACGCGCCAGATACAAATTATAACATTAATAAAAATACTAATGTTTTACAATATAAGAATGATCTAAAAAATTATTTAAATGGAGAATAAATGGACAGAAATATGTAGTGCCTTAAAAGAACTTTTGCAAATCTTAAGCTGTTCAAAATGGTAAGAAAGTGTAATCTGATAAAATGTTGTAAACAATTTATACTTTTTTATAAGTATACATTGATTTTTTATGTAAATAAATATTATGAATTTATTAACTTATTTTAAATTAACATCGTAATTTATTTAATTTTTTCAGTGAAAAAAGTTTATGTGATAATGAACAATTTTTAATGTGTGGTCATTTTACATGTAAGTCATGCTTAAATGAAAATATCCTAATTTGTAAAAAGTGTCAAGATACTTCTAAAAATAAAACTATATTAAAGGATGACTTAATTAAAAAAATAGCAAATGTATGTGATATAATTGCTGGAGCAATTCGTTTTAAGTAAGAGTGACCATAAATTACTAACAATAGATTGTTTATGAAATGGTATTAAAATACTAGCATTAATACATGAGTGTATATTTTAATTTTATTACCATTAAATATTGTTCCTATTTATAATCATTGGATATATTAAATGCTCTCAAATTCTTTCTCTTACAAAAATGCTTAATACCTAGTGTTATTTGTAAATTTATTTTTAATTTATTGAAAATTTTTGATCATTTTAGAATAAAAGCTTTTTTATATTTGAAGTTTCCTGTCTTAAAAAAAATTTAATTTACTGAATGAAACAGATTTTATGATTTATAGAATATATAATAATTTAATGATGTATAATAATAATATGGATTTGAATATAATATATAATAAATGTTAAAAAATTTTATATTTTCTATATATGGTTTATCAATTGATAAGTTTAAATATAAAGTTATATTTTATAACATAAAAGATTATTATTTCTAGCCAAAACGATGAAAATATTGAAATACAAAAGCAAGATATTCAAATATTGAAGAAAGTCAATAATGATACAATAACAACCAACACTAGTTCACATTTTATTTTGAGTAATTCAAGTATAAATTTAAATCAAGTTCAATGTTGCTCAAAAAAAGTGAGAAAACGTAAAAATTCTGCTTGGAAAAGAAATAAAAAATCTAAAATACCAAAGTGCAATAATGGTTCTTTAATTCTTTCTAATCCAAAAAACATTGATAAGAAAAATCATCATGGAGAAACAAAATTACAAAGAGAATGCAGAAAGGTAAAATTTTCTATATTAACTTGCATCTTATGCAGATCTAATTTTATAAATTTATAATAGGGTCATAAGGAGAATGTGAAAAGGTTATTGGAAACAGGAGCAGATCCCAATGTTTGTTGTAATGCAAATTGGACACCTTTGGTAAGTTAGAATATTCTACGCTTTTATGTGTTAAGATAATAAGTATACTTTTTATAGCAAGAGAGTGTTGATTTTGAGTATTATGAAATAACTAAAATGTTATTGGATGCTGGAGCTTCAGTTGATCAAAGAGGATATAAAGATAGAACACCATTACACCAAGCTGTTAAAAATGGCAACTTTAAACTGGTCACCTTGCTTTTACAATATAAAGCTGATAAATCTATAACTGATATAAAGGGAAAGAAGCCAATGTAAGTTTTCTTATAAAAACTAAACCAATTTCTACAAAACAATATCATAATGTTTTGTTATACCTATGATAAAGAATATCAAATTTATTTATTAAATTTCTTTAAAATATTTTTTCATACTTACTAAATTTTAAATATTCTATAACTATATTTTTCAACATTTGTTTCATGTTCTCTAAATAATGTTGAAATAAAATAATCTAAGATGTTATTAAATTTAATAATGTACTTGGTCTGTTTCAAATGTACATTTAATCTTCTAATAATTGTCTTTTTTCTTTACTTAACGTCTTTTTTATTTTTTAATTTACAGAGATTATTGCCAGCTGAATGAAATAAAAAAGCTATTAGACTGTTGTAATGAAAATCAAATGCAATATAATAATGAAGAAGTGAATCAAAATCATATTATTTATGAAAGTAATGCAAATTGTTTGATTAATTCACCAGAAGAATTCAAATTTAATATTATTCCTCAGATCAATAGTGAAGAAACTGGTAATATTGATAATAATTTACTAATAATTTCTGTTAATAATAAAAATATTGAAATTGAAAAAAAATTTAATTATGATTTAGAAAAAGTTTTGAATAAAAATATTCTTGAAAGAGAGGTTGATAGAAAACTACAAACTTGTATAACCAATGTCGATCAGATACTCAAAATTAATTTAATGAATATTTATAATCATGATTTACAAGCAAAAATTAATTCTGTCAAAGAGAAAGAGAATTCAAATGAAATATCTAATTCACAAGAAATTATTGATGTTGAAAGTAATCAAAATTCAAAAGATATTACTTACATGTTTGAAAGATTTCAAGATATGACCAGTATTATTGATTATAAAAGCAATCATAGAATTTCATTTGATAAAGATAAATATTATATAAATATAGATAGTGAAAAAAACATACAGAATTATATTGGTATAGAAAGTAAAAAAGTACAGGACTGCATTTTTATAGACAGTGATGAAAATGTAGAAGATTATATTTATATTGACAGTGAAGAAATTGTTGATATTATTAACTGAATTTTTATAAACGTTATTATGTTATATATTTTATCACATTATATAATTTTATACATTTAATTAAACAATTCATTAAATAATTAATTCATCACATTAAATACTCTTTCATATTTTACAAATATTTCTTTCTATTACTACCAGTTCCTTTTACTGAAATTATAAACTATAAAGTGTGATAAGCTAATTTTTTCCGCATTCATTTTGATCTTTTTAGTGACGCTGATAATTATGGAGGGAGAGAGAGAGAGAGAGAGAGAGAGAGAGAGAGAGAGTAGAGAGGAGTGAAAACTCCGCTAAAATTTTGTCAAATCACACGGTAGGACTTAGGGACAGAATTGGCCGCAAGGCGGCGACATCCTGTAAGGTTGTTCCATAGACATATTAGACTGTGCGCTCTATGAACAGAGTTGAAGTTGATACCTAAACCAGAGTGACGGAACAATACAAGGAGTCGTGTTGTCTTCTTACAAACGAGTAAGTGAGGAGAAAAGGAAAGTGGGAGAACAGTAGCAGTAGAAATATTCACAGCAGAAATGTACATTTCTCCTATAATCTATACCATTGTTATTGCTGGGCTGCCTGCCTACTCTTTCCCCGGAGGAAAAGAGAAAGCACGACTCCAGACCTATCTCTGTCCTTCAATCTTGTCTTCAGAGTATCCCTTTAAGCGCTCGGTCTAATATATAAGTCTATGGATTGCTCATTCAAATGTATGTATTTGAAGAAAAGAGAGTGGGGGTTTGCAGCGAGCGTGTAGAGAGGGTATTATCAAACTAATGGACTATGAAATAAAACTTTAATTTGTTATAACCAACGATTTTTAATGATTGTGAAAATATAATATAAAATATACTAACGCACCTTAGCGAAGCCAGCGAAATAATAATGACTCTAATAAACACGATCGTTTTTTTATAGTCTTGGCCCCCACTAATCAACGTAAGTTCCGTGAACTTAGCGATAAAGGGTGTGACGTTACGCGCCAATCTCGAACAGTTTTGTCTCGCAGCCATATGGCCCGGAAAGACAATCCAATTTTTGTGGACAATTTTATTTCTACATTTAGTAGAATGTATCTCTATGCTTTGATAGAGTTCGAAAGCTTTCGAAAATAGTCATATTTTCCATCAAAAAAATGCATGCCAAAGAAAGTACACATTTCGAAAACTTACGTTTTCCGGGCATAGCACCGAATCTCTCAATTGCATACATCTATTCATTGTAGAAAATATCAAATTTTTCAGTTCAAAAATATCAAAATATCAAACCACAGCACTGGTTATTACAAAGACAGTCGAGATGTTATTTTTTTTATATACTTAAATAATTACTAAATTCGAATGCATATTTTCTACTTTAACTATATAGATCTAAATAAATTAGTAAATAAAAACTATAATAAATTATAGAAATTTCGCTGACTTGTTTTTCAAATAAATAATACAAGTTTTCTTTCCTCGGTTTATAATATAATCGAATTTAATTTTAAAATATTGTGTAATATATAAATCATCATTAAAATCATGATTTGTAATATAATAGATCTAGATTTATATTTCTATCATAACATTAATTTTTAAAGTTTAATAATATTATATTATATAATCTGTTTGTGACTAATATCCTATTATTATCAGTCATCTTTATTCATAATTTTATTCACACCGAGTAATATTATCCTAATCTAAACAGTTCTTATAGCTAGTTCAATTTCACGAATTGATTTTATTATAATAATTTAATCTTACCACTACATACATACGTATATCTGAAGATTATATTTTATATCATATTGTAGTAATATGCACTTCCACTTAAATAAATAAAACATTTACAAAATCTTAACTTTTTCAGTAATTAGAACTATTCGACGAAATTATATTAAGTTTCGCCTAGAGAAGACTTAAATTTAAAGCTTATATTTTAATAATAAATGTTACAATTAAATATAAATATGACAAATATAAATTAGTCCCTAACAGAGGGGAAAGTTAAATTTCTGCTCCCCTACTTTTCCTTCTTGTCAACCTCTTATTCACTTTGGCTTTTGCTTTCTCTCTCTGTTGCATGCAGAACCATCAAGGGATTTCCAAGACAGCAACGTCTATCAGACAAATCTAAACTACCATCTCCCGCTAAACTGTACTCTATCTCTATATATGGTGTATTATGGAGGGTAGAAAGCTGGTAGGGAGAAAAAGTGGAAACTCATTAAAACTTATGTCGAATTAAATGGCAGGAGGTTACGCTTCAATTGTCTGCAAGGCGGTGACACTATAAAAGGTTTCTAATTAAATAGCATACTGCACAGGCAGCTATGAAAGCTAGCGAGTGTGGAAAAGTAGAGAGAGTAGAGAGTGAGGAGAACATTAAATGTGTTAAATGAATATGCAAGAGGTGCCGGGATGTATTGTTACTTTAAATTAATAAATATTTTTATTGATATTAAAGTTTTTATATTATAATATATTAGCTAAAATAATGATAGTCATATGGTCCTTGTTTATATTCACCCCGGTAGAATCTGAAATAAAACATTACTACAATAAATTATATCACAAAATAAAAATAAAAATAAAATAAAATTAATAATAAAATAAAAATAAAAATACAATAATAAGTAAAATAAAAAATAATAAAAGTACTTATTCTATGTTAGTAAAGGATAACCTGACTGCCCCCACCACCTAAATTTAGGATCACTTTCTTGTCCGACTTTTCGAACCGCTGCGGTTCATCCTCAGGAACTGAGGATTCACTTTATTAATTTAATTCAGAACAGTCGACATTAGTACAATTTTTAATTTACATGTATTGTTACTCTCCACAGGTATTATACCATGTCATAGACTCAGTGTGGATTCGCCGTAATTAAATACTAAAATATAAGAAACGCATTAAATTCAAAATAATATATTTTATTTAATTTAATGGAAAAAGATAGGACATTATTTCTTTTGTATTCAATATAAATTTATTCAAAAATACTAAATACGAATAACTCGCTTGGAACATCGATAAAGGAAAAAAGATATCTCTTCTTGAAGAAGCGCTGTATTTAAAATGTCGGCAGGATAACTGTTGGTCCAGTCGGGTCCAGTAGAGGGAGCCACGGGAGAAGAATTGGCGAGTTGTCTGTCATTCTGAATTTATTCATTAAATAGTTTTTTAAATTATTCAGTGTTTGAAAATTGGCTGTAACAATTACTAAGTCATCTACGTATAGTACAACATATATATTCTTAGATATTTCTGCTTTACGCACCTCGGCCTTATTCAATCATTTCCCAAACTTCCGAATCATCATCAATAAGGTAGAAAAATATACAAGAAGAGAAGTGTTTTATCAAAATTACTATACTTTCTACTAATAAATAGAAATACTTAAATTATGTGAAAAATTACTCTAATATACTAATTATTAACAGACTTTTTTTATTAAAAAATAGAACGAGTATAACAGTTATTATAACAGTCCTTCTTCCGTTAAAAAAGGATGGAAACTAAGTTTGCCTTCTAATAGTTGATTATTTTCATTTTTTTATATTATTTTATTATTTTTCATTTATATTCTATTATTATTATTTTATTTTTAATTCATTTTGAGGAATAAGTTGTGTTTCCGATTCTTCGGGGGTCATAATAAATAAGAATAGCCTGCCTGTCGTTCTTTTAGTTAATATATGATAGTAAAAAGACTGTAAGGCTGATAAACATATTTATTAATTTAATTCAAAACAGTCGATATAAGTACAATTTTTAATATTAATATATATATATATATATATATATATATATATATATATATATATATATATACGAGGTGTGTTCAAAAAGTAACGAAAATGTTTCAATTTCGCGGTTTTGGAGAGTCCACCTGTATAAAATTATTTTTATTATGTTGTAAAATAACATTTTCAGCAATATTCATTGCTTACTTTTTAAGTGACAGCCGGTAACGTTCGGCGTGTTTTTTTAACTCGGTGATTTTCGTTTCTCGAGCCTTTTTAGGTCTTAACGATTCAGAATGCCTCCACTGGGATGATGGAGCCTTAATTTCGACATCATACCCGTAAACCCATGTTTCGTCACTTGTTATAACAAGTTTTAAGTAGTTTTGCATCGTTAATAACTTCATCTAGCGACTCCTGAACAACTTCTATTATTTAAATATAACTTATTCAACAAAAACAAAATTTTCTTCTTCTGCATCATCTTCGTGGATCCTTAACTGGGGGACTGGCTGATAACGAGACCTCATGATCACCACATCTTTAGCGGCTTTCAGCTTTCATAATGATTCATCAATATCTGCATCCTTTTCAAAATTTTTATTACTGATCTAATTTTTCCTCTTTCTTTTCCCTTTGATTTATTTTGAGTGATTGGAGAAATATAAACTGCATCATCTTTCTTTCAATTTTCTTGATTTATGATTCCTGAGTGTCTACAGTACCTGTTCATAACTCTCTCAACTTATTCATAGTTGTATTGTCAGATACTAGAAAAATTTTCATTATGTGTGTTTCCCCTCGACAATCACTAATTTCTTTGTACCTCCTCCAATCTATCCATAGCTTCCTTTCCAACGTCATTAATTTATTTACAAACTATTTCTAGTATTAATTGCTAATTTTTTTTATGATCATTATTAATTATAATTATCTTTAATATAATATAAACTAGCCTTTCTGGATTTATTGTTTTTTTGTTTTTACTAGGTTTAGATCTCCTTTCTTTCTTGAATTTCTTATTATTCTTATTGCTTATTTTAGATTTCTTATTATTATTTATAATATTTTTTTTTTTATTCAACTGACTTAAAGTTCCTTTATCGAATTATTTATTTTTTAGCAGTATTTATTATACATTTTTTTGTTATTATTATTATTATTATTATTTCACTTATACTGTTTATATTGCTTATTTCTAATTATTACACCTTTATCACTTATTCACAATTGCTTTGTTTTCACACATTTTTTTATCTACCTCGGTTTGCAATTTTAGCACTCTTATTTAGTATAATTGTTTTAGGTTCACTAATTTATTTATAATATTATCAATTTATTCACAGTTTTTTCTCTTGGTTTCATTGTCTTATCGACCTATCTTAATCATTAACTTAAGTAAATCACTTACTTAACTTAATCATTAACTTATTTTTTTCACAATTGTTTTGGATTCACTGTTTGTATTTAATATTTTATTCAAATTATTAGTGGTCGCCTTTTCAAATTCATTGCCTTGATTCACAAAAATTTTGATTATTATTTATAGTTACTATTTCAGTATAGATATACTGGTTTTATTTGTATTTACATATCCACTTATTATAATTTCTTTTAGACGTACTGTTTGTATATAATTTATGATCAAATTATTTATGGTTGCTTTATCATATATTCTACTTCCTTATTAGTGATTTTATTATTTCCTTGATGCTACCTTAAATTGGCTAATGTACCAGTGTACTTTACGGTTAGTTACCGTTGCCTTTATTTTATATTTTACATAGTTTCTTTCCTTTTTCTTGTTGTTCATTGTTCGCTTTATCTTTACTTCAATTTGCCGGGATTATTTAGTTTTCTTCTCTTTGTCTTTCTCATTTATTATTTTATCTTAAATTTATCATTATTCATTATTTGTCCTTTATTATTTATTATTTTATCTTTACTTCACTTTCTTATTTATTATATTAACTTTACTTCACTTTCTTGTATCATAACAATGTTTTTATTGCGTGAGTGTGTCTCGGCACTCAGCTTGTGCGGTGGCATAGGTTAGGACATAACCTCGTCGTCCCTTCAGCAGATGGCTATGCGTGGCTCACGGAGCGGGGAGGTAATGGGGAAAGGAGACAGTGTCGAGCATAAGGCGGGACGGTGCGCGCCAGCGCCTTAAGGTTTTTCCTCTTCGTGGGATGGCGCGCGGGTCGTCTTCTCTCTCTGGACAAGTCAGCGCGGGCGCCTTGTGACACTCGTCACAATATATATATACTGTGATGCGACGAAAATTCGATATATATATATTTTTTGAAATTTATCTATTTGTTCGCGCACACAACTTTATTAATATCCGCACGACTCACCCGCTTCTCTCTGAGGAGGTCCCGCCAGTCTGGAAAAGGGAATTCAGGGAAAGAAAATTTATGCGCGGTAGGACAAGGACTTTCGTAACAGAATTTATTTAATTTCTTACAGTTTCCACACTTACACACGATAAACCCTTCTCCAATAACCCACCTACTCTGCTCTCGGTCCACGTACTCGACACGTCCCGACCACGTCCCGCGCCCGGGCGCACTCTACAAATCTGGGAAATCACACGGGGGGAGGGGAAGGGAAGGATCGCATTCTGGCCGTCGCGTCCGCGGAGACCCGCTGACGTCCGTAGACTCGTCCCCTCGGTGATAATTACTCACGCTGTCGATGGTGGGCACAGGCGCCGATGATGGGGGGGGGGGGGGCTCGGAAATAGCAGGGCGTCCGTCGAGCGATCGTCGCCTACGGACTCCTCGGTGGGTCACGCGGCTCCTCTTTACTTCTTCCTCCTTGATGGCCTTTTTGCTGCTCACTCTCCGTGCTGTCTACCTCTCTCTCTCAAGCTCACACTTTCCACACCCATTCTGCTCGGACTGCTACAATGGCCTCGCCCTTTCTCTTCTCCGACTTTACCTTCTTCTTTGACACCCAGCTGCTACAATGGACTCGCTCTCTCTCTCTTCTCCTTTCTCAATTTCTTCCTCTGCCCTTTAGTCTACACTGCTCTTCTCTCGGACGTCCACAACAAATTCTCTCTTTTTCGTCCTCTCTCTCTGCTTCTTCTTCTGCGATCTATCTCCTCGGTGGCCGACAACGGAGTCTCTGCTTCTTTTTCTACGACCTGCCTCTTCGGTGGCTGACAGCGGAGTCTCTCGCGCATCTCGCCGTTCGCCGGGAAAGAATGATGTGATGAGGGGGGGGGGAGGTACGGCGGCGGCCGACGACGGCCGACCGCGATCGTGACGTACCGAATACGGCCCTCGCATGAACAAATGTTAATGACAACAAAAATTTAAAATTATTTTCTTGATTCTTATTACCCTTGAAGAAACAATAAATTCTCGTACAGAATAAGCTTCTAAACCGACGCTTATTTCCGTTATTACATGAACGCTTAATATTTGTTGTTAAGTGAGCACAAGTTTTTTTTCTTTCTTTAATCAGAGGCAAAAAAAAAATTTCGTGTATCTAATACAAGAGCTTTCCTTAACTTTTTAGTAAATTTGAAAATTAATAAATAATCATTGAAAACAAAAAACAACTAATTTATTAGATTTTCAAAGGAAAAAAATGGTGCAAGCGCTCAGAAAATTAGCAACTGAGATCTTCAGCCCTTCTAAAGGGTACATACATATAAAGTATTTTCTTAACCTTATTAAGCCTTACTTTTTTTTTCTCTTATAATTTTCAAGAATCGCTTTTTGTACTCTTCACCGTGTATTTTTTCGGTTGCATTCATTTATTAGTTTCTCTGTAAAATACAAACGACCAAATTAACTTACTTGTCATACTCTTATCTTTCGACTTTTTTCTAGTTCAATTATTAAATCGAGTCTTTGTTTTTTTCGGCGCATGAGTCAATTCCTATTTTACTTTATAAATAATAAATTTTATTTAGGAGTACTGATTAAACACGCATTAACTAAATTTTTCTTATTTACTATATGTTGAAACGTAATATTCTATTAAATTTTGACGGATACAGGGAAAATTATTTTAAGTTGTGAATGACAATTAATTTATAGCAATAAGTGCTTTTAGAATAATGAGAAGAGTTGAAAATCGCACAAAGTACTTGACATAACAGCTGTTTGTCTTCACGTTTCTAAGATAAATTGCTGTCTTAGTAATACCAAGTTTATAACTCATTTTTTTTTTTTGATCATTCATAATTAAACTCTAAGTGAAAATATCTTAATTGTACTTACTCTAATTAATATATAAATGCACAAAGCTGATCTGAAGAATTAGCCTTTTTTTTCAGATCAAGTCTTGAAAATAATACAAGATTTTATGTATCACATAACAATCAACAAAAAAAGACTCAGTATTATGCGTCAAAAAAAAAGAAATAAAAATCTCAAGTCAACAAATAGTAAAGAAAATTGTAATAATACTGATTTAAAAAAAAAAACAAGTAAATATTAAGTATAGCCTATTTTTTTATTATACTTATTAAATATATTGGTCCGAAATCAGCTGTTATGTACAAGTTTACAGTTTATTATGCGTTTGTCATGCCATTTAAATGATGTTTGCATCAACATTTATTTTATTATTTCCAAAAAAACTTGTTTCTTTTCTATATTAAATTTAAGAATTAAATTAAATTAAGATTAAATTAAAAATCAACATTGTACATGTTGTCGCTTTTTCTGAATTAACTTACTAAATATTTTTGTAACCCTTACAGTCTTTGTACTATAATATTTTAAAACTAAAAAACAACAGTCAGCCTATCCCTGTTTACAATCACCTCCCAATTTTGAATAACGTATTTCAAACCTTGTTCGAAGCTCTCTATTTTTGAATCTGCAATTTTAATTTCCTTTGTACCAATACCACGACTCGTCCTTATCCTCATTATCCTTATCGTCGTATTATCTATCAATTCATCTTTACTTAATCTCTTATTTATTAGTCTATTTCATTATTTTATCACTCATATATTTATCTTTATCTTACACCACTATCCGTCACTATCACTATTCACCTTGTCCTTTATCATGGATTATCTTCACTTGAGTCTCTTATTTAATTTTATCTTTACTTTCACTTTCTTAAATTTATCTATTAATTTTATCCTCATCGTATCATCCTTCATTATTATCATTATCTTCTTTACTTTATAATTATTCATTGTTTTTTTCTTGTCCTTTACGATTCACCTTGTTCTCTATCTCTTATCATCATTCCTTGGTATCTGTTGCTTTTTAAATTTATAATTATTCATTGTTTTTTTTCTTTCGTTTCATTCATCAAATTTTTTCTTTATCATCATTCGTTATTGTCTATTATTATTTGTCACTTACCTCTACATTCACTTTCTCAAATTATCATCATTCTCTTAACCTTTATAATTAACCATTATTATCACTATTCACATGTTGTCCCATCTTGTTTATTATTCATCGGTTTTTTCTCTTTCTTTCTATCTATTATTTTTCTTTTTCTTTCTTTGTGAGTGCATCTCAGCACTCGTCTGTGCCGTGGTCTAGGTTGGGCCTCCTCGCCGTTCCATCAGCCGACGTTTATGCGCGGCTTGTGGCGCGGAGAGGTAAGGAGAAGGGACCGTGCCGAGCACAAGGCACGAAGGCGCAGGAGCGCCTTACGGTTTCCTGCTCCGTGGGATGGCGCGCGCATCGTCGTTTTCTGGACAAGTCGGCGCGGCGCCTTGTGACTCTCGTCACAATATATATATATATATATATATATATATATATATATAAGGATATCACAGGCGATATTTCTTTTTGCACTCTTTATTACGTTTCCATCCAAACAAATGCACATCCTCTTCAGAGATACCATTTTAATTTATAACATTTTTTATGCATTATTCTTGCGCCGATGTTATTTACGTGAATTTCAACATTATATTATGATTGTGTTATTATTTGTTGTTCCTATATTGCATATCATACCTTGTTACTCATATTCATTAAACCATAGGTATTTGTCTCTAGTACCTGACTATACTAATAAGTATGGGAAAATATTATTAGTTTAATTTTTTCAATAGATATTTCATAAATTGTTTAATATTGGAATATACATTGTCGGTCGATATTCTGTATCTGTCTTTTTATTTTAACTTTTTTTCTGTTTTTTTTTTTTTTAATATATCATTTCTGCTATACATCTTTTTTTCCAGTTTCGGTTTGTATGTAATATTTTTATTGAATCCGACTTTATTATACGGTTGTTTTAGACTTTCCTGTTCTTTTATATGTTGGATAATAATATTAGGTGTACAAATAAGTTTCCATCGTTTTAAAAAGATGGCCTGACCGATAAGATAACATCAAAATTGTAAGCTGTAAAAAGTCGTATAGTATATGTTGATATCTGGAAATAGTATACCCTTTAAATACCTGTGACTTTTTGCTAGCATCACTTAGTTTTCATCGTGTTAAGATTTCAAGTTTTGAACCAAGTAAGCATTATTTGCGGGAATTGTTAATTTACGTCTTTCATTTAAAGCAATCTGCAGCTGAAGCACATCGGCTACTCATAAAAGCATATGGTGATGTTAATTTGAGTGAAAGAAGTTGTCGGCAGTGATCTCAAAAATTTGAAAGTGGTCAAATGCAAGAAAAACTTGCAAAAAAGTTAGGAATGATTCAGTAAGCTATTTCACAACGTCTCAAAACCCTGAACATGGTTCAAAAGCAAGGAAATTGGGTTCTTTACGAACTGAAGCTAAGAGACGTCGAGCGTCGCTTATTCGCTTGCGAACGATTGCTTAAAAGACAAAATCGCAAAGGGTTTCTATATCAAATCGTGATGGGAGATGAAAAGTGGATTCAGTACGACAACCTAAAGCGTAGGAAGTTATGGAGTAAGCACGGGCATGCCTCTACTTCAATGGCCAAGCCAAATATTTATTTCAAGAAACTAATGCTGTGCATTTGGTGGGATGAGCTTGGAGTTATCTACTACGAACTACTCCAACACAATCAAACCCTCACCGGGGAACGTTACCAATAACAGCTGATGCAATTGAGCCGAGAATTGAAGATGAAACGTCCACAATATGCCAAAAGGCACGATACAGTCATTTTCCAGCATGGCAACACTCGGCCACATGTTGACAAAAACGTAAAGGAAACGTGAGAAGCATTGAATTGGGACATCCTACTCCACCCGCCGTATTCACCAGATATTGCTCGTTCAGACTACCACCTATTCCGGTCGATGACTCATGGTCTGCCTGAGCAGTTCTTCACTTCTTACAAGGAATTGAAGAAATGGGTCGATTCGTGGATTGCCTGAAAAAAAGAGCAATTTTTTAGACGGGGTATGCATTTGCTGCCCAAAAGATGGTAAACTGTATATTTGACTGATAATTATTTGGAATGACATTATTTGTACCTTTTTTTTACAATAAATTTTTATTTTTTTTATAAAAGAAACGGCGAAAACTTAGTTGCACACCCAATAAAATAATATTCATTTAATTTAATATTGTTTTTATACTCATTTCACCTTCAAATTAAAATTTTTTTGTTCTTATCTTTTTAATATTTTCAAAGTATTCCACAATATATTAGGAGAAGAACTTAGTTTCGAACCTTCACATCTAGATAGCGATATAAGTAGAACGAAAAGTCAGATGTGTGGGATCTAGTATTTATTTTTTAGTTTTGGCATTTACCAATAAAATTCAGTTAACAGGCGCCATTATTTGTGTAAACATTATAATTTTTTTATTAGTGCAATGAATCGTGACAAATCGTTTTTGTGGACATGTCCTTTTACACTATTTTGAATTGAAAAAAAATGCAGGAGAAGCTTATCGATTGCTTCAAAAATGTTATGGCGAACAAGCTCCATCGCCTACAACCTGAAGAAAGTGGTTTCAACGGTTTAGAAGTGGAGATACTGGTGTTAACGTTTAAAGGACCGGGTTTTGACCTTTGGAAAAACTCCTTTGAAATTCTCAAATTCATATCTTGTATCACCCATCAACTATGTATAATGGTCCTATTATGCACCGAGCCGATATATCGGCTCTCCGGCCCTGGAGGGTTATGAACAATTTTTAGTTCGGTAAAGTAGGAATAAAATTATATTCTCAGGTTTTGAGATGTGCTGCATCCAAATCTGGAGTCTGATAGGTCATAACTGCTCATAATAATGGTCATTCGAGGTCAAATAAGGTCACTTCAAGGTCAAATGTATTATAATTGTACGATGTTAATTATGATGATATATACGTTTCTAGCAAAAAGTATTTCTGCAATTTTACTGGCAAACTAATTTTACGAGCATAGGTTCAGAAATGTATCTGAATAATGATATTGACAGAAATGCGATTGATTGAATGAGAAAATTCGGTGTCAGGCGCTCTCAAAATCTAAAAACCAATTTTAAATAGTTCCCTGGGTATATTCTCAACCTGACTTTGGAGAAATCTTCATCTCTCTTTTTATTTGAAGTCAAAATGATGTAAAACCCGAATTCAGTGACTCGAAAAACATAAAGATATATTTTTTGCAATGATTCGAACCATATTGCTGGTTTTAGCTTTAAATGACCTTCATTGACCTTAGCTCTGAAGTGATAAGGTCAAACCAACTTTAGATACGAACTTAGCGCATCACTTTACTTAAGGATAAAGTGGTATCTTAGCATTATATTTTTGAGCCGATATATCGGCTTCCCGATCCTTTAAAGGTTGATAGCAGAGAACGTTCTGGACAACCGAAAAAGTTTGAAAATAGTGAATTGCAAGCATTATTGGACGAAAACTCAACTCAAATGCAAATAGGACTTGATAATAAGTTAGGAATCAGTGACACAGTTAGAAAACGTTTACATGTGATGGGAAAGATTCATAAACAGAAGAAAATGGATGCCACACTATTTGACCGTAAGTGCCATTATGAATTGATATAACACCGCACTCTCGTTACTTGACAGGCAAGAAGAAGAGTTTTCTATGGCGCATTGTGACTGGTGATGAAAAGTAGATCTACTATGACAATCGTAAGCGCAAAAATTCATGAGTGGAGCCAGGACAACCGTCCACATCGATACCAAAACGGAAAATCCATGGCCAAAAGGTATTGCTGTGCATTTGGTGGGAACAACACGGTGTACTATACTACAAGCTGCGAAAACCAAATGAAACTGTTACTGCCGAGGTAAACAAATACTAACAGAATGATTTGCAACAGAAATTGATCGAAGATAGATCAGTAATCGTGAGCAATAGGCGCAAAGTCATTTTCTTGCATAAAAACGCTCGGCCACATGTTGCGATAGCCATCAAACACTCTGTTGAAGCTCGAATGAGAAGTCTTGCCGAACCCAGCCAGACATGTCGCAGTACTCGCCAGATATAGCGCCTTCTGATTACCACTTATTCAGATCGATGCAGCATGATCTCATTCATACACACTTCTGACATGCTCAAGAAGTGCGAGAATTTGTGGGTGACTAGATCGCCTCGAAACCACCATCGTTTTTAAAAGTAGTAGAAAATGACGGAATATATTTTGATTAAGCTAATATGTATCCATTTTCTATCATAAATATCCATTTTCCATTAAAAAAGGTTGGAAACTAAATTCACCTCCAAATATTTTATTTGCCTTATTTAGCTTAATTAAACTGTGCAATACAGTAAATACAATAGTCAAACAAGGCTTACTATGAATTCGCTGTCATAAAGATGATCTTAAAGATTTAGTTTTTAAAACTGGTCGTTTTGGTATAATGATATAAAAGCAAAAGTTTTAATTATGTTACAATGTAAAATTCTAAACTTCAGGTTTTGATCACGCCTTTTCGTAAATTTTATGCTCATATACATATCTTAAAAGGAAAGTAATTTGCCAAATATGTGAAATGTTTATTGTTTCGTCGAAAATAATATTATAGAACTTTGCTGACTAATCGTTTAATATGAGAGGTATTCAAAAAATAAATTTCCCTGTGTTTGGAACAAATAAAACACTAATTTTATGCTATAATATATTTTGATTTTATTCTTTTATTTTGAAACTATTTTTCTACGTAGTTGCCTTGGATTTTAATACATTTTTGTATCGGCTTGTAAACATAAACAAACCATTCTTGAAAAATCACGTGGCCTGTTATTGAATTTACGATTGAACGATTTTTTTGATTTCGTTATTTGTTTTATTTAAAGTTTTATTTCGAAATTTGTATGGTGAAATTGCGTTTCATCTCTTGTCACAATATGTGAGTAAATATCATTACCTTCTTTCTCATGCGTTTCAAAAATTTTTCGACAACATGTAGTAGTTTTTTTTATAGTTATTGAAAAGCAGACATGGGATCATCTTCCAAAAACTTTATTGTAACGAAGCTTCTCCGAAATATTGTGTAGATTCCAGTTTGGTGAATTTGATATTTAGAAGGCATCATTTCCAAAATATCAAGAAAAGTTAATAATTTATCCCCTTGAATAATTGCTTCAAGGGCTGCAATCGCGTCGTCCATAATGATAATTTTTTGGCAATCTGCACGCTGTTCATCGTATATTTCTGCACGTCCCTTGAGAAAATCTAAGTAGCATACATAGAGTATTAAAATTTAACTAGAAGCCATCGCTTAACGATTATATTGATTTAAATAGTGAAAATACAAAGAATGCTAAAAGAGATTTTAAGAAGTTATTTTTTATATTTTTGAATAATGCTATTTACAGCAAGACTATGGAAAATGAAAGAAAAAGAGTCGATTTAAAGTTAATAAATAGATGGGATGGACGTTATGGTGCAGAAGCACTAATCGCTAGTCCAAATTTCCACAACTGCTCCATTTTTTATGAAAATTTCGTTACCGTACAGCTATTGAGAACTGACATTCATGTAAGAAAACCTATATATGTTGAGTTGTCCATATTAGATTTATCTAAAACTCCTGTTTAGAGATTTCATTATAAATATATACGAAATAGAGGAGGTGAAAACTGTAAATTATTCTACACAGATACTGATAGTATTGTGTAGGAAGTATAAAAGATAGATATGCATGACTTGAGGCGGAAGGATAGTCATGAATTTGATACGTTAGATTAACTTGAGAATAATCTTTATCAAATATCTCAGAAAAATAAGAAAATGGTCGGGTTAATGAAGGATGAGTGTAATGGTAGAATTTTAACTGAATTTGTTCAGTTCAAATGTCAAATCAAAGGGAAAGTCAAATTAAGAAAGCCAAGAAAGTTAAAAGTGCAGTAGTGAAAAATACAATATGTTTTTAAAATTACAGACAATGCTTGGAAGAAAAACCATCATACACAGTTTCAGTTTAATATCAGATCTATTTAATATTCGCTCGAGACTTGATATTCTACAAACGGAAAAACAAAATAAAATAGCTTTGAATTCTTTTAATGATAAGCGTGCGACAGCCAAACACATGGCCGCGCAAATTTATTTCGATTATTATACAAATAAAGATTTCACTTTAATCATATACACACAAAATTTACTGCGAAAACACAGAATAATTTACACATAAATAATAATTTATTTTCTTCGCACCCGCGAAAATTATAATAAGTAAAATTAGGTATCCAACAAATAATTTAATGCGAATACAAAACTAATTTAGTATATTAACACGTGGCAAGCATACCGATAACGGACAAAGGTCGTGACGACTACTGGAAAAGGTAATCGACGCGATAGCCAAAAACCGAAGAAGAGAGAGAACGCAATATATTTTTTCTCTCTATCGCTAAGAAGACCAGAAAAGTGCGCGGGAGGGGATACTTCGTGTGGCGAGAGAGAGCCGCGCCAAGTGTATTAGGCCAGCGTCAGCTATCTCCCTCTAAAACATGCCCACACGTACACTACCATGCTCTCTCATCGAATGATACGCACCAGCATCGAATACCGTCGTAGAAAAATGCGCGAGCACATTCCAAACATATACAACGGGTGTCCCAAATGAAATCACCTGTTGTATTTAATCTATAAAATACATTTAAATATTGTAAACGCCAAATATATATATATATATATATATATATATATATATATATATTGTAACGGCGTTTTCTCACCGTTCCATTTACCTCGAAGCGATGCTGCTGGCGTCCATGGACACTTCGTGTTTACCTAAAAGCGGGCTAGGGAGTTTGAGGGGGAAAATTAAACGACGATGAATTCGGTATAAACGACTAGCTTCACGCTCTTTATTTGCTCACTCACACAATTACATTTTAACACTAAGATTCCACGCGTACACACTCACATCGCATAGCACACTCTCACCTCACTCATTCTCGCGGGTTCCGCGACACTTCCACGTACGTGTTATTCCAACGCGTAAACGGGTAACATACTTTTAATTACGACACGAGAGACGGGGATACACGATAGGGACACGATACTGACGGACGATCGACGGGGATATGATCGCGGCGCGGGCACGCCAACGGCGGACGCGACGACCCTAGGCTATAGCACACTTAACGGACAGCTACTTGCCTGTACTGTTTTCTGCAGGGCGATCTCGAGCTCCCTCATGAGTTGCTTGGTAGGGACGCGGCAGTCGTCACTCTCGCTTGACACCAGTCGGGCAGGCGGCCGCGGCTGCGGCGATGCTGGACTCGCTCTCTCTCTCTCTCTCTCTCTCTCTCTCTCTCTCTCTCTCTCTCTCTCTCTCTCTCTCTCTCTCGCTGCTCGACTCCCGTCGGGCAGGCCGTTGGAGGTGTTGCTGCTGCTGTGGCCGTCGGCTGGGTGGTAATGGTGACGGAGAGCGAGTTGCTCTCTGGCGTCAGGCCATGCACGAGTCCGGTCGGACAGACTGCGGCAGGCGTTGCTGCGCTGATGGCTATCGGCTGGATGATGGCAACCGGGGAGCCGATCGCTCTCCCGATGCGGGCAATGGCTTCGACGGGGGTTACGGAGCTTGGAGCTGAACGCTCACCGAATCCTCTCCGTCCGGGACGGGTGTATCGATATCGAGCCTCTCGGTTTATTGCAATACCTTTGCTGGTGTGCGAAGGTGCGCAAGCCACACACCATGCAGGGCTGAAACGTTCTCGTCAACACGTAGCGTAAAAGCGTCTCTACTGTACCGTAGCTTCACGGAGAAGAAGCCTTCGCCTCTTTCTCTCCGTTAAGCGTCGCGTCGCGCGCGCCATTTAGGCTCGCGAATGTACTATTCGCGCTTACGCGTGCACGCTGTTTTAACGCACAGAGACCGCTGATCGGGACGGTTACAATATATATATATATATATATATATATATATATATATATAAATACGCATATGTATATTATTGTATGTATATAAAACAATATTTGTACTCAATATAACGGCTGCAAGTATTTATAGAACTATTATAACTATAATAATTATAATTAATATGAATAATAATAATTATTAATATCATTATTATCAATCGGTGGCTCGCCCGATGTTAGATGAGCGATGGCGATTATATCCGATAATTTCGCTATAAAAGGGCCTGCAAAAGGCAAAATCAAGGAGTTCGTCAATTGAACCGGCTGACCTAAAGTCGTGTCATTGAAATCCTCCCGGAGCTCAAAACTACCCAGAGCTCGATAAATCCTGCCTAAAAAATTCCTCCGAAACTATTAGCTTGATCTCTATTGCGAGGCGCTCCTCAAAAGACTAGCCGGTCTCTTATCCTGTTTAATTACTGTCCACTTAATTCTTGACCCTGGTTGCGAGGCGCTCCTCAAAAGACTAGCGGAATGAAGCCAACCTTAATTTTACTCAGATTAAATTCTACCTATATCGTTTAATTTCCCCACGTGGAAATTAACACCGGGTATCCGTGCGGTAAATAGTGCCAGATAAATAAACGTCGCGGAAAATTATTATTATCGTAATATTGTTTGATACAGAGTCATGTCCAATCAGTGCGTGAACAAACATATTTTATATTTTTTTTACCTAAATATACTGTGTTCTTGTTAATTATTTTCCTGATCTGCCGCCCGATCCTGAATATACTTCCTCCTCTATCAAAGTATCCTGCAAAATACCGCGTAAGCTATTCCGAGGGGTATAGGAACGTTACAAACGTTTTATAGAAACAAACACAGCAGACAGTCTTCCTTCGGGACATTATAGCATTCGTGAATATGCATGTGTATTAAATGGACAAATCGCTAGAAGGATCATAGATGACACAAAAAATGCAGAAATACTTCAACTATCTACTGAAAAAGTTGCAACCGGAATAGTAGATGAAGGTGTGGGTAGTAGAAGCTTAGTACATTATTTAACTGAACAAGTCAGAACGTGCATGAAAGACGAGGCTAGTGATAAAAGTGTATAAAGGTCATCTGAGCAAGTCGGGATAGTGAGCGGTGAGCGTAAGAGCTTGCGTAAACGACGGCGAAGATCATCCGATGGAGATGGAAAATGGAGGGCAGAGAGACCTTATGGAAGGAGAAAAGTAGGGCACAAAGCGAAAGTGTAGAGAGAACAGTCATTCAGTGTCTAATGCTTGATTGCAATTGTTCGTAAGCAGGCTTGCGAAGCAGTGGTTCTGAAAAAAATAACACACACAAATTTTTCCTAAAAGTAATTGTTCAACGACAATCATAGACAATGGACCAGAGTCCTAAAATGACATTCCCTGGTGCTGAATCATTAACTCAACTGGTAGCACAGCTGACGGCTGCTGATTTTATATCAAATTTTAATGTAGACAGCGTACAACTAGAGAATTTATCTCTTCAGGTGTGTGTTTTTTTTCAATTTGAATTGTAAATAGTAGAAAATTATTATATAAAAAATATTTTTAAAATAGTTTATAAAATTTTTCGGATGGATTTGAAAACATTGAACTATATCGTAGAAGGTAGATTTCTTCCCACTAAAAAAATTGCTAAATTAGAAAGAGAAATTATATGGTTAGAAAAATCAAGAAAATTAATACGTCGAAATTTGAGTGGAAGACAGTTGTTGAGTTTGATTGTGAATTCCAAGCTTTCTTATCTAACCGGTTTAACTAAGCAAAGGCTTTAATGAAACATGAAAAAATTTTCAACAATATGTGCTAGTATGCAAATAAACTTAAATTATTTATAAAATCATTGGGTGAAGATAATTCTGAATTTATAACAGCGTAATATGTAAAATGTATGTGTAAAATGAAATAATTAAACAACATTTTATTTAAACCGAGATGTACTTATTTATTAATCCTCATTAACAAAATTGTGCAAAATTAATTTACATATTAGAAGTTATAAACTATCTTTATTTATCCAACTATGATGAGAGCTATCAAATTCAAGCCATTTGAATTGAAACTTTATCTCCTCAACGTTTAAGAACATTTTCAACGAGGTAAACATCTAGATACTTGGTTCATAGAAGCTCTTGTTTATAGAAACTTTAAGCGATGATTTGATTTTTATAATCTTTTAAATGGTAAGTTGTAGGATTAATTGTTGTTTGTTGATTGTGAATATTTTTGTTGATCAGTTCGGTGTATATCCTTTCTCAAAACTTTGCTTCTATTTACTCACTTGTACTTTATCTCCAATATTAAATTTATTATGTTTTTTGTTTATTTTTGCGCTACCAAGTACGTTCTTACAATTTGTGATTTATTTGCTGATGTAACATTTTCTAGTTTAACACCGATAGTTCTATGCTTTGTTGTATTATAAGCAGTAATTAAATTCGGTAAAATATTAATCCAATTATAATTTCCGCGAAGACTAAACTGTATCCACATTTTTTTTTCAAATACGATTGAAAACGCTCGCATGTAGATGCTTTTAGATTACTATATGTTGAGTATAGATTAATGTTATTTTTTCTCATTAGTTCTTGAAAATCTACATTGTAAAATTCTTTATCTCTATCTGTATGCAAATTCTTTGGTACACGCCATGCTTGAGAATAGTATTTAAAGCTATTGCCATATATTTACTAGTTTCTCACTTCAAAGGTATAGCCCATGTAAATTTAGATAAGGTATATATGACTGTAATCATGTATTTTATCTTGCCATATTTCATCTATATCACACAGTTCAAATTGTCGTTGATTATAATTTCGACGAGCAGGCTTATGAATTTCCCTCACTATTTTCATTTTTTCTTTTATTTAATACTTCATTGTGTATTTTTAATGGTACCTCTATGACTTGTTTTAGCTTACTAGTAATAGAAATCAATTCATTTCTAATTTTTGATTTATACGCATTGAAAGAAGTTTTTGAGTCAGCAATGCTTTTTTTAATTCTAGTATAAATGTCCATTTTGCTGGTAAAACGTCGATTTTTTTCATTTATCTCGCTTAAAAGTTTTAATAAGCTTGAAGTTTTATCTTGCACATAAGTTCTTAATATATTTAAATCAACGGCATCATTTAATCTCACTGGTGATGAGAGATTACAGAGTCATTTATTTTCCATATCATATTGATCATCATATGTAAATTGAAATCTACCACCAGGTGGATAGATTCCGTCTGAATACGTCGACACTTATCGTTAAACTGATTGAAATATTGTGTTTTTAGATTAATATATAACACTAGTCTCATGCAACTCCTTAATAATAGAGTATATGTCATTCGTGTGACTCTGATTTCACACAGACCTTTCAGTCAACAATACCCTTAGTCGATTTACTAACTCATTCGGGTTATCCCAGTATACATAGTCTAAGGGCATATTTTTTTGTACAATTTTCAATCGAAGTAAAATACCTTCTCCTTTTTTTCGTGAAAATTGGTAAAACGATTTTTAAAAAATTTTAATTTTTCACTATACGAATTCCATTATTTTTATTATAATCTTTTTTATGAGCATTGGATACTTTGCGAATTTTTTGATAAGTTTGACATTCGTTATTATTAATGAGTTTTACATCTGGTAATTTTCTACATAATAGTTCTCAAATCCATTAGTAATTGGTTATTTTGTACTATCAACTATGACATTACCGTTGGTGAAATTTATTGGTAAATTTCCAATCATGAGATAATTATTTTCCTTATGAACTCCATATACAAAATCAAGAAGTGTATGGCGATTAAGATCCACCATATCTAGATATTTTTCAAGATTCTTATAATCTTGTTCAATATCACTCTCAGCTGATTTAAAAGAAGAATTAATGTTGTCAGTGCTGTGATCATTTTGTAGAGTGTCATTATTACAAATATCAACATTAGAATCATAATTACTGTCATCATCAGACAACGATTCTTTAATTTTTTTTTCCTCTTTAAAGATAGATAAATTGTTCTTCTTTTCTTTTTTAATATTTTACACATCAGACACTTTTGTTACAGTAATGAGTTTATTTAGTTATTTATCATCTAATGCGCGTTCTACATTTTCTCGATCATATTTTAATAATTTATATTTACGTCTTATTGCTTCACGAGACTTGGCTAATTGACGCAATATAGTTTTTCTTCGCTGATAGTCGGCCATGTTGAATGTTCAACTTTTAAAACCGGAATGTTCGAAATATTTATGTTATGTTATATTTATAGCAAAACAGTCGAACCCTTTTCTATATCTGCCATAAATTATCTTTTGATGTTTATCAATGGCTATAAAACTATGTTTATCATCCAACATGTTTAGACAATGTTTTTAAATTGATTAAAAGACATGTCTGAGTTCATATGATCGAGATATATATGTGTCCTGTCGAAACAAGATAAGTAAATTAACATTAAATTATCTCTTACAAGATGCTTTGGAACGTGTGCTTATGACTGAGAAGAATGAAAAGAATTAATATTCATATGTCTTCCCATGCAAAAGTAAGCTTTAACATTGTTTTGTTTCTCGCAAGTAATATAGAAAATCATAATAGAGTTAGGAAGTATGTTGTTAGGTAATACTACTCCTTAATGTTTACTAAATGGAAACTATTGTAGACCTTCTATTGGTTCAAAAGTTTTTGTAAATACTTGTATTTTGGTTGATTTAATGATTTCCAATATATGTATATATTTTCAAATATAAGGCTATTCGGATGAGTTATAAGAGTCAATAAGCTAATAGTTTTTTCAAAAAGCACTGCTCGTATACTATCTGGCAGTAAATTTCCATGCAGTTTACTTTTTTGTTCTGCTCTGTAAAAGAGTCAAAATATATGACGGGTAATTTTGTCGAGTACTCCTTGAATTCCATGTTTGCTCATTACGGTTTTAACGGAAACTGTGAGAGTAAAGTATAAATAGCACGCATATAGATAAATTCAAGTAGTATCACTTTAACTTTCGATATAGAATGATCGTACATAAGCGAGAAGGTAGTGAATTATTTAATAAGATAGTAGTAAATTACATATTGAACTGCATTTACCAGATTATCCATATTGTGGCCCTGGGACAAAATTGAAAATACGTATATCTTATGGTGATCCAGGGATAAATTCCCTTGATTCTGCTTGCAATGATCACGACATAGCATATTCTCAATAATGATATGCAAGCTACGCACGCTGCGGATCAAATTCTCGCAAACAGAGCTTGCTTGCGTTATTTGAAGTAAAAATGATATATTCTTTTTTCGTAACCGTCTCTGCAGTATACTATTTAACTAGAAACATTATAGAATGTCGCCGCCTTGCAGTCAATTCGTGCCTGAACTCCTGATATGTAATTTGACACGATTTGAGAGGAGTTTCGACTTCTCTCTATACCCTCCATAGTAACATCAGGTAATACTTCTGTTAACACTGTTTATTGTCATTATAGAGGGCATAGAGGAGTGGAAACTCCGCTCTTGGAAAAGCTGTAGATATCTTTGTCTTGGAAATCCCTTGATGGTTCTATGTGCAACAGAAAGGGAAGGTAACAAAGCGAGTAAGGGGAAGAGAAGAAGCAGAAGTAGGAGAGCAGAGATTTCACTTTCCCTTCTCTCCACCATAGATTTATATATTAGACCATGCGCTCTGGGAAAAGAGTTAAAGCCTAAACCAGAGTGAGAGAGCAATACAAGGAGTCGTGTTGTCTCTCTCTTACAAGCGAGGAAGTGGGGAGAAAAGGAAAGTAGGGGAACAGTAGCGGAAGAAATTTACGCAGCAGCAATATACGTTTCTGCTATATTCTATACCAATTTTATTGTTGGGCTGTTTTCCTACTTTATCTTCGGTGCAAGAGAGAAAGCACGATTACAGGCCTTTCTCCGTCTTTCGATATGGGCTTCAGAGCATCCGTTTATGCGCGCGATCTAATATAGATATCTATGTTCTCCATACTCACTGCATACCCCCCCTTCTTTTGTTCAAATACCAGCCTCACAGGGTGTCGCCGCTTTGCGGCCAATTCTGTCCCGAAGTCCTGCCGTTTAATTTGACACGATTTTTGCAGTTTTCCCGATCCTTCTTTCCATGCTCCATACCAGTCTATACTAATGGCAAAGAAAACTCAAAAAATGGCAGTCATGAGCAGTCCGTAAGTATGTGAAAGCAGAGATAATAAGGAGAGATTGCCGATGACATATACGAAAGGCTCGACGATTTTCGAGCGTCCGGGAGCGTGCGCCCTCAGCAGGCTCAACTGCTACACTAACGCGCCAACGCGTCGTCACAGCTACGTCAGCATAAATTAATGTGCGCATTTGCCTACGTCACAGCTCGTGACGTAGGCAATAAATATATATAGATATAGTTATACGCTTTTGTCCAATGCGACGTTGTCGTTTTCGTTTATATCATTACAGAGGCTAAGCCAAAACATCTAATATGCGCACGAGTATCAAAAAGCAATTCAGATCCAACTCCGATGCCAGGTTTATTATGCAGACGAATTTTTGATTCTGCAGAAAATTAAGACTTTCTTTTCTTCCATTGTAGAAATTTCAAATTGAGTCTTATGATTTTGTGCTAAAATGGATATTCTTTAATTAATTTAAAAAATTTAATTTTAATTTTTAATGCTTATATTATATTGTAGTAAATAACGCGTATGAACAAAAAGAGAAAATCCATTAATTGTCTCAAATAATAAAAATATAAATAATAATATAAATAAAAAATACTCTGTATTATTACTTATTGGTATGATATACATATTGATAGACAATTCGTGTAATTCCGATTTAACACAAAGATTAATCTAAATCATAGAGTCATTTTCTGTATAAATTAATAACGAAATTATTCTGTTTGTTTATTTATAATATTGCAGTGATTGTGGACATAACCTCACTTATGATGAAATTATCTATTGAAGAAATTGTTAAAAAAAAATTATCTGAATTACTTATGTATATTATAGAGTAATTGCAATAATTTATTTTATTCTGAAAATTATAGTATAATATTTTAAAGAACATATAATAAATCGTTTATAATCATAAATGTATATTATTTTATATATATATATATATATATATATATATATATATATAAATAAAAGTATCAATATAGAGTAGATTGAAATAAATATAAATGAAGAAGTATGCTGTTTGAATGTGAAGGAAACTAGGAATCATGTACGTGATTTATGAATTATATTTAATATGTAGTATCAGAGACATAGGTTGATCAACACGTTAACATTAAAATCTACGTCAAACTCGTATTTTTTAAAAATATGTTTAAGCTCGTGTCATAACGTATAGTAATTTAAAATACTTATACATTTTTTGATTGATAATGCATATTGTAGAAAATACAAAACTTCAAATTCTATCCTATTGTAAAATGTTGTAGAATGTAAATCTTATATCTTGTAGTTATAATTTAGATAACGTATAACTTTTAAACTTAGTTTTTTAACTAAGTTAAAAAACTTCTATACTTTTATTTTATTTTATTTTAGCATTTAATAGCAAGAATTTCATTTTCAATTTTTGATTTATATTATTATTTCTATATTTAATATTGCAGACAATCAATGGATTTTCTCTTTTTGTTCTTACGCGTTATTTACTACAATATAATATAAGAACTAAAAATTAAAATTAAATTTTTTGAACTAATTAAGGAATATCCATTTTAGCACAAAATCATAAGACGTTGTCGTTTTCGTTTATATCATTACAGAGCTAAGCCAAAACATCTAATATGCGCACGAGTATCAAAAAGCAATTCAGACCTAACTCCGATGCCAGCTTTATCATGCAGACGAATTTTTGGTTCTGCAGAATATCAAGACTTTCCAAAGAGAAAAAAGAAATTTTTTTGCAAAAGAAATATCAAACTAAGTCTTATTATTTTGTGCTAAAATGGATATTCCTTAATTAGTTTAAAAAATTTAATTTTAATTTTTAGTTATTATATTATATTGTAGTAAATAACGCGTAAGAACAAAAAGAGAAAATCCATTGATGGTCTGCAATATTAAATATAGAAATAATAATATAAATCAAAAATTGAAAATGAAATTCTTGCTATTAAATGCTAAAATAAAATAAAATAAAAGTATAGAAGTTTTTTAACTTAGTTAAAAAACTAAGTTTAAAAGTTATACGTTATCTAAATTATAACTACAAGATATAAGATTTACATTCTACAACATTTTACAATAGGATAGAATTTGAAGTTTTGTATTTGCTGCAATATGCATTATCAATCAAAAAATGTATAAGTATTTTAAATTACTATACGTTATGACGCGAGCTTAAACATATTTTTAAAAAATACGAGTTTGACGTAGATTTTAATGTTAACGTAGTTGATCAACCTATGTCTCTGATACTGCATATTAAATATAATTCATAAATCACATACATGATTCCTAGTTTCCTTCACATTCAAACAGCATACTTTTCATTTAAATTTATTTTAATCTACTCTATATTGTTACTTATTGACATTTTAAACAATTAGTGTAATTCCGATTTAACACAAAGATTGGTCTAAAACATAAAGTCCTTTTCTGAATAAACTAATAATGAAATTATTCTGTTTGTTTATTTATAATATTACAGTGATTGTGGACATAACCTCACTTATCATAAAATTATCTATTGAAGAAATGATTAAAAATAGATTATCTAAATTACTTATATATATCATAGAGTAATTGCAATAATTTATTTTATTCTGAAAATGATAGTATAATATTTTAAAGAACATATAATAAATCGTTTATAATCTTAAATGTATATTCTTTAATATATAAAATTTAATACAGAGATGTTTCTAAAAACAGTAAACAAGTCAGCAAATAAACAGCCCCAACAGTATTTGCTATAAGACTGTACACTCATGTAAATCATGTATGTAAATCATGCACAAAAATGTCAGATTTTTGTACCCCAAAGTCGCCCGGCGATCCTCGCAGATCCAAAAAGATCTCCGAACATTGTTTCTAAATATCGTAGCTTCTAAAACAGTTAACGGAACCAGCTGTACATAAAAAATTTTATTTTTAAGAGATCTATCTATCATACAATTTTATATAAATCATAAGTTTTATTCTATTAATTTATTGCCGTTTTTTTCTTTTAGAGAAAAATTGCATGGAAAATAAGTATTATATTTTGATATGATCTATATTTTTTTATTCAGTTTGTTCCAAAACCTTTTATTGCTATCAATCACTATAATATTAGTAATCAAGCGACTCAAAATCTATACTTAATCTATTTATCCAGAATTTTTATCAGTTTTTTATATAAATCTGACAAGTTGTTCGAAACATCTCTGTTTCAATGATATATATATATATATATATATATATATATATATATATATATATATATATATATATATATATAAAACAATTGAATTGTACTTCTGTCGACTGCCCATATACAAATTAATAAATATTTTTTATTGGTCTTACAGTCCAATCAATTTCAACCAAAAATAAAATAAAATAAAAATAAAAATAAAAATAAAATAAAAATAAAAACTAAAGAATAAAAAATAAAAATAATAATAAAAAATAAAAAATAAGAAATACAAATAATAAATAATAAAAATAAAAAATAAAAATTAAAAATAAAAATTAAATTAAAAATTAAATTAAAATGATAATGACAGTCAGACTGTCCTTGTTTATATTCACCCCCGTAGAAAAAAAAACGTTGGACAAGTCTTCAATTAGGTAAGGGTGTTGGGGACAGTCAGACTGCACTTTACTAACAAAGAATTTTTTCAGCTAATATTTTATTTTCAGATTAGTCTACGGGGGTGAATATAAACAAGGACAGTCTGACTGTCATTATCATTTTAATTTAATTTTTAATTTAATTTTTATTTTTAATTTTTATTTTTTATTTTTATTATTTATTATTTGTATTTCTTATTTTTTATTTTTTATTATTATTTTTATTTTTTATTCTTTAGTTTTTATTTTTATTTTATTTTTATTTTTATTTTTATTTTATTTTATTTTTGGTTGAAATTGATTGGACTGTAAGACCAATAAAAAATATTTATTAATTTATATATATATATATATATATATATATATATATATATATATATAATAATATACATTTATGATTATAAACGATTTATTATATTATATTATATTATATCGTAGTAAATAATGCGATAGGAACAAAAAGAGAAAATCCATTGATTGTCTCCAACATTAAACATATAAATAATAATATAAATCAAAAATTGAAAATGAAATTCTTGCTATTAAATGCTAAAATAAAATAAAATAAAAGTATAGAAGTTTTTTAACTTAGTTAAAAAACTAAGTTTAAAAGTTATACGTTATCTAAATTATAACTACAAGATATAAGATTTACATTCTACAACATTTTACAATAGGATAGAATTTGAAGTTTTGTATTTTCTACAATATGCATTATCAATCAAAAAATGTATAAGTATTTTAAATTACTATACGTTATGACACGAGCTTAAACATATTTTTAAAAAATACGAGTTTGACGTAGATTTTAATGTTAACGTGTTGATCAACCTATGTCTCTGATACTACATATTAAATATAATTCATAAATCACGTACATGATTCCTAGTTTCCTTCACATTCAAACAGCATACTTCTTCATTTATATTTATTTCAATCTACTCTATATTGATACTTTTATTTTATATATATATATATATATCTATATATATATATATATATATATATATATATATATAAAATAATATACATTTATGATTATAAACGATTTATTATATGTTCTTTAAAATATTATACTATAATTTTCAGAATAAAATAAATTATTGCAATTACTCTATAATATACATAAGTAATTCAGATAATTTTTTTTTAACAATTTCTTCAATAGATAATTTCATCATAAGTGAGGTTATGTCCACAATCACTGCAATATTATAAATAAACAAACAGAATAATTTCGTTATTAATTTATACAGAAAATGACTCTATGATTTAGATTAATCTTTGTGTTAAATCGGAATTACACGAATTGTCTATCAATATGTATATCATACCAATAAGTAATAATACAGAGTATTTTTTATTTATATTATTATTTATATTTTTATTATTTGAGACAATTAATGGATTTTCTCTTTTTGTTCATACGCGTTATTTACTACAATATAATATAAGCATTAAAAATTAAAATTAAATTTTTTAAATTAATTAAAGAATATCCATTTTAGCACAAAATCATAAGACTCAATTTGAAATTTCTACAATGGAAGAAAAGAAAGTCTTAATTTTCTGCAGAATCAAAAATTCGTCTGCATGATAAACCTGGCATCGGAGTTGGATCTGACTTGCTTTTTGATACTCGTGCGCATATTAGATGTTTTGGCTTAGCCTCTGTAATGATATAAACGAAAACGACAACGTCGCATTGGACAAAAGCTTATAACTATATCTATATATATTTATTGCCTACGTTACAAGCTGTGACGTAGGCAAATGCGCACATTAATTTATGCTGACGTAGCTGTGACGTCGCGTTGGCGCGTTAGTGTAGCAGTTGAGCCTGCTGAGGGCGCACGCTCCCGGACGCTCGAAAATCGTCGAGCCTTTCGTATATGTCATCGGCAATCTCTCCTTATTATCTCTGGTGAAAGCATTACTTAGATTAGTAAAATTTTGGAGTTTTTTAAACATTTCTTGCAAAAAATCGAAAATGACTGAATTACATCAAAATAAAACATGAGAAGTGTTATAGCAGAGTTAAAACTGTAACAAAGATTTCTGGTGTAAAAACATCCTCTTTATATCATCGAAAGATTTTTACAAAGGAATATTGATGTAAAGAACTTAATTTTTTTATACCACTGTTAATACTAATTTAAGTTTTCATTGTATTCCCGAACCTGAAGCTACTAAATTTTTTTTTGATTCATTTATTTTCTGATATTTAAATGGCAAAAAATCTTAAAGAATCGATTAAATTAATAAAAATTTGATTTTATAAGAAAACAGCCATTTGCAGCTGATATGATATGTTATGTGTCTAAATAAAATACATGTATGAAAATTATACAGGAAATTAAATATATTTTAAAAATTATATATTTAATTAAAATATAAAGAACATGATTATATTACATTTATTATGTTTTTTTTTTTTAAATATACTATGGAATTACAGAATATAGTACAGCATTTAAGTAAATATTTTAAGTAAAAACACATGATTGTCATTTTTTTAATTCTACTTTCCGCCGTTAACATTGCCTAATGCTGATATTATATGTAAATTGACAACTTAAGTCACCAGAGGGTACGTCAGTAGCATGTACGGAGTGAACATATAGAAACAGTACTATATCTAGTGATCTACGGGTGGTCTTCGAAAAGCATTGGGAACAACTACGTTGTTTTTTATAGGTTTTTAAAGGGTTTTTACATATTTTTTATTAGCATCTACCTTGGATATATATGGACTCAAAATATAATTAAATTATGTTGAAACAAAATAAAAATTAAAAAGAAAAATAGCTGTTAATTATGTTATTAATTACCATATTAACAAAACAGTTTAAATACCTTTCAGTACGTAAACACAGAAACGTATGTACTCTACCGTTTTAAAAAAGTTTTCTTAGTTATCTTTCTTAACTTTGATGTTGTGAAATATTGTATGCTATAAAATTGAATAGAAATTAATATATTTTTTTAAATTGTATCTATTCAATATTTTTATAAGGTTTTTAATCGTTTGATATCTGAAAACTCCAAGTGGATAAAACGTAAAATGGAAAATGAAAAGCTACCATTATATCGAAATGACCCAGTTATTAAAATATTGGATTCACCAGAATTTAAATCAATTTTTACACCAGAAATAACTATTCTTGCTGATATTTTTAAAAAGTATAATTATGAATTGAGATTAGCTGGTGGAGCAGTGCGAGATATATTAATGGGAATAAATCCAAAAGATCTTGATTTTGCAACAACTGCAACACCTACTCAAATGGTAGAAATGTTCACCAAAGAAAATATTAGAATGATTAATACAAATGGCCTTAAGCATGGAACTGTAACATCCAGAATTAATGATAAGCAAAATTTTGAAGTTACTACTCTCAGAATTGATGTAGTAACAGATGGAAGACATGCAGATGTTAAATTTACAACGAATTGGTTATTAGATGCCAGTAGGAGAGATCTTACTATTAATTCTATGTTCTTGGATTTAGATGGAAAAGTATACGATTACTTTTTTGGTTATGACGATCTTCTGAAGAGAAGAATATCATTTGTAGGGGAACCTACAATAAGAATATGTGAAGATTTTTTAAGAATTTTTAGGTAAATTCTTATATTTAATTTTCTTATAAACTATATATATCATATATAAATAGTAGAATATTTATCATATTATTTAAAGGTATTTTCGTTTTTATGGGAGAATTTCTGATGTTCCGAATAATCATGATGAAAAAATTATAAATGCTATTAAGGAAAATGTCAATGGTCTTGAAATAATTTCTGGAGAAAGAATCTGGAATGAATTAAGCAAAATTTTAGAAGGAAACTTTAATGAAGAATTACTTAAAAAATTAATAGAGTGTGGATGTACGAAATACATGGGATTTCCTGATGTTCTTAATTTAGAGCATTTTGATAAAGTTTGTTCCATTGCAGAGCAAAATAATGTTAAGTTAAGACCTATTTCTTTAATTGCTGCACTATTAACTAATCAAGAAGATGTAATGCAATTATATGCAAGACTTAAGTTTCCCAATTTTGATAGAAATTTAGCTTTATTTATTGTGCAACATAGAGAAGATAAAATTTCTGAACATCCATTAAAACCTTATCAAAGTCTTGTTTTAAAAACTATTGGTAAAGTCTCAGATATGAGAGAAAATGTTTGTGAATTATTAAAGTATAAAGGTGCTTTAAATCTTCTTGAAGAATTTCAAAATTGGGATAGCAAATTTCCCATTTCTGGTCGAATAATTGAGTCACATGTTCAGAACAATAAGGTTATAGGTGAAGTAATTTCAAAATTAAAAGATATTTGGTTAGATAGTGATTGCAAAATGTCCATTGAAAAATTAGAATCATATATACCTGATATAGTTGCCACAGTAGAAGAAAATATAAAAAATAAAAGAGAAAAAATGTATAGAATAAAAGAAAAAAATAAATTATCATAAAGTTAATATCAATATTAAAAAATTAATATCAATTATTAATTATAAATATAATAAGCCTGTTATTTTTAATTCCATAAGTTTAAATTTTATATTAAATATAAGGTTTGTTTTGTTTTATTAAATATTTCTGTCAAATTATCATTTCACCAATACCTTTAACAATTTTTAAATGACAAATTCATTGTATATGGAAATATATTTCAATACATACTGAGAATTGTAAATTTTATATTTCTCTACATTGTTTACTTTTTTTCTGGTTTTGACCAATTTTTTTTGAACATCAAATGATTATTCAATTTTGTAATTTTAAAAAGAAATTGTTTATAATTATTATTTAAACCTGTTATAGTAATGCTTGTAAGTAGGTGTAATGGGTATTACGTATTTAAGGTGATCTTTATTTCATAGTTTATTTATATATATTTAATTTAGTCAACTGATTAACAATAAAAAATGAAATTTATTTAGGTGGCTGTATATAAGGATTTTAAATTATTATTCATGATTATATTGTAAATTAAAACAACTTTGGCAATCAGAATATGTACTTATAATGAGTGAGCTAAAATTTATTGAAAATATATTTTTGTACGATTTGAAATAATTTATTAAAGTATTCATCAAGTAATCTTTGCATGTTCGTATATTAGTTATTTTCCATGTGAATATATTAGGACCTTAAATAAGTTTTCTTTGTTCCTTCGATGATGAGAATAACAGTACATAGTGTGTGGGGATTGTCCTGTATGACAGTAGAGAACAAGGGAATACTAAAGGGAGGATGGTTATATGTATTATATAGACATTACTATACTAAAGGAATAAGATTTTGATCTCTATTGCAGTAGCGGTAAATGTAGGTATTTCGCTGAGTGTAATTATCCAGATGTTGGTTTTCGTACTCGCGATCAAAGGGGGTGACGATTGTATGTGGCCCGAGCAAGGAGAACGGCAAGACAATAACTTGGCAGTGTGTACAATCAAAGGGATTAATTGGTGTCGACGAAGAAATTCCTTAAGAGTGTAGAGTTTTTATATAGAGTGTAGAGTTTATTTATATATATATATATATATATATATATATATATATATATATATATATATATATATATATATATATTGTGACTGGCGCGGCTAGCTGCATAGCGAGAGCAGCGGCCACCCGCCCATCCGCGCGAATCTAAATAAACTCGAGCTCGGTTCGGGTTTGATTCTCGGAACCCGTGATATACGCTGGTCGCCGAGTTCCAAGTGCAAGAAAAAAAAAACTTTTTTGAAATTAATGCAGCGCGATTGTTGCGATTGAGCAGATATCCGTTTCGTGTTCTTTCTCCATTTTTTATAGAATTATTCGCCGTAATAACTGCTAGCAAATACGTGTTTGTGTCTCGAGCGAACTTTAAAAAATAAAAAGAAAAAGTGTGACTGCAAAGAAGGATTTTTTGTTTAAATAATATTTATTTAAATTTTGGGAAACGAAAAAGCCGAGTTTCTCGGTACTTTTGGATACAAAATGTGTCGCGAGGAAATTTTTTTTTTTCTCTTTCGCATACACATATTCGCGCTCACTCAAGAGTTGATTTGCGTGTAGTGAAGGTAGTTGCGTTTAATCAATCCCCCCCTTACATATTTTAAAAATTGTATTTAAAAAACTCTCTAACCTATTGCGCATGTAAAATCAAGAAAGACGTGTGTGCAGATACGCACAAACAGCTTCCGACGTATATATAAAATCCAATTATACGATGAGCAGGTCGCAAAATAACTGAGCAACAACCACCGAATGTGAGCTGTAAACAATAGGTCAACGATTGGGAAGCTTACTTAGAGGTAATAAGGCTCGATGAAGCTCTGGAAGCGACTAAGCTCAGAGCAGATGCCTCGCGATTTCAAAAGTATGACTGTCTTTGCCGGTGGTACTTAGGTGAGTACAGAGCAGCCGAGTTTGTCGAATCGATTCAGCAGAATGACGAAGCAGCATTCGAACAAAGAGTTCGGCTGCATTGTTCATTTACCGTGCAGAAGTGTGTCGACTTAAGTGTATCGACAAATGCGAAAGCGCTAAATGGTAAATAACTTTGGTGTAATCGTTTTCCTTGGTAAGTTACATTATGCTTGTCCTGCAAACATGTGAGCGAGCGACCACCGAACAATCGCTGCATATGCAACCTCGAGTTTAAGAAGCGACGGAAACTGTAGCAAGTTCTGACAATGAAGAGGTGTGAAACTTCGGGCTCATTTTGCATAGTTGCAAAAGCAAATTAAAGCTCTTGTGGAAGAACTGGAAAAGCTGAAATCAGCTGCAGATTTTTTAGTCATTATTCAGCAACAGATTCAGCATGTGACTAGAATGGCATAATGGATGACACGTTTCCATAGTGAGGTACAGCTCACTGCCTTTCAAGGTGGCAGGTATCGTCAACGAGATTCAAGTGACCATACTAGCGAATTTTGACGAGGATTGTTAAGTAAGTGTAAATTATACGCACGCTTTCAAAGCAGTCCAAGATCCCTATATTTTTTATAGATTTTGGATATAATGTTTAATATTGAAATTGGGCGTTGGCACTAGGTGACTTTGAGGATTTTTTTTTAGGAACAAGGAGGATTATGGATTTGCGCCTGGTTAACGGTAAGTAGGACTCTTGAATGAATTCATTGAAAAGCATTGCTATGTTGGAGTAAATATCCGGGAGTGCTGCTGATATGAAATCGTTTGGACAACCTTGTGCCTTTGGCTTGAGATTTGGAGTAATTAACGGCTGCATATATTTCCTGCTTGGAGATAGTGATGAAATTGAAAGACGGAGAAAGGGAATAGTGAGAAAAATGAAGAGAAGTGTTATACGAATTGTGTGGAAAAAGTTTGTGGAGAAATTTATAATCAGCGTTCACAATATTATGATCTAACCATGTATCAGTGGTTGAAGTATAATGATTAGGCTTATAGCTTTTCAGTAAGAGAAAGTTCTCTTAGAGTAGATCTTTAAAAATCTTTAGATATCTGTATTTGGTAATAGATCAATATTGAGATCACCCTTTAAAATCTTATGCGAGTAGGTACTCATAGATCATATGATATTTTCGACGAAGATAGTACCTTGGATGAAAGGGAGGAAGATAGATAGATAGATAGATAGATAGATAGATAGATAGATAGATAGATAGATAGATGGATAGATGGATAGATGGATAGATGGATAGATGGATAGATGGATAGATGGATAGATGGATAGATAGATAGAAATAATAAAAAAACGACAATTTTTTACAAAGTCAATAGTATATGATATAGTTTTATTTATATTAGAATTATTTTAGGTAAAATTTTGAAACCGAATTTAATATAACAATTTCTAAAAGAATTTTCACATTGACAGCAAATAATCCAGGACCTTCGTCAGCTTATTAAGATAATTTAATTCTGGCTGGCTTATCAATCGACGGGAGGATTTTTATACAGTACTATTTTGGTGATTGTCAGTGGGAAAGAACATGAAAAACTGCAAGTCGAAGATAAGTTATTTGTTATTCATAGTGGCCTTACGTACTATACCCAGCGTTTTTGTGACTAGCTGATTACACCAAACACTGCCATGATTATAAGAAACCAAACCGTTGTTTCACCGCGGCCAGTCAAAACAGTTGCAATCTACTATTCTACCAACACATGGAAAGGGAGAAATACAAATTTAACTTCTTGTGTGAAAATCCAGTAGTTTTTATATAAATACGAGAGTAATTTGAGTATTAGTCAAGTAATTTTGAAACAGTTGATAAGGAATATTGCTCAGAAACAACTGATGCTGATTTTTGCTACTATCCTGAGATCTTATTCATTTTTCTCCTTTCGCTGCTGGAGATTGGTACACTGTGCAATCACAATTGACAAATATCTAACTTTGACACATGACTTTTACTTCTCGATCTCAAATCTTCTACGTTGATCAGTTCCACATTTCGAGGCAGCATATTTTTCTTCTTCACCTTTTACTCTGCTGGACCTTTTAATTACTATAGCGATTATTGCAATTAAAGTTCGGTTAACCGAGGTAGGAAATATTTGGAAGAAAGGTCGGCATCACACCGCCGTCATCAGTTTCAGAGGCACGTAGTGAAAGCAGTGCAACGTGGTGCAGTATGTCAGTTCCTTCAATGTGCTCATACGAGCGAAAAAAAGAAGAAGAAAAAAGACAAAGAAGAGAGGGAGAGTAGCGGCACCAGGAGACCTCTTTTTTATTAGTTTTTATAGTGCAACGTGACGTACTCGAAAAAGCTCCACAGCACGTCGTTGTGCATACGCGAATATACTCTCTCTCTCTCTCTCTCTCATACACACGCGCCATTCGTTTAGTCTTGTTGCACGTATAGAGGGGGGTCGGCAGTGTTTAATGCCGTCGAGCCGTAGCTCGGTCGCGTCGACACAGATATTTTTGTGCATTGTTTTTCCCTTCCTCCCATCTCCACACGTAGGAACAAGGGACGCGCGTTTCGTCCCAGCTGCCGCGACGCGCACAGGTGCTCGCGAGAGCTTCATATCGTCGAAATGTTTATCTTCTATTTACGGGCGTACTTGCTATATATAGGGGCCATATAGACGCGTGTACTGCGTACGTCAGGATACGAGGCGTGAGAGGTCGATGTTTTTTAACCTATATGTATTCCGCAATTCGTTCTCTGGATTTTTACTGTGAAATGCGCGCAGCTTTCTGCATACTACCGGACCGAAAAACAAAATTGGCTTGGTGCTGAGATTTGTGTTTAATAGGCCTTTTCAAGTGAAGATGACCAACAGTTACTGATGTCTATTATTATATACCATTCACAGTTTGTACTTCAACCAAACTCATAAGCCCTTTTTTTATCGTGCTACAGATAACAATTACGCCGTGGTTGTTAAAAATTTCTATATTTCTGTGTTATTTCTTGGATGTTTTTGAATGCCTAATGAGCGAAAGAATCATTGATTAGCAATGTGAAGAAATGGCAATTAACTACATGTATCGGTTGTCAATGACACGATCAAATTTTTGTTAGAATCAATGGCTTCATTACAGAAAATTTCAAATAGTTACATGAGTGTACTTTCCGATTGTATCAAACAATATATATATATATATATATATATATATATATATATATATATATATATATATATATATATATATGTACGTACTACATATAAAAATTTTTCTCGTTACTACATATGCTACATATTCGAAAATTCTCTTAATGTAACTATGTTATTTTAAAAAATTACTCAAATAAAAACTAAATAAACAATTTTTTTATATTTCATTGTTTTATTATTAAAATGGTTTATTATTAGAGATTTTCTTGATTTTTTAAAAAGATATTTAGTCATGTCCCAAACAAGTTTTTTCATATTTATTTTACGTCTAAATTTTTATGTTCTTCATAAAATTTACTGTGCACGCAATAAAATCTTTAAAACAAGACTTCTTTGTGTTTTGTCTAAAACCTTAAAAAATATTTTAAGAGTAGAGAAACAACGAAAATAATTAAGGTAAAATATGTATTACGAGTAATCAATTAACTTATATAAATTTATGAATATTTGCATTTTCAGTACAGAATAACTGGAAATACAAATATTCTGCTGGAATTAGTTCAAGATAATGGTGTCAAAGTAGATACATTTGTTGAACTTCTTATTTTGCGATATGTAGAAATATTATTTAAAGTAAAAATTTATTTCTTGGCATAACTGTAAATTATTGTAAATTCAATAAACAATATATAATTGTCATTTTCGTTTATTTGTAAAAAGCTTTTAGGAGGTTAATAAATGTAAGACATGAATACGTGGGTTTCCTATGAATTACTTTTGAAAATTAAATAATAATTAATTTTGATTTGAATTTATACAAAGTATTTTTTTTTAAAGATACAAGTTATATAGAATGTAACGCGGGTGGTATTAAAGTAATTCAATTTCTGACCATATTCGGCTATATTATTTTGTTTGATCTATTTTTTAAAAATTTTAAATATTGTAAATTTGGTCTCATTTTGCACAAAAATTAATATGCTTTATCCATTTTTATATTTCTTGAATGTAAATTAAAACTATTTTTTAATTCAATAGGATAGGCAAAAAAGGTTCCTCTAAGAAAATAATACTTTAAGGCTATTTAAATTAAGCTTGATGCGAGCAAAAACTATTAAAAACAGAGCATTAAATTGAATGTGAGCAGTGGGTATTTCATTTCAGCGATTAAAAACAATTTTTATCGTGAAAAAATCGAAATTTACTATATTGCTATAAGTTTTATGATATATATTTACGCGTATATATTTTCGATTTTCGAAATCTTTGAAACGCTTATTTATCACCGCTCTTGGGACTACACGGAAAAATAGGTATATCTCTATCCGTGGAGAATGAAACCTTTCTGTACGATCGCACCAGCTTTGCAATGAACCTGCGTCGCTGTAGAAAGTGGCGAATCATCGTAGCGTCAAATTGCAGCAGGCTTGTTGCGAGAATGCGTCAAAATCATTGCAATTCAAGATTCCTAAGAGCCGGTGGTGCGTAGTAAATGCATACACGTTACAATCTTACTGCAAAGTTGCAACAACATTGTCACGATTGCTCCGATCGTACATACTTCTAGCATACTTGCTGAAATAAAAATGCTATGTGGATGATATGAGTTTAAAAAATTGTGTTTGTGATTTTTATAACTTCGTACATGTATAACATAGAATATCTCGCCTCAGTTTTACCTGAGTTATTTATGTTGTCGACTAATAGAAAAGTTGAGGAATGTTTCATAGACATTATTTGTTAGTCGTACGTTATTATTATTAATTAACAAATTGAAGAAAATCCTCAGATAAATGAAACATAACAGTCGATTAATTTATTTATTAGTAAACTAATAGTTAATAATGTGTATCTATAAATTAATAATTGATATTCCACAGACAAACTAAATGTAATAGTTAATTAATTTATTTAATAATTTAAGGGGGGTAAGATATATAATTTTTTTTTGGTCATTTTTTTATATTTTTTTTATTTTTTTAAATGAATGCTTTATATCTCAAGAATATTGTGTCGAAATTTCAAATTAATCGGAGCAAAATTGACAAAGTTGTGAGCATTTGAACATTCGTTACTCCAAGTAGGATTTTTACATATTCATAATTCTGCTTGACAATTGTGCGGCGCGCTTACTTGGAGAGCGATTGTTTTGATCTATAAATCTTACATTCATTTCTTATTGAAAGCATCTTTTTGGATATTTCTTGTATATTTGAGCCATACAGCCAGTACATACGCAGATCAGCTAATCTAAAAGCGTAGTTGATACAAAAACCAAGACAGGAAAAGTTGTAAAAATAAAAAGCCTTTCTGGCGTAGGGAAGCTTAGTGTTAAAATGATAGATAAATTGACAGTTTAATATGGACTGGCTATTCGACGTAATCACGATTCAATTGATAAGATGAAATATGCAATTTGGGCTACTTATTATCACTATAGCTCCACCGACGAAAACCCACAGCACAACAAAGGCCCAAGTGGCGTAGACTCTTGCGAATGGCAGAAAGCTGCAGCTTCAGATGCTTTAAACTCTTTTAAACACAGCTATACAACATTTCCTACTGAAGTTCTTATAGCTATTAGACCTATTTATGAGGACTTGAGTAAAGACGAACTCTTGCAGCGATGTCTTGTCTTGGAGGTTTTGGAAGTTTCACGCAAAATAATAATGAGTCTCAATCAGCTAATCTGGAAAATATCTCCAAAGTCAGTGAGTGGCACCTCTACAATTGTTGAAATTGCAGCTAATGTAGCTGTATGTACTTTTAATGAAGGTTCTTTTGCTCTATTAGCCATTATGAAAAAGATGCAAATCGGTACAGGGTCAAGTTCCCACGAATGGGCGTGACAAGTTAACGAGTTGCGAATAAATAGAGCAGAGGAACAAGCGTCATACGACAGTAAAGGAGGAAGACTTTTACGTAGACAAATACAAAAAGATACTTTAGACCATGTAGATGAAAGCGTTTTGCTATATGGATCTGGTATTGACGATTCTATATGAACCTGAAAGAATTATAAAGTTTTATTGTGAATTTTTTAGTTTACAAAACTTTTAACCCGTTTTCTGAAAACTGCCATTTTTGAAGTCGGTGTACATCCTCACACAATATCTATTGAACCGATCGGTTTGAAATTTTGCACAGTATATCTTTATATAATTCATCAGGTAGTGCTGTCCAGTTTTGTTGGTTATTTTATTAATTCTTAATTTTACAGTAACAAATAACCCGATTTTTTATAGGAAAAAATTGGATTTTTGGCTTCTTAGGGCTATCAAAAATTCTAAAATTAAAAAAAAACTCGACAGCGTTACCTGAGAAAACATCTCCTTTGAAGAATGCACTTTGGTTTTTGCATTTCCAATGATTCTTTGGTGCGTAATCGTGTACACCGCAAAACAACTTTTTCTCGAGGAGCCTCCAGAGATTAACTGTCATTCACTTAATTTTCAATATTTTTCAATGAAAATTTAGGAAAATATTGCTCAAATGATACATTATTATATGCAAATTGACTGGGTAATCCGGCTGTATCTGTATCGAGAAAAAATTCTTGAAAACATGCCTGTTTTATACCGAATTAATCTTACCCCCCTCTTAAGATCATAAAAATAAATAAGATTTTTTCATTCTGTCATTACTGCTACTATGTTCAATAATATGTTCCAAAAAATCCTGCATATATCACTAATGAGCACGTTCTCAGAAATAAAATTAATTGAAACCATTCTTTGTTTGAAGTATATAATTATATAACTTCTAAGGATATCGGTTTGGTCTGTCCAAGCGAGCAGATGTATTGACAACAGCTCCGTAATAGTTACGTTAGTAAAGTGAAAATGAGTCGCTTACATACAGGTGATAGTCTGTAGATAATAGCGTGAATAAATTGTGTGCTAAGCTTTCAAACTGCAGCCACAGTTTGAAACGTAGCCCACACATATTTATGGCCTCTGATAACAGGAGTCATCAAAATAAAAAATTATCATACATTATATTAAGAATTATCTTACATTACTATAATAGTCCCCAAAAACATGAAGCGATAGTAATAGAGTCAATTGAAGGAACCATAATTGATAATTCATATAACTGCAGTTTAAAAATCAGACTACTAATAGAAAGAAACCAAAGTCTAGTTATCTCGAATGTTTAACCAGTGATATTACACGAAATTCTCTTAAATGCCATGAAAAGCATCGACATCAACCTAATTTCACAAATACAAAATATTAGCGCGGGAATATGTAAGCCGGGGCGTTTGCGCATTCTCTCTTTCCGCAGACATGTCTATATAAAGGAAGAAGACGAGGATAAATTACCAAAATTTATTTAAATTCTTTATGATAATACCAATTATTGGATTTATTTTAGCACGAGTTCTACTTATGTTTCCTCTGCAAGCAGAAAGGACATATTGTTAACCAATCCCCGCACAAAACACAAGAATCGTGTACAACAGTAATTGAAAAACCTTAAATATATTGGAAAATCAGGAACAAGCAATTCAAAAAGCATAAAATTCAAATATACTAACAATCACCAATATACTACAGATAATTGAACGATCACCACCATCATGTAATTCATCAGAAAATTACTACAATATAGAAAACAAAGAGGATAGGAACAAGGTATTCGCACAGATGAAAATGCCGACACTGATACTCCAGTAATTAATTTATTCGACAAAGATCCAAATGAAAAGAAAAAACAAAAAAAATACCGAAGACGAACCAGCATAGATAAAATTAGACATAGAATTACGCCCAATTAAAAAGATAATGGACGATAAAGCACATACCTTACACTACTCTCATTTATCATAAAAAATTGCTTCTAGAAAAAAATCTACAAATAAAGAAATATTAAAGAAATCGTACATCAATATATTGAAGATTTTCATGGCGTAATGGAAATGCTAGACTGTGCATATTAGAATATTGAATCTCGCTGCTTAAAAAATAGATGCTCAAGAATTAAAAAACGACTTTTTTGTAAACCGAAGAAGAAATGGAGTACAAGTCAGATTTATCATTAACTTAAGAAATAAAATATTAGAAAATAAATAACACAACATATATTAAAAAAGACCTAACCGATGTTCACATATTTAAAAATAAAAACATTATAAATAAAAGCTTAAAACAATTTGCTTCGATATTCACTGAAGAATGTATCGCGATCAACATTGCCATTGTTTTCGTCTTCATACAATAAAACCAAAATGTAATTATTTTCTCAGATTCACTGAGTGCTTTGACTAGCTTAAAATACTTTAATACTAATATAAAAACAAAGCCTTACATTTCAGACGTTAATAAAAAATGCATAGAATTTTCTTGAAAAACCTAAAATAGAAGCACGATAACATGTTTTTGAATACGAAAGCACTCAGAAATCTTAGGCAATGAAGATGCTGATATCAACGCGAAAGAAGCTGCAAAACTGGAAATAGTAGTTTAAAAATTATATTTACAGACCTAAAACCGTTTAATAATACATACGCCGTAAATCAAATTGAAAAAAGTATCATGGAAGAGAGCTCAACAAAAGGTAAATAATATTTTGCCCATTTCTATAAAAAGTTAAAGAAACTATGGTTCCAAGGTATGAACTTACACAAAGACATAATCTCGACAATAAATAGGTGTAGATTTGAACACAATAATCTTGCCTGCTCACTTTTTAAGATTCATATACTTTTTTTTTAGTTAAGCTTTCTAACTTCCATTCGGAAGTTGTTTAGCTATAAGGATACAATTGTGTCTAAATATACATAAGATATTGCAGTAAAAACTATAAATACATTAAATTTTTACGTTACAGAGGCGTTAAAGAATTTAATAATACTATTTTACAGTGACGGCTCAGCTTCATAGATTAATGAGGTGGTGTATAGGGGTAAGTACATTTCCGCTCTCGCCAGCACTTTAATTATTACTACTCTTTGGTGATTGTACGATGGGCATTGAAATAATATATGATTCAGATCTTGGTAAGAATCGCCACAGGGGTATGAGGGACTATCGATTATATTTACTCTTTCTAGACAGGTAGCTAAATGGTAGTGATTTGCTCAACATCTGTTGATAATTGTAATAGTGTTGGAAGTATTCACGTGCTTTAATTTGTTCAAGTTTACGGACCGTAGAGCTAGAGTTTGTTTGAGATGCCATTTTGAATATGTTTCGTAAGTCCGAGAAGCGCAAATTCAGTGCCTTATCAGGGGCCGTTTGGTTGTGTCTTTTGCTTCAATGACAGCTCTTTCATTGCTAATTATTCCGATGACTGAAGGTATCCAAATAAAATCTGTTTAAATTTGCAAATTTTTTAATTTTCTCTTTGATATCGTATATGTAGGCATTAGTTTTAATACTTGTTTTTTTAGAATCCAGTTTTTGTAGAAAGCTAAGGGATTCACAAAAAATCAGTATGTTTGTATTTGTATTTTGAATAGCAAGATCGAGCGCATCATTAAGAGCTATGCTTTCAGCAGTGAAAATTGACGCGTTTTTATGTAGGGACCGAGTTTTTATATAGTTTATCTGTGTGCTTACGCAGGATGAGCCTATTGAGGGCGCATTTGCGATTTTACTCTCGTCGGCGAAAATAGCGAGTGTTTTTTTTGTGTTAATAAGTTTTACGATTTTATCATTGGTGATTCATATACTTGTTCACTCATTATGTAAATGCGGAAAATAGACAGATAAAATAGTACATGTTTTATGGCAATATGCTTTATATGACAGCGAACAAACAAAATTAATAAAGACTCGGCTAAATAAAAATATTTCTACCACTTTCTACGTAACTATTCTATATCAACCATCAATGAAAATTTGTAAAATACTATATGATTACAAGACAAATCGCTCTTAAATTGATACCATAAGTATTTTATATAACGAATTGAAGCATTCGATTTCAAATTGTTTTTGTCGCCAATGAGATCGACTTTTATAATCAAATTGATGTTTTATAAGCTTTATTTTGTTTGTTTGCAACTTAAAGAATTTGTATTTATTATTAACTTCATATCTATCATTTGCACCGTTTCTTTTGACAATGATGATTAATATATATTACAAAGCGTCAACAAATCTATATAATTTGATCTGAACATAAAGTTATACATGAAATATTTTTCTTGCATTAAAAATTTCGATTTACGTGTCAGCATAACAGTATGCGCAGGAAGTTTTATTTTATTGGTTTATTTAAAAAAAATCGTCCGAAGCTCATCGTTTTCTCTTAGAAGCATACCTTGAATATACTTCAAATGTTAGAATGTCTTAAAAGTGGTGTATGTATATTCAAAGTGATGATTTTAATATCAAAGATAAAAACACACCCGGGACAATAAAAAGTTTGAGGATGAAAAATTAGAGACATTCCTCGATGAAGATCTGTATGCAGTGCAAGAACAACTTGACGCATCATTGGAAGTGACACGTCAAGTTATTTCTAGTATCTGAAATTACTGGTATTCTTCTAACAGTTAGGAAATAGGGTTCAGCACGAATTGATACCGAGAAACATTGAAAAACGTCTTTATGAAAATTGAAATCTTGTCTTCAGCACCGCAATAAGACTTTTTTACATTAGATCTTTACTATCGCTCTAAAGTGGTTATAAATGATACTCTAAATGCAAAATATCGTTGTTCAAGCCTTTTGAACTAGGACCATCGCAACGAATGCAACTAAACATACAATCAAAGTAATACCTTTTATTTGGTGAGTTCAGAAAGATGTGATAGACGACGAATTGTTAACAAAGGATTAACCAGTTGATCAATCATCTTGCTGAATGCAAGTGATACATTTAAACAGAGCATTGCGAGAAAAAAGGCCAAAATAAGACACCAGATACGAGACATTAATTTGCCATCATAATGTGTGGCCAGACACATGTTTATTATTGTGCCAAAATTATTTGGAAAAATACTCAAAGGAATTTTTGTCTCACTCGCCTGATAGCTTAGATCTTGATATTTTTAACTATCACCTGTATTGATCCATGCAGAATACTCTAACTAGAGTAAGTTTTCCTTTTGCTGAAGGTAACAAAAATTGCTCTGATTTATTCTTGGCCTCAAAAGGCGAAACATGCTTTTGCGACAAAATCGATACATTGTTTGAATTGTGGGCAAAGGACATAACTATATGATCTATAGTATTTTAAATAATGTATTTTTCTATGTTGTTATTGAAATAAGATCTAATTTTTGTGAAGCATGATTAACTAAATTTTATAGAAGTTTTAGTTTATATAAGTTTTCTTTATTAAGTTTTTTCCAATTTGTAGAATTTTCAGGAATTTTATGAAACTACTGAAGTTTTATAGATTTTGCTAGAATTAGCTTTAAATTGCTTTAATGTTATGGCATTGAAGTTTTTGCGAATTTATTTACGGTTATCAAACTTTACTGAAGCTTGTTGGAATTTGTATAGTAGTAGATTATTTAATTCTATTTGAAAATTTTGTTTGTGATAATTGACATATTAAATCATATTGACTTCGATAATTAAAATGAGATTTGGTATACCCTGTTCTGCTTTTATTTTTAAAAGTGGTGATGCCCCTTCGAACATGTCATAATGGTTTGCCCGCATCGGGGTTTTGTTTCTTCTTTTTAACTGTAATTACCTGCAAAAGGGACGGAAAGAAAAATACTGAAAACTACTCCTCTTTTATTTTTTTGATGTTAGCTAGCGACAATTCTCGCTTGTTGATGTTTAATTGACTTTCTTTTAGTTTGCTGGAATTTTTTTGACTTTGCTTCATTTTTCTGCAGTTTACTTGAATTGGCTTAAGTTTGCTTAAGTTTTCCTTTGTTTTCGTTTTTATACTTTGTTTCAATTCATTTGTCTCTTCATGAGTTTTCTAATGTTTCCTTGATTATGCGTAACTTTGTTGATATTGACTTTTGTTAGATAGCGATTGCAAAAGTTTTCTGGCATTTGAATCACTTCCTTTATTTTTATTTCAGTTTTTAGTTTGTTGGCATTTACTTAACTTTGTTAGGATTTGCTGGTATTGGCTGTGATGGTTCAAATTTACTGATGTGGGCTAGTGTTTACCGCGGAATAATTGTCAACGTTTGATTGACCTTCATTACGTTGGCTGCAATTTACTTGAATTTCCTTTACTTTGGATGAGTTTTCCGGACTGTATTTTTATTTACTTTACTGACATAATTAATTAAAATTTTTCTTGAGTTTTCTGTCTTTTGCTTAGCTTTGCTAGAGTTTTTTGGGGTTTGCCAAAGTTCACTGGTGTTGTTCGCCGTTTTCTGAGCTATATTACAAGAATCTAATTTTTTGCTCATATAAAATAATTTGAAAATTATTCTTAAAAAAATTATTATAGAATTAAAATAATTCAAATTAATTTTATGAATTATTTTATATATTTTAGTAGAATTTATCAAAGATTTGAAAAAATTAATTTTATTTATTTAATTTTTTAAAATTTGTATTTTTGTTACGTTTTATTAATATAATTAATTAGTAAGTTTCTTTTGTAAATAATTAAAGTTTTTCATGGTTTATATTTTATGGAACCACGATTTAAATGCTAAATTCATTAGAATTAAACATTGTACTTATGTCGACTGTTCTGAATTAAGTTAATAAATATTTTTTATTAAATCTTACAGTCTTTATAATATAATATATTAGCTAATTAATGACAGTCAGACTGTCCTTGTTTATTGTTCGCGCATCATACTCGAATAGAAAAGGAAAAAATGAAAATGATTATGTATGTGTGTGTATCTGTATGTATATATGTATGAATGTATGCGTGTATAGAGGAAAGGACTAAACTATCAGGTTGCAGCTGTCCGTCGGGAGCATTGATTATACCTGATGTGTAATGACGAATGTGCAAGAACCCTGCCACAATGCGGGGAAAGCCCAAATTATAAATCAGGGCGTTGTACATTGTGTCGGTCAGGTACCTGCGACTGGACTCCTCGGACGCCCGACGGTCAGCTCGACTGAAGCAGGGAGTCAGTCTGCAACTGGCAACCTGATGGTGAGTTGAGTTTTTCGCATGGTGCTGATCAAAACCTCGATTTTCACTTGCCGGTCGATAGTATGGCAGTCGTGTTGCATATGGTTAGTGTCGATCCCGTCCAGTTCTAAGTGTGTGCTGCTGTGTGTTCGTATAGGTATATTTGTGTAATCCTGTATATATACGTGCTTGTGTTTACGCGTATTTGTGCACCCGTTTATATATATATATATATATATATATATATATATATATATATATATATATATTTGTGTTCGAGTATTTGTGTAATCATATATAAATATATATGTATCTGTGTCCGCACGTCTGCGTATTTCTGTGCATACGTGCTTGTGGGTACGAGTACTTGCGTGCACGTGTGTGTACGTATATTTGTGTATTCTCGTATAAATACGTATTTGCGTTTTCGCGTATTTTGTGTGTTCGTTCGTTTACGTACTTGTGTGTACGTGCACTTGTATATACGCGTACTTATGTGTACGTGTACTTGTGTGTACGTGTATATACGTACGGGTGTGTTCGCGTGTTGGCGTTATACGTATATTTGTGTGCCTGTATATAAGCGAAGCTGAGCATCCGTGTACATATATTGTGCAGAAGCGTGTGCTCCTATTAGGTTGCACTGGTGACAAGCGGCCCAGATACGGAAGGCGCTATCTGGGTGAGCGCACGAGTGCTCTAAGCGGGCGCCACTGCGATAACTCGCTAACCAAGGAGTTATCCGGATACACACGGGGCAAGGGTTGTACCCGTATCCGAGACGTCGGAGCACTGTGTCATGTCGATTTTGGTGTTCCGCTTCCCTCAAAACCAGCTCGCTCGAATTCCAGGGATAGGTGGGATCACCATCGATACAGAGGTCGGCTGTCGCGGTGTGATCCGCGCTAGTGCGTTAGAACTGTACATTTAAATGTGTATTTTTAAAGGTGTGCTTATATGCTGCAGTATCAACGGTAAGTCTTTTAAGAGCGTTGCATAGTATCCTTAGAGATAACTGTTAAATTAATATAGTCTCTTTTATTGCTCGTGTTATCGTTTGCATTCGTTTGTTAAAGACTATCTGTCAAGTTATAATTTTTTAATCAATAAATAATTACCAAGTATCACTTGATTCGGTTTTTCCCCTTACTTCGAAGGGGTTTTTACTCCCCATCAAGCGTGATTTTTTATTGTCCGCAAAATCGTTGTGTTTTATTTAATTAGCCCATCTGCTCATTCCTACTTCCTTAAAATTATTATTAAATCTACGTTTGCAATAAACATTTATGTTCACCTTCATAGAATCTGAAATAAAACTTATTATTACAATAAATTATATTAAAAATTCAAAATAAAAATAAAATAAAATTCATAATAAAATAAAAATTAAATAATAAATAAAATAAAATAAAAATAATGAAAACAATATTCTATGTTAGTGAAGGACAACTTGACTGCCCCATCACCTTAAATTTAGAATTACCTTTGTGTCCGACGTTTCGAACCGCTACGGTTCATCCTCAGGAACTAAACTGTATGAGGATGAACCGTAGCGGATCGAAACATCGGACACCAAGGTAATTCTAAATTTAAGGTGGTGGGGGCAGTCAGGTTGTTCTTTACTAACATAGAATATTACTTTTATTTTTTTATTTTATTTATTAGTTTATTTTTATTTTTATTTTTATTTTATTATTAATTTTATTTTATTTTTAAATTTTAATATAATTTATTGTAGGAATAAGTTTTATTTCAGATTCTATGAGGGTGAACATAAACAAAGACAGTCTGACCGTCATTATTTTAGCTAATATATTATATTATAAAGACTGTAAGACCAATAAAAATATTTATTAATTTAAGCTAAATTCATTATATTATATGAATAACTATTAATCTTTGTTCTGTGTAAGTGCTTTACTCATTGCATATTTTAATGTTGAAGTAATTATTAATTAATATTAGTTGTATCTTCGAATGACTGTTGATTTTTATCTTATAATAAAAGAATTACAAAATTTTATACAATTATTAATTATAATAATTATATAATTATAAGAATTACAGTTATATAATAATTATATAACTATATATAACTATAAAAACTATACATAACTATAAAAAAGGCATTTAAAATCACTGTTGATAAACCAGCTTATAAAGAATTTTCTTCCTTACTCACAACTAATATTTTTCAAGGAATCGTGAATTACTGGACTTTCATGAGGCGGTAAAATTGACAAATGGATTTTTGGCTGAGCGCGGAGCTAATCTTCATGGGACATAGCAACTGGCGGCGCTTTTTTAACGAGGGCGCCATTCGTTGCGCCTGAGTGCATTAAATAAATATCCAACCCCCCTTCCCCAAGAATAACGATAAAATGGCTTTACTGATCTCGAGCTTAGAAGGAGATGAGAAAATGATCCGTTGGAAGAATTCAGCGTGGGTGGCACGCGGCGTGGCGAAATGAAGGCCGTAGCGCGCTTCTCTTTATATATATATATCATCTGCTCCGAACGGGGAAAAATATATCCAACGATTATGAGTAAAGAAATGTAAGGAGGGACGGTCAACGCACTTGATGCTCTTGCATGCATAACACGCAGTTATCGATATTATATATAAATATATATATATATATATATATATATATATATATATATATATATTCTTCGAGCGTGGCAGTTTTAACAGGGAATGAGGGTTAGGAGTAGAGGGTCGAAGTTCGTCGGTGGAGTAGCGTCACTTCGCTACTTCACCCCCAACGTGCAATTTTTCGCTCTGCTATACTTGTTTCTGGTGCGGCCTTTGTATACGACTGCTTATTTTCTCGTTCGTCTTAATTTTTTTTTCTTTTTTCTTTTTTCAAGGTGCTACTTTCTCTACCCCCTTCTTCCATTATCCATCTTCTTTTTGCCTCTCTTTTCTCGCGCTCCATATCCACATAGCATCCACGTTTGGCCGAGCATACCGTGTTTTTTGCGCGTGCTTTTTATCCACCGCGTCATTAAGCACGACTGCCCGGCGGCTCATTGTGTTCTCTTTTTTTCCACTTTACCTTCTTCCCCTTTTCTCTCCTTCATTCCGTTTCTCCTTTCTGTGGTTGCACACAGCTTCTATATTATTATATATGTTATCATATTAGCAATAGAAGCACCGCAGCTAGAAAGGACTTAAATCGAGGGTTTTTATTCGGTTTCGCGGGCTATTGTACGTGCCTTAAAGTATGACGAATTACGACCTACATTTAGAGATTCGATTATATATACTCTTCAAGAGCAACGAGTGCTAGACATTGAGGAATTGTTGGAGGATATTCTATTCAGCAATTTTGATTTGGCTTTCTTTTTTGATAAGAGTGCTATTTATATATATTTAGATGAAATATTCAAAGAACAATTTGATTTATCTAATGCTCAAGTTGTTACTAACAGTTCAAAAAAAGACTAATATTTTATAATTCTGTAAGATAATATATAGGATAATATATCCCTGAGCTCTAAATTGGCAGGTTCATCAAAGAAAAATATGGCAAATGAAATTAAGATAAATTAAATTACAGTATTTAATATAAATTGTTATATTTTAAACTGTTAGTTTATTTCACCAACTTTGCCGATCAGTGGTTTATCAAGGCCGATTATTAAAATAATATTTTTTATCAAAAATTGTTTTACATGTTATTATAATTGGGACACAAATTTGATTTTTGATAGATATTGCTATAATTGTATTAATAATATTTCTAATATAAATGTCATAATTATAAATTAATTTTGAATGTACCCATTTAATTTTGTCTACCAATCCCTTATTAAGGAATCTCTGCTGGTAGACATGGATGCAACCCGTAAATTCTTATAATAGAACCGTGTGTATGGTACTAACCATAGTGAGAACATAGATAAAATTAGTCCTACACATTAATAAATAAATATATGTAGTCTAGATTGACTCTCATAATTATAATTTTTTTAATAAAACAAATATTTGTATTAATATTTTATACTGAGAAATAAATATGTAGTCTATTTAAATAAATGTATTAAATATTTTTAGTTTATTATCTCAACTAAATATATTTCAAAGAAGTATGTACATAAATAAATAAATAAATATATATGTATATATATATACACATCAATAAACAATAAAATGTTTATTTGAATTTCATAAACTATTTTTTCATTAAATACATATTATTTATCTACTGATTCATGGATACTATTAACCGGCGATTTTCTATTACAGTAGATATTTATTGCATTATGCTTTTTGAAAAAGTAAATCCATTAAAATATAAGTTGGGAAATTTTCATTCATTTTTTATTAAAAAAAGCGATAGTTCTGATTATATTTTGTACAGAGTTATTAGTTTGATAATGAATTTTTATTATTAACAGCATTAGGAAATTGCATAGAAAAAGACGGTCATCTTATTTAATCTGAATTTCGGTTAAGTGATTGCTGAATCTAAAGGAATGGATACAAACTTTGTGCAGCAAATTTTTCATAAAAACGGCCTGGATGGTGGAAGGAGAAGTTATGGATTCTTTATCAAAACCATGAACCGACTCGTTCCGCACTGCTCGTCAAGAGGTTTCTAACCAAATACAACATTTCAGTCTTCGACCACCCACCTTAGTCATCGGATTTAATACTGTGCGCCTTTTATCTCTTTCCTAAGGTGAAATCTATATTAAAAGGAACAAGATTTTATTCTGCTCAAACTGTGAAAAAACCATTGCCCGACCTAAAGAAACTGACAGAAGAAGACTTTCAGCACTATTTCAAATAATGGAAGATTCACATGAAGCGATGTAGGGATAGAGGAAGGGTATATATTTATGGTGATAATAAATAAATATATAATGTTAAAATTTTATATCACCAGTCTCGTTATTTAATTAAGCCTCAAACAAGACTTTCTCAAAGTGCAATACTCGTTTCTCTTGTATAATAGATGGAAATTGCACCCTTCAGTGTGGGTCATATAGTTTCTCATATTGCCAGACATGTGTAATACAATGAAAAATGAAGCTGGAGAAAATTTCCTCAATTTAAGTACGAACTTCGTCACTATTATCGCTAATATGAAAACGTATATAATAACCTAAGAGAGATGTGCGAACACGCAAAGAAGAGACAGAGGTAAAGAGTAAGAAAGCGAGATCAATAAGCATCACTTTTTGTTTTGAAAATGTTGTCATACGGACTATATACTATTCTTACCATAGTCTGACTGAACAGGTTCCACCATATTCCGATATGATTCCGATTTTCACTCGTGTTATTATCTTCACGATTAAATACAACTATGGCTTTCATCTCTCTTGCTATTGTTAGGGTATATCTGAACCCGGCAATAATAGTGTTACTATAACAAGATATATTTGGCTTAATTATACGATATCGCGGATCAATAACAATTTACAGTTCTCTAACCAGAACATTAGTAGGAATGAGAACCAAAACTTATAGTAAGATGCAAAAATCATAACGTTCTTACGAAATGCTGAAAGTGTCTGTTGCCTAAGATTCAAAATCTCTTTTTTAAGAAACATATTGGTGACATTTTGCATTAGATCTGCTTACAAAAGATTAAATTTGGATTTTACTTATCTTGTATATAATTCTAAATGCTGCATTAGACATTTCAACCTCAGTAGTGGCTTGATATTTCAAGATTCATTCTTAGCTTCAATATTATCTCGTGATAAAATATTTTATTGAAATATCTAGATGTAATTTTCAGCGTATCACTACCATATGGCTAGTAATATTTAATATCCCATATTGAGTCATGCTTATAGGCGAACACAATAATATACAATAGCTATGGTATGATCAATATGTAGTAAAATCTGTCAATATTTTTGATCCTATGCAAAAACCTTTAACACTAAATCAATTACTATAAAGTCTAATAAACTAATATGATGTATTGTTTTGCCTCATTTACAATTACCATTAGTGCGAATATCTTTCGAAAAGACACTCCAGTCAGATGAGGATGCATCTGTAAATATTTAAAAATAGAGATAATAATGAACACATTTCCATGAACTAAGTTTTTTTATAATCTTTTCAGTTATCAACCTTTTTTATTGTCAGTACCTTCATTACGACAAAGAGCTAAAAATTAATGGCCATCCATACTGTCACTAAAAAGACTAATATTTGAGAAAATAACTTTTAGAATATAATAAATGCTTCTTTTGTGAAATGAACTAAGTGTTTTTTTATTTATTTATTGAGATTTTTATAAAAATATAAATATAAATACATATTTATCTATAACTTTTGGTTATAACAATTATTTGTTCTGTACTTAGATGGTGTTCAATATAACTTTTTGTTACAGTTTATTAAAAAGTTCTATAAGAACTTATTTAGTTAATTCCCATTAAAGCATACCTTTATGCAATTCTAAAAACTAAAGCTTTTATCGAAATGTGGAGGCAGTCATAATCAGTTACACAACTATTAATTAATACGATATCCGGATCTTGAGGTCAGGTCATGTATACTTATTATATATATATATATATATATATATATATATATATATATAATTATATAACGAAAAATAAAAATATCTCGAAAGGCCGAAAATAATTCACGATAATAAATTATTTTTAGTATTTTTCGGGTTCTCAAGCCCAAGCTTTGATAGATATATTCTAATAAAAATCTATTTCTCAATTGCAATGCAAAAATTGTGTAATTTTTTCTTTTTCATCATATAAATAATTAATTTTAAGCCTTATAGTTCTTACAATTCTCGAAAAATCTATAGTATTATTTTATATTGCCTCTGTCTTATTAATAGAATACATAGCATGTTTCGCATAAAATTTATATCAAAAAGATAATTTTTTGTTCTGTTCATGATCTATTTGGTATAATCATAAACTATTTTTATATTTTTAATGAAACTAACTATTTTTTCAGATTATATAATACAAGTGTAATGGAATAACGGCAAATTTAATGCGCGTAGCGGCGGTTCCTGACACACTTACCATGTGTTTTGTTTTCGTCTGCTATGTAAAATAGCAGGGACCGAGTTGAAAAATGAACGCGATAATCGCGATATACGTAGATGAATGTGGTTCTTATTAATAAAAAGCAAGACCTTAGTTACTTGTATTAATAATATAAATGCACCCAAGACTTCTGGTATATCATACCCAGAGTTTAATACCTACTAGCATCCTTAACTAATTGAATACAATATAAAATAAACATTGAGTATATATATATATATATATATATATATATATATATATATTTATATATCATATCATATCATACGTATCATATCATATCATACTCATATATACTTGAATCACGAACATCCACTCAAAGTAGTTTGCTTAAAGTATTAATACCAGGCAAGCTCAAACGAATTTTCATATTCAACTTTGGGATTCGTATCCTAAAGGAAGTCTGACGTTAATTGGTATTAGCTTTTTTGTTCTTCAGGTTAATCTGACAGTACTCTCACACCTTGTGGATATCTTTTGATTTTTGTAAATTTAATTTTCTCTTACGTGGGAAAATCTTGCTTTCTATCTCTGGCCTTCTTTCTCCTTCTCTTATCAAAGGGTTCTGTATGCCAAATCATATTGAGCATAGTTTGTCACGAAAAATTATATTTTTATTTTTATAAATTGTTCTAACTTCAGAATTGTGAAAAGAGACAATGTTTTTTTTAGTTTCAACAAAAGAAATGATGGCAAAATAGGGTTCTTACCAACAACCTTGAAACTATGTATATATAATTAAAAATTTATCGTCACTTCTGTATAAAAAGGCAAAATCCATCGTCTGCTTCAAAAATATGCTATGCGCATACCAACATTTTGCTTGAATTTTAGTTGGCATCACTACAAAAATATTCACGGTAATTAATTGAAAAAACGGAAATATAATATATATATATATATATATATATATATATATATATATATATATATCGTATGTATATTATATTGTACACATTATATATACCATTTTAAATACGGTTTCTACTGATAAATATTGTATTGGCGTGTACGGGCGGTTGATAACGATATTCCGTTGCCTCAAGACGATTTCTATAGACAGTTGTGTGTTCGGATGATAGAGTGCAATGTCCAGGTATCTCTGGGCGATTTCTACAGGAATATTGTATTTAGCTGATAGAAAACGAGATCCATGTATGAGAAAATCAACTTTTATGGGAAGATTCGTGTTGGAACGGTAAAATATGATATCTAGGCCTTTTTGAACGACTTCTACGGGGAATATTGTGTTTAGTCGTTAGGAAGCGATGCTAGCTTTCTCGGGACGACTTCTACAGGGACTATCGTGTTTAGTTGGTAGGAAACGATGTTTAGGTATGTCGGGAAAACTTCTAAGGGGAGTTTCCTGTTCGGGTGATAAAATACAATTTCCAGATGTTTTTGAACGACGTGTCTACGGGGAATTTCGTGTATAGTTGGTGGGAAACAATGTCCAGGTATGTTAGTACGACTGCTGTGAAGAGAATCGTAGTCTATCATTCGAAAACTCACACTTCCAGTAAGAGTATATATATATATATATATATATATATATATATATATATATATATATATATTGTAACGAGCACCGATATGTACATTACTGGTGTTCGTTCGCGAAGTAGAGAGAGACAGAAGACAGGTTATAGTCTCCCTCGACTTCAGCAAATATGAGGGAGTGGGGGAAAAGTTTTAGATAGTATTGTTGGAACTGCAAAGTGAGCAGCTAGAAAATATATTATTCTTCGCTTTTTTTTTCTTAATTATATATAGTACTTTCCTTCTGTATTCTTTCTCTCGATAAAGAAAATTGAATTGAGTTTGGAGTGAAATTAAGAATTTTGATTGTGGTAATTGGAGACTAATCACAGCAACAGTCTTCCATAATTTTGAGCTGTTGAAACTCGTCTTCGACAGCAACGGAAGAACATCGTGCCCGCACCGAATTTAATTTTATTTAGAAGTGATTGTTACTATTTCTAATTATTTATTACTTTACTATTTCTAGTTATTGTTAATATAGTATATAATTTATACTATTAAAAGGAATTCTTTGATGCAGTCGCGTGAGCGAGAGATAGCGGGGGCACACTAAGTTATAAAACAAAGATAGACATATAAAAATAATAAATTTTACAATTGAAAGTAATTATTTTTTTATATAATAAATAATTATTTATATTTCTCTTTTTATAAATGTTTAATTTATTAAAAATAATTATTAGAACAATAATCCTATATTTCCTCATATAATACATAATAAGATTTTACATATTTGAAAGTGATTTTTGGATCCTGCCGCCTCGCGGTATCCTTGGTATAAAACTATATTTTTATAAATAAAATTTTGTATTATGCAGAATCGGAATTATTATATAATCGATTGCCAAGGATAAAACTGAGGGCCGTGCGGTAAAAATAAACTCTTACTAAGAATATAAAATATTGATAAATATAGAAATAATTAATAATATTTATAGTAAATTTATAATTAATTATAAATTAAAAAATATTTCATTCACCACTTTCGGCTAAGGTAAGTCGATTCCTTCGCGACGGTAAGTATTTCAATTATTAATTTCTATATTAATAGTAACAGGATTAGGCAAAATAGAAGAGATACACCAAGGTCATACTTAGTACATTGGTAATAATATATAATATATATATATATATATATATATATATATATATATATATATATATATATACGTTTTTCTATGCAAAATTAAATGTGTACTGATAACGTAGAATGCAATAGTGTAAGTCGTTTGCGTTAACTCACTTCTAAGTAAAAGCGTCTTAAAATATAAGTTTACCCTGATAGAAATCTAACAATTTTTAATAGGCTGGAAATTAGTTACAAGTTAGTAAAAATAGCATCAATCATTGTCGCTAGAAACAAGGTAAATCTTAGAATACAAAATGTGAACACTGTCAATAAAATTAACAAAAAGGTAGATACTAGGTTTAAAAACTAGTTAAAAACTAGGTAGAAACTAGGTTGTTTTCAACTTTCTTTCTGGTTAGTAATATACAATTTATTTAATATTTAATATTTAGATAATATTTTAACATTATGTTGTTGATTTAATAAAAGAAAAATCATAAGATACGGGACCCAATAATTTAAAAAATTTAAGTAATGATAAAGTCTGTTTGTCATTCGATTTTGTCATCTTAAAAATTCTACGTAATAAATTAGTTTTGGAAATATTTTTTTTTTTTATTTAATATCTAAAATTTCGCATGAAGCAATTAATGAAATAATTCTATTTTTTGATGTCTTATACCGGCTTCAAGTATTGGTTGTCCATTAGTAATTATATCCTATTTATTTATAAAGTAAATAATATCATTTCAAATTTTTGAAAGTTTATACAATAAAATTAATTTTTTAAATTAAAAATCATGCTGAGTTCATAACTATAATTCGTAACTTGAATTTATGGAGAGTGTTCATACGGCATGTCTGATGATTTCCCATTCCCGCAAGTGGTAAAACATTATCTTGGTTAGTATATATGCCCGACTATGACTTCACATAAGTATAACATATATTGTATACGAATGTCTAAGCCATTGTCAATGCATTGTAAATGTCTAAAACGTATAAGGTATATAGAACTAGCATATTTATAAGTTACTTCAAAATTTTCGAAATGAACTTGATAAACATTGATAATTAATTAATTAAAATAATGATTAAAGTCAATGAATTTATATAAGAAAGCATAATAACGATATCAATCTTTTAGCTAGGTTATATGTTATACCTCGCTTAATCTTGTTTTAAGATAAAGTTTAGTTATAACCAAAAATACATTGATATAAAACTAACTATTATGGGCCTTAAATACCGAAAAAATAGCTTGAAAAAATATAACTATAAATCGGCCGGAATGACCGTAAAAAACGTTACATGTTTTCCTATTTACTACCGAACAAAGATACCCTGTTATTAGGTATCTTCATTTGAAAATTCCTTGTTTATACCTTAAAAATAGATTGTATTTCTACCAGGGTATATGCAAAACTATTTATATAACTTAATACCGACACCTTGTAGTTCAACGTATAGAAGTTACCCACTGCTTATTTTTGAGCTGTTTCCATTTTATAATAAATGTTTTTATAAATTATAAGGGCCATAGAAGCAATTCGACATTAATATTATTTCCTATTAAGGCAATATTATACTTTAGACTCTCGAAAAGAACGCTATTTTTGTGAAATTTTTCTGAGAATGCTATTGAAGATATGGATGTAGGATTTGAAATGCTTAATAAATACGCTCTTGAAGTACATATAAAATTTTTTTTATTTATTTTATACATTTTTTATACATGTAAAGAATGGTCAAATCCAACACCTCAAAAAGTAGGTAACGTTGTCGTAGTTGTAAAATCTTGCCAACGGATGGTCTGAAACAAAAAAAATCAAATAGTTGTATGTTCAGTATGACTCCAGAAACCGATCTAAGTAAAATATTTTATGTACGTACAAAATCAACAAATAGCGGATAAAATACGAAAGAAAGAAAAATGGCTTTTTTCCGTCTTTTTTGCAATAAAAACATAGTTAGAATTAAAATTTTAAGGATCGGTTCATTAGTTTTTTAGTTTTCACGACCACGGTACTTGAAAATGCTGTTTTGAGAAAAACGCATTTAAAGTTTTTGTAAGTGAAAAATCGTAGAAAAAATTATCTTACGCTCAATCAGCAATGTCTGTGCCATACCATATGCCTTCAACTTGTTCCAGGCGAGTATTTGTATCTAATTTAGCCTGCTTTTTTGAGTTCTGCTCTCCTTAGAAGCCTCAGTCGAGCGGCGATTCTCTCGAACGATGCGCTGTTGGTCGCGCGTATTGGCGAACTGCATGGCGGTTTGACCGATTTTCAGGTTCATAATTTCCATTATTTTCAAAAGTGAGCTGAATCCTTCATTAAAAATGCAGGCAGCAGTGAGGCATACAATTTTAACGATTTTTTTCTATTATAGACATGCTTCGGTGCCATAGTCCAAACTGTTGAGTTGAAATCATAAACAGAACACACTGCCAACTGTGAGAGCATTGAAAACACAATAAAAAAATGAATAAAAGAATAACCACCAGTATTATCAATTTTCACATCAAAACTCGGATCGTTAGACTTTTTCAATTTTGCTGCTGGCGTACTCGTGTTACTAGTACCTCCTTCGTCAGTAAATCTGTTTCCGTGAAAAGAACATTCTCTAGTTCTAGATGGACGACTAGAAGTTTTCTGTGCACGATACACTTTCTTCGTATCCATTGCGAATAGATAGATGCTTCACTTTTGAACTTCGAATCACGACTGATTCTCCACTACTGAAATACAGAACTGAAATGCAGAAGCAAAATTATAAAGGAAAGGTAATATTGAGAAGCAAAGGTATATATTTTGATGAGAATATATATAGGTGTAATGATTTACAATAGGGGAACAGCTACTGCAGCGAACAAGGCTAGGTAGATCGCTTATCCGGCACGCGCGCTGGGCGGGTTGGAATAGCGCGCTCAGGTAAGTGCGTTCGAAAGGTGAAAAAGTATAGTTAGACTACTTGATTCTTTCTAAAATTTTGAGCTAACATTCTTAAATATATTTACTTTCGAAAAATATAAAAAAAAACATTTTTTTTCAAAATTTTTAATAATTATTAGAAATATTTCCTTAATTTTTTCCCATAGTATTACTTTTCATTTAATTTATTTTTTAAATATTTCTTATAATTATTTTTACAGACGAATAAAAAATATCTCTTGAAATTTGACCTGTAAACTTTTATCAATTTCACTCCTATTGGGTCCATAATTTGCCGGTAATTGTTAGTGCGACGACTAAAGAAATTTTCTAGTCTATTCGTTTTACAGAGGTTAGCCTCCCTCCTCCCCAATAGGAAAACTGTAATTTTATAAAAATGCGTCAGGATGTATAACTTTATGTTCATTATCTTCTACAGATCGTTTAATTTAATTCGAAATTCAAAAATATTTCTATATTTAAATGTTTACAGATTTAAAAATAATAACTCACAATAATTAAAACATTCCTCTTTATTTACCGTTTAACAAACGCTATCTAATTTAGCAAATATTTTAGCTTCAAATTTTTTTTAGTTTTAAAAAATTTTTTTCAAACAATGGAAATCAATCAGGTATATTTTGTAAAAATGTTGTTTCCTTCAAAATTTTTTCTCTAACCTACTTTTTGTTCATTATTTTCGTCCAGTTATCTCAAAATTGAAATTCTGATCTAAAAATTACTTCATGCATATTATCGTAATTAAGAAGATTTTAATTTCTATATAAAAAAAATATTGTGCCGTTGGTGATTAGTGATAAATTAGTGACTAATATTGCTTAGATGATGAACATCTTATCCAATAAAGGTTTGAACAAATTAAATCGTTGTGCATAATTTAATATTATACTCATATAAGTATAGATTTTTATATATACTCAATTAAGTATATATATATATATATATATATATATATATATATATATATATATATATACAAGCAAAAAAGCACTGTTAATATTGAAAAAAAAATTTTCTTGAAAACTTAGAATTTCTCGAATTTATGCATTTGTAGAATAAAATAAGTCATATTTAATACTATATAATATAAACCTTTTTTCATGTTTTTCATAAACGGCATTTTCCATTCAAAATTCTTCTTTTCATAAAATTGAAACGAAAATAAATTTCAAAATAAAAGTTTTAAAGAAACATTTTTTTCAAACATGTTTTCTTAAAATAACATTTATTCATGTGGCGAGAATTTTAATTAAAAATTTTTCAACCGATCGTAATAAAAGTTTAAACAACTTTTTCAGTGAATTTTGAAAAAATTAAATAAAAAACTAGAAAGTCCTTATAATGTTAGGGCACTGCTTTTGTTTTGAAAAAAGTGGGCAATATGGTACTATCATTAATTTCCATGAATTTTATATAAATATTTATTTGGATTTCAGATTAAAATTCTGACTACTAATCAAAGCCTCGATTTTTGGTATAGAGCAGTTTGTATTATTGCTAATTATACTATAATCATTTAAAAAAAATTTAAATGACTAGAACAAGCATCCAAATTAAGTACAAAAATAGCGTTCTATTATAAAAGATAACCTCATTAATTTTTAATGGAGCTGATTGTTTCAATTTTTCAAAAATTTAGAAAAATAGTGTTCCATTAAAAATTTTATATTTGTATTTGCAAATTTGAATCAAAGTAAAATGAGACCAAGAGAGAGAAAGAAAGAGAGAGAGGTGCTTGCGTATAAGCCGTACATGAGCATATTGTTGGCTAAGGCTTGATATAGCCTTGCTAATTACTAGGATGTTTAGCTCTCTGCTTGAATTGTTAGCAGTGCTATCTCATTTTGCCAGTTCTCTCTCTCTCTCTCTCTCTCTCTCTCTCTCTCTCTCTCTATATATATATATATATATATATATATATATATATATATATATATTTATAAGAAAGCTCGCTCGCAGACCGTTGCATATCTGGGCAGAATTGTCGACAGTATCGATTATTATCTGTATATGTGCAAGAAGTTGGTCGCATATGTGTGTGTGTGTGTGTGTGTGTGTGTGTGTGTGTGTGTGTGTGTGTGTGTGTGTGTGTGTGTGTGTGTGTGTGTGTGTGTGTGTGTGTGCGCGTGTGTGTGTGTGTGTGTGTGTGTGTGTGTGTGTGCACGTTATATCTGCCTGGGTCACCATGCAGAGCTCATTAGAGTATAGCAACGCAAAAGCCATTGTGAGAAGTAAGGGAGAGAGTAGGAGAAAAAGAGGGAAGAAGAATACAAAAGAATGGGTGGAAGCTCGTGTACATACACGACAGCATAGCGCGGAGAAAATTAAGGCGAGAAAGGTTTTTACCAGGCCGCAGTCCATGAGGCGGCGCCACAGCGCTCCAAACGCAAGGGATTGCAAGTATAATGAGAAAGCACCTATTGTTAATTAGGACCTGGTCTTTATCCGGCCCGTATTTGTTTGGTGATCTTTTATTTTTCTACCTCAAGTCGCGATTAATAGTTACCATTAACGTAGTATCCAATCCCACATATATACGTCTTGCTTTTATTTTGTTGTTTGAATTTTTAAGGGTATATAAATGCAACTTCTAGATTAACAAGGTTTGAGTAATTTACTAAAGTAAGCTGACAAGAGAATTGTGCTCAGCTTGGATAACAGATTTTAATACAATGTATGTAACCGTATTCTTAATGTCTAGTTAGACTCTGAGTCCTAGAGAAGTTAATCTTAACGATCAAAAATCTTTTCAATATACTGTTATAAGTTGTCTAATATATGTGCATATATTGCTCCATATAATCTTTGATTGAATACTTTTTATGTTTGTATAGTTTATACTTATATTAGATCTATGTACATACATTGAATTATATCGAACAGTCTGTAATATAACGTAAACTCTTTAGTTAACGATAGACAATAATCAGGCACTGAATCTGTAGTCTTATATTCTTATGGTATCTATATTGTTTCTTTTTTTGCGCAAGTTTGTAAGTTAATAGGAAAGGGAAGGTGTAAAATCAAATTACGCACAAATATCTATATATATCGCTAGTTATCAAATTTATTAATATTATACCTACAGGCATAAAAAGCCCCCACTCTGTAAGTGGGGGAAAGCCGTCGTAAGGACTTAATAAATGTTCAAGCTTACCTATATTGGAGAACGTAAGAAGTTGAAAGCGGTTTAAGAGATTTTTGTTGCTGTTGGTAGTTATTCATCGCTTATAAATGCCAGTGCCTCACCAATAAGGAAATGCGAAGGTGTCAAAGCGGTCGAATCTTCAGTATCTGCAGTGAAAGGACATAGAAGTCGTGAATTTAGATACGCTTCGATTTCGGCTATTAGTGTAGTAAATTCCTCAAAAGTAAGAAGGTAACCGACGAACGCTCTTTCCAAATTGTGTTTCGCGGATTTAACATCTGCGTCACACAGATCTCGAGTGAATTAACCGTTTTTCCATGCGAATAAACACCTCTTCCTCACTTATAAAGAGATTTATGGAGTGGACTGCACTTGGGTAAATTTTTACTAGCTCGTAACAGTTCTCACTCGTTGCTAAAGGCAGAAACATGAGTTAGACGTATGAGTGCTAAACGGGACCTTGTAAGTTCAGATGCTATGAGATACATTGGAAGCGGCTGCAAATTATTTTTACGCATATGGAAATTTATCAACGGCCGGAAACAGTATGCCGTAACTTGACTTAATTATGTTAAATTAAAGAAACGTGCGAGTGCATCAGGCTTGGTCGTATTAGGGCGTGCATATAAAACTTGAACGGTAGACACTGATTGTTGAGGCCAGTCATCGGAGTTTCGCATGAGACAGACAGGACCGTGCCACTAAATTTTCAAGTCGCACAGTTTGGCCGATGTAACTCCACGCGTCGCGATGTCTACAGCGTTATCTTTTCTCGGGACCTGTATCCATTCAGCTGTAGATAATTATATTTGGGTTTACGAAACGCTATTTGCAATGAATGTATTCCAGTGACAAGGGTGCTTATTTATTCATTTCAGCATTATTTCTCTGTCAGACCACATGTGCATTGGAAGATTCTGAAGAAAATTCAGGGACTTTAATTTGCATACCAATTTTCTTAGGAGATGCACACCATATATTTCCAGATTTGAAATACTCGCGAATTTGAGCGGTGCAATTTTTATTTTAACAGTTAAAAGAAAAACACGAAACCAACCTTGTATATGCAGGTAGACGGCTGCCACAGATGCGCGCGAAGAGGCGTCCTAAAAGACCTGATATGATTGATCACCGATATTACTCAATCATCGACAAATTGAGAGAGCAGGAAATATGGATTACGGTTGCAGTTTCGTCGGCTGCGGCGACCGTGTCATTGTACTTACGCAATTTTTTTCGAGGTCTCACGCGCCTAGAGGATAACGCTGATATTTTTCTCGCACCAATTGCGCTAGCATCCGAAGAGCTAAGAAGGAAGCGTTGTAGTACCGTACGTGACCGTATTAGAATAGCTTTCTATTAGAGTTTCATCATCTATAGACGCCCAAACAATGCGTTGTCAATCACGGTACGCGGACGCGACGAGAATTTGTCTGAACATGTTAAAAATGTCAATGGTAAACACGAAGCGATATCTACGCCAATTTAGAAGAATGATGTAGAAAACGATGAAGAAGTGAAAGATCATTTTGAAGGGGAGGCCTGTCTAATAGAAAATCATTCAAGCAATAACCTCCCCCTGTGTTCTACGTGATGCATCGAAAAAGATTCTATTTTTCTCGTTTGGAGAAACTGCGTGATGGGAATACCATGCATAGGAATTATTACACTCCGCTGTAGGCACGCGTGACATATGTCCAAGCTTTTCCTAGGCGTCCATAAAATCTCCATATAAGGACGCCAGCATGGGATTGTTTAAAAAGCGACGATAGATATAGCTGAGCGCTCCTAGTGCCGTTCACCACGGCTCGCGTCCAACCAGGGATACGTTACCCTTCAATGGCAAATACATGTTATAACATCCATTAGCGGTACACTTGTGCGTATCCATAAATATATTCTCACACTTCTCGACGTCCGGTTGGAGAATATGTATCGATCGCGCTATTTCTTTGAGAACACAGAAACATTCCATCGCATGATATAAATTATCTCCCGCATCGCAGTAGATTAATTTGAGAGGGTCCTCATTGATCTGCTCGGCTCGCCTTGGCGGCACGCTTCGAATCGAACTAGAAACGGTCGAGCGTTGGATATTGTATATTGCGGGTTAGCCAATTCTATTCGCCCAAGCCCATTTGAGTCGAATCCTAGTAACTCATGCTTTGGCAATCGGGATGGAAGTCGTGGAAGGATGAGGATCCAGACTTCAATTTTCAAATTCGGATGCGATCGCGGGTATATTGTTAAATTTGTTTTCAAACGCGCGGTTTAGTCGCAATACCCTCCATTACAATATTTTATAATATTGCGTTCACGTATGTATATATATACATATATATATATATATATATATATATATATATATATATATATATATATATACACTAGCAGCCCCCGTCTCGGCTTCGCCCGAGATAATAATTTAACCGATTTCATAAATAATTCAATAATATTTAAGTAAAAAGTAGTCTATATCTAAAAATCTATATTTCTATAAATAATTGACCGTAATTTACCTATCGTTGCTTCTGTATAAAAAGCTTCTTCAATGTAGCGTTCACTTCAAAAAGTCGATAGCATAGGATAAGATAGGATAGGATACGACACAATAGGATACGAAACGATAGTATATGATACGATACGATAGGATACGATACGATACAATACGATTCGATACGATACGATAGGATATGATACGATACGATAGGATATGATACGATACAATATGATACGATACGATACGATATTTAATAAATATTTAGTAGTAATTAATATAGTTGTAAATTCTACTGCGAGAAATGTTGAGTTTTAAGATTGAAAAAATTATGTAAGTAAGAGATTCATATAATATGATATTCGCGGGATAATAATATAAGAAAGAAATGTATATGCCGTCTCCTCGGAAAAAACGGTGCCACACGAATTATAAAAACTGTTTATAGTTACGTATATACGATATATTGAGTGACTCTTGACGAAATCACCGGTTGGAAATTTTAAATCTTATTTAATAACGTATAATTTGAAATTTTGAATTGGACTTCGAATGAATTGGTTCCATTTGATTTGAATTGAAAATTAATTAATTTTTGAAGTCAGGATCGCGAGCAAATCTTCGTTAAAGGCCACAAAATTTCATACAACTAAGGTATATGTTTGATCCGTTCCATTATGAGCAAAACATAAGATTTTCCTAAGAATTATTTTTTATATGATTTACAACTAAGGTAATCAAATATTAGCCGGAGGAAAATTTTGAGATCTTACGAAATAGGTGTAACTGGTTATGCTTCCATAAAAGCAATTGATCCGTGCTGCGACGGAAAATTCAGAAATGTTCTTTCTAATAGTTCTTCTACAAATTGACAAATAAGGTGACTGTATTTTCGCTTGAAGAAAATTTCGAGAATTTATAGATCTTAGGAAAATCGTAAGATCTCAAAATTAGGAAAATTTTGAGATCTTACGAAATAGGTATAACTGGTTATGCTTCCATAAAAGCAAAGATCCGTGTTGTTACGGAAAATTCAGAAATTTTCTTTCTAATAGTTCTTCTACAGATTGACAAATAAAATGACTGTATTTTAGCTTGAAGAAAATTTCGAGAATTTTGAAAGAAGTATGGACGGTGTCAGATTACCATCTCGGGTTCTCCGACCGTCCGGCTGTGTGAAGTGTTTAGGCTGCAATTGACGAATGGGGCTTATCGCCTGAAATTTGACCCGCGGTAAGAACTGCGAGTCTATAAAGGACGCTATATGTGCGCCGAAGGCATTATTCGTATCTCGTCTGTACTAAGGTGATTGTCATTTGTAGCATCTGTCTTTCTTTGATTATATATTAAAGCCTAAGCCTGAAATATAAAACTTATATCATAAAACTAATAACATTGTGACAACTACTATTAGCTATTTTCAGAATAATATATTATATCTAAACAATAAATGTAAATGAATTTCATTAAAATCTGAAATCCAATATAGACCCTCTCTTCTTATACATTAAAAATAATTTTTTGATTGGTAAAAAAGTTGGAGAATAAAATACTTCTCACTGTTATGTAACGATGTGTAGTATAATGTAAAGAAGTAACTTATTATAAAGTTTTTAAAGATTCTTTTAGCTTTGACAAAATACCATATCATCAGTCAACGTAAAAATAAAATTAATATCACAATCTGTGGAATAGATTTGATTTTTAAATACTAACTTATGACTTATTATATCGTACTTTTTGGATAACCTACAAAATTTATTTTGAAGAAGCTTCTAGTCTGTTATGAACCTAGCATTTATTGTAACTTTCTAGTTAATTAATAAGTACGAATTAGCCATTATAATATTTTTTAAGGCCTACGATGGCTCGATCGCTAGAGCGAAGGACTACTAACTCGGTGATCCGAGTTCAAATCCCGGTCTCGGCCGATTGATACAGGCACCGCTGTAATTATTTACATGTGCTTTGTTTACAAACACATCGTAGACCTCCGTCGCTGATTAGCACCGATAATTGGAAGCATAAATAAAGCGACGTTAAATAACATAAAAAAAAATAAAAAAATAATATTTTTTAATAAAAATTTTATAATTAACTCTATTTAATCAAAATCTGTTACAAATTTTAATTTTTCCTATTGTTGAACAATAAATAAAGTATTATTATTTTAAAGTTGTTTATATTATTAATTAATGGCTTGTTTGGTCACAATATATTAAGTTATGTATTGCGTATTAGATATTATTGATCTGATGTATACAAGTTGCCATGACCCGAAATTATTTGGTATAAATACAAAAAGTTTTAATCTATATTCTAAAAGAATGGATAAAAATAGCGGAATCCTACCTTATCCGCACGAATCAGGCGTATACTATACAAAAGCCAAAATGGAAATTTCCCCCATATAGAGAAGGCTCATATCGATAAGCGAAGTGTACGCAATATACGCATGTGCATGCATGCATGTATGCATGTATATATGTATGTATGTATATGGATGTATATATGTATGTATGTATATATGTATGTATGTACGTATGTATGTATATGTGTATGTATATATATATATATATATATATATATATATACATATATATATATATATATATATATATATATATATATATATATATTTACAATGGAAATAAAGAAAGACAGAGAGACAGAGAGAGAGAGAGAGAGAGAGAGAGAGAGAGAGAGAGAGAGAGAGAGAGAGAGAGATAGAGAGAGAAAGAGTGAGATGATCTCTATATGGAGTTTATAAAATTCTTGCATGCGAATTGGTCCATTGCGCGTACACGCGGCGAGCTTCTTAAATTTTCATGGAAGGTTTTGGTAAGCGAAAAGTACAGCCGCGTAGTCCACGCGGCCGACAGGAGACCATGACCAGAATCCCTTCTCCCCAAAGACTTTTCCGGCGGCACAGGCGCGCGTGCACGCGTCCGTATAATGAAGCCGATGAAACTTGCGAAAATTATCTGTACCCTCTACTTTTCCTATCTCCGCGTAATAACGTTTGAGTATCGCAAATGTTGTTACGCGTTATACGGTAGACCCGCTTTCGATATTTTCGAGTTAACTTGTATGCCTTCCGACTCAATTCTCTGGCTAATATCTACCGAATACGTTCGCGGTAATTTTTTCGATGAAAGCTACTGAAGGTAGAATGGTTTCGTATTTTAAATTTTTTCCCAAACGGTGAGAACGTGGTGATGAGTAAAGAGGGAGGGGCGAGACTTTGCTCTCTCTCTATACACGACGCACTTGTGCATAAGATTTATAGCGCCTTCTGTAATGATGCGAACTTTATGGAAAGTTGGCTTGCTATTTGCATTGCTAGCTATCAGTGAAATGTGGTTCAGAAAATTAGAGTAGAGAAGTACTTGTTGGCTACGTTGTTTCAAGAATTAAAAATTTAATTAATAGTATTTCTCGAGATAATAACTTCAATGTAATTGATGTAATGTTCAGTAAAAACTAAAATGTAAAAGATTTTGCAAACTGAAAGTTTTGCTAATGACAATAATGATTTTGTAAGTATTCTTTTAATGATAATCTCATGTTTAAAGAATCCAGTGATTTTCATAAGTTTTTTGAATAAGGAATAGTTAACCATTACAATTATTTTTAGGGAGAATTCTTATATTATAATAAAATCATATATTTTAAAATTTTAAAAGTAAGTTCTTTTTGAGTGTATACATTTTTTGACAGATGTTTTAACCTAATATTCTTTGTTATATTTACATAAGTTTTTTCCCCAAAATTTATGTTTGAAATCTAAATTAGAAAATAAATTTGAAACACTTGAGATGTTTCGCAAAAGATTGTGCATGATATCGACTTGTTTTTAGGTCATTAAGTAAAATTTTAAGTCTTTTACTTTATACGGAAGTATGAGGAAAACATTTTTTGAGAAGATGAATTTGAAAATGGAAATAATCTTAGTAAACTAAAAATAATTATATAGAACCTTTCGTACTAGTCTACCTGCTGGGTCCGTAGGTAAAATGAATTGTAGATATTGCAACACGAATTGCTCCTACGGCCTTCTGTTACCCAATATTTTACTGTTGCAAACAAAGGAGCAGTCTCACAAAGAGTAAAGTCTAGTTCAGATTTTATATTGGTTGGGCTGAAGCATTTTAAATAAAAGTATTGTATCACATAACAATGACCAATTTTTTCCATGTTTACAAATTCACTAAAAACCTTCACTATTGATGGCTCTCAAATAAATACTGAACATCATGTCGTCTGCAAACTTGAGACATATGCTTTATAGATTGTGTACTTTCTAATACAATGATATTTTTTGAGCAACTGCCGCCACCTCTAGGTCAGGCCAGCTACTTCTGGGACCACCCTCGTATATTATATCACTATTGTACTTATTTATTTAGCCCTTTCCCGAATACTAATATTTTATCCATATATCTGCTGAATTTAATCTTCTATCAGCAACACAATTTTTTGTACCAGAAAGAACTATTTTTATGACAGCTATATATATAACATATAGTGTATTTGTCAAGTTAAAGGTAACATATGATGATATTCTGAGAACGCTTCTGCTTTGTCCATTTTCTTGCAAACATGTGAAACACGCTCGACCGAACGAAAGAAAGAACGAAAATTGTAAGAGTTTCTGCGATATATTTACCTTTTTTGCTCCAATGTTATACTTAAAGGTGATCCAGTAATATTTAGTCAGTCGACCTTAAGTCCTGTGTCGCAGATCCAACGGTGGACTGGATAAAACATGTATTAAATACGAGAGCGAAATATGAATGCACTTTAGAGTAATTTTTCAATTTTATAACCCACGTCTCACGGCTTACAATTGTATAAATGCGCTTCTTCATATAAGTCACCTAAACAGAGAATCTGATACAGAAATGGGAACGTTTTATGGATAAAGCTTAGATGATTATTCGAGAACCAGTCAATTAGAAAATGTCTATGCAATATTAAGACATTTGGTCTATACACGTTTGTTAGTTTTCGATTGGATAATGAAATATATAACTTTTGAGAGTCCAAAATATATATAAGGGATAAAGTATCGAATTTAAACAGAAAGATTTTATGGTCTTTAGCCTTTTTAGATCTTATGTTCTTTTTCCATTTTAAAGACAAAACAATCTATAATTTTACTGGATGCAGTAAAATTAGTGTACTGTTTTTGGCTGAAAATTTGTTCACAAGTAAAGATCTGTTAATTGGGGAGTTATCATGATTAGTCGAATAATAAATCATGAACAGAAAAGAAATTACTTGACGAAACAATTCGATTAACAAAATAATAGACAATTTAAAAACGAATCTGAGTATGTATTATTTTTTGTTTTAATTATTCTGAATTTCAACATTAAAATACTTAAAGAAATATTTTTCCAGAGAAACTGAAATTGTAGATACAGTATATATTAACAATGATAAATTAATGTAGAAGAACTACCTAAATTTGATGATATTACAAAAGATATTTGCAAGAATCACATACAGATGTTCTTAATATTTCTGATTCAACAAATGTATTCTTGACATTTTTATTCTATGAAATACTTCTATAGATCAATATATAGCATATACGTGTAGAAAGAAATTAATGAATTATTAGTTACAAATAATCAACAAGAATCAATAAAAATATTGACAGCTTGTACTTTGTTAGAATTACACAATAAATATATTTAGTTTCCAGAACAGCACAATTTAATTAAAAATAAAGGAAAAATATGTAATGGTACAAAAATAAAAACAAATTAAATTTGCTTCAATTATTACAGATAGCTAGTAATATGAAATTTTTTCTGGTGTTAAATTAGAATTATTAAACAATTTGATACCCTCAAAGAATTCTTATCAAAAAAGTCCAGATAGTTGAAGTATTAGGGTTATACAAATTAAAATTATTTTCCTCTAATTTTTTAGCAATTTTATTCTAAATTAGCGACGAATATGTAGTAAAATATTTTCTATAACACTGCGTACATTAGCTTTTATTATGAAGCATATCATTTACTGGTATTATATTTCCGACTAAAGAAGAAATTTGAACAACGATATGCAACGTTATTTTAATAATTTCAACAAAATTTTTTACATTAGATTGCATTGAAATACTAGTTAGGAAATCAAAATATTTAAAATGCAGACTTACTATATATTCCCAATATAAGTTGTATTAAGAAGAAAAGTTGCTTATCGGCATTTTACCTTCAGAATTCATCATTTATATAATTGAACGTTATAGTGGTGTATCGATCCAACATATTAGAATATTAAAACTCACAAAAGATGTGTTGGTATACAACAACAATATGCATTATTATAGAAATATAAGTGTCATTAAGAAGCAGTATGAGGTATGTTCAAATAATAAGGTGACTTTTTGCTTTTCTCAAAAAATATTTATTTATTAATCAATACTTATGTTGTTACCTTCAAAGTAACCTCCTTAAGTATACTACACTTGTAAGCACGCTTTTTCCAATCATCGAAGTAATTCTGATAATTATTTTTTGGTACAGTCTTGAGTTCTTTAACGATGCAGTTTTTATCTCCTTGTTGAAAATCGATGTTCTTGCATGGGTCGTTTCAGTTTTGGGAAAAGAAAAAAATCACTGGGAGCCCAATCTGGTGAATATGGAGGCTGAGGCATGACTATGGTGTTGGTTTTGGCTAAAAAATCTCTTACAAGTAATGATGAATGAGCAACGCGATGCAAAAGCCACGAATTGTTTTTCCAAATTTTTGGACTTTTTTGCATATCGCCTCTCTCAAACAGTGCATGGGTTCAAAGTAGTACTCCTTATTGATTGTACCAGCTTGTGGTAAGAATTCCTAATACACTTCGCCACGGTAATTAAAGAAGACAGTGAGCAAAACCTTCATATTTGATCGAACATGGCACGCTTTCTTCGGTCTTGGTTCTTCTGGGCTATTCCATTCGAACGATTGGGCTTTAGTTTCAAATCCTTTTGAGAATATCAGCATCATTATTGACATCAATCAAGATCTCGTCTCATGCCCAAAACATCCAAAAAAAATACCATGGCATGAGCCAACCGATATGCCAATATCTTCAACAACTCCTATGATAGTGATTCGACGATTTTTTAATACAATATCTTTCACTGCTTGAACGTTTTCATTTGTTGTTCGCGTGCTAGGACGTCCAGGGCGAGGTTCGTCTTTGACATCTTCTCGGCCTTCTTGGAACAGCTTCTGCCACTTAAACACATTTTTTTTACTCAAAGTAGACTCACCGTATGCAACTGTTAACATTTCAAGAATTTTAGAACACTGAATTACATTTTTGACACAAAATTTAATGCAAACTCTTTACTCTATTTTTTTGGTAAATGGAAATCGTCAAACACACGAAACACTTATATCTTTGTATGCCTGTCACAAACCAACAAATAATGCTATATAGAGGTAAAGCCGTGAATATATGCTTGGTACAACTGTACCAACACAAAATAAAAAAAAATCCATAATCGAACGGACGTAACCCTCGGTATTTGTAAAGTTACGTTATTATTTGAACACATTTTCTATTGTATGTCCGCACCAATCAGGGTTCACTGCGGGGTAGAGTAGCAATAACAGAACGTAAAAAAGGCCCGCGCCGAAGCTTGTAATATACATATTTAAAAATAGTGTGCCAGTGCATATCTATAGTATATCACATTGTATTTCATTGATTGCATTATATTGTATTTATGTATCATTTAGATTATTTTTCTACCACACGTTATATTTTTCTTACTGAAATAAAATTAAATATCAAGAATATAACTCCTCGGTTTTATCAACAAGATACTCTTAAACTTGATAAATATCTTCTAAAATTAGAGGGAGGTGAGTCAAATGAAGATCTGTGCAGTACTGTGGATATAGCATTTACTCAAATTCATGTTGAACGAGCCATTTTCTGAATTAAATTATTTTGCGTTTTGATACAGAAATTTTTAGTAAATCTTGTATTACATATGGGAGAGATTTCTAATCTTATGCCTGGAATATTAAACATGAGTTAATAAATGTTATCAGTCAGTCAGTTATAAATACTGAATTTACTCAATATAAACTTTGAATATATATTTTAGAACATGATTATTTATACACATTTTTTACATAGTAAATATTTCAAACAAATGCTAATTTTGTACATTTAGTTTCAATAAAAATTTGTATTTTTGTAATTAGAATTTCTAAATCAGAATTTTCTCTGGATTGAAACCAAGTTATGGTTTTGAAGTTTGTTCAGAAATACAGAATTTAGTTATGCAACAATCGCCGAAGGACTAACATTCCCGAAATGAGAACAGGGGTGATCATGGACTGTGTAGATTGATTAAATGTGAGCGACCATACGTGCGCAGTAGGAAACATAGTGAGTCCTAAAAATGTACTCTCTAACAACCGAGCAGGTCTCTATCTGACTGATACAAAATTGATAGACGATCTAACAGAATAAAAGGAATACGTATTAGTAGAACAAAAAAACGTAAATATAAAACCCCCAGTTTCAAAAGAATAATTTTTTACAATGTTCATGTACCAAATAGTGTGCGCTTGAAGATGTATTATAGCAAATACATGTAAAACCTACATCACATGTCTCCATAATAAGAGCTGCAATAAACAAAGATGGATATCAACAGGAAGGTAGTTTCAGCAAGCAAATATATATCAAACCTGAAGATGTTATGAAAATTCTAAATGTATTTAAAATTAATTTAGTTTATTATATATATTATATATATACTTAGAAAAGAATTGCACTGAGGGTTCAAATGTAAACAATTCAGCAATATCTGAGATACCATCAAAATAAATACAATACTCACGTACGATGCTAAGTCTAATAATGTCAACATACTCGCTAAGAATTACAGTATCACAATCTTATCGATATTAATGACTATTCAGCGCGTACAGCTGAAATTACAAAATGAAAATAATACGTATCAAAATATCAATGAATTCAATAAGAGGACTCGATCACACATTAGATCTAATGCATCACAAATAGACTTAAATACAGAATGCAAACAGGACAAGACCAACACACTTGAAGCAGTCAAAGTTAAAGTTAATAAAAAAAAACTGACATCGACAAACCTTATATGCAAAATAGCCAGGAAATCAGAGACTTGAAATTTCAAGCAAATAAGAGTAAAGAATTAACAGATAAATTAGATAAAATATTAAGCAGTATAAAATACTACCTAATTACTGCAAACACTTTACTCGATTATAACCAATTTAAAAGTTTATTAGAAAGTTCACAACAAGTAAAAAAGCTAACTGAAATAATCTTACATCATACTAATGATTTAGAAGCCTTTGAAAAATTTATAAGTGAGGATGTATAACCAAATGTACAAGACGCCAGCATCAAAAATCGTTGTACACGCCTACTAAAAAGCATTGAAAATCCCATGACAAACTGAACTCCTTAACAGAGCCCAATTCACTCTGATTCCGAATATTACCTAAATATAAACATTACACAATGGTAAAAGTTTTATAGTGGAATATAAACGGCTTCAAAATAATTACGAAAAACTGCAACATTTAATCATAAAAGAAAATATAAAAGTAATATGTCTTCAAGAGACGAATACAAAAATAACTAATCAAGCAAAATAAAAACTTTACTTGTTATGAAAAATTCGCTCAGACAATCTTTTAGCTAGTGGTGGAGTTAGTATTTATATAAACAATAACCTACACGTTTAATCAGTGCAAAACCAAAGTAAATATCGAGCACATCCTGCTATATTGTCAAAAATATGGAAAAGAGCGCCTCAAATACATCTCAGATATGAAGCTTAATGAACTATTTGACAATACAGAAAATTATATGAATACTATAAAATTTTTAGAAAAAACAAATTTAATTAATCAAATAAAATAAATTATGTAATCTATAATTATGTATTCTATAAGTCCCTAGAGGACCGTTACCATGGACATCAAAGCTCTGCGGTTGGAAGTGAAAACACACACACACACACACACACACACACACACACACACACACACACACACACACACACACACACACACACGCGCGCGCGCGCGCGCGCACACACATGTATGTATATATATATATATCTGGATCGTTTTTCTTCACTCCACCTATCCATCCCCATAGCCATGTATTTTATCAATAGCGCGCGTGTTTCTAAACTCCGGCTCAATAGCCTTTCTTGCTTCTCTTGGAACTAAGCAAATTAGACAAGTCTCGTGGAAATTTTGCTCGGCTACGGGATCGTGTTTATTTAATGAAGTATCGGTGGGTTCCAAGAACCTTCGGGCGACATTTTTCCGTATCTGTCGTCAGAGAGATGAACGGAGATGGGAGGGGAAAGATAACACGGGGACTTGGGCGCAGGTCGTCGTGTTGAGAAAATAGCCCCATTAGCGGTGGATCGATCCATTGAACGGGAGAAGAGATAGTGTGAGGGAAGATCCAATAAACTTTTCGCGTTCCTGCAGTGCTAAACGCTCTGAATTATGCTGCCAAGGTATTGAATGAGAGCGAGAGAGACAGAAGAATGTAAATTTTTGCTGTGATGATAAAGATGTTTTCATAGACTTTTAAAGAGAGTCGTGTATATACAGATTTCGAGTTATACACAAAATTCGAGATCGATGTGATACATACAAACATGCATGTGCACGTTCTTTTTCTCTTTCTCTGTCATATTAAATGCTACATGCCACGCAATACAGAGTAAAATTCTGCCTCCATTATTTTTATATGTACGAATAAAGTAGAATGTGATTTTTTTAGAATTACATCGAATTTAGCGTTGTGTTTCATGAATTGGATCTGCAACGGGTATAATTAAATTTGCTCATTTTTGCTTTGCTATCCTGCAATGAATATGCTTTCACCTTTGGTAAACATTAATTTATTGTATGTATGTATGCATGTATATATATATATATATATATATATATATATATATATATATATATATATAATATGTTGTTTACTATCGAGTTTATAATCCAGTGTTTTTGAGGGCGCAATCTGACATACTGAGAGCGACAGAGAGTCAGAAAGAGATGAGACGGGTTATCGGCGGATTCACGCGTACCGCTACCGATCATACATAAATTCGCGCGCTCTATTTTTTGCCCTTACTTGCACAAAATCGTAGGATTAGAGCATGAATAGTTGCAGCAATCACGATCTATCTTCTCGAGCTATATATTGTAAATAAAAATGTGAGTCATTACTTAAACTCTTGTATTAGTAACTAATAAGAGTTTATTTATAATTCTGCAACGAGTTCGTACAATTCTTGTGAATTTTCGAACTTGTGTTGTGAACTAAGTCGTACAGTACAGCGTAGGTCGCGTACTGGTGGGGAGTTATCTAATCGATCTTCGACGGCATTGAATTGGTATATTATCAAATCCGCAAGTCACTTTACGCTCGAGTAAGGAATAGGAAAAGCAAAGGAATACTCACTTTTTTACGATTTTAGAAATGTATTTACACACAGATTTTTGGGCTGCGACGAGCCACGTAGTTGGAATAAAGGTACAAGGATAACTAAAAAATAAACACTCTGGTATGTTGAACCGAGAGCATATTGGCCGGTAACCTCTAAAGCGTAATAATTTTAGCGGTAAGGACTTAGCCTCTTTTATACAAAAAGTCGTATATTGATGCTTATGGAAAGACGCTATTTGAAATGGTGCGGCCTTAATTAACATGTTTCGCCTTGTTATTTTTCTGCCATATAATTTTAGTCTATTTCCTCTATGTAACAGAGGTCTCTAGAGCAAGCGCGTATGATTTTTATTATCCATCTAAATGGTTCCTAATTTGAGGAATTGGGCAATATATGCAGCGGTGAGCGAGAGGCACTCCTCTATATAAAAACAATTACATTTATTATAAAGTTTTGGTTTAGCGCTGTTCTGTTAGACGTAAATGTAATTCATTATGTTTATTTGATTTTTTATAAGATTTTATGAGCATACATTTTTGATTCATAATTCTAAGTTAAAACTAACAATAGTTTAGATAATAATTTCATAACTTGATGTTAGTTAGTAGTTAGACTTATGTAGGCTTTTTCCTTTAAGAATTATATTGATACATTTATAATAATGTTTCCGATAAAATTTATTTAATATATAATATATAGTTGTATCTTTAAAAATTATATTAATTAATTTATAATATCTTATTCGGTAAGATTTATTTTATATATAATGTATGATTTTACCTTTAATAATGAATAACTGATCTAGTTAGGTTGATTTAATATATAATATACGATAGTGTGAATCAATTTTTAATAACTTATCTATTTATATTTATTTCGTATATCTTTAATTTAATAAACTTTAACTAATCTTAAAAATGGTTGATTACAGTATAACAAGGTTGATGTATTTATATATGGGTACATGCATACATATATACCTGTAAGTATTTACGTAAAAAGTTGAAAGTAAATTGGTTCATTAAGTATTGATTAATCGCAGTTTTATATTTCCGTGTTTAGTTAAATATAGAACGTCACAAGGTAACGATAATTATACATAGGGATGTTTTGTTCTTTTTTATGATGTTCTTATGTTTTATACATGCGGATATACTAAAATAACAATTAACAATATTATTTTTGTATCTTATCTGTCGCTTTTTCCACGTAACGTAACTTCTCTGAAGAACCTCAATCCAAATATGTTAAGAATGTCTATCCAATTCTGTTAGATTCAGAGTTCTGAAAATCATAAAATAGAGAAGATAAACCTTTTTCCTTATTTATCTTACATAAATATTTTTAGTATTAAAATAGTGTAGGTATTTTTGAACGCATAGGTTATCTTTATATGTTTACTTTTATAAGTTATTACAAGTGAATGTAATAGAAATTGGCAGCGAGTAGAATATCAGTTCGAAATCAGTAATTTAAATGACGTCGATCTCCATTTCGATGTTTGGAATCGAAAAAGGAAAGGCCACCTTACCAATCAGTATAATTATCACAGTGGCAAGTCGATCACTAGCGCCGGGAAAGAGTCAAACTAAATGACCGAGAGTAGATATAATGTACAAACAGAGTGCCTCCCGAAGTTCCATGCGAGATGCTCCTGCCTCACACAGTGCATTAATATGAATCTCGTCTACCCCGGTGTGTATCCGCGATCGTGAATACCGATTTTGGTGAGCATATGTGAGTCAGCAAACTCCCTGTCATGATGTTCTTCCTTTATAGATCAGAGAGCGCAATTATCTTTACGTAGTATCCTCCTCGCTTTTATATCGCACGTACGTGCGACCTTCCGAAATTCGAAGGCCATCTTGAGTAAAACAACACTATGAAGATAAACGCCTATCTATTTACGCACAGACGTACGCCCAGGATACCTGTATTCTACCGCTCTCCCTCTTCCTCATTCTATCCGTCTCGTCGAAGGGTCAATGCTCAACAGCCTCTCCAAGATGCCTGTGCATTGATGCTCTCGCTTTTGTACTCTATTTATCTATATTATGTATTCTATATTCTAATTTGATCTAGATTTTATATTTTAAACTTACATAATAAAATAAATATCATTTAAAGGTAAAAAAAATATTTGCCTAGAAAACAATAACTGTTTTCTTTTCTGAAATGTAGAAAATTTGTTACATTCAAAGAAATAAACTAGTACTGCTCGATTTTGTTTTAACGCGATGTAAGAAGAAATAAGAATTTTGGATTTGCAGAAACTTCACATTTTTATTATTTATAGAAATTCATTTGAGAGAGGCGAACACTGTGCTGATCCCAAAATTGAATCAGTACATAAGCTAACTGTTTATTACGATTTAGAAAGATAATAGAGAGCTGTGTATGAAAATTAGATATTGTTAAATAAAAATTGTAGGATATAACCAAAAACAAAAAAATTACTGTAATAACATGTTAGAAAAAGAAAGCTAACTATACACTATCATTTACCATAGAAAAACGATAAGTGTTAATCTATTCCATAGTTCAGTTAATGAGTTGTCTATTACTGGGTTATTTTCTAAATATCGGAAGGAACATCGTTCTGTAGTTCACAGTTTTTTAATGGAAATTTTTATTATAAGTATACCTAATAACCGTTTCGGTAATTTTAAGAGTATCTATGATTTATCTCTATCTTTATTTTATTTTTTCTATGTTGTTTGTTTCTATATTTATTATTATTTGTAATTTCAGTTTAACTTAAAGTTGGAATTTTTTAATTGGAACTAATTTGGGAAACTTAAACTTACTTGTCTGTTTCTGTCGCTTTACTTATTATTTCATCCTCAACTACTTCCAGCTTGGTGCTAATTCATGGTCAAATTAAGTTAGATTAAGTAACTATTATAGTTTTTTTTATTATTATTTCCACTTTTTACCAATCTTTACTATTGACTGCAGTGAAAAAGAAGGTTTTGTTGAATAGACTCCTTATTTGCTATCGTGAATAAGTCAAGAGCTCTTATGGACCTCTGATTTGTAGGCACAAATAGAATGTTTTTTTTTGTTATTGTCCGAATCGACATCTTTGTGCACTGCAGCGTGCTATATTCTTTTTAAGCTAGACGAGTAGTGAATAGAAACTCAGAATATCTGAATTCCTGAGAAGAGGTCGCTACTTTGCGAACACGGAAGATATTTTCTGTTTGTGAATTTTTCTTTTATTCATCGAATGAATAATTATACATCCCTTGCTATTACGCATCGGCGTAACCAAAAAGGGATAGCTAATTTTAAATCATAAAGTTGAAGTCAGATTAGCATATGCTCTTATGAAAGTAAGTTTGAACGTGAATCCATCGGTTTTAACATTGAGCAGAAGACATAATAAGAAAGGGCAATATTAATGAAGAGGAATTGTTTAAAGTAAAAGTATATCATTAGAATACAAGATTGGTGAATAAAAAATTATACCAAGCTCTTGTATTTTCGAAATTGGAAATGAGACTTTCTTAAGAGTGTCGTGAGTCTAAAATAATTTTAATGAATTCTATTTAAAAAATTTTAGACAAGTTTTTTATCTTCAATATCTTCTCGACAAGAATTAAAAGTCCCTACTTATAATGTTTTTCTGTAACCGGGCACGTCTGCGCGCGTTCATGCAGCCCTATCAAATTACCCATCTCTCCCTTATTTACCCATTCTCTTTCCCAGTGTCACGTTGTGGCGACTTAAGCTGTTAATATTCGGTTAACGAGGAAGGTTGGGATCCTTCCTACTCCTTCCATTCTGCCGAGACCCACGTTGTTCTACTATACGTAATACTTGACAACGATGGTGTTGACAACAACGAAAACGAAGAGGATGCCCACCCACCCTCGCGTTGTACGGTGCCAAGCGCTAAAAGAGCGGGTAAGGCGGGGTGCGACAGGGTGAGGGTAAGCAGAGGTAAGAGAGAAATGATAGATGAGCTTGAACTATGCGGAGCGAGTGGGGTTGGCTTTTTGTGAAAATAATTTCGCTTGGGAATTTTAGCGGTTGCGCTTTTGCTTAAAATGTGTCAATAGCTCGGGAATCCTTCCGCAGGAGGGATCCTTCTGTCTCTCGATCTTACCTTAATTTGATTTACCAACGCACGCCGATTTATTCGTAGCAGGCGCATAAATTTTCTTTTTTCTTTTAGTAATTAGAAAATACTAATTAGAAAATAAAAATACCAAACAATGAGAGTTATTGAATTTTTTTGAGTTAAAACAAATGGCAAATTTGAAAAATACCTTATATATAATTTAATCTTGGTTATCGATAGATAACCGCTCACATAGTTCGCCGCTCCATTCATCTATTAATTCTTCAAGAGATGCTAATTCTTAATATAAACATATTACGACAAGTCATAATATGAATAAGATTTTTCTCTATTAAATAATTTTGAAGCATTGCGAATGGCAAATTCAACCGAGGTGGCTAGCACCAAAAGTACAATTGTTATAGTTAGCGTATAACGAAATTTCGTGGCAAAATGTGACGCGAGGTAGTAAACAATCTGTAGCATATAATTATGTCAACAATGCTGCACGGGCCATGTCATAAAGTCAAGCATATTTTTGTTAATTAATCAATTTTAAATCAATAACGATATTAAAACACTATGAAGCAAGGTGGCTAAAAGCAAAATAAAAGAATTCATACTGCTTTAATTTGTACTAAATGAAAGCTGCAGAAATATGTGCGAGGTGATAACGTCATTTATAACTAATTTACTTGAAGATAGCTTTGTCCATTCCCAGAAATAGGTAAAATATAATTTTATAAAAACGAGACTAGGCTAATAATTTGCTGTTATGTGAATTTAATTTCAGTAAAAGTAGCTTGTTACTACGCTCTGCAAACAGACAAAAGTAATTTGAAGAAAATTTGTCCAGGCACAGAATTTACCGTTCATTATCCACTGGAAGATTGAATTATAAATGAAAATTTTGTAAAATTATTATTTATGTTTTCTCTGATAGATGATTACAATTTTTACAAATCAAAAAGCATTAAATAATTAAGAAATTTGTGCCAAAAGTTTTTATAAATCCGTAAAAACTATATAAAAATCATTTCTGAATTTTGTAATTAAAAGTCTATAGTGGATATCGAATCATTTATTATTGTATCTTATAGTGATGTTTATTTCGAAATCAATACAAAGGTAAAATTATTGAAAAGATAATAACTGGAAAATGGTAGATGTAGTATTGATACTTACTGAAAGATACGTGTATATAATAATAATACTATTCACATCGTTTGTAATGTTAAATGGGGATTGTTATTTCTTTTATTATTTATAAGGATATATATGATAATTTGTGTGAATTGCATCCATTCCTCTTCATCGTACAGAACTTTATTAGAATCAATACATATTTCTGATCTTTGTAATCGAATGTAATTAAAATTTATGTACAGGACATAAGCAATCGAAATTACTAACCTAACTAAAATAAGTCCATATAAAATTTAAGTTAATATAACATAAATCATAAGTCAAGTTAACATAATCAAATTAACTTGTTTTGCTTCCATAAATTTTCCTTATATAAAGCTATTCAAAATTTTAGTAAATTCTAATAGTTGTTCTTAATTTCTTATTATTCAATGCTTACATGTTTTACAAATAAAGGCCTGCACATTATGTTGATGTGCAAATAAGGATAAAAATATTTGACTTCAGGTTACTTTGTATGTTATCAAACAGTTCTATTAGAAAAAGAGATTATTAATAGTTTTAATATAGTCAATTTGTGCATACAAGATTCCCAGTGCCGACATATAAAAATTTCTAAGTGATTGACAACTACAGGATTTTGATGTATATTGAAGTTTATAAGTTAGCAATCGTATACATAGTAAAGTATAAAAACTCAAGTTCAATAAAATGCATTAAAACAAACAATCAATTAAAAATTCTTTCAACAATATTTACATCGTCATGGTAAAAATAAAATTTGAATTAAAATACAAATACCTGTACGATTTCGTTATTGGTTCATGCGTTATTTGCATATATGCATCATTATGTTGCACTTCTATCCTGATTAATAATGTTTTTCGAATATATGCAGTTGATAGCCAATATTCTAATAATTTATTATACTTTTAATTTGACTTATAGGATAATTTATTTTAAACAAAGAGTCCATATTGCTCCCATTGTGAAGATTACACATTAAAATGAAAAGTAACTTAGAGAAGCTATCAGATCCGGAATACAGCATTTGGTAAAATTGTATGATGATTGTTATCATCACCACAATTACTCATATGAATTTCTGGAACCCAATGATGTCCCATACTGAAGATATGGAAACTATAACATTTATTATAATTTCACATATTCTAAATTAATTATTAACAGCATTCTGAATCGATAAAAATAGCTAACACTAAAAAAGTATATTATTTACACATACTGTTAAATATTTAGCTGGTTCACATTTTATTTTAATTAAAATATAATAGACATTTACAGTAATATTTTCACCTAAAGCCAAGTTTTGCAAAAAAAATCAAATTTAGTTTAATTTTTAACATATTTTTTTAAACGATTTCATTTTCTCTTAATTATAACAATTCTAGGTTTCTCAAATTACGCAATTCTGCTTAAGGTGCGCATAACTGCAATCTAAACAAAACCAAAATAATTTAATGATGGTTTTATATGGTAGTCATTGGTAGCAGAAACGGAAATTTAAAAAAGTCCTCTGAAAGCTTAACGCTTCCTTAAATTTCTAATTTTCTATTCTGTCAACTTTGCTTTGCTACTTTAGCTATAGTAATGCGGTAGCCAGAAATGGATAAAAACGAATTTCATACGAGTGCAGAGTAAGAGACAGAAAAGGAAAGAAAGATAAAAAGCAAGATATAGATAGATAGAGAGAAAGAAAGAGAGAGAGTGAGAGTGAAAGAGAGAGAGAGAGAGAGAGAGAGAGAGAGAGAGAGAGAGAGAGAGAGAGAGAGAGAGAGAGAGAGAGAGACAGATGGACGGACGGGAAATAGAATTCTGTATAATGCTGGAGAATTTGTCGACTTTCCTTGTAAATCTATTACGACCCACGTCTGTCTGCTTGACGACAGACTTATATTATACACTTCTTATATATGCGAGTGAACTCGAATACACATTAATATTTATTCCGAAAATACGCTATCCTGCGAAATGACGTTCCATGGTATATTTCATTTTTCCGCGCTCAAAACGAAAGAGAGAGAGAGAGAGAGAGAGAGAGAGAGAGAGAAGGACTGATGAAAGGACGCATCTGAAATACTTGGTGAAGTATCGGTCAGCTAGGACCTAAATTGAAAACTATTGGAAGTAAGTCGTAGTTCCGTTACGACTAAATGACTATATGATAAAGACATTGCTGTCCAACCACGAGGATTTTGTAACATATCACCCTCACGGTACAAACAACACTCCTTTTATTTCTGACCAAAAAACTACGCGGCAATTTCCGCTCCTATATATGAATCTATATTTCTATAGATAATTTTACTTATGATAATATTTGTAGAGAAAAAAAATCCAAAATTCTATCTCGAGTATTCCTCTCACTATATTTTCCAAATATTTATATACTTTCTTTTTGGTACGCTGATTACGAATATCGTAATGCCTTTAAGTAGACATCATTGAATATATATTCCTAAATCCATGAAAACTTCATAAAAATCATTGTTTTCCAAATTTATCTTAGAAAATAAGAAACATTTCCAAAAACTTAAAAGCCAAAGTTCTAAAATTCACTACAAACATATTTTTTATTTTATACAGTTTTTCGATGCACACAATATTTCTGGATAAAAGATCAATAATTCCGTTTCGAGATTCTTTGAACTGTTCGCCATATATATGGCGATAGTATAATACTCAATGCAGGTACCTTCGACTTTTGCTAGAGAAATGTTGTTTTTAAAGAATAAATATTTAGAATAAAAAATACGTTTTTGTATGAGATTTAACAAGTTTGTTCGAAACATATTTTGGAAATTTTATTACTTCCTAAGATGTTTGAAAAACATTTTTATCGTTCTTGTCATGAAAAGTTCTGCCAAATGGCACTGTTTCTGTAATCAGTACCCGAAAACACACAAAAATCGACAGATTGAATATAGTCAATTATTGGAAGTTCAACAATGGCCTCCACTATGATATTTCTATTCATCGATTCATAAAAATATTAGTCATGGAACTATAGAAATTGACTATACTGTTTTAATAATACAAGTTTCACGATATATATATATATATATATATATATATATATATATATATATATATATATTATTTCTCGGCTTGTGCTAACACTACGAACCTTAATGGACCTTAATAAACCACATTAATAGTAGATCCCTACTCTCTCGATTGAGATATTGATGGCACTTATACGATCATTTCTTCGCCAACTGTTTAATGTTTTATAACAACATGTGACTAGTGCATGTCACGAAAATGGAACAGAGAAATTGAGAGCAACGGTGCGCGATAAAATTTTGGGCTAAACTCGGTGAAACTGCGACAGAAACTTATGAAATAGTGCTTAAAGTGTATGGTAGTAACACGCTGAGTCGTAGTCACGTGCTTCGAAGGCATGCCTATTTTAAAAAAGGCTATGAGAGCGTCAAAGACGAGGCGCGGAGCGGAAGGCCAATTCAAGTGCAAACCTACGCGAATGCGCAGCGCGTCTGCGCCCTTGTTCATTAGGACTAATTATTTGAATGTTGGCTGATGAGTTGAATATCAACTGGGAAACAGTTAGAATGATTGTAACCAAAGATTTCTCCATGAAAAAGCTGTGCGCGAATATGGTACCGACGAACCTTTCAGATGAGCAAAAAGCCCACTAAATAAACATCGCTCATTATTGTCTCGAGCAGTTTGAAAGTGATCCTACTCTTCTTGATCGAGTTGTTACTGCTGATGAAAGGTGGTTCTTTCAATATGACCCCGGAAATAAACGACAAAGAAGCAAGACAATGGACCAAGGCCAAAGTAGGCGAGAATGTGTAAGTCCAAAGTAAAAACCATGTTCATTTGCTTTTTCGATAGCAAAGGGGTGGTTTACAAAGAGTTTGTACCACCTGGACAAACTATATATCAAGTATTCTACAGCAATGTGCTCGAAAAATTACGCAAAAGGGTGCTCAGAGTGCGTCCAGAGATTGCGAAGACGTGGATTCCGCATCACGACAATGCTCCCCGTCACAGTGCGTTCAGTGTCTCTCTGTTTTTGGCGTCTAAAGGCATCGCAACGTTATCACAACTGCCCTCTTCACCAGATATGTGACCCTGTGACTTTTTCATATTTCCCCATTTGAAAAAATTCGTCAAAGGTCGATATTTTCACTCCACTGAAGACATTCAAGAATCTGTAACGAGGGTACTCGGAGAGGTCCCAGAAGAAGTGTTCCAGAATTGTTACAAAAACTTGAAAACTCGCTGGAATAAGTGTATAGATGCAGAAGGAGGCAACTTTGAAGGGGATTGCAGCGATGTAGCTTAATTTTTAAATATACACGATTTTTGAATTTGTCGTATTACTTAATTGTCTGACCTCGTATTACTCCGAAGATAATATAGAATACTTATATCGTATTTGAGAGTAATCAGTTCAGTATTTTTTTTATTTAACGTATACAAGCAAAATCTCGCTATGTTTTTATAAATTATTATGATCTATCATATGATAATATCATATGATATGATTATATCAAATTATAAAGGAATTAAAAAGTGCGTATTAGGGTGAATAAATAAAATAATATATTCTTATGTTAATTACTACAATTTTTTATAAGAAGTTTATTGAGGCATAAAAAACCTCTCCTTGAAAAAGAGAGGAACAAAATCAATGCTATAATTACAAAACATATATATATATATATATATATATATATATATATATATATATAATATACAGAAAAATAGAATCTTTTCATATAGTAGAATGAAATAGAAGAATCATCCACGCAAAAAAATATGCCGACTAAGTGAAAGTACGCTGTGAATGCTTACCCTGCAACCGACTGCTAGTTTAGAGGCGAATGTCTAAAGGGAGATAGAATTTTGCTTTTTGCATCCCTAAGGAAGTCGGTGGTTCCTCTTAGCAGGCAAGATACCCACATGCACCGCTCGTTCAGCTAATTGGGCTATGTCGAAGCTTAATCACCATTTCGTAATTAGATAAATTGCCTTTTCGAAGAAAATTAGTTTGACTAACAAAGAATAGGTAACAGAGAGAAGTCGAACCGATCGCTTGCTTGTATAAAATACAAGTAAGTATTCCGTCATGAAGCTGCGTGTACGAAACCTTTCTGAAAACTAAGAAAAGGCTTTATGTATACATACGAACATATATATTAATGAAATCGACATATCAATAATGATTAATCCTCGCTTTGCTTTCATATAACGCTGCGCTCGCTAATGCGCTAGGGGAACAGTTATTTCACGGTAATATTGGGATTGCCAAGACCGAGTATTAAGAAACCACTTGAAATCCGCCTGACCCGTCAAAACTGGGTTCAATTTAACCGCAGAAATATTCGCGGATTCGGAGAGCGAAACTCGTTCGAGGGTTATACATCTGTGTGTGCATAATACTTGTGCACCCATCCTCCTTACCATTGTAGAGCATTTACACTCCTGACAGCTACTGTATGTATACAGCTATATATATATATATATATATATATATATATATATATATATATATATGCACGGTCGTCGAAAAGCCACCGCCGGAACCACGGCAAATCCTTGTCCCCCGTGCTCTGCTGGAATATTTTCCGGCCAGGCACAACCGCGCCGTCCGCGGAGCCTTCACATTCCCCCTCCTTTTGCGTCGATTAAACCGTGCGGCCCCTTTCGTTCTTTCGAGGGATTCAACCACGAAGCCTAAACGCAAACGCGATCGTCCTGCTTTCCTTTTGGACGATTCAGCATTCAAGGAAGGATTGGCGGATTCGTCGCTGCGAACTCAAAGAGGGCGACATTTTTCCTCGGCTACTGCATTTGAGTGCACTCTCGCGCTGATTGAAAAGCTTGGATGAGAATTGGATAAAGAAGTTCTCGATTGAAATTTAATTAAAAGAGAGAGAGAGAGAGAGAGAGAGAGAGAGAAGGGGTGTTAAAAAGTATAAAGTAAGATAAAAAAAAAAGAAATACTATAAAGAAAAAACTAAAGAATAAACTATAGACTTTATTATAGAAATTTCTTTTTGAATATCTAATGAAGGTAAATATAAGATGCATTTTTCAGTTCAAATATTGAGATGATAAAACAATATGTAAGAAAAAAAACACCGTGCATTTTTTCATTTAGCATATAAAAAGTAAAAAAACGGACGCTTGGATCAAATGCTGCACTTAAATTTTTTTTAAAATAAAGTATTATAGATCGTATCATTTGGACATACTTCAGTAATCGATAAAGTTAACATTCGGAAAAATATTTCTCTAAACTTCATTTACACGGTTTTTAAAAATTTCAAGATTGATTATTATTGACAACAAGTAAAAAATTTCAGTGGAAACTACAATAGAACCATATAAAGATTTTTCAATTGCATGAGAATGAAATAATAATATTTGGATTTATATTCGTCATGAACCTAACGTGAAAACCATACATAATATAAAACTTCGACATTAGTTTGAGCAACCAACAACTGTTATAGGTGATCACTTGTGCGCGTGTATTAATAATAATAATCTATTATACTATATAATGACAATCAGATTGTCGTTGTTTATAATCACTGTAGAATCTGAAATGGATATTATAACTAAAATAAATCCTTCAAAAAATAATAAAAAATAAATTAATAATAAAATAAAAGATATATATATATATATATATATATATATATATTATATTAGTAAACGGCAATCTAACTGTCCCTACCACATAAATTGACCTTTGATATTTTCCGACGTTTTGATCCGCTTCGGTTCCTTTTTAGAGACTAAACTGGAGTTACATTTCAGTTAGCTCTATAAAATTATTTATTAGTTTAATTTACAATGGTTGACATAAGTACAATTTATAGATAAATTTAATAATTTATTTTAATTATAGAAAACATTTGTTTATATTTAATTTTTAACTATTTCTTTGACGCATTAATATTTATTATAGTAAAAAGAATTTATGTTAATTTAATCCCAATATAAAATCTCTGTTCTCAGATAATATTAATTTGAAAATAGATTCGTTTGATATCACATGTATGAATACAAAATAATAGAGGAATTCTAAATCGACAACTTAAAAAGAAATATTAATATTTGAAACAAAGGCTGGGACAATTGAAATAAGTAAAAACAACTTCAATGCAAAATACAACTGAATTTAATATAATGAAAATATGAAGAGGATATGGGCAACGATGTAAAGATGGGAACTTTAGCAATGATGAGAAAAGGATAATAATACAAGCGCTCTTACATCGCTGTTTTATAAACTCCGCGCTATTCTTACAAGGGAGTCTAATTGTAGGCGATAAGCTTCATTTGCGCCGATCGCTGCCCAAACTCTATGCTCAGCTGCATGCTAGAAAAAACCCAAGGTAGCAAACCAACTTTCTTAAGCAAGACATTGATGATGAAACATTTTTTTAAAGCCAAAATACGACCTCATTATAAATCAGTAGAAAAGCCTTTTTAATTCTACTTAATATTGTGATCCTTACCGAGAGTTGCTCACGATTTTTAACTGTATCTTTTTATCGACATTATGCACGTTTAATTTGTGTTGAATACATAATTTATCAATTTTAAGCTTTTCGAAATCGTATTTTTCTTATCTTTGCTTTACAAATTTAAACAGTTAACATATTGTTTAAGCATTACACGTGAAAATATCTAACGCAGAGCCGTCCTTGTCTGAGGGAATCGCATATTATATGTAATCAAAATTGTTCTAACATATATTAATAATTTGTTCTAAAATAAACTATTGTATTTTACATTTTTATAGTTGAAAAAATAGCACTTCTCACAAAAACGAGATAAGATATCATTCGCCTTTTGTTTTGATATATGTATCAATACAGATTTAAAGCTAATGTTGAATATTAAAGAACATTTACCAGTATATAATAAAGTATTAATTTTTTAAGAAAGAATAATGCTTTATTAATTCAATGACTGAAGCAATTTCAAAATTTTTGATTCGAATTTTATTTTGAACAAACACTTATTATTTCATATTCATTTTTTTTTTTTTTTGTATGTTATTTAACGTCGTTCTATTTATGCTTCCAAATATCGATGCTAATCAGCGACGGAGGTCTACGATGTGTTTGTGAACAAAGCACATGTAAATTATTACAGCGGTGCTTGTGTCAATCGGCCGGGACCGGGATTTGAACTCGGATCACCAAGTTACTAGTCCTTCGTTCTAGCGATCGAGCCATCGTAGGCCTCATTTCATATTCTTCGTTATATCGTATTTTTAATCAAGTATATAGTTATGCTTAACTAACGAATACATCTCGAAGTATCAACCTTATGTAGAATTATAGAAAATGTATTTACGATTCAAATCAAGATTTTATTTTATATGTAATATTATCTTAAAATTATGGTAATATTTTACATATATAATTCAACTAAAATATTACCAAAGCATTAACTTTTAGACTACCAGCAGTTTTGCCTTATAAATTGATATTTTTGAAGTGCAAAATTTATACATAAAAACACCTCATATCTCTAGAGTAGCTGTCAAGGTCACAGGTGGCTTATATATGAGCCTGTCCGGCAGTCTAAAGGTTAAACAATTCAAATAAACCTTAACATTTGTATAAAATTTTAGATAAGATACTGATATAATTGCAATATGCTGAAATTATATAATGATTACAGTCAGTCAAGTAAGAGGTTGGTCGACTTTACTGACACGTAATGAAAGATTTCGCTCTAATTCATTCGTCCCCCGATAGAGGGAGGCTTTGTCCTTGATGCATTATCAACAAAGATTCAGTTGTAAAAGCAATTGTTAAGTTGTCATGCAAACTCTATTGAAAATATGTGGGCATATATTAAACAGAAGGTTCGTAGAAGACGCACGCACACTTTGAAACAGTTGTCTTATCGAATTCGTCGGAGCTGGAGATGGTTGCCACTAGAATACGCCATTAAATTATTAGAAAACATGCCCGGAGATGCCAGAGATTCCATACCATACTTTTGGAGAAGCATGTTTACAGTAAAGTTTGCGCAAGATGGGTTGCACGTCTACTTTGCGATAACTACACACCAAAACGACTTGACGCGTCCAAAAGTTCAAATAGGAAATTTTCTTTCAACTTATTTTTCAGATCTCGTACCAAGTGACTATTTGTTAAAGTTAAATGAAAGTTTGTGCGGGCAACACTTCGCTTCAAATGACGAAATTGAAAAAGTACTTAAATCGTAGATACAAAAAGAAGGCAGTTTATTTTTTAACGAAGCTTTGTTTAAAAGCTTTCAAATACATGTAAAACATGTATTGAAGTCCAAGGCGACTATGCAGAATAATATTTTGAGATTAGAAGAATAAAGTAAAATTATTATATTTTTTTCTAATACAAAGATACTTAATTTTTGAATACCCTTTGTATCTACAGGGACTTTCACAAATATCAGAATCCTTCACCAATAAATAATTTTTTTGAATCATAATTATATAATTTACAAAAATAACTTACGTTTTCGTTAACCTAAAAAGTTTTTCGAAAATTTATTTTTTAAATGTATTTGAAAAGTGATTCCTGTAATATTAACGAATACATGAATCATGAAAGAGGGCTTTTTTCAATAATAAATTATAAAACTAAATTATAGAGTTAAAAGTATAGGCTTTTTATGTATTTTGCACAATCTACATCTTCTCGATATGGTGGCAATGGCAGATTCCATGAACGCAATAATTTTTAATTTTTTAGAAAATTTTTATACGTTTTTTACTTTTTCATCTGAAAGGTACGATATATCTTCAAAGAAATTAAAATTTTCTGTACAAATAATGAAATAATGGTTATAAATTATCCCGAAAAGTGTGACTATAATATTACGTTGTAAAATATCTCCCTTCCGCTTTTTTGCTCTTCATTCAATGCTTTATAAAAAGTGTTACAGTGGTCGGATTTCTTTCGTCCTAAAATCTCATGCATACTCGAAACTGTATTAACTGCTTGATTCAGTCTTTAAATCCTCAAGACATTCATCTTCTGTTTTGCTTCGAAGTACATGCGTAACGTATTTTGCGATCAACCGCTAGCTGTCCGTGTCCGTCGTCATAAGTCTCGTCACGTTTTCTGGCGTAATCGCGCCGATCGTCGTCTGTAGCCTTAGTTGTAACTCGATCCAATGCTCGCACACGAAGAACATGTACTCAACGTCGTCCCTAGGCTACCTGCAATACTTGCATTCCGGAGAGGTAATCCTTTTCTTCCTGCAGAGATACTTACGGAAGTATCAATGTCCGGAAAGAAACTGGGTAAAGTAGAAGTTCACCTCTTCTAGTTGTATCCCCTTTCACGGGCTGATTTCGGGTATTAGTCTTTTCGTTCATCGTCCACCGTCTCTGTCACGTCTCGATCGTCTTTATTCGTTTTTCATGTAACCTGCGTAGTAGATACGTTCACGTAACCTACTTCTTATGCGATAATTGACCCATTCGATTTTGATACTTCCTTTCTTTAAGAGAACGGTAGTCTCTTACGCGTCGAAGACTCTTACGTTCGCAGGCCGCCATTCTTTGTCCTCAACTATTAACGTCGAAAATGTGAGGCCAACATTTTGCGGTCCGATCCGTTTCCTGATTTAACGCGTTCACGATGTCCTCGTCGGTCGTGGCACAGTCCAGGTCCACGAATTTTAGCGTTATCCTGGATGTCAGTTCTTTTACATGTTCAGTTTGTCCAACGGCGTCTTGGATAAACTTATCTAAAGTTCATCTCGTTATTCCATCTGGCTAGCTGTAACAGCATTGCGCCTTTCTTCGTCTTTCTTATTGTCCTGATTTCTGTTTTATTCTAGCCAGGGTTCACCTTTTGACGTATTGTCCGTGCAACGTTTATGTACATCTGTCCCTCCGTCGACTTGATCATTATCGCTTCTCTTCTAACTTTAAAGTTAGACCGATCAGATCCGCAGCCTTGGAGTCTCATTTGAATCTTTTCTGTCGTGTGTTGGTTTATTATTTTTGGTTCATCTCGATGCTTTTCTGTCTTTTGTGTATAGAAACCACCGTCGCCCAGCTTTTGGTCTGGACTGTCCGCTATTGTGCGGCGGCCTGGACCGGAGTAGGGGTTTGACGGTCTCTTTTCCACTTTTATGGAGTTATCTCCTCACATTCACTCCGTGCCTTATCTTTTTTGGTCTGTCAGAGCACTTTCATTCTCTTTAATTCATATTGTCCAACTTCTACTGCTTCATTAATTTCAGTGAGACCGTTTTTGATCACTTGATTGACATTTTTTTGTATGTCAGGCCTTTCCATCATTTTACTTAGGACTCTCTTTTACTTCGGATATTTTACTAATTACTTTCGACTGCATCCCAAGTTGCTGGCGATCTATTCACATTCACTCCTACATTTCCATCCATACATACATCCACACTGTTACCTGTCACAGGTTCTGGTACGCCAGGCTGCCTACTGGCGTGCTGGAAACCTCCATTGACTCTACTAAGTCGATTGCAGGCGGCACACTAGAGCCTGCTATCTTCTTTTTACTTTTCATCTTTGCTTAATCAGTTTTGTGTTAAATTTGTTATATTTGTAGTAGTCAGGATGATCGCTTGTCCGAGTTGATGGTTCAACGTCCTGAATCTCCTCATTACTCGAACCCTTCTACAGCCTGGTGACCTCGGCTATTCCTCGCCCACGACTCGCAGCATGGTCCCATCGGTACGCCATACGGTACTATTACATAAAGCGGGCTTTGATGCCACCAGAAAAAGAAAAAAAATAAATAATGGAACCCGATGACGCCCTATCACTATGTGGGCAGCCTTTCATGTTGGCTAGACTGGGTTCGGGCCCCCTACTTGTGGCGGCCCATGAGTACCATCTGATTTTACAACTGTACCCTCCAGAAGGAAGCGCCCATAAGCATGAAGTGATTCCCTTACAGCTAACCCCACTAGTCAACTAGTAATTACTGCATCCGCAAGATCTAATCGTCTATCAAACTGATCACAATCATACTTGAGAAATGACCGTTTATAGGGTCTCTCATTAATTCAGAACCCACCGGGAAGTCACCCGTTTATAGGGTGTCTATCTCCACGATGCAAGAGAATTACTGGTTTATAGGATTCCCGATATACTCCCCAGTCAGAGCACAGCAGACTTACAGATATGTGGATGTATGAGTGATGAGTGGGTGTAAAGATGGGCGAATACCACTATTTTCACTCGAAGTTCTTTTCCGTGGTTACTTATTCGTCACTCTGAGGAGTGCTTATTTCGTGACTGACCGTGAGCGGTCGTTTCCATGTCCGTAATTCCGGGGACGCGTGTGGTAGCTGAACTCAAGGCTCTACACCTTTTTAAAATTTACTTTACACATAACTGAAAACAATTATAAACCAAATTAATAATTACAACACGTCAATGGAAAACTTAAATTAAAGAGCAATACCGTGTGGATGATTTGGAGCAATGCTTGGCGATATTAAACCGTAATAAAGTCGAATTTTTCCATCCTTACATTAGAATGTATAAAACATGGTTTCAACACTACATTCCAGAGTCCAATCAATAATCTGCTAAGTGGACTAAACGCGGTGAACCGAATCAAAAACTTGGGAAGATGCAACAGTTCGCAAGGTTATAGCGCCAGTATTTTAGGATGCGCATGGTACAATATTAATCAACTACCTTGAGAAGGAATATACCATCAATAGCAATTATTAGGTAAGGTTATTCGATCATTTGAAGTAAGAAATCGTGAAAAACGACCCCAATTGAAGACGAGAAAAGTATTGTTTCATCAAGAAAATGCATCGTGATCAAAATCAATGAAAACGATTGCAAAATTGCATGTATTAGGCTACGAATTACAGTGCCATCCACCATATTTTCTTGATTCGGCTTCCACTGACTTTTTCTTGTTTGCAGACTTCAAACGAATGATCGGTGGGAAAAAAATTGAGCACTGATAAATAAGTAATCGTCAATATGGTGTATCTCAGCTATCGCCTACTTTATTCATCTAAAAGAATCTATTCTAGTTTATATTCGTTTGCATTTGTGTGTATACTAGCATCCCCTGTTTCGGCTTCGCCCAAGATAATCATTTTACGGATTTCATAAACAATTCAATAATATCTAAGTCATGAAGTATTCTATCTATAAAAATCTATATTTCTATTAATAATTGATCGTAATTTACCTATCGCCGCTTCTGTATAAAAAACTGCTTCAATGTAGCGTCCACGTCAAAAAGTTGATAATTCGCCGACCATTTTATAGAAAAATATATATATATATATATATATATATATATATATATATTATATACGGCTTCAACAGAAAAAATTGTACTTTCGAGTTCGAGCGGTAGAAAAAGATGTCCCAGTGTCTTAAAACGACGTTTACAGAGAGTATCATGTTCAAGCGATAGAATATGTTTCGAGGCGACTGCTATAGAGAGTTTTGTATTGGAGAGGTAGCATACATTGTCGATGTATCCAGTGACGACTTCTATTGGAAGTTTCAGTTTCAAATGATAGAATACGAATCTCTTCATAAAAGTCGTCCTCTCATACTTGGACATCGTCTTCTACCGTTCGAATATAAGTATATATATAATATACATAATTTCGAGATTGTTAAAGAACCCTATTTTGCCATCCTTTCTTTTGTTCAAACTAAAAAAACATAGTCTGTTGTCACAATTCTAAAGTTAAATATAACGTATAAATACAAAAATATAATTTGTCGTCACAAATTATGTTCAGTATAATTTGGCATACACAATCACTTTATAAGGAGAAAAAGCGAGAGAGAGAGAGAGAGAGAGAGAGAGAGAGAGAGAGGGAGAGAGAGTGAGAGGGAGAGAGAGAGAGAGAGAGAGAGAGAGAGAGAGAGAGAGAGAGAGAGAGAGAGAGAGAGAGATAGATTTGCCCACTAGAGATGGGTGATGCATGGAAGGCGAGGATCACCGGGCTGTTGTCTGAGCTCGATGCGCAGATAACTCGGGGGTCGCTTAGGGGTGTGCTATTTTTGGTGAGAAAAATATCGAGAATGTATTTTGCGTGTTGTGGGGAGACCGGAAAGTGGGTAGGGGAGGGAGAGCTTCCACTGTAAAGTACTTCCGAATTGTTTTTCGGGGAAGGCCAGGCCGTTGCTGTATCTGGAGCTGCAGCCCTAAGAGAGGTGCTTAGCATTTAGGGCCCCGACGACGATTGTGGGAGTATTGTTGCTGAGAAGCAAGGCAAAATCTTTAAAGTTGTTTTGGAGCTGTGGGGGGTTATAGCATACAATTACCTTCAAGAGGCCTTTTTGGAGGGAAATTACAACCCCTATTGTCTCGCAAATGGAGGTAGTTTAATTCTACGGTGGCGGTGGGATTTGTGGACGTGGATTGCCACGCCCTCACCGTTAGAATGCTTTCTGTTCTTCGTATATGTGATGTAGTTTGGAAGGAAGAGTTTGTGGGATGGGTTGAGGTGGGTCTCTGTGATGCAGGCGATCCCGATGTTTTCGTCCTCCAGGAGTTAGAGGAGTTCTAGGGATCTATTTCTGTAGAGAATGTCATTGATGTTCCAGTTGAGGAGATTTATCTCGGGATTAGCCATTATTGGGTCTGCAGAGAGTGGCGGTAATGTTCGTGACGAACTGCATTATGATGTTTTGCAGTTCGGACGCAATGGGAGGCGAGTTGTTTTGCGACAGTGCCGCTGATGCTGTTTTGTTGCTCACTAATGAACATACGTTTGAGCTGGCCTGGTATTAATACTTTAAGCGGACTACTTTGAGTTGATGTTCATAATTCAATATGCTACCTAGTGGCCGCTGGTGAAATTGATTGTTAAAATCATTAATTTAATTTATTGATGAAAGTAAAATTATTTTTAATAAAAAGCATAGCCTCTGTCCTTCCCAAGATAATATAGAATCTATATGTCAAATTTCAGAACAATCGGTTCAGCAGTTTTTTCGGTTATCGTGTACAAAGAAAAACACGCTTTGTCTTTATAAATTAATATGATATGATATGATATGATATGATACGATATGATATGATATGATATGATATGATATATATATATTTTTTATTTTTTTTAGAATTAATTTTTGTTAACAAAGGTGTTTTCAAAAAGATGTCATTCAAAATCTCTGAAGTACAATCTAAAAGGAAAAATACAAACTGTGAAGATAAAATTAATTATATAATTTTATTCAAAAATACAAATCATTTTTATTTATAGTTTAAGCAGTTGTTTACAACTCAGAAATAGTTTTAAAATAGACGATAGTTATGATAGTAAATAAATTTTTATAATTCTATATAATAAAGTTTCTTTTATATCAATCAACGGAAGTAGAATTTTTAATTTTAAATTGAATGATCAGCTGTTATTAGTTTAAACGATGAAATAAAATTGTATTTACTATTACAATAAAAATGCATTTAATATTATAATAAAAAATAACTATGTATTTAGTATCTATTTTATTACTAAAACATAATCTTTTTTATAAATTCAAATATTTTATATAGTGTTTAAGCGGAGATTAGAAAGTATTAGAGCATTGTTAATAAAACAATTATTAATCATAAAAGTGAAATATTACAAGATGTGGTTTTAGTTATCAAAATCTAGCGATATTTATTATATTTATGAGCACCACCAAGATATATATATATATATATATATATATATATATATATATATATATATATATATATATATATAACGTGTTTGACATTCTGACAAGAAATTTTTCTCGATGAAATATATGTAACAATTTTTAGCACAGTATTTATTAATGCCTTCATTAACTCATGTGAAAAATTTCAAACTTCACAGCGCTCAAGTGCTGTGACGTGACAGCTCCCGTTTCGCGTTCGGCCATCAAAATTATCAAGTATATTAACAACTGCACACAAATGGTAATAATTATGCGATAATAAAAAAGAAAAAAAAAAGAAAAAGTCTCTAAAAGAAGGCTCGCGCCGCGATGGTCTCAGTCGCCCGTTCCTCGGTCAACCGTGGTTTCGACTCGTTCGCGTAATCCCGTACCAATTTCGAAGACCTAACCGTAACCTCTGTCCTTACACCTTCATATCGCGCGCGCACCATGAATCCATCCTGTTCCGGCCGGTGCGGTATCGCCAGCGACGACGACGACAGCGATGACAACGATGACACCAGGACGACTGACACCTCGGAGTCAGGGAGGAGCGGCCGCGGCAGCGGCTGCTGCTGCTGTTACTACGATCCCTTCGAGGACAACACGCCAGAGACGCGCATCAGGGACCTGTCGTTCGCCCTGCGAATGCTGTCGGTGATGAAGTGCCAGATGAAGAAGTGGCGTGTCGAGCGGGTCCAGATTGAAAGTCAGGCGAGGTCTCTCAAATTGGCCTTACAGTCTTTCGGTGAGTCGGTTTGATGCGGCGACATTTTTAGGTTAAGTTCTTGGTACTTTAATCTATACGATCTTTATTGGAAGTAAACAAGTTAATCACAGCTTGTCACGTGTCTTATCATAATAGAAATATCGATGCTTGATAAATAATGGATTCTGTATTTTTGATTAAATTAATAAATTTTTAATTTTTACTCTAATTTATTTGTAGTAATAAGTTCTATTTCAGATTCTTCTTTAATTTATATTTGATTTTTTGAAGTTTCCCATATATATATATATATATATATATATATATATATATATATATATATATATATATATATAGATACGGAATAATTTAGTAAGCAAGGGATTTTTAAATTTGCTTTGTCCTAGTTTATACTTTTTGAGCTGTTCTTTTTTACTATGGTATCATAATTAAGTAATGAGTAATGATCATATAGGAAGTCTGTACAAAAGAATATTGGGGTATTTTTTATTTCATTGAAAGGATTACAATTAGATTTCTCAGTTTGTTTTAACAAATTCTTAGGATACTTTTAGTAAAATTATGCGCTTGGATATATTCCTGGAAGGGTTTGCCGATTTTGTCTAATTGAATAGTCATTAATCATTGAGAAGAGTATTTTTTAATTCTTCTAAGCGATTATTCGTCTTATACAAATTTTAGGTAGGAAACAATTTTATCAAAATTATTTCTATCTCAAATTTTTATAAAATATTATCTGAAAAAAATTAAGGAAAGCCGTAAAATGCATTGAATTGACATGTGTATTTCACAGAATTGGTCAGTGATTTTGAAGATGCTAAAAATAATTGAATAATGGCTACTTACTATAAAATAAATGTTAAATTTCGTTTCATACAATTAAAAGTATTCCTAATTTTATAATAAAATTAATGATCTTGCTCATTCCGAAGTTGGAGACTTTATCGTATAGTTTTTACACTACTAGCATTAATTTGTTGCCACAAATTTATTAGCATCATAACGTTATCAATAACTACAAAAAATCCGTGGTAGCTCGTGTTTCTAAAGCAAATAAAATTATCATTATTCAACTAAATTAGCCTGAATTATAACCTTTGGTCGTTCATCATCATTTTATTGAGTATAATTTTACTCTCGGCATTCTTATTAGGCGTCGACGCGGACACGGCTGTGAAACCTGATCCATTGATAGCTCACTTACGTGCCGAGAATATGCGCTTAAAGAATCGCGGGGAGGAGATGCAGGATGCTCTCAGAGATCTCAGGGAGACGCTCGCCGAGCGCAGCGCAAGTGAGGAGAATCCTTGCGGTGAGATCGCCTACGCTAGGGAGAAGATCCTCGCGATCAGGCAGCGCTGCGCTCTGGAAAAGAGACAGTAATAATTACATTTGTATTTTTTATATTGTTCTGTACATATTTTTTTTAATGATTATATATTTTATCATTATGGAACTTATTGTTAGGAAAGGCAACTTAAAGATCGAATTGCACATCAAATGCTAAGATATCGTAGCATGTTTCAGTATAGTACTAAAATTTTAAGGTGTAATTTTTGTAAAGATATATCGTTTTATTGAATATATTTAATAAAATGAGCAAACATTTATTTATTATATAAAGATCATGATTAAAATTCATTGGAAATATATACAGTTTATTTAAAATTTTACAAAAATAAAAAATATTTGTTACAACAAAACAAAAATTATAAGAAGAATTTGAAATATTTTATTTAAACGAAAAATTATAAATTAGCTATTGCAGAAATGCTACCTTATAAATTTTGTTTAAAAAAATGATATACATCAAGAATGTTCAAGTTAAACAGTTAATAACGAATTACTTAAAAAGTCACTATGCATCGATAAAAAGAATAAATAATATTTAATATTTTAAGATAGATTTTGTAGTTCCACTTAGTACTATCAGTTTTGACTGATTTCCCCTAAACATGGTTGACAGTCGAACAGTTGACTGTAAACAATAGAGAACTTTTTGTGAAATAACATTACTTTAATTTTGACTAAATATACTTCCTAACATTAATTAAATAAGTTCTTTTAGAATTAGATAATATTTCTTCTTCTACCTATTTTTCATTTTGAATAAAAACAATTTTCTTATATAACATGCTCAAATTTTACGTTGACAGATTGGTTGTAACTTTATCCATAAATTTTTTTCGAAATTCAGCGAAGATGTTGGTAAAATATAGAAAAAAATGAATAATAGAAAATTCAATAAAATCAAAACAGTTTGACAGTTGAACTTTATTGTCGAAAACTGTTATTGTCGAAACCGCCATGAAAGTTTAATAGCTTAACTGTTTCCTTTTCAAGTAAAAATTTAAAAAAACATTTATACAGAATATTGTCAGGATCTACAAATTAAGTCAAGCGTATGTTTATCAATTAAGAAAGTTAAGTAGTAATTACGTTCTTTAGATTAATATATATGAGTTTATCTTATTTTTAAACGCAATAAACAGATTTAGAAAGTCGTGTCGAAGGAATAGATTTTAAGTCGGTTGCAAATCAAGATAAGTCAAATTTGAAGAATTATCCTCGTATATGAAAAAGACTAATTATTGGATTCTCGTTTCTACTAGAAACGTAACTATAATGTGACCCAATTGTGGCCTAAATTATAATAAAGTTTCGATCTCATAAATTGCAAATAATTATTACTAGTGCTCGATAGCGTATAATAATATATTATAAAAATCTAGTAATATGCTATAAAAACACCATATAACAAAATTAATTATTATAAAGATTCTATTACATTTGTTTTTATATAAAAAATTCATACTTTCCCCATGAAAGTGAATTTACAGTCTGTCGGGTAACAGCGTGTTCGTGTTAATTTATTAAAAATTACAAACATTGCGTGTCTTTCGAGAAAATTTGTGCGCCATCTTCTCATTATATGTATCCTCATACATTTTGCGAAGGAATTAAAGTGTAATTTTTTATTACCTGTCAGTAAAGTCGACCACGCTGTAAACCGCAAAGAAAGTTTTTAATCTGTATTGATTATATAATTAATAAATATTTTTTTATTGGTCTTACAGTCCAATCAATTCAATCTAAAAATGAAATAAAAATAAAAATAAAAAATAAAAATAAAAATAAAGAAAAAAATAAAATAAAAATTAAAAATAAAAATTAAAAATAAAAATTAAATTAAAAATTAAATTAAAAATTAAATTAAAAATTAAATTAAAAATTAAATTAAAATTATAATGACAGTCACACTGTCCTTGTTTACATTCACCCCCGTAGACTAATCTGAAAATAAAATATTAGCTGACAAAATTCTTTGTTAGTAAAGTACAGTCTGACTGTCCCCAACACCCTTACCTAATTGAAGACTTGTCCAACGTTTCGAGCTCGCTACGGCTCCTCATCAGGGACTAATCTCAGATTAGTGCAATGCTAATATTTATGTCATGAATTGTTCATTGGCTTCGTATTTCAATGCCAACTGTGTGCAAATCTTAATTAGAAGAAAGTTCGTTAATGATATGATTTTTCTATTTGATAATTTATTAGTATCTTATATTAAAAGAAAACAATAGCTAGATTTACTTGAGTCCTTACTTAGTATCGTACTTATTTAGCGAAAATACTAAATTGGCACTACTATAGATCTTCGAGTGTTTAACTTAATATTTCTTTATCATTAATTAAGCTCTATTATTTATTAATTGCTATTTCTTACTTTCATACTATTTGTTTAAAAAATGAGTTATTTCTTTTCTTCTTGTTTTTATTGTTTTCGCTAACGTAACTTCTTCAGTGAGCGTCATATTAGACTCTCACTCATACAACTATAAACTTAATATTGATTATTTTTGTTAATATATGTAAATTTGTAAAAATGCTTTGGTTTTATTTGTAAATATTGAACATTATTCAAAGTTTAAAGATTTCATTATCTTATCTAATGAACAACTCATTTTCATAGTAAGTTGCACGTAGTAATCAAATTATTATTTAAAATTGTTAATAATTCAAATATATTCGATAATAATTATTTCTACTTGTAGTGCTCATATTATAAGATAGAGTGGGTATTTTATTAGTTAAATAGATATATAAAAATTAATTTATATATTCTCATAACTATTTTGTTAATAATCAAGGATGTTGAAAAACTATAAATAATATTATCTGAAGGACATATTGAATGTCTGACCGATACATAACGTTGGTCGCTAGTCAAGTAGAGAAACTTTTTACTTCCTTTGCTTATCGTTTTTCCTATATACTAAAGAAGATTTTGACATTAATGATGTTAAAATAGGTAGAATCGTCGAGTATGGTTCAAAATATGTAATTTGTTTAGAAACATATATTTATATAGAAAATTGTACTATTTCTTTAAACATTAAAGTAATTTCTTCAAATGACTTAGTTAATTTTTCAAACTAAGGCACTGGCTACTACAATAATTCTAATCTGATTTTAAAATCTAACAGATTGCGAGAAACAATAGCGAATCTCCAATTGAAGCTAGATGAAGCAAGGGAGGACGGTTCCTGTGCAGCGCTAAATCGCTTACGAGCAAAGCTACGGGAACTAATGAAAGATGAGCAAAGGGGCGATCAGCATGTTTCGTCAGCCGTGGAAAAGTCAGTCGAGAAATTGGTCGAGCTCTCTAACAGCTGCGACGAGCTCAGAAGGCAAAACGAGGGCCTCATAGCCGAGATTGAGCACTTGAAGTAAGTTACATAGTGTAGAGTTTACTCGAAAGATACAATTTTGATATAGTATTTTTATGATATAGTTTTTTTCTCTTTAAGACAAGAAATCAAGGAGGACGCCGGATCGAAGAACCTGGAATACGAGTCAGAGGAAATAAACGAATTGTTGAAGAGGGTGAAGGCCTGCGAGGCCACTGTGTCCCAGTTGCGGATGCAGCTGGCGGAGAAGGATGACTCCATTAATGAGCTGCAGAAAAAATTATTTGCCGAAAGAAGAAATTCGACCCAGCTAACCATCGACCTCGATCAGATGTCAGTTAGTCAGAAGGCTTTGTCCAGGGAAATTGAGGCTATGAAAACCGAGCTTCAAGGGAAAGATGGGCAGGTGTGTAGTTTGAAATCCCACTTTAATATTTTAAACTCAATATTATAAAAGCGATAATATTTCGTCGAAATATTCAGCTATTGGTATTTAACCTTCATAGGGCCGAAATTTTTTTTAAATTAGTTAGTTTCGTATCTTAATATAATAGTGTTATAAGATTTCTAAGTTAGAGCGATTCCAGGGGCAAATTTTGGCGACTAAATCCATGACGCCATATGGCTTTATACTAGTCCGGCGTGAGTATGTATGGATTATTTTTTTATGTATTTTAATATTCTATTAATTTTATTTTTCTTTTTTTTATTTGTTTAAAATTTTCCACAGCATTTTCTATTTTTTGATAAAAATATTTTCCAAACGATGAATTGTAGATTGTTATGATAGTTCAGTTTTGATATGGTAAATATAAAAACGTAGGATTGTTATATATAGTACATTCATTGACTTAGGATCTAGATTATGATCTCTTTTTTTTGCAAGGTACATAAGGCACATCTTTACTTTTCGTTTTTATGAACAGGTAATTGATTCCCTATTAGACGTCTAGATTTTGAATTACTTCTTACATTGGGCTGATTTTTCAAACTGAGAGTTATGTAATTGTAATCTGAATTCTTGGAAATTATATTTTGTCATTTTTCATATTATACATTACTTGAACATTGAATAAAAGTCTAATAGAATGATTTTATAAATCAGAATTTACGAATTTAATTTTGAGGTTAAAAAAAGTGGGTAACATGATAATGGTACTTCAATTTGGACTGTAAATTTGACTTTTGTACATTTTTTAACTATAGTCTTCCATTTCTATAAAGGTTAATCGTATGCTTCTTAACTTTTTTAGATTTTACTTTCACGTTTGGTCCTTTTAGTTAATTGATTTCTTTATACGATATACGTAGTTCTTTGAAGCTAAGTTGATTTTCGATAGCTAAGATCTTTTGTTTCTATGCGAAATTTTAATAAGTAGATTGTCATATTTTTCTTTAACTATAAAAACCATTATATACCATAATAACATTTTTTTAACATCCTTTCGAAATAAATGAATAATTTTCCAGGAGTTCTGGTATGTAGGGTGAAATGCATTTCTCTATTAAATTTAGAACATTTCATGTTAGCTTTCGAAATCCTGCATTAAATGTAATAAACAACTTGATTTATAGATGACTTTTGTATTATTATCTGTACAAGAAAATGTATAAGAAGTAAAATTTATTCTAGATTTTATTTTGATAATAAAATTCGAGTTTGTCAATTAAGGATTTTAATTTAAATTACAGTTCACTGCTAAAAATATAGAATCGCGGATTTTTTAGTTTTTATTTTTACTCTTTAAATTTTTAAAATATAATAAAAAAAGTCATTATAAAATTTGTTTTTATTATATAGATTAGAAATTGTAGAAACATAGACAATTTATCAGCTGCATTGTATTTCAAATATGTATATAAAATAACTATTTGCTATAAAAGTAGCAAAAATATTTTTAAATTATATTTTTACGAGTGGAGATCAATAAGTCCTTAGAAAATCTAAGAGATGGTGCACGTAACATCGCAAATGGTATATTTCTAGTAAGCATCATTCCTTACTTGGTATCTGGCAAAGTTGCAGCCATATTCGTCTAGTGGTTTCGTTTTTATCGTCGCTTGATGTATATAACTTTTGTTTGCATAAGAAAAGTGAAAAAGTGAGTTTAGAGCGGTGATTAAACATTTCTATTTAAAAGGCTTAATAGAAATAAAAGAAATAAAAGAAACAAGAGAAATAAAAGCTGAGTTGGATTCAGTTCATGGCATATCTGCCCCTGTTTTTGCAATGGTTTACAGTTGGATAAATGAATATAAAAGTGACCGTACATCAACAGAAGATGAACATCATTTATGACGTCCCGTAGACGTGAGTACTTCGGAAATGATTGATAAAATCCAGAATATGGTGTTAAGTGATCGAAGAATAAAATTGCGCGAAATAATTAAGGCCACAGGGGTTTCAAAAGGTACGGTCATTTCAATTTTGCACGATAAGTTGGCTATGAAAAAAATATCTACGAGATGGGTGCCGCGTTTGCTCTCAGCTGAGAACAAACGCAACCGCGTGGTTACATCCTAAAATTCAGGAATTGAAGTTTGAATTGAAAGACCATCCACCGTGCTCACCAGATCTGGCCCCGAGTGTGACTTCTTCTTATTTTCAAATTTAAAAAAATGGCTCAGCGGACAACGGTTTACGTCAAATGAGAAGGTCATCGCTCACACAAATGCATATTTTGAGAAACTACACAATCACACTTTTCTGAAGGCTTAAAAAAATTGGAGGTACGTCCGTCACAGTGTATTGAGTAGAAGGAAATTATGTTGAAAAATAAAAAATTTACCCCAAAAAATTATTTTTCTATCTTTTTCTAAAGATTTATTGACCTACCCTCGTATTATAAAATTAGTTTTGGAGTTCGACATGTTTGAAAAGAATGAAGATATTTAAAAAAAAAATGTGTATTACAATTTTTCATCTATTAAAAACTTCTAAAAAAGTGATTATTTAATATAAATATTTACAAATTGTAATTATAAAACGTACGTGAAAATTATAATTATATATATTTTATGCAATTAAGATTATATATTATAGACATATGTAGATTCCAACGCAACGTACTTTAATATAGATTTGTAGAATATATTCTACAATAAGATTTAAAATAAAGATTTAAAAATAACTTTTTAAAAAATCTCCCATAGAAAGTATCCGGTCAGCTTATTTGTGAAGCCGTGTAAGTGTTATTTTATAAGAACGTTTTCGGGCTATTTGACATGGCACGATTAAAATGTGTGCTGACATACACTCCATTGTGGTCTATAGTAAGAGCTTGTTGGCGAAAACTTCTTTATTTCAACGATTCGAAACTTTTAAGTTCTTATGTAAAATAATATCTGCTTTTACGATTTCTAAAATCAAATATCCTTCTTGTCTTTACTTTACAGTCTTTAATTATCATAACTATTTGGTAATATGTACAAGCTGCTTTATATACAATGTGTAGAAGTACGGCGAACGGAAAAAAATTAAATAACTATATTTTTATTATTATATATAAGTTAAACTTTATATTATAATAAAATATATATTTATCGTTCAAGTCTATCAATTTTTTGTAATTTTGAATTTTCATACTTTCAATCTGATATATGCACTTCAAAATTTAGAAGCTTTTCTTAAAAGAAAAAGAAAAAATATAATAAGTTCAAATCAGCGAGAATTTCATATTATTTGATCATATACATAAGATTGCTAGAGCTACCGAGCTAGCTTCAACAGTGCGAACATTATATCAAATAGCAAAATAATTCATTACTGCAGATAACAAAGCTGCTGCGCGATCTGCGGCAGTCGACGGTCATGGCGCTGGGGATGGGCGAACTGGAGAGCGAGCTCGAGCGCATGAAGCCGGAGATGTACGTGCTGGCTGCAGAGCGCGAGGAGCTGATGTCCGAACTGTCGTCGACGAGGCAGGACCTGTCTGCGAGGAACGCCCAGATAATTAAGCTGCTCGAGGAGAGCGCGAAACAGAAATCCGAGACCGAGGCCCAGTTTGAGCGATGCAACGCCGAGATGGAGGACATGCGGAAGAGGGAGGCCCAGATGGCAGATGAGAACTTGATGCTGAAGTGTAGGATCGAGGAGCTGGAGGAGTGTTTGAAGGTGAGCGATAGTATCACAATTATATAATCGAAGGTTTTCTTCTGCTTTGATCAGTTCGATTGGACATAAATTGCTTTTAATAATTTAAGAAATGTTATTTAAATATAAAATTTCGTTCTTTTTATCTAAAGTAATATTACACTTCTATAAATGTTTTTTATAAAAATAAGTTTATTGAAGAAAAATATTGTAAGAAAACCAAATATTTAACATTTAAATATTCAATAACAATGAAATATCAATAATTAAACGTAACATTATAATAGTGTAATAATAGTGTAATTAGTTTTATTCAAATATTTATACAAATAGTTTTATGTATATGCGAATAGTTTGATTAAAAGAATTTATTCTCTTCTTACAAGTTCTTCAAACTTTGCTATTAACATATTTTATTTTAGCATGTTATTTTTTATGCTCTCATGTATATGCAATGTTAATGAAAGACGATTTTTTCTAATTTATTATTGACCAGTTTTATATACACGTGAAGTACTAAAACGTCATTGCTTTTTTAAATATTTTTTTATTGTAAAATTTTTTATTAACATTTTTATTGATGTTTCATGAAATATTTTAAAAGTTTTTAAATTAAATTCGATATTATTTAGTTATTGGAAAATGAAACAAATCATTTTTTTCAAATGTTTTTAGTATACGTATGACAATTTGTTGTTCTATACTTCAGAACAATGTTTCTTTTGATTTCAGTGATTACTAATCCTATTAAGATATTAAATTGAACAGTTTTTTGCTCAAGCCATAAGGGCAATGTTGTATTTATTATACCGTTCAGTGCCCGATGTTAGTTGGAGAATCGAGACTCCGAGTAGCTCCGAGTTCTATTTCTCGTCATGTCAACATTTTTGCAAGCGTTTTATGAATAATGTGTATTAAATTTTTCATGGCTGGAAGAGATGCAATTATCTGCATGTAATCTCTATTAAACGAGCTTTATAATCTGTAAAAATAATTATGCCAAGAAATTAAACGAATGAAAAACAATAAATATTTCATAATCATTGTTGTTAATACTTATTTATAACTTTTTTCAAGGGTCTGTCGGAATTGGATGATTTGAAAAATGAATTAGCGAAACTAAAAACGGAAAACACAAAACTGTTGGAGCAGTTAAAAGAAATAAATCAAAATTTGGAAAAATTAACTAGTGAAAATGAAACTCTACAAAAAGACAAGACTAATTTGATGAATGCTCTGGCGAAGGCACAAGAAAAATTAGAAGAGGAGTTGAAAAATTTGGAAAGTATGAAGAAGGAAGCTGCATCGTTGAACAGCGAGTTGGATCAAATGAAAAAAGATGTTAAGCAGAACACGGACGAAGCGAACGGTGCAATGAAGGAGAATGAAAAGTTATTGAACTCTGTCAAGACTCTTGAGAATGATCTGAAAAACATGGAGAACGAGAGGAATAAATTGCTAGAGAATGATAATATGTTGAAAAAGAATCTGCAGGATGCTGAAGCTAAGGCGAATGAATTAATGAGTTCAAATGCCGCATTGCAGAAGAATGTTGAAGGTTTGACGGCCCAACTGAATTCGATGATGGAGTCAATGGAACAAGCCCAAAACGATCTGAAATCGGCAAACGAAGCTCTGGCATCGTTAAAGAAAGAACTGCAAGAGATGAGGTAAAATTATAGAAGTTCAAATTAATAATTAGATATGTAAGTAAAAAATATCAATAAAGTCTTTTTGGTGAAGCTAATTTTGATATTATATATCAGATATAATTATATTAGATCGCCAATTTATTTTGGTATTAACTAAATTTCTAAGTTTGAAGTTTTGGAATAATAATTCTTATATTTCAATATTTCGTAGTAAAAATTACGAGCAGTTTTACGAAAGTTTAATGATCTTCATTCCCAAAAATTGGCTATTACACTTGGCTATATTTCTAACCGACGTATATAAGAGGAATTGGATTTGCTCTCATATATATTTTAAATACACGAAGATAAATATTTGCTGCTGTAAACCACTTTTTCACACAATTCTTTGAACATTACTTATTCATTAAGCAATTTCATACTTTTTTCTACAGTTTTCGTCTATTCCATATTAAAAATGTTCATTACCTTTTATTAAGAATTAATTTAAGGTTAAAAAATTTACATTTCGTTGTAAACCCATTAGTTGCACATCAAAATTGTCCACCATTTTTTATTTACAGTTTTGATCGTTTGCAAAGTACTATTTTATGATTTTTAACGTAAATATTTTTTGAGCATTAAAATTGACCAAGTTTTGAATAGTTTACAGAACATTAAGAATACTGAATTTTCTATCGGATATAGATTTTTCTATTATGCATGTAGAGCTGATTTCGGGTTTTTAAAGTTTCGGGTTTCAAAGTGAAGATAAGGGGCTTGGGAAGGCGTTAACTGATTAGCTGATTTCATACGACGTCACGAGAAGTTGCAGAAGACAGTTTTTATATATTACTTATATTTATTTATGTTATATTAATTAATAAAATAAAGTATTTTGATAACCACAAGTTTACATCGTGGTAACCTCGTATTTATCTTCGTAAGTTAATAGATAATAAACATGAGTTAGCAGTGCTTAACAAATTGTCTAGGACTGATTTTCTTGTGCGGGTTCCAATCGACATCATAGCTTATTCCGAACGGAAATATTTTATTATTATTTGGCTAGTGAATCTTGTTTAGTTAATTTTTTCTTATTTAGTGAATCTTGTTACGTTCACCATTTAATCTTACGGTCTGCGTTATCAGATTACACCCGATGAAATGATATACACAAAGTACGACGGTGTTGTTTTGCCTTACCCATCAGGTTGAAACACATTTCTGGTTGCTTGTTATTTGATATTTTAAATATTAAATTAATTTTAACAATTAATAGAGAAAATATATTCATTCATAAATTCAAACTTGTTGAATTCATAAAATATTCATTTATTATTCTACAAATTTTCTAGTACCTATAGAAAAAAATACACTATTTTTTTATAAAGAAGTTGTCCAAAGAGTCAAATTTTTTAGCTATCATAAGTACTATTGTTATACTAAGGTTACTGCAGCTTTTAAAATATATTATAAATTTTCTAAAATGCTTCACAGTTTCCTTTCAATACTGAATCAACACATCTTGAAGAGCCTAGAACTATTTTTTATAATCATCTTTTGAGGCATACTTGGGACAATATGTCGGGTTTGACGATGGTTTAGGTGTTTTTATACCAATTAATTCAAAACCTAACTCTATCAAAGGTTATATAGGCATAGAGTTTGAGAAATTCGAGAATATCCACCAATCTGGAAAGAATTTTTCAAATTGGTCTTTATCTCAATGGGATAGACAATCGGATTTCTCCGTTCTAGAGGAATAACCCTGAACAAACACGGAGTGGAAAAAATATCGTCTTAGTTCTAGATTTAGATTAGTTAATGAATACACCCGAGGATTCTATGCTATGAAATACATTAAAATAATTTACGTAAAAATGATCCGATTAAAACAAAAGTTTTGAATATATAAAATCGTATTAAACTTTAGATTTTTTAATTTATAATCTTAATAACTGTGCAGAGAAGAAAATAGTCAGCTGAAAAGCGCGGCTGACAATTGCGCTCGCAAACTTGAGGAGTTGACTCAAAAAGTCAACACTTTGAGCGAGGAGAACGGAAGATTGCTCGTTGAACTTGACAAGTTAAAATCTGAAAAGCAGACGCTATTGGAGAGCTTGGAGACCGCGACTGCCGCCTCCGCCAATAAGGACAAACTGGAACGTGAGCTTGGTGATCTTAAGTGGCAGCTCGAAAAATTAAAAAAGGACCTTGAAGCAGAGCTTAAGAATAAGCTGGATATACAGAAAAAGATGGATCAGGCAACTGCTGAACTGGAAAGGTTGAATTTATATGCAGTTGGCGATAATGTTTTATTAACTTTGATACTACGAGGGTGGATTGATAAGTTTCCGGCCTGACCAAGAAAAACAACGTTTTTAAGAATTTTTTTTATTTCTCAATATAATCTCCTCCAAGGCTGATACATTTCTCATAGCGGTGTTCTAATCTAGTAATGCCATCTCTATAGACTGATTCGTCAAGCTCCTCGAAATACCCATTTACAGCTTCGATTACTTCTTCATTGTTCGCAAATCTCTTATCGCCAACCATTTTTTGAGGTTAGGAAACAGATAATAGTCACTCGGGGCTTGGTCTGGAGAGTAGGGAGGGTGCGGCATGAATTCAAACTTCAGATCGCTGATTTTAGCCATCGCAACAATTGACGTGTGCGCTGATGCGTTATCGTGATGAAACAAGATTTTTTTTTTGCCAGATGAGGTCGTTTAATTTTCCCTTCGTGACTCAAACGTTGCAATAAGTCCGCATAGTATTGACCAGTGATAGTTTTACCCTTTTAAAGGTAATCAATGTATATAATATCTCTTGCATCCAAAAAAATAGTAGCCATAACCTTGTTCGCCGAAAAAATAGTTTGTGCCTTCTTTGGAGTTGGTTCCCCTGGTCCAATCCACTGTTTAGACTGTTGTTTGGTTTCAGGAGTGTAGTGGTGGACCCAAGTTTCATCAGCGGTTACGAATCGACGCAAAAATGCACTTGGATTATGCTTATACAACGCCAAATTGGCGGTAGAAATGTTTTTTCGAATCAATTTTTGGTCGACTGTTAGCAAATGCGGCACCCATCTTGCACAGAGCTTTTCCATATACAAATATTGGTGCAAAATATTTTGTACACATTCATATGACATCTTACAGGTCTTAGCTGTCTCATGCACTTTTAATGTGTGGTCTTTTAGCACTATTTGATGGATTTTTTTTTCAATGGGGCGTCTTGAGCGAGGCTCATCAGAGGTGGTCACACGACCCTATCTAAACTCGGAAACCCATTGCTTAACGGTTGAATATGATGGGGACGATGTCCCCAGTGTTGAGTCCATCTCTTCTTTAATTTCCTTCGGCGTTCACCCCTTCAAATAAAAATATTTGATGACTGCACGATTTTCCAGCTTTTCCATTTTTACGAAATACAAACAGGCATCTTGTTCAGCGTGTTCTCAAACCTAAACTAACATGGCGATCGGACTGAAACTATAGCTACAAGCTATCTAAGAATAGTACTATAGAACGCCACCTCAAGGTGGGCCTAGTGGCGCCATCACTTGATCAGGCCGGAAACTTATCAACCCACCCTCGTATGTTATTTGTAAATAACAATGTATCTATGTATTTATATATATATATATATATATATATATATATATATATATATATTTTTTTTTTTTGATTAACTAAATAAAAATGTTGTAGCAATTTCAAATTACAATAGAAACACTCCAATAACGTTTCATCAATATATTTAAACAAATTTTAATGAAAAGCTATAAATTTTTTTGTTTATGCAGTAATCTTGCAGACTAATATTTTTCTAGTTATGTATATATGATAACAACTAATTCAAAAAGTTGAAACTTATTCATACGATTCTGAAGTTATGGGCGAACCGTAGATTAATATAATATATGAATCGAAATCTAAAATGACTAATTAGTAGATGAAGGTTGTAATTTTGTATGATTCAGATAGATAGTTGTTTAGCTGAAATTATTTTCCTTATTGACGCAGATTAAAATCCATCAATCAGTCACTTCCAATGGAAGTGCCTGTCTTTAAAAAGGAAAAGGAAACCGATAAGATAAAAGTTGAAGATGTGCATTCGAAAGTGAAACTTGAAAAATCGATAGAACGAGAAGCAGAACAGAAGCCAATTCGACAATCAGGACGAGAGTCAATACAAGCGGCTGGTGATCAAAAATCAGGAGCAAAAAAGCGTCCCCCATCGGCGAAGAAAGTAGATAATTCTGCTAAGCAGGCCGGCGATTTTCAATCTGCCAGTAAAGCTCTCATATTGGAGATGGAGAAGCAAATCAAAGGTAGGAACCAAGGTCAAAACTTTTATAACAATGTTTTTTTATTTTTTATATTAAACGATAAATTTATGTACTAATAATGATAAAATTTTTTAATTGAAAATATTTAGCGCCAATTTGAGTCGATCTAAGTACTTACTAGTATTATAAAACTTTAACTGATTGATACTAACATATAATATTTTAGACTTTAGTTTTAAAGGAGATTCTATTATAATAGTTTGTAAGACAATTAAAAAAAAACATTAGATTAGAAGATTTTCTGTTGAATAATATCTTGTACTGAACATTTAGCACTGAACTGCGTGTCTGAATTCATTTCTTACATGGATGGTCATATTAAGGAGAAACCGTTAATCATAGCTAATTTGAAAGCGAGTGGTGATAAAGATTGGAATTCGCCAGATATAAAAGAACTTTTTAAAAAATCATGGCAATTATCGGAAATAATTCTTAGGATACATGAATTAATTAATGGATTGGACGAGGTACGATTATATTTATGTTAACATTGGCTTTTTAAAACTTTAATTCCGTCTGCATGTCAATAGATTTGCAAAGGAAACGTGCAAAATTTCAACATGTAAATTCTTAAATAAAGTAGTAATATCTTATACTAGTTAAAAATGAGTCATCCAATTATAAAAAACTACTACTTGTCTTTCAATTGTTATTCTATTTTAGGTTTATTTTAAAATACGTTTTTAATTGCCTCCATCTACATAATAATTTTAAGGCAGTATTGCAAGTGTACAAAAATTATTTTAACATAAATAAAATATTTAATGAGCATTTTCATACAAAAAAATAAACCGCGTATTTATATATCTAGTACTGATCCAAAATTTTTGTTTATTATTTATTAATTTTTCGTTATTTGAAAAAAAGATACTCGAAAAATACTTATTATCTTTATAGGGAGGAGAGGGCGAAAACGCATCAGAGAAAGGTTTCGACGCCAAAGCTTGGTTACAGGTTATTATATATACTTTAGTTTCTCCTATTACGAGTTTTTATGAAATACAACTATTGAGCTAATACCATTCAAAATCCTGAATTTAAAATTTTAATTAGAAAAAATTACATTATAATAAATTATAAATAAATAAGTAATTAATTTCAATAAAGGAATGTGTTTATAAAAGTAAGTTCCCTATAGGAAGCTTGAAACTTATATATACTTTTTGATATTTTTATAAATATCAAATTGAGTAATAGAATATTGTTATAAATATCACATCTAAAAATGTCAATATTTTTTTGAATATTGCAGAAATTCAAACAAAAACCTAACGTTTGATGAACATTGCAATTAATGAGATCTAAAATCTTTTTTGGAAATTTTCCATAAAATCTAAGCTTATGTGCAAATTAGTAAATTTTGAATTATTATTTTAGATTAGCCATTTTCAATTTGGAAAATTTAATAGCAAATTCATAATCAAGAATCTTCAACATGAGTATACAGAAATTTTTAATAAAATTTAAGATTTTGATAGTAAGATATAGGTTTGCTTCGCTTCCCATTATGTATAGAGATTGAAACTGCTTAAAACATGTATATAGTATGATGAAACATATCTAATATAGTCATTTATTGAAAAGTGCATCTTGCAAAAAAAATAATGATGAAGATAGCTCTCCATTACGGGACATCTCTCCAATACTGAAACGTTTTATTATAATTGACTTAAAGAGAAAAACTCAGCTAACTTTGAAATCGTTTTTTTAGTCTTTGACGCTTACTGAACTGGCCCAACTCCACGACCAGGTGTGCGCGTTAACTTTCTCTATGATCGAGGACGACTGCAACGATACTCGCGACGCCCACTCCTGGGGCTGCGACAAGCAGGCCCGGACCACGCCGGTCAGCAGTTGCCAGTGTCGCTCGTTAAAGGAGCAGCCTCAAGACGACGGTAACAAGCGAATCGCAGCGCTGCAGCGACGCATCTCCGAGAAGCAGCGTGACGCAGCCGAGCGGGCTGCTGAGATGCGACGCTGTCTGATGCGTGAGCAGGCCGAGCTTATCAGGCTGTCCGACGAGATGAACCGTCAACGCGAGCTCAATCTCGCACTTCGTCTCAGGTAAACGGCGAGTTGAAATTTTTTTTAGGATGCCGATTGTATGACTGGGGCAGATGTAGGAAGTCATTGGCGACGAAAGCAAAATGTTATTGAACTATTAAATGGGTCTTATCGCAAAGTAGTTTGATTTAAGGAAGTATCTAACCAAGTCAAAAAATGGTAAAAATAGCTGTTTCGAATTTTGAAACTGAATTATAATAAGGTGGTAATGAAATGAGGTTTCGGGTGTAATATTTAACAAATATCTTAAAAAATACAATCAAATTAAATCTAAATGAAATGTTCTTTTATTAACTAAACGCGCGGCATAAAAACTCTCCACTCGATGAGTGGAGGGAACAGCCGTTTAGATCGGAATCAACGCTATACTAAAATACATATAAAATACCGAATATTAAGCTTATCTTACCTAACAAACATTCTATAATCGCGCTCAATGGGCGCTCTCGCATATATATACTATTTTTCGCCATGGAGTATTCCTGCGCAATAATAGTGAGGCGATGTCCAATAGGGCGAGGGGTGATTCGCAATTCCTCCTGCTCTGCGTAGTGGTCCCAACGCTTTGGGGACGGGAGTAGCCCTAAGCACTGATAACCCTAACACCCTCGGAGCACGATCTCAACTAGTCCAAGCGTCTCTACTCACTGTTGCGTCTTTATTCAATAAACACACGCAAAACTCTAACCGGAATAATGTTTTGTAACAACGCGCGAGTAGTGCATGTCACGAAAATGGAACAGACAAATTTAGAGCAACGGTACGCGATAAAATTTTGTGCAAAACTCGGCGAAACCGCGACAGAAACTTATGAAAAAGTGCTTAAAGTGTATGGTAATGATGCCCTGAGCCACAGTCAGGTGCTTCGATGACATGCCGATTTTCAAAAAGACCGTGAGAGCGTCAAAGACGAGGCGCGGAACGGAAGGCCAATTCAAGTGCAAACCGACGCGAATACGCAGCGCGTCTGCACCCTTGATCGTAAAGACTGGCCACTAACTATTCGTATATATACTGACGAGTTGAATATTAACCGGAAAACCGTTAGAAAGATTTTAATCGAAGATTTTTCCATGAAAAAGCTGTGCGCGAATATGGTACCGACGAACCTTTCAGATGAGCAAAAAGCCGAGCAGTTTGAAATTGTCTCGAGCAGTTTGAAAGTGATCCTACTCTTCTTGATCGAGTTATTACTGGTGATGAAAGTTGGTTCTTTCAATATGACCCTGGAACTAAACTACAAAGCAAACAGTGACTTTCCCTTGGAGCGCCAAGGCCAAAGAAGGCGAGAATGTGTAAGTCCAAAGTAAAAACCATGTTCATTTGCTTATTCGACAGCAAAGGGGAGGATTACAAAGAGTTTGTACCACCTGGACAAACCATAAATCAAGTATTCTACAGCAATGTGCTCAAAAAATTACGCAAAAGGGTGCTCAGAGTGCGTCCAGAGATTGCGAAGGCGTAGATTCCGCATCACGACAATGCTCCCTGTCACAGTGCGTTCAGTGTCTCTCTGTTTTTGGCGTTTAAAGGCATCGCTACGTTATCACAACTGTCCTATTCACCGAATATATGACTCTGCAACTTTTTCCTATTTCCCCATTTGAAAAAAATTGTCAAAGGTCGATATTTTCACTCGACTGAAGACATTTAAGAATCTGTAACGAGGGTACTCGGAGAGGTCACACAAGAAGTGTTCCAGAATTGTTACAAAAACCTGAAAACTCGCTGGAATAAGTGTATAGATGCAGAAGGGGGCAACTTTGAAGGGGATTGCAGCGATGTAGTTTAATTTTTAAGTATACTCGATTTTTGAATTTCGTTGCATTACTTAATTATCTGATATCGTATGATCTGTGAGATGGTACTTCCGGATAGCAACACTTTACGATTGGTCGGTGAAAACTTATATTCGACATTACAGATGATGAAAGACGAAGAACTCACAATTATAATTCAATATAATAATTATAATATAAATAAATCTATATAATATAAATAATAATTCTAAAAAAAAATTCAGTAAAATATATAATTTTATATTTTATGTAAATGAATTTCATGACAGCTTCAAATTTTTAAAGCAATGTATAACGGTGAATAATTAATTACACTCTGTTTTATTATCCACCTTTACTTTTAAACTGAGTTTTTGTTATTAACTAACAAATATTCTTATAGGTTTTACAATAATATAAAAGAAAATGTTTATAAGTATATTATGACAGTTATACTGTCCTTGTTTATAATTACCTCTGAAGAATCTGAAATAAAAAGAAAAGTAAGTAAATAGACATTGTTAGCACAGGACAAGCTGAGTGCCCCGACAACAAATACTGAGTCGATACATCTGCTGCTGTCTAATTTTGCTTGGGTACATAATATAAAGAAAGGGGTGGGGATCGGGTATATAAAATTTTTTTTATATATTTTTATTTCACTTTGTAATGATGGTAGAAATTGTCAGATTTTCCTTTACTAGCAATAGTATATTAACTAATTTTTATATTTATTTTACATTATACGGGAGTGACCAGAAACAATGACAATTTGACTATCGTTCCTTAACATTTTATTTTGTACGACCTTAAAATCGTTAAAAATATTTGTTAGTTTCGTTTACAACAGTCGATATAGATATATTATTTATTTATGAATTTATTCCTACTTTTTTTTGATTTGATATACAATATATTTTCTTATTGAGCGGCTCACCGCTGACCGTCCTCTCACGCTATCGCCCGACTTACCCACTCCTTCTGACGCAACTTGAATATTTTTTAAAGTATTCTAACGAATTATTCCAAGTTTTGCTCACGCCATCAAAAAAACTGAAGTTCGATACGTACGAGGGGAGCGGATGTTCGTTGCACGGGTGTTTTTGTCACTATCGCTTCGTTCGAGCGTCAAATGACGGCCCTGTAAAAATCGCCTGCTTTGCACACTTTTTTCAAATCGATCATTGGACATCAAATTTGAGACAGATTTTACGGCAATGTTTTTATTATTTATGTAAATAAATTCTTTTCGAATATCTAACATATATCAGGTATGTGAATAAGTCTTTCCCGTTTTTTTTTCAAATTTTGAGCCTTTATTGTGCAAAAATGGTTACAAATGAATTATTGAAAGTATTGGCTATCGCTAGCTACAACTTTTTCCCATCTTTCTGGCAACATACGAATCTCGTTGCGAAAAAATTCGACCGGTTTGGCCTCTATCCAGTCATCCATCCATTTTTTGGCTTCCTTGTAGGAATGGAAGTGCTGGTCAGCCAGGCAATGCGTCATCGATCTGAAGAGATGGTAATCAGACGGAGCAACGTCTGGACTATACGGCGGGTGGGGTAGGACTTCCCATTTGAGCGTTTCTAAGTATGTTTTCACCGGCGGTGCAACATGTGGGCGAGCATTGTCATGTTGCAAAATAACTTTGTCGTGCCTGTCGGAGTATTGTGGCCGTTTTTCTCGCAGTGCGCGGCTCAAACGCATCAATTGTCGTCGATAGACCTCGCCTGTGATCCTTTCATTCGGTTTCAGAAGCTCATAGTAAACCACGCCATGAATATTTGGCTTGGCCGTCGATGATGATGCATGGCCGGGTAGTCCCCATGATTTTCTTCGCTTCAGATTATCGTAACGTATCCACTTTTCATCGCCAGTCACGATACGATGCAGAAAACCCTTTCTTTTATGTCGCTGAAGCAGCTGTTCGCAAGTGAAAAAACGCCGTTCGACGTCTCTCAGCTTCAGTTCGTACGGCACCCAATTTCCTTGCTTTTGGATCATTCCCATGGCTTTCAAACGCTTGGAAATGGTTGTTCGGTCAACTCCCAATGCTTCAGCAAGTTCTTCTTGCGTTTGACAAGAATCTTCATCAAGCAAAGTCGCCAATTCTCGATCTTCAAAGATTTGCGGCCGCCCGGAACGCTCCTTGTCTTCCACGTCGAAATCACCGCTTTTGAAGCGTCGAAACCATCCGCGAACACTTGAATCATCGACACAACCTTCTCCATAAGCCTCCTGAAGCAATCGATGCGTCTCGGCAGCAGATTTCTTCAAATTGAACCAATAAAGTGAAACTTCCCGCAAATGACGTCGACTCGGCTCAAATTTCGACATTTTCACGATATCAAAAATGTATGATGCGAAAAAATTTTAACTAATGTGTTAGTATGGAATTGTTGACATATGAATAAGCTTTGATTATGACATATGTAACCATTGAATACTCGCACAGTATTGGTGGCGCCATCTCTTACAAAAAACGGGAAAGACTTATTCACACTCCTAATAGAAAATTATTTTTAGGTCATAAAATTTGTAAAACCAAAATTATTTATATACTATATTAAAACAGAGGGTCAGAAATCTATGTACACAATTAGGCATAATTATTATCATCATTTATTATACATACATTTAATCGTAAATAGATTTTGTATATTAAAATTAAACAAAGAATCTTTTCTTTATTAATGTTATAATCGTAAAATAAGGATTCTTATTTCAAAAATATTTAAAAAGGATCATATATTTAAAGAAATAATTGAAAAATTGCCATTGTTAATTATAAAATCATTTCACTATTTTTATTGAACTATTTGAATAAAGAATTATTTAAATAATACTTAAATTATTCAGCTTTCCATTTCTCCAGAAGTAGGTAGAATGATGAATTTTTTTAGATATTTTATTTTAATTATGGATTTTGTAGAGTTTAATAAACATCAAATTATATATCCGATTGAATTTTTCTATAATTATTTTACTTCTGTTGGGGGTTGCGATCATGTCCGCGAGGACATGTTCGCTGTTTCTCGCTGTGCTCGGGCAGCAATCTTCTCTGGTAACCAAACATCTGTTATGCTCTTTCATATTATTATATTTTCATCTATATTTTTGTTCAATGATTGATTCAAATATTATATTTGTTTTTGGGAAAATTATAAATATAAAATGTAGACAAATGAAAGAGTAATCATATATTGTCAATTAATGCAATAAATATTACAAAAGTACAATGACACTAAGTCGAAACAGAAAGAGAAAGAGAGCGAGCGAGAGAGAGAGAGAGAGAGAGAGGGGGGGGAGAGGGGAAGAGAGGGGGTAGGGTGTGAACGCGGTGAGGTAGCGATTGCTGAACTATGGCGATTGCTACTAATGATTAGCCTCTAGCATAGTCTGTCGCAAGTTAGTGATCGTATCCACGCTATGGTCAGACATTTGGGCCATCTGAATCTAAAACTTAATTGTTTCCAGCGTCGACGAGACCATACCGTTCGGGTGCGATCACGGCGAGTCGGGATGCTGCGCTCGGGACGATTGCCGGTGAACAGGATGCGGAAGCGACCTCGATCCTATGATGAGAGTTGCCGGATGACGGAAATGAGCCTGCTCGGGCGTGTCTTTCATCGCTCAAGGATGCGCATAAGCGAGCCACGTTCTTTGATTAATTCGTTGTACGCAGCATTGATGTTGGGGCGCGACTCTTTTCCGCCACGTCACCTCAGCGAAACTCTGCAGCCGCAGGACCGAACAGGGCCATTAATCAACATCCTACTTAGGACAAAGGTCTCTTGGACAATTCTGGTTTCCCTTTTTCTCGACGTCGCTTTTTCTGACCGAGATGCCGCGGGGATCAGAGATAACGGAGCCCTTTTGAGGGAGAAGGCGAGAGAAAAAGAGAGTAAAGAAAAAGATCGCCTTGGTCCTGCTGCTTCATTTTCTTTTTCGTTTACTTGGTAACATTTTTATATAAATTTATCTGCAGCAATGATTAGACTGAAAGGAGGCTGTTCATGATGAAAGCAGTGCTTTATTGTTAGAAAAGATTTACTAGTGTTATTAAATACGTGTCAATGTTGAAATTATCATGAAAATGGTAAATTAGCTCGACGAAAGGTACACTTTTCTTTTAATGTTTGATTTTCACCATTTTCTTTAATTTATCTCGAATCCAGATTGTCAATAGAGATTGATCATATTTAATAGAATAAATAGCAGTATTCTTTTTTCCACTATAATTAAAATTTTCTTTTTAATTATAACTATGTTATGAAAACTATCAGTTTATTCGATTGCACAGTCTAGTATATTTTTCAAAAATTTTTGCGGTGCGCCTCACTATATTTAGAATGTTTTCAGTAAAGAAATATTATATTCTTAATCAATTCTGTGACTTTATTATGGTCCACTTTCAATAATTTATTCAGCTGTCACATTTTATGTACATACTTTGATTGAACTATATTTTTTGTAATTAAGACTGATTGTTATATCTTTACAATAATTAAAAAAATAGAATATAAAAGAACATTTCCTGAATTAAATATAAAAATTGTAAAGCCATTGTATACTTTTATTTATGTAATAAATTATTTTTGCATTATTTTCTTTTAATATGAAAAATCACGCTTGAACTTAGAAATGCATTAGCATTGACATAAATACTAAATTCTTCATACCTAAATAGGAAACTATTAGAAGTGAGTGAGTGACAGAGATGGCAATTTGAGTAGTTTATTAGTTGTTGGGTTACACGTAGTACTATTGATATATTTCAGCACGTGTCTGGAAATTCATTATTATCTTTTTAAAACACTTTACTCCGGAGCTTAGTAAAACTAGTATGTCTCATGAAATAAAAATTCACTTAAATATTACTACGCAATTCTATTTTAGACTACGAGAGCTAAACAATCATATTTTAAGCTGTGATCATCCTGTCTTATTTACAACTCTAATTCTCGAAAATTGTTTACATAGATATCTGTACAACCCTTATTTTACACTCATACAACTCATTTTTTTTCAAAACTTATTTTATCATGTAATATTTTTATCGATCTTTCAGTCTTTATAATATAATATATTAACTACAATAAACACTCAGAATATGCTTGTTTATTATCACCCTGAAATAAAACTTATTACTAAAAATAAATTAGATTAAAAATTCAAAATAATAAAATAAAAGAAAAATAATAAAAATAATAAACTATATTCTATGTTAGTGAAGGACGACTGTCCCCACCACTTTATTTTCTCATTTATTTTTGACTAAACTGTTTAGTTCCTGAGGATGAACCGTAGCCGTTTGAAACGTCGGATAGTAAAGGAGACAGGTTGTCTTTCACTAACATAGAATATAGTTTATTATTATTATTATTTTTAATTTTTAATCTAATTTATTTGTAGTAATAAGTTTTATTTCAGATTCTTCGTGGGTGATAATAAACACGGACAGTCTGACTGTCATTATTTTAATTATTATATTATATTATAAAGGCTGAAAGAACGATAAAAATATTTCTTAGTTTAATTTAAGGGGGCATCTCTAGTCTTTTTGCATAAATTTTCAAGATTTTTTTCTTGCAGTAAACTTTTCTATCACACTACAATTTTTTATATTAAAAAAATACATATTGAAGTCTGCAAAAAAAATTTTTTTTTTCATTTTTCATCCAATATGGCCCAGATATGTCTGCCACAACGAAGCTTGCTTTTTTTGGCTGACATCATATCTTGACACAAGAAGCTCTGAAATGAAAAATTCAAAAAGCATATTAAAGTATAAGAAGGAGGCTATAGCCCGTACTAAAATCAAGAAGTTTAAGTAAAATAAAAACAAAATGGCGGGCTTTTCTAATTTTCGGCTTATTTTTTGAGGTTATGTTGTTTAAAAAAGTGCTCAAATGTAATCGAATATTCATAATTCTAGTACGGGCTATAGCCACTTTCTTATACTTTAATATGCTTTTTGAATTTTTCATTTCAGAGCTTCCTGTGTCAAGATATGATGTCAGCCAAAAAAAATTATTGTCATTGACTAAAATTGCATACTGAACTTGTTTGGATAAAATTGTTCTGAAACAAAGCAATGACGAAGCCAATCATAAATAATTTTATTAAAATCAAATAAACTAAATAAACGAAATTAAACATTTAAAATCATCGATTAATTTTCCTTTATATGAACTTGTTAGATTTTTCTGAGATTTTGATTAACATAGACAAATTATTTTTTATTTATTACTTTAACTATTATTTTTAATTAATTTTTTTATTTATTACTTTTATGAAAGACAGCTGAAGTTTTTATGATACCGTGAATAATATTATTATTGAATGATCATAAGATGATTTCCTTGCATGCAATTTTTAAAACTAACAATATCCCTTTAAACTTATGAAAAATCCATATAGAATTACGAGTAAAATAGTAATTTATACGGGTGATTTTGATCTAAAGTGACAATTTATGTGAATTAGAATATCTTTGTTAACAATTTCGGTAGGATAAATATTAGAGCTGGAGTTTGTTGAGTATACGTAACTAAATCAATTTCAATAAGAATATTTTCGATTGATATCAATACATATAATCGATCGTCTATTTTCTATTAAATACAGGGACAATAAACGTGAAATTCTAATGCCTCTGGTTATAAATTTTTTATTTGCATTTTTTTAATGCTGCAATTTTAAGGTATTATAATTAGGTTAAATGTAAAAAAGTACGAATAAACTTATTACTTATAAGTATTTGAGATTATATTAACAAGAGGTAGAACCTTTTATTTTGCTAGCTGCGGGGTATTATGTATTTGTCAATTTTTTAAAATAAAATTATATGATTTTTCATATCTATTTGAAAGTTTCTTTATTTTTATTAAAGCCAATTTTTAAGAATTTACACTATATATTTTAAAGCATTCTTATATATATATAAACTAAGGTGAAACGATTCCGAAATAGACACTTATACTATATAAATTACATTTTGCTTTTTTGGAGAAATAGTTTCATATACTTTTCTTGTAATTCCACTGCTATGCTATCTGTTCGAAGCCAGGACATAGTTCTACTTTATAATGTGCGATGCTCTGACATCGAAATCAGATGTTTATAACGTTATTAGCCTTACTAACTATTCTATTTGTATGTCTTGAGATTCGGTGACGTCTATTGGCATAGATAACGTTACTTGGTATTTTTTTTTTTGTTATTTAACGTCGCTCTATTTATGCTTCCAAATATCGGTGCTAATCAGCGACGGACTTGGTATTTTTTAATGCTACTATCTATATTATTCTTTTCGTTTGCATAAAGTATCGAAAGCAATTTTGGTGAATATTGAATATTTATATTAATTTATACAGATTTATGTACAAATATGTATTTTTACTTATGGATAAATAATGATTCATTTATAATATTTAAAATTATTAATCTGTTGCCATTTAAATGTTTAAGGATATCTGGATGATTTTGAACTAAATCATAGTATTATTCGATACTCTGTGGGAAAGTAATATGATGTTTTTTCGGTTTCTTTTTCAATATGATTATTGCTGAAAACTGGTATTCAAAAGAGTAACACGAATAATTTTGTACTCTACCGCCGGAGTCATGAACAATCAGCAGATATAGCTCATGCAAAACTAGTTTATCTAGTATGTAGAGTTTTAAAACATGAATCTACTATAGAAGAATATATTTTCAGGATGAATTCAATGACCAACAAGTTAGTATCGCTGGAAAAATATTTTTTCTTTTAACCCACTTTATATTCACTAGCTTTAATCAAATAGAAAGTATTATTTATAATTTCTTTAAAAGTAAACACGGGAAACTTGCAGCAGATGGGGCTTGTGCTGTAATTAAAAGAACAGCAGTATACCACGTCACATGTGGAACAGACGCGAATAATCTCGAAGCTCTGAAATGTATTCTAAATGAGGGTGAAATTAATATTTTTTGTTCGCTGATAAATTCAACTGATATCTCTATATTAGAAAAACATATATCAGCAGATTTACCAACATTTAACAGAACTGTGAAAGTTCACTAATTGGTATGTCAAACAAAAAGACCAAATACCACCAATTTTCATAAATTGAGTTGTTATAATTACGATGCAACCTTATAGATATTATAGCTTAATCTCAATTCTGGCATTGCGAATAATAAAAGATACGATGGGAATGAATGTTATGTGCAGAGAAATAAAAACATGCACTAAAATATAGCTTGAAAAAATCTAATAAAAGATAATTAACATCCTGTGCAATTTGAAATTATAAAACGTTGCTTATATTTATTATGAGACTTATATATTGAAAGTTGTGTTTGTATTGAATTGAATTGATTATCGAATACACTACATCAAACAAGAATTCTTTGAATTTTAAGTTTATGTTTTGAAATTATAGAATTGTAAAAATTCTTTCTTTTTTCTTATTAAAATATACATTTTGAATAAGCTATTTTTTGTAATCAAACATTGATTTCTTTACTGAGCTCTAAAAGCGTTATATAGAATTCCACAGCCGCTGATGTAATTTATGTGGCTAAAGAATTTGATTGCTTTGCATAATTCATCGAATTCTACCCGTCCGAATTGTACTTTTACTCGGTAGTTTACTATGAGCATATTACAGAAGAGAGAATTAAAGAATTAAATAATTTATTTCAATCTTCATTAGGCTCAAAAATAATCGCTTTAGACGAAAATCACCCATATGCTAACTTAATGCAGAATAATTTTATTAATTAATTTTAAATTAAGTGACATGCATATCAGGTAGTATTATATTAATACTTTTATTCTTATTAACTTATGTGAATTCCGTTTTGAGTCATTGAGCCGAATAAAATATATATCATTGTATGAATGAATTGTGTTATCAAAAAAAAAAAATTACAGAATATATTTTTGTTATTATTTTTCCTAAATCATATACTGTGTTGAAGAAATATTTTATTCACAGGATCAGAACTTTGTTACTGAATATTTTTCTCCTTCTCAAATTGCCTTGGGTTATATCGCGTAAACGGTATAAATTTAAAATAAACTAAATGCCAGAGGGATTTGCAAATATTGTATTTATGTTCTGGTGTACGGTTTATAAAATCTTTTAATAACTCAGGTATCTCTGAAGGTTGGGTGTTGATTTTGTAAACCTGTAATATGATTTAATTTATTACACGATCTTTATTCATTATGCTTGTCAAATAATGATATACATATACTTTTTAATTCATTAACAGAATACAATCTGGATGATTAAGTTTGTACTTTTAACAGTTATCTCGTAATGAATAGCAATAAAAAATCTACTTTACTCTTTACAATTATTATAAATATAATTTTATTAAAATATTCATTATGTAAAAGTAAATTTTTCAATTCGACATTTTGTTATTTTTACATTTTTTACGTTTACATGTAGCCCAAAACGAACAATTTTTCAAAGAACGAGACAGCCAAAGTACCAATTATTCTATAAGATTACAGATTTCTTTTTATATTATTTATATTATTATTTATAATATTACAGGTTCCTAGAAACGGAATTTATTCACAAATAATCAAAAAGAAAAATAACGTATAATTAATGAAAGAATATTCATACCAGTTTTTAATTCGGTGAACTTTTTTAATGATTTTTTATAAAAATTTTTAGTGTTTGAAAATTGGTGGACTTGATGGAATTTTTCAAGTTTGTATGTTTTGGAAACAAATTAGCTCGAAAACTAGACTTAGTTAAAATTTTGCCATGAAGTAAAATATTTTATATTTCTGCAACATTATAATTCATATCGTAGATAATAAAATTTTTCGAACAAAAGATATTTTGTTAATATAAATATTTTGAAGCATCTGGAATAAGGAAATCTCAAAGAACAAAGAAACTGAGGGCAGAAGTTAGGAATTGGAAGTCCACAGATGTTAAAGCATCAAGATTATGCTGCTAGTCAAAATGATTAAACCTCTTACAGTTGCAGGACAAAGTATTGTTAAAATTCTTCGCAGCTAGAAAAGTTACGCGATCACTGTCACCGTTGGAAAAATAATTAAGAGCAGCACGAGACGAGCCTCTGTGCATGGAATTTCGTAATTAAAATACCCGTCACACGTTACCGCCTATGCAAAAAGACGCCGAGACGAAATCAATCGCCTTTTCTTTTTAATTTTAATTAAAAAATACTTTGGATTTTTCTCATTATATTCATTCGAATGAGTGCGATATTAGTATTTACTGCTTAAATAAATAAACACTATATAGGTGTTTAATACCACTGAATAAACGGGTGTTTGGTTTCTTGTACTTCATGATTTTTTTTAGAAACGAGCAAAATGAAAATTGAGGTTCCGCTCATTACATAGTTATCGAGATATTTCTCGAATTTAGTTGCCGATTTAAATACACCATTGTTTCTTTCTGTTCGAAATTACTTGCTTTCTTATTCTATTTCTTCTCATGTATATAATGATACAATCTAATTTTTTACCAGATCGAATGTTTCAAATTTCACCCCTGCTATTATTATGTTAAAAGCAGCGTTTTCCTTTTTGGAAAGAACCTAAATAAAAACTAGACGTGAACAAAAAAGGTGTACTTTTTGGTCCTGCAGTAATTGTACATTGTTTATTGGCTTTCTTGAAATTTGCTTATGCGGCCTAGGATATCATTGTAATAACAAGATGCCCTGGACCACTTTTTTAGACTGTCCAACATGAGCTAAATAATATTATTTGATTCAAAGAGGCAAATGTCTGACCAAACGTGTTGTTTCTTTTCTTTATGTCAAAACGCCTCATACTGAAAAAACGTATGAAGCGTGTCGTATTGGGAAGCGCAGCGGTGGGTATAGACCGAGTCTAATGGTCTCCCTCTTTTGTCGAGACAGGATCGGAAGTAATCGTGCCCGGACAATAACTACGTTCTGCTGTAGTTAACGTAGTTAACTATATGATTTCTATATGATTTCAAGAACCATCTAACTCGTTAAAGGAGCCATCCATCGACTGCATAAATTTTTTTCGCAGTCCTTCGAATATTCGATTATTGTAGCTATTCTGGCCCATGTTTCTCCAATTGTTCTGCCAAGAATGCTCCTAGTAAATGTTCTTTTTTTCTTCTACTTGAAGGTGGGAATAAAACATGCTTTATTAAACACCACCGACACAGAGAGGATAAGGTAGGAGTTCGCAATGCTTATAACTCCTTTTCGATGTATTGCTGCCATGTTTTCCTATACTTCTCAATTTTTAATGCATCGGCAGGTATTATCCACTCCTTATAGCATGTTCGATTCGGCTACTCTTATAAACAGACACTGTTTGTAGAATGCGTGACCAGCAACGTTGATTTGACTCGGCTCAGTGGCGTTTTCACTCGAGTAGCTCTATTGAATGTTGTTTCTTCTTTGTTTATATTAGGTTAGGTTGAAGTAAAGCGTCACGCCTAGGTACTCAGCGGCAGCTTTGGTATAAGCCATTATGCTTCCAATCTGCATAGTGCGTATCGTGAAAATACGCTTTTTAGTTAGGAGCACAAACTTTGTCTTCACCGTCACGAGTTGACCTTGACTCCATTCATAACGCCACCTAGAAATAGATTAAGGTAATGATTTCGAGCGATAATCACACTGTTACGTCATCTGCGTATCAAATCAGAAAGGTGTTTTCAGACATCTGCACTCAGAGGATTCCGTCATATTGAATATTTAATGTGTTGGTTCCTAGAAAAGACTACTGAGATCAACTACAACTAAGCTTTTTCTCCTCCGGCCGTCGAATATCTGAGTTCGACGTTGCCTCAATGTCACACTCCATACCTATTAAGACATTATCCCATGGAACAGAGTTGAAAACATTTCGTTCATCAAAGGTTGTCAATTAGCAAAGACGTTGAGAGTAGTGATTACCTGTCTCTTTTTCTCTTGATTCATACATAAGCTCAAGGATAAAATCCACTACTCTTTCTATAAAAATTACATGGATTAATCTATTTAGTTAAAGACCAATAATGTTTCCATTCTGGTAAACAGTTACATATTTCTCATCTTCGAATCATCTTCCGGATCAAATGATTGCTCTCAGATTACCTAAAACAAAATTATGTATATAGTAGATAACGATGATCGACAACTATGCAAGACCTAGTATCGAGTATCATTGTAAAAAATTAATTTAGAACTATTAATTAAAGATATTTAAAGTATAGATCCAAATATCGAACTTATTGGCTATTATAGTTTTCAGAAAATCTCTAAAGATTTTTTTGCTGTAAAAACCAATTAATGTAATTAAATATATTCTATTTAATTGACTTGTTAAAAAATAGTTAGTCTTAAAGTTAATAGTACATGGTATCTCTTTTATATGTCTGGAAGTACAATATCTTGTATATATTCAAATATTATAAATGAAAATTACAATATCTTATATACATAATAATATAATAAAATACACATAATATAAGTGTATTATTCATAATATAAGTGTATTGTTTTATTCGAAATATTAATTTACTTTATTAATTATTTTATTAATAGCTGACAAGCAATGAAGGTGAAGATATATTTGAAAACAAAGAATTTTAGTTTTTAGAATTGTTTTCTAAACTAAGTGCTCAAAACTTGATTTCCTATATCTGTTTAGAGTGTGAAAAGTACACGATTTCTATATTTTAACTTGCATAGCCTAAAATGATTACTTTTCTCACTGAGTCGACAAAATATTAAACAAACTTTCATTAATAATATAACGATAAAATCCTAGAATAGTTATATTTTAAAAAAAATTTCAAACCCATTTCGAACATTATTTTATATCAACAGAGCGGAAAACCTTATTATAATAAGATTTTGAAGTTTGAGTGATATACATGAATATGGCTGAAATACAACGTTCTGAGAAGAAACAAATAATAGACACTAAACAAGACCATGATTTTAATTATACCTCCTTATAGAATTCTTTAGCTTCTAAAGATAAAGCTATATGGATATATAATAGTTTACAAGAGAAATCTGTAAAAATTATTGATGGTAGTTTATTCATGTTCTGATAGCGTAGATATTTATCGTATGAATTAACTGAAAATACAAAAAGTATTTGTATAAAGTTACCACTAGATAATTCAAGGCGTAAATATATAATATAATTATATATAATGAGATGAAAAAGTGGCATAAAATAAAAAATATTAATTATTTTGGAGAACGTGTTTTTCTACTTTAGTTTAATGTAATTTTAAATGTAGTTTTGATATTTGATGGTTCAACCTACTCTAGCAACGTACGATCATCTTCGCAGTAGCAAGTAAAAAAATTTATTGCTTTTGTTGAAGAAATTAAATAATGGATATAAACGAAAAAAATTTTTAGTTTTTTTTTGATCGATATAAATCAATATTAAAACGAGTCAGTATTAAATCAGTATTTAATATGTATATATATATATATATATATATATATATATATATGTATTGTGGGAGTTTAGGTTATTCAGCCGCATTAGGCAGGTTTGTACCTGCACCGTACCAGAAGGGACCTGCGCTGTGCAACTATAGACTTTCCGACCTATCTATTGTCGGTTAACGGTTGAGTGTAATTACAGGAATGAATGGAGGGGATAAACCCGGGGTGATGTGATAAGTAGTATGCATGAAGACAGAGAGTGTGTTCCGAGTAGGTTAGTCGAACAGATGCATAAGGCATATCTCCCATGATTGTATAATCTTGTATTTGTACGATATATATTAAACATTCTAGTAATAGTATTATATTTATTTGTCTGTAAGTTACTTCTTTCATAACATAAGAAAATATTACATAATTATTTAAATATTATAAATAATTAAAGAATATAATTTATGTTAATTATTTTTTTATATATGGTGTAAAACTTTTTTTCAAAACAAACTAACTGTACTTATCATTTCCTATTAAATAAATTCTATTATTAAAATCAGAGATTCTTAAAAGTTGCATTGACTCAGGGAATTACAGGAGCTTGCAGAAGACCAGAACTATGCAACATAACCATGAATAATATTGAAAATAAAATTACATTACTTTTAATCAAAATTCCCAAAATTAAAACTTACTGTCTATCATAATTTTTATGGAAGAAGACTTCTACAAAATAAATATAGATTTAAGAATCTCATTTCCGTCGAATTCTATTTAAGTAATAAACAGTAATGCATCGATAAAAGAAAATTTGAATCCGAGTTTTAATATGACAGCTAAAACAACGGATATATCTGCATTTAAAGATGTGTAGAGGCACATGAGTGTATTATAATTTAAGAAAATTTTGAAAATGAATGAAAATGTATTTGTTGTATTTTTAAAATTTTATAGATATAGATTTCTTGCAAAGTATATTTAGAAATAATGTTCTTATATATTATTATATTGATACTTTGTAATATTTTTATTCTAAATATTATTTTAATTTTTTTAAATTTATATTATTTAATGTTTATTCTTCTGAATTATTCAAACATTATTTGCTCATATTCTTCACAAATGATCATTATTATATTCTTAAATTATTTTCTTCAGAATATTTTTCTCAGATGCAATTTTTTTTGAAGAATTTTTAAAAGAATATTTTTGGAGGCTTTCGCTCCCAATCGCTAGTGGGGGTTTTGTCACCTGCGCCCTGACCAGGGGTTTCGTCTCTGGATCCCTTCTCCTCTTTAGATTTCTATTCTAATTTCTTTAATATTCTTTGACTGCCGTTTTGAACACTTCGGTAGAAAGTGTAACATTCTCAAATAATAATTAGATAATTCATAATTCATTCTACATATTTTTAAAGTTTTTCGCAGACGATTAGAAAAATAGTTTTGTCACAACTGTCGTGTTTGACGGTTAAATGTAGCATAATTAACAGATGTGTTTTATTTAGTGAACTTAAACTAAAATTTCAAGTCGGACAACTATATTACTAATTCTTTGCTCTAGCAGTCTAACCATCGTAGGTTTCGTATACATTTCCGATTTTCTATTTATATATATATATATATATATATATATATATATATATATATATATATTCTTTAATATTAACCTTTCTTTATTGTTTTAATTGCCTTTTTAATAAATCAATATAATTAGATTTGTAATTGGGCTGTTTTCATTCAGAATGATACAGGTAGAATCTGACATTTTTGAAAACTCCATATTTGCAAATTTCGATGTTTTGTGTTCCTCCAGTTCTTTAATAGAGACAAAAAGACAATCTATCAATGAAAATATATATACCTGCATCCACTATACCTATATACTAATCTGTGGTATCCTTTAAAATTAATAAATTGAATACAGTTTGTTTTATCTTCTCTTCTTTTTCATCTATGGTGAATAATGTGTACTAAAATAAAGGTACTCTATGTGTTATTATTAGAGAACATATGAGTTGATTCATACTACATTTTATATTTTATTCTAAATGTTTTGCCTCATAATAATGCCAATGTTTAAATCATTCTATTCATACTGAAACATTTATTTATAATTAATAATAAAATGATACTAAAATGTGGTTACAATATACGTAAAATACTTTTTTAATAAAATATTTTTTATAATACATTACTTTAATAATATTTAAGTAATAAACTAAAAATGCTTGTGCATTTGTATTAATCATTTATATTATATATTTTTATTTCAGCAATTGTACTTTTTGTTAAGGATCTTGTTTTTATTTGATCGAAAATAAGTATTTTGTACTTTCATTCGTCTTTCATGTGTCATGCACATGTCTAACATGTGCTACAATGTTCATGCACGTAAAATTATCAATAATAATAATACTGGTAATAAGAACTTTAGAATATATAAACGGAATCATATTATGGATACATAGAGAAATAGAGAGAGAGAGAGAGAGAGAGAGAGAGAGAGAGAAGTAAGAAAGCATCAGAGAAGCACACATGGATAGAGACGGAGCAGAACAGAAGACCGAATTGAAGGAGAATGGGGCTAGAGAGAGAGAGAGAGAGAGAGAGAGAGAGAAAGAGAGGAGAAAACACAATCGAGACCAATGGGTAGATAAAGAGAGAGATAAATAGAGAGTTGGGCAGAGAGCGAACGAACTCTCCCTACCTCAATGAAAAGACGGAAAGAGAGAAAGGCAGAGAGATGAAGAGAGATTTCAACTTTTCACTTGTCACTACTTATACAAACATACTCATGCGTGCACGTTTCCACTCACGGATTTCTACACCAGTGGGCGTATGCATACATAGATTTGCTCGTACACCATTTCTCCCCACGCGAGCGTTCTGTTCGACGGTAGCGCAAAAGACGATCTTTTTCATTCTTTCTTTCTCTCTCTCTCTCTCTTTCTCTCCGTTTATCTATCCCCGTTACGCTTTCCAGCTACGAGCTTACGTGGACCAGATAGAGACGGCAGCGCGTTAAACAGAGAGAAAGTTATAGCGGTGGTGCAGATAGGGGTGGGAGGATGGATAGTGGTTGGAAAAATGCCTTAAACGGAGGGGGTTGCCGCTGCCGCCGCGGTCGTCGTCGCCGCCCCCTCATCGGGTGGCGAAAGCAGCCGAGCGGTCCCGAGGCAGTCGGAACGAATACGCGGGTTCTTGGAATCAGTAGCGCTGGCGCAACGCAGCAGTGCGCTCGCGAGACTCCCGTCGCGGCGATCTACGCACCGCCGCGTATTTCCGCGCGAGCGCGCGTTCGTCCGCTCGCTCTCGTTTCGCCCCTGCGGGAAAGTACCGCGCGAGCCGTTTGACGTTGCCCAGCGCTCTCTCGTGCCGCCGCAGCTGCAGTTTTACCGCATAAAGGACGGGAGCGAAAAGCGGCTACCATGCTTCACGGGACGATGCCGGGGCGATCCGGCGATCGAGCGAAAGGCCGAGGATCCCGGTGACGGGTCGGTGAGCTCGCGATCGAGCCAAAGCGCGACACCCGAGCCGATGCCGTCGGTTTGGTCGTTTCGTCAGACCACCGGCAAGTGGGCGCATCGTCGCCTCTGCAAGGTGCCAAAGTGATTTGGGGACCACGGCATTACGGGGTACCGGCGCGCTACGGCCGCCAGTTATTGCGCCGCGTCTTACGCAGCAACGATCACGAGAACCATGGGGCTACTCCTTGAGGTGACCGCGCTGCTGATCCTGGTGCTGCTCGCCGGCGACGTCGGATTCCTGACTCTGGGCGGTTCCGAAATTATCGCTACTTTGCCGAGGGTCGACGATCCGAGTAAGTTACAACGGGGGGAGGGGTCAATGGGGATACCTGATTGCGAGCCGATTGCGGCCATTACAATTATTACACGCCCCCGCGATGGGTTATTGCGGTCGGAATGACATTCCAGCAGCGGAATGATTTAAAAATTGCAGGAAAAAAAATTTCGAAGGTTTTTTGTATGAAGTGTAATTATAGAGCACCCGTGTGGAAATTCATTCTCGAATCTAACTGGTATCGGGTAAGTTTTCCTTATTAAATGTTTGGATCCAGAAGGGAAATCTAGTCTGATCCTAGTTCCGATTTATCCCACTTTTAATAGCATTTTTAATAGGGAACGAGCTTAGATTTTGGTAGGTATACCAAGCTGGAAACTAGACAAAATCTAGTCAGAAAATCTAGAAATTAAGCCAATAATAAATTATTCTAATTTTTTTTCCTCGATTAAGTGAATAATTTTTTGACTCTTTAATATTTATTTATTTAAAATAAAAAAATATATTTACGTATTTTGGTGACGCATACCATTAATTAGAATTTATAAATTATTTTCTATATGCATTACTACGTATTACGATTTACAGTTAATAATTAATAATTATTAATATATTTTTTTTACAGTAATTATTGTAAATTTTAATGTTAAGCACCTCTGTTGAACGAATAAATTATTTTATCTCAATGAAAAAAATTCCGACCTCCGCTGAGTATCAAGAACCCACGACCCTACGATTCGCAAGCTAACGCATTATGCACTATGCTAAATCGCAATATGGGATTACTATACTATATTTTGCATATGACCGTACAGCACTTAAGACCATATAATAATATTCTATAAAGATAAGATAAAACATACATAGGAAATCAATTTTTTAAATATGTTGGAAAGATCTGAGGGTATATATATATATATATATATATATATATATATATATATATATATATATATAAATGAATATGCGCGCGCTCGTACATACACACACACACACACACACACACACACACACACACACACACACACACACACATATATATATATATAAATAATATCTAATTTTCATACACATAAGGTCTTGATTAGAAATGACGTCGTTCTTTCGAATATTAGAAAAAGTTGTGGAAATCTAAGTAGAATCAAAATAGAAAGCCTAACCATGTCCAGTTTTTCCAAAATAGGGAGAAGTTAAGGAAATCTAACTAAAACCAAGATAGAAATCCTAATCATTTCCTTAAGTTTTCTGCTTGTAAAATTTTGACTATACAAAACACGTATTTCTTTCAAGAATCAATAAAAGATAAGGAAATCTGAATAAAGTCGAGAAAGTAATAATTAATATAAGATGATTATTAGATGATCGAAGGGAAATCTAACTCGGATCTGGTGAGATTTACCTACATGAGGAAATCATCAGTAATACTGACTAGGATCTAGCCCAAACTAGGGATATGCCGAGTATATTTCTGCACGGGCAGTTGTACTTGATAGCTCCTTTCCATAAATCGTATATACTTTTTACTACATAAACGAATATAAGTCGTGGTAGAGAGCAATTTAGTAAATAATTCGATATGTAAAGTAGAATATTTTTATTGGTGTTTTAGGGTCGTGCGTTATTCGCACGTTAATACAGCAGAAGGGTGTGTATTTCTGAGAAAAGCATATATAAATAAATTGAGTATTGGATCGTGTTTAGTTGCTTATGTTTTCAATACATTTTTTTGTTGTTGTAAAAGTACATTTATTATGCTGGAAGTAGTATATATAATGAAATGCATAAAACGGAATTGCAATGTTTTTGGAAATTATTAAATTCTAGCTTGATGTTTATTTAAATTTTTCGTTAACTAATGGTTTGTTCGTTAAGCAATATTTTTTAGAGTGGAAATTTTTTATATAAAGAGAATATGGATATGAAAATAGTTAATATATAAAATTAAGTTTATATGCAAAACAAGTCAAGATAATATTTGGTAGCTGGTATTTAATAAAGATCAATTTTTTATCGATTGACACGAAATGAGCTTAAAACTGGTAAACAAATAATATTTCTATGAGTTATTGAAAATCCTCGATAGTTGAAATTATATTATGATAAATTATTGAATTATTTTAGATATCTTTATGTTTACGTGTAAGTAAATTAAAATTGATAGTGAATTAAAACTTTCAAAAACATTCTTAAAATACAATATATTTTAATATCAGAATGATTGAATATCCAAACACATTTTAATATTTATATATTACAGATATTCTTCTAATGTTTAACGAATTTTTAATGCTATTATTCAAAAAAAATTTTTATATTTCTTGTTTATCTTTTGTAGCTTTTTATAAATTCATATAATAGATTGATATATTTTTTTCACACGACCACCTAAAAGAAGATATTGCATTAAATATTATTGAATTCTGAGGAAATAAAGTTTATTAAGGCCAACTGTCGCCATTATATTTCAGCATTTGATATTAAAGTTAAATGAGCTCGTTAAAAATTTGATGTACTTGTGTATAAAATTTATAATATACTAAAATATGAGAAACATTTATGACAATTAGTATCAATGGATGTAGAGCTGAAAGAACTTATTTATGAAATCAAAACGAAGTAAGAAATATCAAGTCAATATATTACTATTGTTTTATAGCAATTATTCAAATTAATATCAAAAGACAAACCAATGAACTTTTAATAAGTGTCATTATGTTTTCATGTTATGCAATTTTAATTTTTGCTATTCTCATTGTAATAGTTTTTTAAAATTATACTATTTCATTTTTTCGTACATCTATTTTAGGAAGTTTTCTAACCTTTTCGGATTTAAGAAGAATCATAATAACATTTAAATTTTCTTATCTACATTGAACTTTATGAAATTGAACAGTTTATATTTATTAAAGCATTTTTATTTAGGTTATTATTTTAACAAGATTCATAAATATATAATCACATAAAAGAATATTATAAATCTTTTTTAAATTTGAACTCAACTATAAAAGATGTAAAATATGTAAGCTATTTTTCAAACTGTATTATCTTCAAAGATAATCTTTATTTTTTTCCTATTCATGACAATTCCGCTTTTAATTAATTTTCTGATAATAAAGCTGTAAAAGTATGGGAAAATAAATGTCTTTTCTTAATATGTTTTTATTATTCATATTATTTATTATTATTAATATTGTTTATAACGGATGTATGGTTTATATTTATACACGATAGAAAAATTCTTCTGATACTATTTTACATTTTATTCGTGAACGTATATTATATATTATAGATATAAAATACGTAAGCATTAATTTGCTATCCAAATATTCATGAGCTTTAGTTTGTTTTAATTAGCACTTGCCTTCATTATAACTATTATTTTTATTTTAAAAGAAAAATAATGGTTATAATTACGTTGAAAACTAATTTTAAAAATATTACAAAAGCGACTAAAGAACCATTTTCAATAACTTTTATGAGTACATTTAAAAAATTGAATATTGGTTCTATTAATTTTTCTTATTAGCGATTCACTCAATACATTTGTTATAATTTTATTTCAAACAAAATTTTGTACTGTACTATAGGTACTAAATGAAATTAGATTATAGCTACATTTTCTAATATTAATTTTGTTTTTCATAGATTTAAGTTAAATTTAATAGAATAAGTAAAGTTATTATTATTTTTATGTACGATATATCGATTAAATAATTATACAACTGAATTATTATTTATTCATTTGTATTTACGATTACTCTTTTGAGAAGCGATGAGAAATATACATTTTGCCTAGATTTCTTTGTTTTTTCTTTAACTTATAGTTCTGTAATCGTAGCGATATAAAATAAATTATGCTATAATATGCATTACATTATATGTATACATTACTCAATTAGATTTACATTAATTATACATTTTACAATTATGACTAGATCACGAAAATTTCTTGTTTTTCAAAATTAACTGTACCAATTATCATCTGAGATGTATATCAACTTAATGGTAATATTATATTCCCATCATGCTAAAGAAAACCATGATAAGTACAAATGTCATTATTCATATTGTTTATAAGTCTTTATAACATAATATTCTGCAAAAACATTATTTTCAGAGTAAAAATTAACGAACTCTTTTAAAAAAATATATAAATATTGACTATGTAAACTTTATATTATACTAGATAGTCGGCACAGAAGTTGTGGAGCTTAAATAAATTCGTACTCGGTCCTATCCGATAACGACCTATTATATGAAATGCTACCGGAAATCTGATCAAGTGAAGCCTTTTTGTCGCGTATTTAACCGAAATTTTACTTTATATTTGTTCGATGGATATGAATCTCGATGATCCGAAAGTTTTTGCCAGTCAACCTTTATTTATTTGTACACATTAATCATGTCTTCGCGTTTTTTATCGTTTCTTGCGTTCATTTGCCATTCATACAATGATAAAGGGAAACTTGTATCGGCCTCGAGTCGAAAATAGCATGGCGAGGAAAGCGAAGGATGGCCTAAAGAAAAAAAGCGGAAGGTTCACCGCCTATCTCGTGCGAACAATCAAAAAGCTCCTCACAATTTTCCTCCCTTGCCCCGATCGCCCAGTGGATAACATCGGCATTATTATACATTATGACGCACCAGTTTATGTGTTTAAAATCTGCATGCACGGCTATACTCTTATAAGATTTCCCTCTACACGATACGATAGATATAGTAAATTTCGTTAGCGCGCATATAGGGTAGACACATGTACACACGAGAGTGCGCAAACACGCATAGCATTTTCCCCTACAACCATACGGTTACACTTTTCACTTTGCCTTAGGTGCGTGAAAATTAAAGCTCAATTCGCATCGCAGAAATAAAAGCGGTTTGCAAATGCGCTGGGGGAAGTAAGGGGAGTATGGGGAGCTGGGATAATGTTTAGCGGTGAGGAAAACACTCGTGCACACATCCGGGAATTGTATCGCGGTCGTGATTTACGTGGCCTTGCGAGGACATAAATTTCTCCTCCGCCCCCCTCGTCGAAACTTTACTTTTTCGCGAATTTTTCGAACGCCGAGTCAGCGAAATTGATAGGAATCCCTGGTCGGGTATGGGAGGCGAGCCAACTTTTCCGACGTATGTACGTGAAAGGAGAAATATAGAGTAATTTAAATGATTATTCTTCAATAAATCTATATGCTATATGACACTCTAAGAATTAGCTAATGAAGGCTTCGACTTGTGCATTAGGGTTTTAATAACAGCTTAAGCAAATCATAAAATCTGTGCTCGTTCATTTTATTTATATAAGGATGTAGAGGAAAAAATTATTACTTTTATATATATATATATATATATATATATATATATATATATATATACACATTTGAAAATATTTATCATATGTTTAGATTAATTTTAACATATACTTATCAAATATACAAATTTTAATATAGTTTTAAAAGAAACTGATATTAATTTTGGCATTTGTGTACAATTTTAGAAAAAACTGTATTGAATTCAATGTATACCTATTCAAGTTCTTTTCATAAACGGATATGAAAATTCATATTCATAAAAAAATGAAGTATTGAATATAGAATCATATTTTTTGTTCACTTAAAAATTTTTGTACAATCCAGAATTTTGTATAAAGTAGTAGTGGACTCAGTTTATCGGTAACTTCGTAAAGCGTTCCGATTTATTTCACATAAATAATATTTGATTTTTGAAAATAAATATAAATTTTGTCGCTCCCTCTTTGACCTCGGTCTATTCCTCTATCTCTTTGCGGTATCTGGACACGGAAGATATAGGTCCGTGTGTATGTATGTGTGTAGAATTTCATTTTTTTAAAATTCTAATATAGTTACAAGTTCATTTTCACCCTCTTTTTTGATGGTTGAAATAAATATTTGCTAAACATTGAGTGATAGGAATATATGCTTTACGTGCGCAATATCTATTGGGCTGGATCTAGTCGTATGTACCTATCGGGACCAGGAGCTTGCACACTTGAGTAGAAGGGGTATCATGTACAAAAACTCAGTACAAAATATCACTTCATTAGACGGATAACATTATATTGATTATCATAACTGTTTCAAATAATAATTTTAAAATAGATTAAGTATTAAAACTACGTAGTTATAACAAAAACTTTTAATTAAGTTTAAATTTATAATGTTGCGTGTGTGTGTGTGTGCGCGCGCGCGTGTGTAACTTTTCGTTAACAAACAAATGAAGACTTTCTGTTCTACAATAATAGTGTAGAATAAGATATACGATAAGCTTTATATATATATATATATATATATATATATATATATATATATATGTGTATATAGTTTTTGAGATTTTTCTAAGTGTTATTCGCATTTCGCATGTTTACCAGAAATCTAAAAAACTATTCAGCTGATTTTGAATTTTTTATTAGATTTAATAATTAACACTCCTGAAATGACATAAGCTATATTTTTTCTAAAAAATCACCTGCCTTTAATCAATTAATTTATGTGCATATGAAGCTGCGCAGTAGCATTTCATTGGGAAAATATAACGAGTCAAGACTCGATTCTGCAAATGGTGCGCATATTCGTTTCGTACCTGCGATTGAAAAGCATACAAAATCAAAGGGCCCGATCATGGTGGTAATCAAATTCAATTTTCTTTTTTATTATAAAAGAATAAACTAATATGTCAAGTATTTAACAAGTAACTTATTTTAACTACAAAGGAATAGCATGCTAATTTTAAGAATTGATATTAAGGTGTTTTTTTTTTGTTCTCAGGAAATCAGAAGATTTTATAGACATGTATAGAATTACAATTAATGAAAATTAGTATACAATTTAATTTCTAATTAATTTTTTCATTAATTTCTTATGCGAGTCAATGTAAAGTTCCTCAAATGTTCTTATTTTTTAAACCACTGTGTCGTCACCAAATATGCACGAAGCGAAACCCCCTATCATGAAACCTTATAGATAGGAAGCAGAGTCAAACCTTTGTAACCAGGACGAGTCTGGTAACGTACTGATTTTGACATATGCATGGCACATACGAAAAGATTATACTTAGATACCTACGTTAAGTTGTTGATAGGTATAATATTAGCAACATTTAACCTGCTTTCCTAATACCAGTTGTCGAATTGGTATCTCATCATGGAAAAGAAAATTGAATTTGATCACCACCATGGTCAGGTCCTTTGATTTTGTATGTTTTGCAATCGCAGGTACGAAACGAATATGCGCACCATTTGCAGAATCGAGTCTTGACTCCGTATATTTTTCCAACAAAATGCTACTGTGCAGCTTCATATACAGATAAATGAATTGATTAAAGTATGCTGATTTTTTAGAAAAAATATAGCTTATGTCATTTCGGAAGCGTTAAAAATCTAATAAAAAATTCAAAATCGGCTGAATAGTTTTTTAGATTTCTGGTAACATGCGAAATGCGAATAACACTTAGAAAAATCTCAAAAACTATATACATATATATATATATATATATATATATATATATATGCATATATAAAGCTTATCTTATATCTTATTCTACACAATTATTGTAGAAAAGAGAGCCTTCATTTGTTTGTTAACGAAAAGTTACACACGCACGCGCGCGCGCGCACACACACACACACACACACACACACACACACACAACATTATAAATTAAAATTAAATAAAAGTTTTTGTTATAACTACGTAGTTTTAAAACTTAATCTATTTCAAAATTATTATTTGAAACAATTATGATAATCAATATAATGTTATCCGTCTAATGAAGTGATATTTGGTACTGAGTTTTTGTACATGATACCCCTTCTACTCAAGTGTGCAAGCTCCTGGTCTCGATAGGTACATACGATTAGATCCAGCCCTATAGATATTGCGAATATCTGATAAAGCAGATATTCCTATCACTCAATGTTTAGCATATATTTATTTCAACCATCAAAAGAGAGGGTGAAAATTAACTTGTAACTATATTAGAATTTTAAAAAACGAAATTTTACACACATACATACACAGTGACCTATACCTTCCGAGTCCAGATACCGCAGAGAGATAGAGGAATAGACTGAGGGCAAAGAGAGAGCGACAAATTAAATTTTCTTATTAGCAAAGTTCGATAACTTGGCCAGTAAAAGTAATTACGAGAGGTACAAGAGTTTGATTTCTTCCAGCGACACGACGGCAAGAGCAATGGCTCGTGAAATGCTTTTACGATAATGTACGCGCGACTTTGGCTCTGAGCCGGCTTCATGGAAGAAGAGACGCGCTGGTGACGACAAAAAAAGGAAACCAGTCAGCGCGAAAAATTGAGATTTAATTGACCTCGCCTGGGGGATGCTAATGAAGCTACTTTTAGTAAAAAAGCTCTTAACCGTTCGTGGATGGATGGGGCAATTTGGCAGACCGTTACGGTATAAATTAAAATGGAAAATTGTTTTTTTCCCTTTTTTGACAGTTTCCCGGTATATGGTCGGTGAATATTTCTACAGTTCATTTATGTGCCGACAATACGTGATCGAATATTAATGTTTGATAAACTTCATCTATTTTAGTATATTATATTGGAGGTTTAACAATAGTTTCCACAAAATATAAAAAAAGTTTCAATCTAGCGAAACGTCCACAAGTTTGAAATGAATGAATTATTAATTATAAATATAAGAAAAATAAAGCTGGATAGTTATTTTATAACAAAGTATTATATACTCAAAAATACTTTGAAATCATTTATTAAACAGACAATAGTTTTTTTAAATTGAGTGCAGCTGTGGTGACAACAAAAATATTAACGCAATAATATATTCAAGAATCAATAAGTAATGTACATCGATTGAAATTTCAGCACTTCAGTCTTCATTATCTTCGAAATTTTGATTAAAAAAACAAATAGAATTAATTCAGCACGCGAAATTGAAGGGCGGAGACAGAAGCGATATAGTTTCTAGACAAAATAACCGTTGTTTTGCTGAGAAGCGATCCTACTCGAGTGTAGAAGTTCAGCGAATCTCGGGACGAATCGCGCAACATCAGATTGTAATGATGAAAATTCGACTGTCAATAGTTGAGAAGATTTTAAAGCTCTGGAGAATTTGAGTTTTTAGAATGTGAATTGAGGAAACGTTTTATGTGCGAAGTCAGGATAACCGTGGACTTTTTAAGTGATAAAATTAAAGTTTTGTCCACATAATTTAATGAATTAAACAAATGTATTTTTTTAAATTTGTCTAAAAATCTTTTTCTTTTAATGGAAAAAGATCTGAATAGTTGATATGGACATTAGTTATTTTAGTTTATGTATTTTTAACTAATTTAATGTAACTTTAATTATATTTCTATTATTAACGACGGAGGTCTAGGATATGTTGAAATGTGTACATGTGTCGATCGGCTGACTCAGCCTTGAGATTACAAAATTACTAATGCATTTTTTTATTTTTAATTACTAGAAAACCAAAATCAAGTAGTGATTTCAGGTTTACTGGTACCATATGCTTCATTGAAAATGAATGCATTGAATCATTTGAATCAAATAAAATATTATGTATAATAAAAGTTTATATCTATATAGTATACCTATATCCATAGTTGAATGACAAAATATCTAGTTGTACATATTGTATAAATTTCAAAACTACCGATCCAATTTGTGTATCTAAAAATACGAAATTATGACTGAAATAATTGTACATTTTGCGGAGTCAAATAAAACTAAGATAACAAAAAAAATATTCGAATGGAATTAAAATCTTGTTAGGTTATATATACCGTTTACAATACTCATCATAATTGCAGTAACCCTTTTTGTATTTAATAAATAGTTATCGCGATCTTTTAAGAATTAATGGGAAAATAAAAAAAGTTTTTTATAAATATCTCTTCTTATCGTTTTATGAAAGCGTAATTCATCATAAAATTATGAATGACTAGCCGAATTTTAATACATGGAATAAAGGTGAATATTAAAAGGTATATTATACAGTTTAATTTTTTTTGACCAATAAAAAAACCTGTTGACGGAACTATTGAATACACTTCATAAGTTGGCCTTATATGTTACATATTTTATACATGCATGGTATATTACAATTTTAATAATTTATGGATTAAAATTTGATAAAGCTATGCAAATTTTTTTAAAAATAATTTTAACGTTTAATATATAGTTAGTATATATATATATATATATATATATAGTTAGTATATATATATACATATACATATATATATATATATATATATATGTGTGTGTGTAGTATATATATATATATATATATATATATATATATATATATATGTAGTATATATTTAGTATATAGCACAATCAATATTTGCTTAATTCAATTAATAGAAAATAGAAAACAATTTCTTATTAATGTGAATTGGAAATTAAATTAATAATTTTGATGAATGTCTTGCAAGCCCATTTTGAGAAATGACAATGAAAATTTTACACTTACGAAACATATATGCTATAAGATTATGTACCACAGCTAAGGATTTACTTATTGTCACTGAAATAAAAGTAATACGTAACTTTTAATAATATTAAAAAATTTTCGGTCCGATCTTTGTTGAAAATAAAAAGTAAGAAGTTTGCAATACTATCGAATGAAGTATTCATATTTATTTGAAGTAGGCTTCATGTGAAGACAACAAACTGTGAATGCAGAGGTTTAGAGATTTAAAAGTTTTTGTTTCTTGTCAACTATTGATTCGGAGAAACTGACTCGACATTTTATTTCTATTTTAAACAATCAACTATAGTCTTATAATAAATAACAGTAACCCTGTCTATTTGCTTCAAATTCTGGCTAACTTGCGCGATTCAGTTCATTGTGCTTGTATAATTTCCTGCGGCTAGAAGTTTACATTTTGGATACTTGCAATGTATATCAGAAACGTCGCGAGTACGACACATCCCCTCGAGCTATATATATCATGCGTGCTTGAAATTCAGGTTGATGCGCAGACACGAGGCTTGCGCATATGTTCCAGCATTCAGCAGCATAAAATCTATCGCCTTCGGCTGATAATATTTACTGACTTGATGAAACTAGACGAAACAATCGATTTTCACCTTTTAGTTAGCTCGGATTCGGTGGTACGTACGCCAGAAGCAAATAAACTATAAATGTTGAAGGCAGCGTAAATGTTGGATATCGTCGAGACTGTTTTAAAATTTTTGGTAGAATTTAAGATGGTTGTTTCGGTCTACTTTTTTTTCTATACATTTTAGGAGACTGACTAAGCAGAATAGTTTTTTACAGACTTTAGTTGAAGAAATATAAATAAAATTGGCTTGAAAGTTTTGGAAATATTAGTTTAGAAAAAAGAGTAGAATAACTTCTTAAGTAATACCTTAATAATTATACGTATTAAAATCTTAAACAAAGTATATAGTTTGCAATGAATATTTTAATGTGACGGTAAAAGCATCAGTTTCTTTGCCGTAGCGACAGATGATGGATTGAGACAGCACGGAGTCCTGAGTTCGATTCTTGTCGTACCGAACGATTCGCAGGCATTTAAGCGATAGTGCCTGTTAGAATTTCAGATGATAGAAATTGAGCTCTGTATCCGCCTCGGTAAAGAGTAAAGAGTAAATTTTGATTTAAAAAGTTGTAATTAATGCACGGTATTAAATTAATATTATAACTATACTATATTTTTATATTTTGTAATTTATATATAGAATTCTTTTAGTGGCGCTGAATCCTGTACGAAGTAATATTTCAGTTTCAGAAAATTTAAATTATTTATTGGATCGTGTAACCTGCTCAGAATTGAATTGTCAATCTCTGTATTTCACAGAGGTATTCGAAAAACTCGCTGCACAGATGTTCTGCTTGGGTCTATTAGAGTCTGTGAGTTACAGCCAAATTAAGGATGTGAACGTGCCGAAGTTCTCTCCTTGACAGTGATTTATTAAGTTTTTAAATTAATTAGTGTACGTAAAATATATTTTATTACTATACTTTTATTTCTATTACTTAGTATTATTGATAATTATTATATTAGTTATAGGTATAAACACTTTAAACTGCAATTTACTTATATAAATAATTTAAGAATTATTTGGAATATTAATGGAACTTGTTTACAAAACAGTAAATATAATAAAAAGTCATGAATTTAAATTCACTCAATTAATAAATACATTAAAGAGAAGGTTGTGGAAAACTGGAAAGTTTATATAAGAAAATATTGTATTTAGATTTATGATACATTTATTTGTTATATATATATATATATATATATATATATATATATATATATATATATTTCAATAAAAAAATTCCTCTTATTATTAATCCAATTCTGTCACATAAATAAATTACTACCAATCTTAGATATAACAATGCAAATATAACTAAATGCAGGAATGTATTTATGATCGGTCGAAATTAATTAGATGTTTACTTGATAGAATTATAAGTGAGGGTACATAATGCATATTTACTATATATATATATATATATATATATATATATATATATATATATATATATATATATACGTATATAATGGTAACATTTACATACATTTAGTGAGCTATAATTTAGGTACATAGAATAGATATATTGTAAGTTATATTGTAATACTTCGAAGGAACGTAATGTTAGAATAAGGAACATAAAATCAGTAAAAAATTTACCGGTGCATAAACCTAAGTCTGACAGTTAAAGTATATTTTGTATTTTTATTAACTGTCTACATCCACGAATTCTTTATAATAATGTATCGTAATTCACAATTTAACCATACCATTAATTCATGATATTTTCTTTCCTTCTACTCTATAGATAGATAATTGGAATTACGACTTTTCTGCAGAAACTTCAACAAATTAATCTCATGGAATACCTATTAATATTTTTGTAATTGTACACACAGCCTAACGCAGTGCTTCAACTGAAGTCAAGCCGGTCACTGAGCGGCTGATCAAAAGTCTTAATAAAGTCGATAAAGCCCCTCGGCTCCTTTATCCGACTCATTATATGCGGCTTCGACTGTTAATATGGATATATGAAGTGCCGAGAAGCGTTTTCACCGTTAACTAGCAACCTTCCGAGCGAAAAAGTGTGGGAGACTGCAAAAAAGTACGAACGAACCAGGGCATGACGTGCTCCGTATATTCCCTTGTACTTCCCGAGTCTAATGAGCGAAAGCCGGGGTCGATGACAAGGGTTCCTCTCGTCACTTTCTCTCTTGATAATTATAAGAGGAGAGGGCGGGTGGAGGGTCGCCCGAGACACTGAAATCCTGTCTAATAGTGCCGACCTCGGTGTAATCTTCAGAATGGGGGGGAGGGAGATGGGGTGCGAAGAACAAAGGACTTGTTTGGAAAATTAGTCGGTAATCGAACTGCGCAGTCGAAATGGGACGTGTTCGATTCGGGGGGCGGGGCGCAGAGCGCCAGCGCTGCGTTCAAGATGCGCGCGAATCGATTCGTTGCAGAGGTCGCGCTCGCCTCGAATTGTTCAACGCGGCGGTAACAGCCGCTGCGGCCACGAGACTGCAGCGCGTTTCGAAGGGAGTGCAATTATTGTTCGAAAATTACATAGCTTGAGATACCGGTTCGGCGAATGCGCGGTATTGTTGAAGGGTATTAAGAGAGCTGCATCAAGAGAGTTTGGTGCAAATGAAAGATTTTTGTTTGAAGAATACACCTAGTTCTCTAAATATGACGAGAACTGTCATGCTAGCGTTGACGACTCGAAAACATGTTCAAAAGTTACTTACGAGAGGAGGATATCACGTATGGGTGTTGAACGACTTGGTTAACAAAATAAAGTTGCTCGATACATATGATACAAATGCTTAGTTTGCTTGCTGCTGTCAACTGAAATTCTCCAACTGTTATCTTTGCGATTAGCTGAACTTCAATTGACAGCAACTAAGAAATTGTGAATCTGCCAACATAAATTTGTCAGAATCTTTTGCTTAAAATGTTATTCTTTTTTCGAATCATGAATCAAAAGAAAGATTTTTTATTAAAAATATTTATTTCACTACATTGTACATCGAATTTCATTAGTAATTAAAGTAAAAAATAGCATATATTAATGATTGAGGAGCTTTACTTCTTAAAATTTTACAGCACACATTTTAGAGTAACTGGAATAAACCCGTTGAATCTGTATCAAAGCCGCTACTTATACGTCATGGATGCCGTGAGTTAGAATTTTGTTTTTACGAATTATACTATGATAGTTTAATCTGTAACAAATGTAACATATTAGTTTTCGATGTCTAAATTAGGAGGTGCTTGACTTCGTTGGGATTGTTAAAAATATGATAGGTTTCATCGGAACATCAAGATATGGAATATGTTGCACAAATACTTACTTTCATAAGTGCTGGACTATATTCTATCATTCAAACTACTTGACTGATAGTTGGGCAATTTTTGTACTTGAATTATTATTATGTATTTCATTAGTTAACGTATTTGTGTACGTTATGGTTCAAGCTGCCCAAATTTTTTTAATGTCTTGTTTCTTGAAGATATTTAATGCCTTGTGGCACAAAATTTGCTATTTGGCAATAGTCAAAAATACAAAAACACACCTATGTTAAACTGTCTTTACTAAGAAGAATATGAAAGAATTTATTATAATATATGAGAAATTCAGTATACCGTATACACTTCTTTGTTTTTAAAATTTTGAAAAACAAAAATAGATTTAAAAATTGTATTTATTTTAAATGCAGGTGAAATAAACTACCTATTTAGGTTTACTTTTCTTTTGCTCGAAGAGTGAAGAAACTCGTAAATTGGCAGAGCACAGCTTGAATATCGATTTTTGTCAATTGGAACAAGTACCGCTGTAAAAAATTCAATATACATTGTACACTAACACATCAAAAGGAAATGAAATAAAATTTAAGAAACACATTTCAATTAAAAAATTAGAATTACGCAATGAAGATATAGTGGCTAGCTTTTTTTATGAAATGCTTCTCTTATAACATTTTTTAGTACATAGCGAAATTGAGAAAGGTTTGTGCAGTTCTCTTTTATGTATCAAGATTAAATTTTAAATTTAAATATTTATCTTTGTGAAGAGCGTAATAACTTGTATCAAATATATTTCATAACCAAGATATATATATATATATATATATATATATATATATATATATATATATATATATGAAATAGTAAGTGATTCATCTATTGACAGCTTTAAATAATTGTAATATGCACAATGCATTGAAAGATTTTGACTATAAATTTCATCTCCTGTTCAGATGTTTAAAATTTTGCTCTTTCGTCATATGTAGTATAAAAACTATTAGTATAATTCGATTTAGAATTATTTTCCATGAAACTTCATATTGGCGCTTTTTATTTTATGGCGTTCCTTGCAGAAATCTCTGAATTTTCAATAATTTCTTATATTTACTACGTAATCATATTTAATGCACATCTTAAATGTAAGTTAAGTCTACGTTCTAATATATTATTTAATAAAAGAATTTTTTGAATATATCCAGATTTTAAATAAACTATTTAATATGACATAAAATACGATCAAAAATATTTTATGTATTTAAACATACACATAACGTAAATTAAAAGATTACTTTATTGGAAATTCTTTGTGACACTATAAGTTTGAACTTAAAAAGTTCTGGCTTGAACTTATAGGTTTACATAAAAGAATGATTTATTTGTTTGCATTATTAAAGATTTGAGGGTGTAAAGTTTGTAACGATTTCTGTTACAAAGATTAACTGTGTTCGAGACTTAAATTGCTTAGTTGTAAAGTTTATTGGATTGTAAATACGAAAAAATTACGAATAACTGTTCATAAGTAGAGTAATAAACTGATAATCGTACTTTTGTTTTCAACTGTGAGCATTCAATTTTCAAAACCAAAATTATTTTATTTTTGGAGTTCTAGTAAAAGATGCGCGAGAAGGTACAAAAGACGTATGTCGATAATCATTGGTAATAAAATAAAAACGCTATGGAATAGAGTAAGCGCCTCTTTCAAAAGATAAGTATAACCCACAGTTATGTGAGCGTGTAGTACTTTAATTATGCGAACCAAATGGTAACACTAACAACTGTTGAAATTTACTCTGCAAAGATATTGTAAGGATATTGAAAAAAGCGTCCAAGTTCAATAAATTGTTCCTCGATTCTGTTTCCAAGATAAAATAACACGTTGAATTCTTTTCCGCATACCTTGGTTATAGAGAAAAAGGACACAAAAAAGGTAGATAGACAGAGAGAGAGAGAGAGAGAGAGAGAGAGAGAGAGACGCTATTGTTTGAAAACCACTGGAAAAAATGTCTGCAGCGTCATCGTGTTCGCGGGCAACGTTGGCGCTACATGCCCTCATAAATATTCGGTGACAATTGGCAATGGTTCTCGGAAATGCCAAGTAAATGTGGAGAACTGGAAATGGAACGGGCGGGCCTGCAGATATCGAAATTGCAGGCGGACAGGCCCGTGCCGTGCAGGTAAGTAGTAACGGCCAGAGCTTAATCGGCCGTTAATTGCTGTGGGAGAGGGCGTCTGATGCGCATTCTGGGATCATTTTTGTTTTTTTAGCAGTAGAATTTTGATTGATATAAGGCCAGAATACTTAATATAATGTAGCGTACCTCATGGTTTTTTGTATTATTATGCTTCACGTAATGAAAAATCACTCGCACACACACACACACAGCTTTAAATAAATAATATCTTTTTAGTGAAAGTTAAAAATTAATAAATAAACAGCTCTTAATTAATTAGAGATATATCAATATGAACACTTTTATAACAAAATACTTTCATTGTGCTTCTGTCGACTGCTTATAATAAATATTTTGATTAGTCTTACAGTCCAATTAAGTAAATCGAAAATTATAATAATAATACGTAATAATATATATATATATATATATATATATATATATATATATATATATATATATTAATATTAATACATCAATATACAAAAAATAAAAAATAAAAATTAAAATTATAATGACAGTCAGACTGTCCTTGTGTAAAAGTCCTTGTCTCTTTTGCATATTGATGTATTAATATTAATATAAATATATATTGATATTATTACGTATTATTTTCGATTTATTTAATTGAACTGTAAGACCAATGAAAATATTTATTAATTTCTTTTAAAACAAAATTAAGCATTTTAATTATTTAAGAGCTGTTTATCAATTAATTTTTAACTTTTTCTAAAGAGACATCATTCATTTGAAACATATTTATCGAGGATGCGAATTCAATCTATTATTAAATTATCAGAAATTCTATTAAGTATTTTAATTTGAAATTCCATAAATCTAAAGTTGAGGTTGAGTTTTAATTACAATATTTTTCTCAATATATATATAAGAATTAAATCAATGTACATATCCTCTGTAGTAAATGAGAGATTGGCAGAACGGTTAAAACCAAAGGGCATGTGCATATGCATGGTGGAATGCTTCACATAACGTAGTTGGGACGCATCGATGAGATTAAGTTATCCGATTTATTGGTATTCGTACGTAATCGTTCGCTCGATTATTATGCTAATCGCGCGTATATATGCTAAAATGTCCTATGACTGCGACATATTTAACATCGAAAAGCGCTAAGTAGCTTACTAGAAAATTACTGCTGTTCCACGAATACACAATGTAGTCTTCGAAATTGAATAATTAGATTACATGTACTAACCGCTCGCATCGCCCATTATAAATATCGTCCACTTTTTTTTTCTAATCTGAATCAAGCATCGAAGTGGAGAATCTGCAAATATCGAATGATCAAAGTGTCACAAGCTCTTTGCTACGTTCGACCGACTGGAGCATCCAAGAAATCTCGAAACGCTTTGTCGATTTTTACAATGGGCGTTCGTGGGAAAAGATCGCTCCTTCGAAATGCCGAAGCTGAGATTTTCATATTTGACATTGGATGTCCGCGAGAGGGAACTGGTAAGAGAATTTTCATTCGTAAATGCTGAATATTCCATTCTGAACATATTTCAGTCTGGCACAAACAAGATCGGACTTTTAAAGCGGACTATTCGCTTGTGAAACGTTTCCTGGATTTTATTTTGCACTAGATCCGGGCATCGTCAAGTATAATATCGTATTAAAGAAAGGATAAAACATTCATGCAAAATACAGGCGTGCATAGTCTCATATATTAGGACTGGCAACTATTCTAGTATTGTCACTCTTGGTTTATGAAATGTAGAACATTAATATTATATTAAAGATGTATTTGAGTAGTTAACTTTATCTACAATATATTGTGGGTATTTTTTTTATTGTTCTAAATTGTAATTATAATTCCAATCATTATTTACTGTTTTTTTTAAGACGATACGTAAATTATAATTTTAAATAATCTTTTTTTTTAAATAGTTCTGTCGTATGTATAATATAAAAAACTTTGCCAATATATTTGTTCTAGTTTATGGTAATCTATCACAGTTTTAAGTTCTAATCCCTGCGGTGTAATTAGACAATATTAGTCGATGTGACTCACCTATCTAAAGGAATATGATAAATTGTCTTACTTGAAGAAAGTAGTTACTGCATACCGAATTTCCATCTTCAGAAAGTTTTTTTTTGCGTTATAGATGCTAAAGCAAATGTAACATTTTAAAACCTACTGTCTAAAGCTTGTTAGTATCGCTGAAGAATAAAGGATATTGAATAAACGACAGGAATACGGAACTGTGGTTGAAAACAAAACTCTATAATTCTTAAATATTATTTAACAGAATTAAGAAGGGCATAAGATGCACATTCTCTTCTTTTGTATTGTGCCGCATACTGCAAGTATTCTTTGCATTGTTGTCGATATTATTCACTTATTTTAGAACTCAAAGCTTTAACCCATATATTGAATTTTAAAGTAAAAGTCGCCTAGATAAAATTATATTAATTTGCTTATCTTTTGGTTTTTTAGCTTCTTTTTGGTTTTTTGGTTCACAATACAAGAGAAATACGTACTAATTTTATATTATTAATTTATTAATTTTGATTTTTGTTTTTACAATATTTTGTCACGATATTATTTTTAGAAATAAGTATTGACTAGACGCACCATTTTTACTTGTATTGAATTATAAAGAAATTCATAACTTTTCGATAGAAAAATCATGAATTCAATCCATATCACTTAAATAAGATAAATTTTATCGGCGTTCTCAACAGATCGTGAAAATAACACTCTTCATAAATGAACTGAAGTTGCCTTGTATAGTTGTAACTCTAATTTATTAATACCTTCTAAAGACAACATAATTCATATTCAATCAAAATTAACGCTGACAATATAATTTTACAAACTAAATTGTCATCTTGACCTATTTTCTTTATTCTATTAGAAGGATATCGGTTACAAGGTGTATAAATTGCAAGATTTGCGGTTATTAAAAGCAATTTCTTACAGAGCGATGAATGATTGCAACAAAGATTGTTTATTATTAATAAGAAGAAGTGTTATTATTAGTTTGATCAATAAATCCAGACAGATCATAAAATATTTATTCAACAGTGAGGAAACCTATTGCGAGCTCATCTATGATACGTCTTCCACGAAATTTTAGTCTGAGAAATAAGGAAATTTGCACTACAGCAATGTAGTTGATTCGGCGATCATATAGTATTAACTAGCGTAAAGGAGGTGCTACTCTGTTTATTTACAGAATAGCGTAAGCTGTGAAAGCGTAAAGTGACATTCTAAGAGTATTCAATTTATTTGCTAGAAAAGTACGTTTAATGCACATATTTTCTTAATCGGAACGCATTATTGTTTGCATAGGCATGAATTAATTAATATAAACTGTATCTAAGAATATTTAATATGCTTTTATGTCTGTAAAATATCCGACATTTATACCGCGTAGCATTGAATTACGCTATTGGACATGTTGTCACAATGAGCAGATGGAAAGTGAGACAGTTGAGTGGCTGCGATTCTGTATGGGACATAGATTGCGTTACTTTATACATCGATTGCCGAGTTATGAGCTGTATTGTTCAGCCATACGGTTATTGCGTACTGCGTGTAAGCGCAATTCAAAAGTACCCGTAATAATGATAACGTACGAGGAAAGGACTTAAATATCATCGTAAGCCTGTAGTTTATTTTACTATCGAATGTCAGATGAAGTAATGGTGAAAATTTTATCCGAGTATTCAAAAAATAAGCAAAATAACAATTTATAAGCAATTAGCTTTGAGACTATGTGAATGCGTTTTCCTGATGTTGGAATATATACTAGGGCTGGTAATTAAATGTATAATTTGTGCAACTAAATGCGCCTGTTAGCCTCAATTACAAAAATACAGGTAAACAATAATTTTCACGTCAAGCATGGTACGGAAATTCCGGTAAACTAAAGAAACATAGAGAGAGAGAGAGAGACAGAGAGAGAGAGAGAGAGAGAGAGATGAGGTATGTTAAGCATCGGTTGTTTGTCCGCCATGTTCTCGAATGTAAACTAAACGTTCTCATTGAGTCCTACAATAATAATGCCAATTAAATTTTCGGGCCACGGAGTCGTTGTGGCTTGCGTTCTCTCTCGTATCTTCGCTTTGAATATCGGCATTTCTCTTGTAATGTTACATACACGGCAAACCTAAGATCTCGCAGGAAGCTAAATAAGGGAGATGTTTCAATTTAAAGTGCACTTGCGTTTAACGTCTCGTTTGCTCTCTCTCTCTCTCTCTCTCTCTCTCTCTCTCTCTCTCTCTCTCTCTCTCTCTCTCTCTATTTCTATCTCGTACTTTTTGTTCCTACCATCTCCATCGCGAGATACTTTTGCCTCGAAAAATCGAGCGTCCCGGACGTATCCGGGTTATTACGCACTTTAATGTAATGCATTTTCTTTAATGCTGAACTAAGGAGAACAAGAAGCACCGCATTACAAAAGGTCATTTCATTCAATTTCCCCTCAGAACGATCTTGAATTCCGAAGACGGTCGTGCTTTGCGTCGTCTTCTATCTTTGTCGTCAAATGAAAAAGTCGAAGCCTTTTCGCCACGGCCCAGTATCAATAATAATTCCTTTATTATGATTTGTGATATCAAAGCGTAGGTGGTTTACTCTGAGAGCAAAAAAGAATTTACAAAAATTATCATGCATTCGTGTTGGATGCACAGGTTATAAAATTAGAGTGCATCCTTGACGAAAAGAACATCGGTCAAACGAATTCTGAATAGCTTTGTGCATGCACTAGATATTTACATTCTTATGGTTTCAAAGGTATAGAAAAAGAGAAATCAAAGATAAACAAAACTGGCGTTGCTCACGTGGTCGCATTAATTCATTTGTGGAAGAATCGAAAAAGAACAATCTAATAGTGATTTTGAAACGACATAATAGTGTATTCTTGATACCTACTGTTTGGTTCTAACTTTTCTTGGTCAGAAACTAACAGGTGCCATGTAGCAGCAGTAAGGAGAAACTAAGATAGAGACAGAAAGAGAGAGAGAGAGAGAGAGAGAGAGACAAAAATATCATTCGATAACAACCTCCAAAGTCGGACATGCCTCGGTGTGCTGTAGCGATTCGGCCTTTCTATTTTTGCAGCTTTCTTTTCGTTTCATCTGTAACTTCATTTTTTTATAAGTATAGCGTGTACCATTACAAAGAAAGAACGAGCCAATTTCCATTTGAAATGTAAAATTAGATTTACCAAACTTTTTGGCTTTGAACTTTTGAATGCCGATGGTATAAGTATTACAGTTTTTTTCATATGATAAGGACTCGTAAAGCTTTAGATTTATAGTTAGTCGGAAATGATTTTGAAAGATCTAGCCGAGAAAAATTAAGTTTTAATACAAAAATAAAATTGTTTAATCATTGGAGATATTGTGTGTACTTACATAAAATACTAAGTTACTAACATATTCACAATTTTTGATGTAGAAGGGAAGTGAATATGTAAAAATAATATTGTGAAATAATATTGTGCCCTAAAAAATTGCAGTGTGCATCCTTTGAAAATAAATTTCATACATAATTTTTCTTAGAAAAATTGAGAAGAATATAAACTCAAATTTGTATGACAATATTACCTTATATGAACGCGAAATAGAAAACAAATGAAAACTACGCAGTATATTATTATAAACAAGCAGCCAAACATTGAAAGCACCTACAGTATTAGAGTATATTTTGACACGCATATGACAGTCGATTTTTTAGCCTGTGAGATGGTTTACTCTCGAGCAAAATGGTGGTTCAAAATCTCACCAGCAGACAATCAAGTTTTCAATTAGTATGGAAAATTATTTTTCGTCATGAGAGATATTCTATCATGTTAACTTCATGATTTGGGATTAGTAATGAATTTTTTTATTGGAGGTGATTGTTCCGTTAAAGTTTTGTGAAAGTTAATAAAAGTTTAGTCTTTACAAAATTGACAGAAAAACTTTCAGTATTATCAGCAAAGTTTTGTAACATAAGGTGACAAAGTTTTGTAACATTACGTCTTTCTATACTTAACGAATGGATGCTAAGGAAAATAATATTTTTTTATAATTTTACATATATAAGATTATTAAAATTAATATTACTTTTTAAATAGTTGATTTATTTTATTCTATTGATTTAATATAATATGATGTAAGCCGCAGAAAATGAAAATATCATTATGAAGAATAACTTTATTTAAGATAATTCTAGTAATTCGTGCCGATAATTTGAAAAAAAACAAGGTGTAGTTGTGACATGTCTTCAATATCTATTGGTTGACCTTATGTCGTATACATACAGTGAAATATAAAAAATAGCCTTTCTTGGCATTAAAAGAAATCTAAATTTTATCAAAAGTACCTGAGAGAATCGTTTTTACGAAGATTTACAGAATAATATTTAAAAGCTTGATAGGTTAAGGATAAATTATTGTATTACAGAGTTTATATGCTCAATTCGCATTGTATATTGCATTGGAATGGCAAAAAAACTCTCAAAATGGTATTTAGCACATGTATATAGTGATACAAGAAATTTTCCTTATGGGGGTTCGGCTCCCGGTATATAGGTCCAAATAAAACTCGCAATTTTGAGCTTAGAAATTGATGTTTGTTAGCTCGTTCGTTGAGGGAAAGCCCTCAGGCATAAAACCCCCACCAGAATCTAAAATACTTTAGAACGAATGCACGTGGTTAAGATAACAACGCTTTACCACAACATGATTTTTGTTATCAGCAGACGTTAAAAAATTATAATCGCCGCACCATGAAAATCATTTATAAGCCCGACAAACTAAATAAACATTCGTTTGTATGTGAGGAGAATGTGTCGAATTAAATCAGATGCCCATCAATCGATCAATTTCTACAAATAGCCCTTTATCTCACAGTGCGTACAAGATCGCTTTCGTGCGACGGAGCCCCATCCACACTCTCCTTATATATTAATTTGGAATAGCTGTCAAGCCAAAAGCTATGAGTATCAGAGATGCACATATCTATGAACGCGGTTATACTGATTGGTTGGTCCATGAGAACGCTTTTATAGATTATTTTTGAACTTATATTATATTCACAACGCTGTTTCATATCGATAGATAACATTACTATCGAACAATCTGAATTGCCTATTTATTGCTGTGGAATTCAATTCGCTTTACATATACGAGGTCAGGCAATTGAGTAATGCGATAAAATTAAAAAATCGGGTATACACTATTGCGAGTAAAGGAAAATCTGACAATTTCTACGATAATTACACAGTGAAATATAAATATATAAACAAAATTATATATACCCTATCTCCACCCTTTTCTTTAAATTATGTGTCCAACCAAACTTAGACAGCAGCAGATACATCAACTCATTATTTGTGGTAGGAGCATTCAGCTTGTCCTGTACTAACAATGTATATTTACTAATTTTTCTTTATATTTCAGATTCTTCGGAGGTAATTATAAACAAGGACAATATAACTGTCATAATATACTTATAAACATTTTCTTTTATATTATTGTAAAACCGATAAGAATATTTGTTAGTTAATAACAAAAACTCAGTTTAAAAGTAAAGTTGAATAATCAAACAGAGTGTAATTAATTATACACCGTTATACGTTGGTTTAAAAATTTAAAGTTGTCATGAAATTCATCTATATCAAATAAAAAATGAATTATTTTACTGAATTTTTTTAGAATCAGTATTAATTGTGAGTTTTTCGTCTTTCCTTGTCTGTAGTGTCGAAAATAGGTTGTCATCTTCCAATCGTAAAGTATTGCTAGCCGGAATTACCATCTCATCTTTTATACGAGGTCACACAATTAAGTATGCGACAAAATTAAAAAATCGAGTTTATTTAAAAGTTAAGATACATCGCTGCGATCTCCTTCAAAGTAGTCCCCTCCCGCATCTAAACACTTATTCCAGCGAGTTTTCCACTTTTAACAATTCTGTAACTGTTCTTGTGGGACCTCTCCGACTACCCTCGTCACAGATTCTTAGATGTCTTTAACGAGGTCAAAATGTCGACCTTTGACGAATTTTTTCAAATCGGGAAATAGAAAAAAATCATAGGGTGTCATGCCCGGTGAATAGGGCGGTAGCGATAACGTTGCGATGCCCTTAGACCGCCAAGAACTGAGAGACATTGAACACACTGTGACAGGGAGCATTGTCGTGATGCAGAACCCACGTCTTCGCGAATTCTGAACGCACTTTGAACACCATTTTCGTAATTTTTCAAACACATTTCTGTAGAATACTTGATTTACGGTTTATCCAGGTGGTAGAAACTCTTTGTGAACCACCCCTTTGCTATCGAAGAAGCAAATGAACATGGTTTTCACTTTGGACTTGCTCATTCTCGCCTTCTTTGGTCTTGGTGCTCCAGGGGACAGCAAACTTTCATCACCAGTATTAACTCGATCGAGAAGAGTGGGATCACTTTCAAACTGCCTGAGACAATCTTGAGCGATGTTCATTCGGTGGACTTTTTGCTTATCTGAAAGGTTCTTCGGTACCATCTTCGCGCACAGCTTTTTTATGTTTCATAACTGTTTCTAGGTAAATATTCAACTCGTCGGCGAACATTTCGAATGGTTAGTCGCCGTTCTTGATGAACGAGAGACATGTTGCGCATTCGCATCAGTTCGTACTTAAAGTGGCCTTCCGCTCCGCGCCTCGTCTTTGACGCTCTCATAGCCTTTTTTAAAATAGGCATTCCTTCGAAGCACGTGACTACGACTCAGCGTGTTACTACCATACACTTTAAGCACTTCTTCATAAGTATCTGTCGCTGTTTCGCCGAGTTTCGCACACAATTTTATCGCGCACCGTTGCTCTCAATTTGTCTGTTCCATTTTCGTGACATGCACTACCCGCGCGTTGTTACAAAACACTAAACAGCTGGCGAAAAAATGATCGTACAAGGATCGTCAATGTCTCAATCGAGAGAGTAGGAATCTACTATTATTGTGGCGGAGTTACACGGTCCTGGTGTTACCATAGGATGAGAAATAAAATCGGTCACATTACATAATTGTCTAACCTCGTATTTGAGTGTCCTGATGGTCGGTTTCGAGAAATATTAAGGTTTTTCATTAAGCATTTGCATTAATATTTGAAAAATTTTACAATACTTCTATAGCTATAATAAAAATAATAAGATTCAAGGACAGAACCGATGAATACAAAAACTATAACTTTCTCCTTCAGTTAGCCATGATTTTCTTCCATTGGAGCTTATTTTTATTTGAATTTCCAACTCATTTTTAATCTAAAAGTTTCCATTTTTTAATAGTCAAATCAAGTACAATAGAAAATTTAATCGATAATTAATTTTTTTATTTTTCATTCATCATAAAATATGATTAAACTACGTGTACTTTCAATCTGTATAAGTAGACCATTTCTATAATGCTTCATCATTATGCTTATTTCTTTTTGCAAATATTTTTCTCATTAACGTCCAAACAAAGTCTGCTATATTATTGATATTCCCTTGCGTTTGATACAATCTATCTATTTCTTTAGTATACTCATGAAATATTTTATCTTGTTCTACACTAATTTCTCGATAATTTTTAGTAAAGTATCAAATATGGAAATGGAGAAAATATTTCAATTTTAAGGATCGTCCTAATTTATTCTATCGTTGTATCGTCTAGAAATCTTTTATAATTTCATTTTTGTTTTTTCAATATTTTTTTGTTCAATTCTTTTTTAACATTATTCTCGTCTTGCTTTTGAAGAGAAAATAATATACAAATGAACAAAGTATTAGAAAGACTAGCTATTTATGTACATTAACTTTTTCGTTATTAGTGTTTTTATTTATGCTAATGGGTTAACTTAAAATGAAAAGTTTATTATTTCAATTTGATGCTTTGAATTTGATGCTTTTCATTATCCAGTTAAATTAATTGAAATTGTCAGTAGTTTAAAACAGATACTTTGACATAAAAAGTAAACTTATTTTACCTTTAGTAGTCATTAAAAAACAATCTATAGGTGCTGAAAATTGTATACGAATCTAGAATTTTATACTTTAATTCATTTCAATATTGTTGAGATTTTTATATGGAAAATTGTTATGACTTTGAAGTATTTTTGAACTGTATCAAATCTATATCTAAACTTTTCTGGAAATGCCTCAGTGTGGTCCTCTATTTTCATGGCAGAATTAGATTAAATAACTCAAAAAATGTAAAAAAAGTGTTAGACTGCTTATTTGTCAGGCTTATCTAAGTAATCCACTTTGCTTTTCGTAAAAAAATACATCCCAGTTACTATTTATGTGGATTTACAATTTTCGCATATTCTTTTTGATATCTGTTGAGTGCATGTATTATTATTATATTCAGCAAAATGTATCACAATTATCTTACAATATCAAATTAAAGAATGACGGGAAATCCAACCTTCAGGCAAGAAATTGTATTAAGGTAAATGACACGAACATTATATCTATTCTGCCAACAAGTACTAGGAAGTTTCAGGTAGTGTAAACGAACACTAAAATAATCCAAATTTCAAATCCTAAACTAATACATTCTACGTGTTTGTGCAACTCGTAACTTTGTGTCGAAAATGATGGGAACTAAATTTGTTACTTTTTACTATTCATCCTCAATTAACTCTTTAACGCCAAATAAATTATATTAGCTTTCCGTGAGAGCGCCGATATTATTATTCGCTCGCTCATTTTCAGCTTCGTCCCATTATCGATTGTATCAAACCCGCTATATTTGCTTTTGGCGAGTCAACCCACTCTTTCGCCCTGATCGCATTTCGAAATCCACGTGTGTTCGGAAAACCTTCTCTGAAACTAGCGTCATTCCCATCGCATTTATCTACTCGATGGCAAACTGTAGACTTCCCCTCCCCCTCCAGCTTGCGCACAGTGCCGTCGCGATCGTCTCGCCGTGTCTCGCGTAAAAGCGCATCTCGTCCCGTTATCGTTGGCAGTTACGTATCTTTTCGAGGAAAAGTGCATTCCCTGTAGCCAGGCTTTCTCGGGAGCGGTTTCACGCGGCCCCGTGCGCACGCTCTTCTCTAGCGAGTATATATATATCATAATATATATTATGCATATGTGCACACGCGCGCGTGCGAATAACCGACTGCATATCGCTCGCTGCATACCCGCGCAGGCACAAAAGACGTCGGAATATGCACGCGGATTGGAAGGGCGAAGATACTTTGCTTCCGTATGCGGAATCGGCAGTGTCCCTATGCCACCGCGTTATTAGTCCTGGAAACTCGAGCCTATTGGAGTTCTATATAGAAGTGGCACTGATAAACGGAATCAACGGAATATATAAAATTATGAAAAAAATAATTTCAATAATTTTTAAATCCGACATCGATTATTTAAAAATTTTAAGTTATTTTTCATATGGCTTTTTTGGGGTTAAATCATTTTCAAGAAATAATATAAATGTATTACAAGACTGACATATCTAAAGAATTTATTGCTATTCGAGGTTAATGAAAACGTGTTTGTTCAAAAAAACATCTTCTTAACATTAATCTTACAATCTAAAACAATTGATTCAAAATAATTGAGAAGCATTCTGATTTTTTTTTCAGTTAAAGTTCAGTAAATTCAGAATATTCTGGTATTCAGGTCTATTTCGTCTACTCTTGAGAGTTTAACTTGAGTACGGTACACAAAAGATACTATTCCTCTGTATTCTTTCTGCTCATCGTTCGCACCATCTCTTAGATCCATGATGCATGTAGCTGTCGGAACAAAATCTGCAGTATCCTTACTTAAAGTCGTATGTCCTCGTTCCGTCGTTTTCTAACGCATCTCTCTACAAAGAACAATAAATATACGGATAACGACGATAAACCGATGAAGCGACCGAGAAAGGGGAGTTAGGAAAAATACACGTCCTACTTTATAATCGGCCGTAGATATCGAGCGCTAAGGCGGAATAATTCAGCGCTAACGCGCCACATCTACTAGGATCGATCCCTGGGTGAACGTATTCGCTCGATGCTGTCGTAAGAAACTGTCGTAGAGGTCGACTCCTGGACAGCGTAGCTTTCACAATATACTTCATTCTCTCTCTCTCTCTCTCTCTCTCTCTCTCTCTCTCTCTCTCTCTCTCTCTCTCTCTCTCTTTCTTTCTTACCTTCTCTTGGATAATAGGGTATGATTTTGAATTTTAAAGGAGAGCTTAGGGTGATTCGCAAGGCGAAATGACGGCTGATGGCGGCTTAGAGGCGCCGGTTTATTACCATCATCAATTGAGCTGAGAAAAAACGATATGTATTGAAAAATATGATTAAATAAAAGACATAAAAGACAAATCTTGGGTCTTTACGTCAGATTTTCTAGATTGCTTTTAATTTCACGAAAATTGATTAATTTGCAATAATGATATGAGAACTATTAGTAACATCAAGAGAACGATGATATGGTTAGAATGTATGTATATATTTAAAGATTTTGAGTAGAAGTATCGTCCATCACTATAAAGTATTATTGATTGGGTTCCTCCCATGTTCAATATTTATTCTCCCATATTCAATAAATTTACAGTACTTGGAACTGTACTTATATTTTCATAGATTAATTATCATGAGATATTAGTTTTCTGTATTAGGAAATTACTCTTAAATTACGAAAATATGAAATATTGAATTTCGATATTACTTAAATTACAAAATATTACTGATCCATTCCAATAATTAGAATTTTTCTAAGAAAATATTTCTTGTATATCGTGGAATAATAATAATATACACGCCGCACTAATATTTAAAGCTTTTCGAAAGAGCCATGACTGTGTACAGATAAGATAACTCTGTTCTAGCAAGATGTAAGTCATGGAATTGAAAGTACTCTTTCCAAAAAATATTTTAAAATTTTAATTTTGCGTGTTAGAAAATGCAAATTTATCCATCGCTACTTTTAAAGATATTTTTAGTAAAAATTGAGGAATAAAAGATGATATAATTTTTTTCGATACATGTCTTACATAGTTGCAATTCATTAAAAACTAACAACACTGAAAAAAATTATAATAGTAAAAAATTCTCACTTTTTTATAATATATAAAAAGGTAGACTTTTATGTGAGATTTTCTGATTATGACTTTGCTAGATACAGAATGTTAACAAAAGTTTCTGCGTTCTATGCCTGTGATAATTGATTTTTTAGCTGCTAAGATAGTTTACTTTCGAGTCAATCAACTTTCACATTAACATTGAGCTTCATTTAATACCACGAGAGCCATAATATCACGTATAAAGTCGTTATATTGAAATTAGAGTGGTATAAAAGTATGCTATTATAAATTATCTTCAAATAATCAAATTCTTCATCAGGAACAATAGAAGTAATCTGAGTATAATAAAAAAAATCAAATCATTCTTAATTCAAAACTTGTTAATTTTCCCTTCCAATAATTCTATACAGTTGGGAACAAAATTGAAAACTGCGATGATTTAATATTGTGAAAAATGTATTGTCAAGTCCGAGTACTTTATTTGAGAATAAAGAGCAAGCTTTGAAATTCAATCAGAGAAATAAATTGAAGACATGTTGTCTTCCTTTTTAAGGCATGGTTTATTTGATATATCATTAATTTTTAAAGAACGATGAAAAATGAATTGAATGTAAAAAATACAATCTTCTCCTGTTTATTGTATTTGTGGAATTTGTAGTGGAAATGCTTACTTGAAAAATTCTTATTCACGAAAAAAATCGTAATTTTTTAAAGCGAGCAATAGAATAGTTATGTTATATAATATAATCGTTATTTTATAGTCTACAGATTGTAAAATCATGTAACAATATACATTACGTAAATATTACCTTAAGATCTTTTTATTAAATTTATTTAATTTACTAAAGATTTGATTATTTAATAATACTCAAATGATACTAACCAATTTCTGATTATAAAGTATTATTAATCAAATATTTTCAAATGTTTTAAACTTGAAATATTTACTATAAAGGATATTAAAATCTTTGGATTATCGATTCGAACAGATCCAATTCAAGTTTAACCGCGTATGCCAATCACGATCAACTGTACGCTTAATTAAAGCTTAAATTCTGAAAAGTATCCTACATTATATAGATTTTTAATTTTGAATTAAATGAAACTAATTAAAAAATTGGATTTATTTTTACATAATATATAATTTTTTTTTTGTAATATTCAAATATACTAAAATCTCTTAGAATAGCAATTTTTAATTAGAAACTTCGTTCCTTTAATAAGGTAAAGGAATAAAAACTATGAGTAATATCGCACTTCAAGCATCTGCATTGGATTTGATTTTTTGAAAGAATTCTATTTTCTCGATTTGTATTCGATAAAAGAAGTCAAAAAATTCATTCAATCATTTCTCCCCTTTCAATTCGAGCTTTCAATGCTTTTGTTTCGTAGTTAGTACTTGGTGCTATATCTACTCAATCATTTATATTGATATACCTCTGTCATAAGAGGAAATAGTTCTAATATTAATATTGATTAAATTATTGAACATCAATTTTGCTAAATAATTGGCATTTCATATTTCTCTATGTACTCATATAAATATTATCTTGCAATATATTTAAAAAAATATAGTTTCTTTAAAGAACCAACAGAGAAACATGTTATAAGTCATTTAAATTTTATGGATAGTAAAACAAGGTCAAATATGTAATTGAATTTAAATTGAATAATGAAATACTGAAACTAAATACTGATATTGTTTCGAGGATATAAAGAATATTGATCTTGTTAATATATTCAATTTTAAAAATAAGAGATTAGAGATAAGACGGGATTAAACCAATGATAATATCGATTATAGATAAAAAAATCTCGATAGCTAAATTTGACAATAACAATTTTTGGCTGAAATCAAGATTTTAAGAAGGCTTTAATGTGAATTTGTATTAAAGTAGAAACAGCCTGACCAACTTTTCATTAGAGGACATTTTCAGCAGATCCACGAGGAGCGCGTGTTAAGTAAAGTTTCACGACCTGAAATCATCATAGTTTGGCCAACTTGCGATAGAATTGGATATATTACGTAAAGGCTAATTTGTTTTACTTAAGTAGAGCGTAAAATGACTGATAAATAAGTATTTATCAGTCTTACTCAGTATCTCCATCTGAAAAGTCACGGTAAAGCAGTGCATAATATCTTATTATGCTGATGCGAAAGTTAATTTTGATCAAAATCAGACATTATTTGCAACATTTACATAAACGCACAAGAAAACGCATAAGAGAAATAGATGAATATATTTTTATGTAGATAATTTATTAAAAGTAGAATATAGGATACTAAATTCAATGCTTTTGACTCCACCAGCACGAGCATGCATTCTTTACCATTTATTATTGATTGAAATGTCGTGTTCGCTGCAAATAAATATTGTTATATACATGGATAGACTGTAGTAATAATTAAGTCCTTTATGTGCTACTTTGTTTCCTATTAAGTGGCCTAGTTTTTACACATGTTTCGTTTTATAATTTTAGAACATTTTTTAAGTATTTTTGTACAAGCGTTAATTCAGTTGTCTGACAAATGTTCCTAAATTTTAGTATCCCTATGTAATTGTAAGCACCATAAAAATCTTGAACATAGAAGATTGACCAAGCGTCATCGAAAATTTGTTGACCACTATCACAATATAATAACGTATTGGATTTATGAGTGGTACACTTGACATATTTTTTTAAAGCTTTAATTAAATTAATTTTGAAGACAAATAACATCAAGGAACATTTTATTGAATTTTTAAAATATTCATATTTGTTTTTTAAAATAAATTTTGTATTTTGCTTGGTTTTTATGCCCTGGTTCTTTCTCTCTCCTTTCATATTTTTGATCTCAATAAAAATTGAATTATTATGTCACAAGCTTCTTTATAGTTTTATTATAAAGGCACACCATCTTTAAATTACAAAATAAAAGTATTGTAAATATGTTCTAAACATTAAATATAAACTTAACTTTTCTTCAATAAGTAGTCATTATTTATTATTTGAGGGATTTAAGACCCATTTGAATCCATATAATTTGAAGCAATAATTAGATACATACAAAATCCAAATTTATTGATTGTACGATTGAATGGAAACCATGTGTCAAATAAGTTATTATTTGAGGATATTGTTGCTCAGTATATTTATTTTTGCTTGAACAGATGGAATTAAAATTGAAAATTTAGAAAAAGTATCATAAATACATAATTTGTGTAAATAACAATTTTTTTAGTAAATGATTGATTAATTTTTAGATATTCAAATTTTTTATTTTTTTCTTTTGCTTAAATACAATTCCCTCAGTTCATACCTAAATGAATATATTGAACAACAATATCCTTAAATTTCAACATACTTCTTTTTGTTATAAAAAGTAGATAAGTGTTATATATAACAGTGATAATATATTTCAAATGCTTTTTTTAAATTTGTGATCGAAAGATGGTATTCTCCCTTAATACATATATGTGTCATGTACGGATATATAAAATAGACAACTCTGCTTTTCTCCGGAAGAAAGTTCGCATTTATTTATGATTTTGATCTTTTGTTCAAGAAAAGTTTCTTTCCTATTTGAAAAATATTCATTTAATTATATTTAGAAACTGCGATGTACCTGTACATAAGATATTGGACATGTTTAATATATTTACTTATAATGGCTTCAGTAATATTCAATTGATTAATATTAAAAAAATTAAAACATTTTCAATACATTCAAGTACCGGAAAAGCAGTCCACACAGTAGCTTTTAATGTTAAGTCAGATAATATTTTTAGCCCTTGCTAAGCACCACGTAGGGATGAAATTCGCAAATGTGTAATGCTAGCTCGATGCTTCCATATAGGCTTCTCTTCGACTTGATTCGCTGATTTTTAAATAAGATATTTTCCAAAAATAATGTGCAAAGTGATGCACAACTGCGCTTAATTAATGTACTTTGGCCGCAAAGGTTTTTGTCCTCCTGCGTGACGGGAATTTGGCATAGTTACTCCTACCGAAGCAAAAACGGTAACAATCCACGATTACGAAATTGAAATTGAATATATTTTTGTTTACGAAAGCTTCATTGATTTATACATTTTCAGGATATAGAATAAATAAACTAGATTATACATAAATTATATCATTATCATATTATAACGTTATACGATCTATATTATTTAGAGAATGCCTTTACAAATAAAAATAAAACATATTTTGTCAAACTATTTGAGTATTTACTGTCATAAACGAATATATTTAGCATTTATTACATCACGTTTCACCAAGCGCAATATGAATTTTCAGTTACGTCTATTATCAAGATTTTACTCGTTATTTATTGTAATTTTCTGATTACTGTATCGTTGCCTTCGAAGAATCGAAGATACAAGGTTCATATTAATGATGTTGCATTGCGACCATAATTAAAGAGCTTCCTAGATTTCTCGCTGTTAAACTGAGTTATTACTGAAACAATACAATTGGTGCGTATACTCAACGGAAATATACATTTACCAAAGCAAGAGCGCGCGAGTCGTTATTCACTTTAACGGATGATTTGACCGTTGAGCTCTGAAAATATATGATTTGTAACGAGCGTAAATTCCACAAAATCCGGATAAAAGATCGTTTTGTTAGTCAAATTTAGATCGGACAATAACAATGAATACAGCGTGATAGATGCGACAATGGCGAGAGCAATTCATTAATGATTAGAAATGGCTTGGGAATTTCTGTAACTCCTAAAATATGGCGGGTACGCCGTGTTTTTTTATCCACATTTTGGAGATAACCGCCCTTACATTTTACGAGAGCTCGCGCGAACAGAGCAGAAAATGAAACATAAATTCCCGGATTTTTTTCAGTTCCGTTTCCAAGCTTTCTCTCTCTTTCTCTCTCTCTCTCTCTCTCTCTCTCTCTCTCTCTCTCTCTCTCTCTCTCTCTTTCTCTTTCTCGGTTTCGTTCCACCTTCTTTCTTTCGAAATATAACTTGTAATTTAAAGGCAAAGGGGAATGGATGAACGTGAAAAGATTAGCGAGGAGAGAACAAGGACAAATGGAAACAGACGGATGGAAGAAGTGTCTAGGGAATAATGCAAAAAGTACTTTATCGCGTTTGTATTATCAGACGAGACTTTGCACAGCAGTTTCCGACAAATCATTGCAATGTAAAATATGTATTGAAGCTGATAATTTTTTATGTAAACATTTAGATTTTTTATGTAAACATTGTTAGTGACTGTTCTATTCATTAGTTCATATTATCAACCCAATATATATATATATATATATATATATATATATATATATATATATATATATATTGATTATTACATATTAAGAAATGCATCTTGTTTTTTTTAAGAGTAGATTTGCCCCGCTCTATAAAAACAAGTTCGTCCAGAGGTCAATTTTGTTGTTCATATTTCATTCATTTTATTTATCGTTTCTTATTCTATAATGCTTTACCGAGAGATGCTAAACCTAAACTCTAATGCTAAACCTATAAGATTTAACAACATCAAAGCCCTGTATAATCAAATTGAATATATTACAAATACCTTGAGGAAGTATACATTGGAGTTCAGATCTATAAACTTTTGCTTTCTATTTATTCATCACTGATGTTAAAACTTTAAATATTTGCTTTTACAAATCAGCCAAAAACATAAAGTTTATTCGTGTGGAAGCACTAAGTTATAGGCAATAATTTTTATATCAATCTGTCGTAATTGAATTTTGAGTCGAAAAATATTGCCACGGAATGCTTCGTATCCCTGCCATTCCCTTTTTCTTTATCAATGCCGCGGCATATGTAATTACACAGCGTCAGAAAGAAAAATAATGATGATATGCTACGTCGAGCGAGGAGGCGAACTTTTGCAGCTGGAAATGGCAAAGTATAATACGTGGGGCGCTGCGCGGTGAAGAGCGTCGAAAGATAGAGAACGCAAGAAGTGCTCGAATGACAGACAAACAGAAAGAGAACGCGACGTTCTCTCCGCGCATCGAGCTTTAGAACGCCGGAGGGCGAAAGTTTTTTCGCCGAGCTCTTCGTATTTCTTTCCTGTTTTTACAGCGACTGCGAAGTAAAGAGAGGAGAGAAAGGGGAGGGAGAGAGAGAGAGAGAGAGACAGACAGATAGACAGACAGCGTGAAAATTCAACCCTCCCACCTCCCTAACCTCGAGGACAAAATAGTTTTGTTCGTGTTTTCTTTAGATAGACCGTGTTATGCTAAAGCCATAATTACAGTGACCTCGAATAACTTCAAAATTGGATTTTTCACAGAAATTTTCTGGATATTTTTCAGTTATTTAGGTGATGCGCTGATTGTTGAAATTTTGTTTATTACGAAAGTAGTCGCGTAAAAATAAACCTGTCCAGCCTTATATTCACCATCCCGAGACTAAAGTAGAAGGCGCGCCCATTCCAGCCGTAATCACGATTTCGATAATGCAGTGTTCGTCCAAAAAAGTCTCGAGAAAGAATCAATGATTAAGATGAGAAGTAGAGAAAGGGAGAGACAGAGAGAGAAGCTGCTCTCATTCGTCGAAGGCAATCATCCTCTCTTTCTCTCTCTCTTTCTCTCCCTCTATCTCCCGCGTTCTTCCGAACGGCACAAATGATCCTCGGCTAACGAACGAAATAACGAGCAATTTCGACCGAAAACTCACCTCTCCCGGGCGCTTTCCTCGCTCTCCCATTTTCTCTCTTCGCTCCGCGCCTCGATGTACGGCGACGCGAATCACCGCCGTAAATGAAAACATTCGCGCTGATTGAACGCGCCAGGAGTAATGCCCTTCTGCGCCCTCGCTCGAGCGCCTCGCACCCCTCGCACCGATGCAGGTAACAAGCCTGCCGGTCGCCGCGGTCTTACTACGCACACAATGCGCCCGCACGGAGTAACTGTACTTGCTGGGTCGGACAAATTAGGGTCATGGAAGGAAACGGTGCACAATATGGAGTGGGAAAGAGGGGAAAAGCGAGGGCGAGGGCGCGGAGGCAAAGAATCCGTCGGATAAAGAAAAAGAAGAGGAAACACCCGTGAGAATTCTCTCACCTTATCTATCTTTCTCTGCTCTTTTTCTTTTATTTTTTTCCCTTCTTTTTTATGCACACTCGTATACATAGGTTTCTGAGAAAACTGCTGAAATTCCCCATTGATTACATATTCTACTGAGGCTCTTGCTTCATTTTTTCTCACTCTGACCGATTATTCTCTCGCGCATTATCTCGCTTTATTTGACTTGTTTCTTTTAATATTCAATTCTTTTTTTTCGTTGTCTATCTTGGGTATTTTCAGCATCTGCTGCATTTGATTATTCCACTATTTTATTTAAACTCGACGAGGCAGCCTTTTTAAGGACACTACCTTTAGATTAATAAATAAATGAAATTTGCATCTATTTTGTTTTTCCTGCTTTTTTTCAAGTGCTTGGTGATATCCTTCGTTACACTTTTCTTTCTGTTGTCCTATCCTGTATTACTCGGCCTACTGCTATTTATTTATTTGTTTTGACGTTCAAACGATAATATAATATCGTCGAATTGAATTTGAGGAGATAATAGAAAAAGGAAGAGAGGAATCGTATATTTCATATATCTTCTTTCCATTACAGGCCTTGCATTTTCCGGAATAGAGAGAGAATTATGATAATTTAAAATACATATAGCATAGTCCAATAATTATAATGAAAAAAAAATAAAATAAAAATGTGTAACTCATGCAAGCAGAAAAATATTTAATATAAAATTTTATTATTTTTTTTCATTTGGAAATCATTCTCAAATCATTGCATCAAATGATTGCGCTATTTTGGCCTTTTTCCACGCAAGAAGCATATTTCAGAGCTACGAGTATGTGTCGTAAATTGAGCAGTGACAAGAATATACCTTTTCCTGAACGCGTAGCCGCTGTTCGATCGCGCTTCAGTAACGGTAAATTGAATCGCCTATAGATAGAAGTTGCCTCTATGTCAATAATAGGAAGTTGAATTTCACCCTATACAAAAAGTTTGATAAGATAGTTGCGCAGTTTGGCTTGGCGCACGAGTGTGGAGGGGTGGGAGCTTTCGCCCTGAAAAATTCAGCGCGCGCATGCAGTCATAGACCCGCAGCCCGGTCTACCTCTTTTCTTTCATATTCTATTTATCCCTTTATTCGGTCACGGCTCCGTTATCCTTTTAGCTTCTTCCCAACTTCTCTTTCGCGAGATGCTTTCTTATTCTTCTCACTTTCTCTCCCTTTCGATATATATATATATATATATATATATATATATATATATATATATATATCAATTTTTGATTTGGCTGTCGCTCTCTGAATTCGCTTCACTGGATCTAATTTATTAAATGCATTCATTTCTTATAATTACTTATATTTGTATAAATTGTCATATTTAACCTCATCTGCTTATAAAACCATTTCCCTCTTTTTTCAATTATTGTTACGGACATATCTTTAACTATTTTATTGTGTATTTGGAACGACGAAATAAATAATAATAATTTTTTATATGTAAAAATGAAAGAAAATTTATTTGGAAATGTATTTTTAAGAATTTTCTATGTGACATAATCTTCAAGACTATAATAAAATTACTTCACATTTTCTATTAGGAGGCGAATTTAGTTTCCGACCTTCACATTTAGATGGCAATATAAGTAGTACGAAAAGTTAGATGTGTCGGATCTAGTACTTATTTTTTAGTATTGGCATTTACCGATAAAATTCAGTTAACAGGTACCATCAATTATGTAAATATTATAATTTTTGGATCGGTGAAAAATGAATCATGGTTTTTTCAATATGTCCTTTTGCACTATTTTGATTTGAAAAAAGTGTAGCAGAAACTTATCGGTTACTTCAAGAATGTTATGGCGAACAAGCTCTATCGCTTACAACATGTAAAGAGTGGTTTCATCGTTCGAGAAGTGTAGATACTGATGTTAATGACAAAGAACGTTCTGAACAAACGAAAATGAAAAAGAATTCGCTAAAAGTTAGAAGTCAGTGTCAGAGTAGTTGGCGAACATTTACATGTGATTGGAAGGATTCGTGAAGAATGAAAATGAATGCCACACAATTGGACTGAAAGTGCCGTTATGAATCGTTACAACATCCCACTACCTTTGCCTACAGACAAAAAAGAAGAATTTTCTGTGGCGTCTTGTGACGGGTGATTAAAAGTAGATTTACTATGACAATTTTAAACGCAAAAAGTCATGGTTGTACCCAGGCCAGCCGTCAACATCGACACCAAAACAAAAGGTATTGCTGTGCATTTTGTGCGACCAACACTGTGTGCTGTACTACAATTGAATGAAACCGTTACTGCCGAGGTATGCAAACACCAACTGAATGATTTGCAACAGAAATTGATCGAGCATTACCATCTATTCAGATCGATGCAACACGACCTCGTTGATACGCACTTCCGACATGTTCAAGAAGTGATAGAATTTGTGGATGATTGGATCGCCTCGAAATCGCCATTTTTCTTTCGCCACGGTATCGCCATATTGCCTGGAAGATGGAAAAAAGTAGTAGAAAATGAGGGAAAATATTTTGATTAAACTAACATGTATCGATTTTCCATTATAAATGTTCTTTATCCGTTAAAAAAGGTCGGAAAATAGTTCGCTTAAACTATTAAGGATTTCGACTAATTAAAAAGTTATGTATATTATAAATTATATAAATTATAAATTATAAAATTATATAAATTATAAATTATAAAATTATATAAACTATAAATTATAAAATTTTATAAAACTTATATTATATTTTATAATTTGAATTTATAGAAATTATTAATAAAAAATTAGAATGAAAATTTAGAATTAAAATTTTCTATTCGAAAATAAGATAGGTACTGTTAAGGTATCAAGAGCCATCAACAGAGTCATCAACAGAGCAATCAAATTATCACACAGAGATTTTAGAAAAGCTAATTTAAAATTAGTAAAAAGATATTCATTAACAATAATAATCCAATAGACTGTGTGGATAAAATGATTGCAGAGAGAGTGGATCATATATAGAATAGCACTAGAAAACGAAATATGGAAAAGAGGAATAATAATACTAACATCGTGGTATTACCATATGTAAAAGGATTATCCGAAAGAATTAGAAGTGCATTCAAAAAGTATAATATTCAAGATTACTTTATAAACAATAATAATATTAGAAAGCTATTTAATAATTATAAAGATAAGGATGATAAATGTTTGAAAATAGGAGTGGTATACAAAATAAATTGTATAGATTGTGACAAATATTATATTGGACAAACGGGAAGATATCTAAAACAAAGAAAATATGAACATCAATATAGCTTACGAAGCATGAATGATACATTCGGGTTAAAAGAACATAGTTTAAACTTGTTACATTCATTCGATTTTGAAAATGTAAATATTTTAGAACAAGATATTATAAATAAATATAAAAGAGAAACCCTTGAAAATATTCATATTTTGAAGAATCTCCATAAAGTAAATTTAATGTTAGAGTCAAGTAAATTGGACAACACATTCCATATTAACATAAAATTTGTATTTTGCATTTAAGTTAAGAAAGGGGGATCTTATAGATGTTATATTAATAAATTTAGAGTGGGGATAGTGTATATAAAGTAGGATGCTGGGTTTTTCAAATTAGTTTAGTTCCTGAAGATAAACCGTAGTGGTTCGAAATGTCGGACACCAAAAATGATTCTAAATTTAAGATGGTGAGGGTAGTCAGATTGTCCTTTACTAACATAGAATATTGTTTTTCTTTTAATTTATTTCTTATTTTATTTTTCTTTTATTATTAATTTTATTTTATTTTTATTTTATTATTAATTTTATTTTATTTTTATTTTTAATTTTTAATATAATTTATTGTAGTAATAAGTTTTATTTCAGATTTTACGGACGTGAATATAAGGACAGTCTGACTGACATTATTTGCACTATATTGTTTCATGTATTTTCATTATTAAGACTGTAAGACCGATAAACATATTTATTAATTTACTAATAAAGAAATTTTATACCAGCCTTTTTTTACCATTTTGGGTTTGGAATTGTTGCCTAAAAATTTGCCTAAAAATTTGAATGCCTGAAAAGTTGCCTAAAAATTTTGAAGAAATTTCTTTATAAATGTATAATAGTCAGATAAAGGAGTATAAAGGCAGCTTGATCTATAATTCCATGCATACAAGATTTTTTTTCTCTATGAAATAAAAAACTTATGTTAATATTTGCAAACCACTCTAGTCTATAATACTTTTTATATACAATAATTTTTGATCCAAATGTTGTATAAAAAAAATAAGGATGATTGAGCTACATGCGAACTTCACCGCTAAGGGCTAAGGATGGTTTTTGTAATTTATTACTAGCACCTGAAAAATATAATAATATAAAATATTTATTCAATAAACATATGTATTTTTTTCATAAATATAAGATATATTTCACACTACAAACTGTATTCTTAGAATTATCTAGAGCTATAAACTTTTGATTAATAGTCAGTTAGAGAGTGAAAGAACGAGACAGATAGAGAGAGAGAAAGAGAGAGATAGAGAGAGAGAGAGAGAAAGAGCGAGAGAGAAAGAGAGAGAAAGAGAGAGAGAGAGAGAAAGAGCGAGAGAGAGAGAGAGAGAAGATAGAGGAGAGAGAGAGAGAGATAGAGAAAGCTCTCTCTACTCTTCCTCTCTCCCTCTCGCTCTCTCTCTCCTCTCTACTTCTCTCTCTCTCTCTCTTCTCTCTCCACTCTCTCTCTCTCATCTCTCTCTCGGGCGCCTCTCTCTCATCGTTTCCCCCTGTCCTCCTTCCCTCTCTTTGCTCTTGTGTGTCTTCACCACATCTTTATCTCTCGCAGCAGAAGGTTTTATGGTTTCATTTAATTAAATAGTAATTGAAAAATCATTTCAATAGTAAGTTAACATTGTAATAACTCTAGAAATATAAATCTACACTTTTATTTAAAATATTGTTAGATAATTCTTATATTTTCCAATATAAATTTAAAAAATCATAATGGGCTGACAAAGAAGTCTAGTACTTCGTTCACGTTCTTCGTTTTCGTTCAAAAAAAAAAAATATTTATTAATTTGTAATTTTTATAGTCTTACGCGATTATAGAGTTCTCTGGCATCACATTCCTACATGGCCGGCGAGAATATCATTAAGAAGCTTTCGCTTTTTGTTTCTCTGTTTCGTACTTTTTTCTGTCGCACGTCAATTTGCCCGCGAGTTTTCATCTTGAGTTTACGGAATTAAAATATTTCTTTAGTAATAAGTACTAATAAAAGTATTCCATATAATTTAAACTCCTTATACACGGTCGTGATAAGAAATAAACCTAAGGAAGCAAAAGAAATAAGAGTGTATTTATAATCTCTCCATTTGCTTGCTATTTTATTCATTTTTTACATAAATGTTTATAAAATTATAAACAAGTAAAAGGCTTAATAAAATAATTAGACAAGCTAACTAGATTTATGTCTATTAAGCTGTTTGGTATTTCATGTTTTACAAAAGTATAGTAGATTTTGTGTATATAGAAGATCTTCTGTTTTCCTCGGTTCTTTATCTGAAATCAGTATTTCAAGGATGTTTTAAATTATTTTTTAATATAATTTTGTGATTATTGGGATCAAACTGTGAGAATTCTAAATCAATTAAACAATAGCTAGGTAATCAATACACGATTGATTGTCAGCTCAATATGTTAAACAATACATGTGCTTCTATAATGAACGTTTTGTTAATAATTACATAAGACTTAAGTAAAATGCTATGGGTGATTAATTTCGCTTTGCTCGAATGATACTATATCCATTCGCAAGACTTCTACTTTTTTGTTTACAGATTACGTAAATCCTCTTTTAACATTTGTAATTAAAAAATTCTGTGAGGTTAAAAATGGGCGATGATAATATAGACTCGAGGCTTAAAGAGAAGAATATCTTTAAGCTTCATGACAGCTTGGTAATTGTTCGATTAAGCCTTGACGAATTGTGAAATTCGCCTGAAGCTCGAAGCCAGGCTTGGGCACGAAACTGAATTATACATTCGGGCTACATATTTTATATTTTTCATTTGTTTTTACATCTATTGGTTAGTCAAGAAATTTTATATTTTGCCTCTATAAGATAAATAAATAAAATTCTATTTTGTTCAATGACCATTATAAAGATTATTGTGCTATTTGGACTCTGTCTGTTTTACATCTGTTTGTTTTCGATTTGTAATCATGTCATTATCATGAAAAAAAATGTGAGAATGCCTTTTTCTTGGCATGATTAGGAATTCTGGTTATGTAAATAATATCGCTTGTAAGTATTTTTAATTTTAAACTGCTAGAACATCAAATACTCATAGCTGGATATCTATGTACAAGAAGATCAACATCATAAACGAATCTAAATCATAAAAATGGTGCTGCTGGAGCTTTATAAATTCTAAGCATTAATAAAAATTGACAAAATTAAGCTAGTGCTAATATTTAAAGAAAATTCTTCACAAGATAGTTTATTCAGGAGCCACCTTTCAGATTCGGGGCTATTCAGTTACATTTTGCTGGGTGGTTACTGCTTTTTCAATGATCGATCGAAGGAGTAGGGCGACGCGACGGAGTGGAAAAGCCCGTAACTGTAATCGCGTGTGCGGTTGGCGTCGATTGCTGCGCGCTCCACTGAATCAAGATCGAGTCGCCGGGGTCGTGGTATAGATACTAGAAACAATTATCAGTTCTACAACTATCTGCGGACGTTTGCGCAATCCCTTGTTGCTGACGGCTTTCTCTCTACTTTCTGCTCCTACTTCCCTTTGCTCCTATATCGTTTTTCTACCCAGTGTCGCTAATCGGACTCCCTTTCGCGTCTATTTTTCGGATTTCTCTTCAGTGAGAGAAAGTCGTCGGCTAAAAGATACATTTTTCTTTTGTATTCAACTCTATTGAGCGAAATACTTCGAAATAGTCGAAGATGTTAACTGAAGGTAAATTCCAGCTCTTTGTTGATGTAAATAAAATAAGTATGAAGTTCTGTCAGCATCAGAGGAGAGGTAGATAAGTTTTCCTAATGATAAAAGTTTTGAGCTAAAAAAAGGAATCTTGACAAAAGTTCTTGCAATTTTAACATGTAGAAGCAGTAGCTGTTCATTTGTTTGATTATAATTATGGCTGAACAATCGTATACGTGCAGTAAGCAGTTATTGGTTATATAACATTATGTCTTAAACCTAAAACTTTTCCTGGTGTCTGTTAATTAATTTTCTTCAAAACTTCCTTACCCGTTTGATCGACTTTATAATTAAATACAGTCGATAGAGAAAGTGATCGAAACAACTAATTTAATTAACAATGATCTTACTTAAACTATACGATATATATTTTTTATTCTTATGAAAAATCGATCAATATTTAAATAATGATGTATTTGGTAATTATTTGTTACAGATAGATAAAAAGAGAAAGGAATATATAGAAAGGGTGGGATTGAAAGAGAGACAGGGAGAGAGAGGATAAAAAAATGTTTAAGCATCGATATTTTCACGTGCTTCATGGCAAGAAAAATAGTTCAAGGAAGGCTTCGCCAGAAACCGAGAAACTGTGTGCGCGAAGGTACGGTGGAGAAAAAGCGACTAAGAGGGCGATTCATAGGGAGAGGGTCATAAGGAGAGAGGCGGTGGCAGGGGTAACGAGGAATTGTAAAACTTTAATGAGATTATTTTCTGTGACTGTTTCCTTCCAATTACGTCGTTCTTTTATACACTTTGCTTTCTGGCTCAATGTCTCTCTCTCTCTCTCTCTCTCTCTCTCTCTCTCTCTCTCTCTGAATTTTTGGGCGACTCTGGATACGCTTTAAGCACTCAAAATTGTAGTAGTACGCATTTCTGTCAACTTTACCCTTCTTTACTTAATTTTCATGTACTTTTGATTAAGATGGATACGTATGGCATAGATAATTATATACATAAAGGCATATTATGTTCGTTATTTTCGATGCTTCCAATGCTCCCTCAGATATGTTTCAATATTTATGTTCTCTCTCCTGGTGTATGTCATATCCCCACTGCTCTCTATCTACCTCTATCTCCCTCTCTGTTGCTTCCCAATCAATCAAACTCTCTCTCTCTCTCTCTCTCTCTCTCTCTCTCTCAGAGGTAAATTCAACGAGTAACTTTTTCAAATCTTGTACTTTTAAAGCTAATGCATAGGTAGTTGATCGCACCAGTGCGCGGCTGTTTAATATTTCTTGCCTCGAAGAAGCTTGGCCCTACAACTGAACTTTAATGAAAGCACAGGCCTCTTACCCCCCTAAAACTTTACAATTACTACGTCCCGCTGCCTCCTTTCCCACTCTTCGTTCTCTACTCTCCACCGGCCACTTCTTTTCCTCTCTGGCTGGCACGTAGTCGTAGTGGCAAGAGCAGCCGACGGAGCTGCTGCGATTTTTAATTTACAAACTTTGACGTACGCGCGGCCATATATTTATCAGACAGTGCTTCGATGCTTGAAGCTTTAAAAGTGACTAATGACCGAGGCTTAATATTTCGACGTTAGGATAGAAAGAAAGAACGAATGAATCAGAGAGAGAGGAGAGAAAGACAGAGGAAGAGGGAGAGAGGGAGAGGGGGGGGCGACCTACAAGCGAGACAGGGACTTCAAATGGAACTACGGTAAATTGTACTACGTTTCTATTCAATCACAAAACCTGTAATCTTTAATCTTTCTCTCTTTCTGTCTCTCTCTCTCTCTCTCTCTCTCTCTGTCAAGTTCCAATTCTTTAGGCGCGTTGTAGAAAAGTTTCCTTTAGGAAAGGGGTTATTTTGAAAATAATTTTGAAAATACTTAAACGACTCAAATACACATGAATACAATAAAAATTCATTGCTATACACTTGTTTCAATAAATTATAAGTTTCAGTTACAGTTTTTCCAAGTTTTATGTAATTGCACAACAAGCCGTTCCTTTATTACATGAACCATTTTCCTGACAAAATAACAAAAAACAGGCCCATTTACAAAGGAAGACCAAGACTAGACTGATTTGTTTACAGGCACCATAGGTATCGCATTCGAAAGAAGGGCTTCAAACTATACAGTTAAGAGTTGTTAACCTTTAGTATATATTTACTTTTTGTGTAGCAGTGTCGATCTTCGTAGTTAATAGCCGTAACTCGTATACTACATATCTCATACTGTAATGTGACTATAAAAATTTCATTCTTTAATTGCATTTATTGAAATTATATTAATATAAGTATAAATAATTATATATAATTCAATTGTATATAATGGTCTGTCTAGGTTAGTGTATCTAAATTTAGTTCTATATTTATTGAAATACGAATTTATTTGTTTGTATGGCTATTTATCTGAATTTATGTTTATATATTCATATATAATTATATTTGATTATTTATATTCATATCAGTAATATTACTTACAATCACGTAAGTAATATTACAAGTAAATAAATTCATGCTGCAACAATTTTAAAATCAAAGACTTTACCTTTAAATAAAACACGATTATCTAATAAAGAAGTTGTTCATGTCTTCAATTTTTAATGTATAAACCAAAAACCGACTAAGCACATGATGAAACTTTAAATCGATACGACTGCAAGATAGACAGAAATTTCAAGTCCAACGGTTCCAGTTGTCGATGACTAAAGATGGAAAAAGAATTATTTTAGACCAGTCCAAATACGGTAATAGACAAGATTATTGATTTATTTGGGCAACAATTATTGTAATGCATGACTAATGATACAGAAGATAAGTTACCGATAATTCTTAACATATTATTTTAAATAATGATAACGTGTTCTTTTTTAATTATGATAATTTTAAGAGGCGATTTTAACATAAATTAAAATATACTAGATCTTTCAACAAAATGCTAGTGAACTCGTTCATTTTTTGCAAAATTACTTTAATTTCATGATAAATTAAGATCGCCTAATATCACAATATCAGTCGGTGTCACTATTGATGCTGTATTCATAAAATACCTTAATAATGTGAACACTAACTTATTTATATAATATTTTTATATCTAGATATATTGTTTCCAGAAAACGTTAATAATTTATTTTCCGATTTAGTCAGCAGATTAAGAAAATGTGATAGTATGCTTAGATTAGGATTTCGTAAGTGTAAACATGGAGTTAAATTAAATAAATTAAAAATTATAAATGTAGAAATGTAAATAAAATCTCAATAAACGTGTGTGTATATAAAAATGTACCCACAATTTAAATGAAATGATTTTTTTACTAGATTTCTAATCAAGCGACCATTTTTGACTATTTTAATAAATAACGCCAAAGGACTATAACTTCTAACACGCGCACATAAGTAAACGCAACATTTCCTTTTATCTTTTTATTGATTCTAATAAAACCATATTACAGTCGATCAAGTAAGAGCATGGTCGACTTTACTGACAGGTAATAAAAGATTTCGCTCTAATTCCATGGTGAATCGCTAGAGGATAGCTTTGTTATTGATGCATTGTCAACAAAGACTCGGTTGTCGTTGATCTTTTGAAAAAGAATCACGTTAAACGCAATGAGTGCTAAGTACGTGTCGCGCTATGATGATGTGTTCCTTTGCAACCACTCGAAAGGTCCCAAAATGTCGCAATTAGCGGCTGCTAAATATACGAGAAAGTCGAAAGAATTTGTACAGAAATGGATACAGCAATATAAAGTGGCTAAAAATGTCGATGATTTACCAGAACGTGGCTCGATAGGAAAAGTGGAAAAAAAGAGGAAGAAAGATGGGTGAATCATTCGCGGAATCCAGCTTTAACATTGCGGCAAGGACAAGCAAAATTAATGGCAAAAGGTTTAAATATATCTTACGAAACTGTCCGACTCGCTTGGGCACATGAGAATATTGATAGAGGCGTTGAAAATGTCCTTTCTACTGATGAATGTTCTATATGGGTACGTAATAGGCTTGTTCAGCGTAAGCTAAAACGTAGAATAAAGGGGTAGCTTTGGTGATGCTTTTCAAAGAAGGGATTTGGCACTTTGCACACCTCTATTGACAAGCTAAATGCTGAGAAAATTATAAAAATCTATAAAAAGACTTTACTGACATCTGCCAAACGATAGTTCATTAGAAAAAATGAAGATTGGTTTCTTAAGGAGGGCAACGGTCCTAAAGACTGCAGCAAACTCTGTACTGAGAGGAAGACTCAATCTGGCATCGTTAAAACAATTGAATTGTACTTCTGTCGACTGCCCATATACAAATTAATAAATATTTTTTTATTCTTTTATTTTTTTATTATTTTTTTATTTATTTATTATTTTTTTATTTTTTTATTTGTCGGCCTTTTGGAAGATTATATTAGGGTTATTTTTCAAAAAATTCTTCGCGGTAATCAAATCATGTATAAAATTACTATTTAAAAAATTATATAATATTTAATAAATAAAAAAATATTTATTAACTGGCATCGTTAAACTGGATTGGCCATCGCAGTCGCCCGATGCAAACCCTATTGAAAATGGGTGGGCATATATTAAATAGAAGCTTCGTGGAAGACGCACACACACTTTGAAGCAGTTGTTTTACGAAATTCATCGGATCTAGAGATCGTTGCTACTAGAATACGCTGTCAAATTAGTAGAAAGCATGCTTCGGAGATTCCAGGTATTTATCGACCTGATGGTCACTGGACACATTATTGACAGAATTGCATCAGCGTTTGTAACGTGTACTATGTATATATAAATATGCAAGTTCCATCAAATAAATTTTTTTACATAACACTCTTACTTAGTACAGTCTAACATGATACTTTTCTTCTATGAAAAAACTTATCTCTCGATCTGTCTATATCTTTAGATATGTTTAAACATTATATCTATTGTGACTCAATATGTTTGTAATTTTTAACCCATTTGTATACTCCCTTGTATGTTAACTTTATGGTATAGATAAGCTGGTCTGTACTTTTCTTTTGTGAACTTATAAAACGGTACCAGTATTTTTATGCAATGTGCTGTGTATCGCGGGCGTTATTTTCAAATTCGAGGTTATGTAATTCAAGGAGAGGTTATTTCAAATCTATATTTTTTATGCTCTTTAAAGAGACAGACAGAGAGAGAGAGAGAGGAAGAGCGGAGAGAGGGCGAAGAGAGATGAGTGAGAGAGAGAAGACGAGAGAAAGAGAAAGAGAGAGAGAGAGGAGAGAGAGACGAGAGGGAAGAGAGAGAGAGAAAGAGAAGAGAGAGAGAGAGACGAGAGAGAGGGAAGAGAGAGAGAGAGGAGACACGAGAGAGAACAGAGAAAGAGAGGAGAGAGAAAGAGAGAGAGAGAAGAGGGAGAGAGAGAGAGAGAGAGAGAGACAGAGAGAGAGAGAGAGAGAGGAGAGGGGAGAGAGAGAGAGAGATTGAGAGAGAATGAGATAATAGCAAGGAATCCAAATATATTGAGAGAGTTTTTTATTTTTAAAAATTTCTTAAGAAAACTAATGGGAAATCTTTAAGTTTGGTAGACTTAAGCGACTCTTATCGGCTTCTGTTTTAGACCCTCGAACTTTGCGAAGAAAATTAGCGATTAAAGTTTTCGCATCATTTATTAATTTAGTTTTCCCTTACATTGTTTAGCTAACAAGGACCTCTTGGTTGTTTCTTCTTAACCACATATCGGTAGTTGATAAATGCTGAATTCTTTAATCTATTATTTATACGTAAGTAGTTACATAAAATATATTTTTTATATTATTATGGATGATAATTTCCTATATAATACCTTATAATATCAAATTTTTAATGAAGATAGAAAACTTAATTTCTTTATATGATATCGAACAAAATTGATAAAGTTAGTTAATAAAATTATTATTATGTTTAGGAATAAAATAATGTAAATAATAAATCTCAAAACACTTGTATTTTCAAGAAATTATATATCGCCACTGATTTGTAATGAAAAATAGTCTTTCAATAAATAAATAAATTCAATAACTAAATCATATTTCAGTTAAATTGGAATAATTTAAACATTTTTAAATTAAAAAGAAATTATGGTGAAAATTTGAAATAAATTAAAATATTAAAAAAATTGTACATTGAACTCATATTGAACATCTAAGTTTATAAATTAGATATGTGTAAATAAAATCTTACATGAAAAATAATAGAATAAATATATCAATAAAATAATGTTATACTGCTATAGAATTATGAATAGGGCCAAGTAGCTACTGCAATCTGAAAAACATCATAAATTACTAATTGTAGAACTGCAGAATTTCGAGATCTTTTAAAAATATATAGACTACTGTCCGGAAAGTTTAAATTGCATAAAGTTCATTTTCAACAAGAGAATAACTTTAGAGTTGCATCGAAATAATATGCATAATTGCCTTTCTTCTCCTACAACAATGATAATATAGTAGATTATAAGTTTAGGTAGAAAAGTGGATAAAGGTCACACTGCGTGAAGTTGCAGTTCGTGGCGGAGGGTACGCTAAAGCAAAACATACTCTTGCCCATTTTTAAAATGATTAATCTATGTAATAATAATTTATCAAACTGTTATTGATACCTCATTAACTCAAATTATATTATATTTCATTCGACATGCACGACAAAACGTGGTATTTTTCTACTTAGTTCGGGGGATTCTATATTGACCTGATAATGGATCGATTTTACTTGGAGTGGTAACATTTACTTGTGTTAAAAATCTGTGACATCATTTTTAACACGTATAACATAGAGAAAAAATATATGCTTCTTTTATCCCTTCAAATAGATCTTAATGCCTTTATTTTTAAGTAAATACACATAATATATTAGTCATTTTTTTTTTATTATTTATATATATTATTATCAAATATCTAGTCGAATTCTAAACTTGCAGTACATGATTTCTTACTAATGGAATTAATATGCGATATCTCTTCATTAACATAATTATATTTTATCTTGTGAATTGATTCATTATATATTATTGAATATATTTTGAAAAATTTGATGTACGGTTTAAAACAACTTCAAAAAAGACATTGATTATATATATATACATTCAATTACTTCAACTTATATACTTCAATAGTTAATTATTTATAAATGATTTTAGAAATGTATATAACTATTATAATAATAGTTACTAATAATAATTGTAATAATTAACAATAATAGTTATTAAATTATTTATAATTGACTTAAAAAGTGTGTATACTTTGATTAACTTTTTTTTCAGATTGTCTTAGATATTGAGATAGCGTGGCTGTCAAAAAGTATGTCAAATAGAAAGCAATGAAAATTAAATTAATTTTATTTCATTGAGAAAATATGTTTTAATAATATACAGTGAAAGTTAGTGTTCAACTTAGTCTAATCGAGCACTTAAACATCTTAATTAAAAGAATTTTTTTTCGTATTTATATAAATTATTTATCACTCATTCGGCCTTTTTAGGTAAGCTCAATATGACAATTTTTAATATATAACGAATAATAACCCATTAATCATTTCATACACTTCATATAATTACATTAGTGAAAAATTATAGTATATTATGTCCAAGCATTCGAAATTATGTATTTAACTTGGGAGAAAGGATTAAATATTTGATAATTAAATAAAATTTAATATTTAATAGCAGCTATTAAAAAATAAATAACAGCATAATATAGTAATTAATTAACAATCAAGGGAATAAAAATAAATCTATTTGAACGAAAAAAAGGTCTTCGTGTTTTTTTTCTTCTACGAAAAGTACAAATATCATAAACTTTACTTTTCTTCCTTATGTCTAAATTTTTTTTATTTATACGTCAATATCAAAAGATATATGAATAAGGCCTTTAAATAAATATTGTCAATAGCTCATAATGCCAATATTGCGGGTTCACTTGCGGCATAAGGCTGAACGCCCACGCAACATTGCGGGGGAAACATTAAAGGTAAACAAAGCCGGCGATAATACGGCGATGAGAAGACGCACAAACAGTGGACGAACGATCACTGTCGAGGAATAGAGGCTAGAACTGAAGAGCTGTGGCAGCATTGTGATATATATATATATATACCATATGTAGATACTGAAATACATTTATATATATATATATATATATATATATATATATATATATATATATATATATCTAGAAGTCAGGCAATTAGCATTAGCTTTTTTCGGTATACACATAAGCGAGTATGATATACGAGGGGAGAGGTGGATGAGAAAAAGGGATTAGTTAAAGAGAAGACCTTAAGGATTTCCTTGATAGTTTTAGTACGACAGTTTATTTGAATGGATGACAAGAAAAGATAACAGTATCTTCATTTTTATTTTTGATATAGACTGACGGGCTTTTCGGAACGGAAGAATTAGGTTATGATTGTATTTATAAATTTAGAATTATAAGAATAAAATAAAAGAATGTCATAAATACAAATGAATTTCATTATTAAACAACCCTTTTAGGAAGACAATTGAAATAATTTACTAAATTGGTCTTATAATGTATCGTAATCGAGTTATGTAAATATAGTTTGAATGTGAAAAATCGAAATGGATTAATAAGAACAAAATATTTAACTTTTAAAAATATTTAATATAATTTTTGAAACTATAATGTTTACTACACACATATGTGGATGGTTACTAATCTAATGACTTTACAAGGCCGTGCTTGAATCTTTATACGCTTACCCCTCTCGCAGCCGTGAAATTTTAGTAACTTAGCGATAAGCTGCGAAAGGCAAGGCGCATTGGCTTGGATGCATAAACTTTCTTTTTGAAACTCTTTATAAGTTTATATTATATATATATATATATATATATATATATATATATATATATATATATATATGTTTCATAATTATAATATATAGTTAATATATAATAAAGTAAATATATGTTTCATTTTTTAAATTTCCGAATTTTTTTGTAAATAAAAGTTTTACTTTTAGAAGTTCAGATTTTATTATCCTAAGATTTTCCGGTCAAGAATCCGATCGATCTGAATTTATACTTCAATCAATATAAAAAAAAAGATATTGTCTAACTTTGACAGAAGCACATTTCAGCTTTCGAAAATGGTATCCAGAGTTTCCCTTAAGCAAGCTATGCATTCAAAAAGTACAACTTCCGAAAACCTTATGGTTTTCGGTTCACGGAACCATGGGTTTTGAATGCATAGTTTTCCAATCAGAAAAAATGGAATTTTCCAGTTACAGCTGGTAATAGGAAAATTGAGAGATTTTTCAATTTAATCAATCCAAGTTAATTCCATTTTCTCTGTACAATATACACTTTTCGTTCCGTCTCATTCGCTATAAGAAATTTACGTTTTTTTATCCAATATAAAATATTTAACCTAAAATAACTGTTTCATTTTCTATATTCCTAATGTTACTGATTTTTCTTTACAATAATTATTAATACTGGTATTACTTAAGTAACATGTCAAAATTTACGAATCTAATTATCTTAATTCGTAGTATAGAACACAAACTTCTTAAAAGAGATCTACTTCCTTACTATCACGATTATATTATTAAATAAGCTGTAGATATCGATTTTATATTTACATGTACATTATAACTTTACATCCTAAAAAATAATACCGTATTTTTTTAACTATTTAGTATTTATTACATTTTAAATATAAATTTTAATATGTTGATTATGATTATGTAAATTAATCGACTTAATTTTACTCTTAATATATTTATGCTTAATCTTAATTACAATCTATACTGACTAATCTATTGTCATAAATTTTTAACATACAAATGTCATTATATACTACAATTTCCTAATTGTTTTACTTAAAACCTTCTAGTGATATCGTTCAGCTATCCTTCATTTTAGTTGACAATAACGTAACTAAGTTCATTAATCCTAAAACAAAGTTATGTATGTAATATTCAGATGGCAAAAAATTTATAGGTATAATAGTGTATAATTCTATTAAACTTGTAATGGCATTATGCTTTGAATATATTATTAGTTTCATAATAGATTTCGGAATAGCCAAAAATGTTAGAATTTCCATGTACAAATAAATGTCTTTTAAACCGTCCTAAAATGATTATTAAAAAGATGCTGTAAATGAATGCTTGCTGATTATTATAAATAAATTTTTTTAAGACCTATTGATCAAAAAGTCAATACAAACGTTATCACTTCAGTTAAGATAAAGTTAAAATACATAAATATTACTTGTGTGAAATAGAAGATATTATTAACTATGTGGATGATCTTCATTTAATATTATTTATGTTCATTATTCATGTTCATCATCATTTGATTGATTATTGATTATTTTAATTTTCATTTTTCATGTTAATATCGGTAACTATTTAAAACTAAAATATAGGGGAAAATATATAATAATAATAAATAGAAATAAAATATAGATATATAGAAAAGACAAAAACGTAGATAAAATACGTAGCATATATTGTTTTATTCAATTTTTTGAAATTCTAATGGAAAATCAACATTGTAAAATATAATACCAAAGATGTATAGAAATACTGGAAATCATAGTTCTAAGTAAATAAGGAATTATGAATATATCTTCGTGTGTATATTAAATACATGTCGAGGTGTTCATTAGTTTCATATACGAGTTTGTGTTTAATTATCAGAAGGGATAAACAATTCCATTCTTTGAACGGAGGAAAAAGCCTTTTATGTATTAAATTACATACGAAATATCAGATATATTACAGTTACTAATTCATGATGTATACTAAGTTTTTACGTCTTAATACTAGAGTGCTCCTACATACCACACATAAACATTCTGGAGTACTTTAGTGCGATTCGCTGTTGTTGGAAGCAATCTTTTTTTGATAGGCAAGGTCCAAAGGACAAGGAAGAATTCTCGAAACACCTTATGTTCTGCAAAGGTGCAGACTTTGACGCATGTAGCAGTCACCAGTCATAATTGTCGCTATAAAAAACAGGAAGTTCTTTGCGAGATATCTTCCTGAGCAGGATATATAGCAGGATATAGTCGCATGGCCTCAAGATGCGCCTTTTATTCATGCCTTTTATTTATAGACAAGCGCGCAAAAAACACAGATGCTTTAAGCTGTTTGTAAATAACTATTAACAAAATAAATTGATACATTTGCAAAGTGCAGACGAATGTAGATGAGCACTTAAGGTAGTCACTCTAAGTCTCATGGGAACGAGGGAGGGGGCCTTTATCTTTGCCTGAAGGGATTTGCCTCATGAGGACATACCTATCATTATATTTTAAATCAAAATTTATATCAATATATACATCGTGATATTATAAATCAACATTTGTAGATTAATGTGAGGAGCGTCTTTTTGTGTCTTTGTAGCCGTCTAAAACAGTGACAAATTTAATATAATGTTAACTAATGACAATAACAATCCTAGGTTTTGATTTAATCCTAAGAGTTGCCTAATGCAGCCAGGAAATCACGCTTGGCAGTTTTGCAATACCTTTCAATTAAACTATAACCTTCTCGAACTTCCGATTTTTGTTCGTTGAGATATTTTGATCAAGCTTATTAAAAATATTTTCAAAATGATTGACGTCCCTTATGTATTAAATTCAAAATTTAATTCAAAATGATTGACCTCCCATATGCATTAACATTATGGTATCTGATAAATTCGAAATATTGAGATTTTAAGTACATTATCTGGATGTGCAAGTAGTAAAAAATTTATATAAATTTTCTAATATACGAAAAAAAATTTTAAATTCATCAATACTTTTTTTGAAACTGCATTCATTTAGTAAATTATTAAATTAAAAGAGCGCCCGCCGATAAGACATAAAAACATTTGATAAATTATTTCAAATATGTTTGCAATTCAATTTCGTCGATCATTTCGAATTTATTGCGCTGTTCAGATATATTTGAGTATCATTATATCTTTGTATATGACAATTTAGAACATCAATATCATGTTCATTTAATAATTTTATAATACCGTTGTTGAAATCTATTCCTTATCGTTTATGTATTCGCAAAAAGCAGAAAAAGCACTCGTACAGATATCCATCTAGGTAGTAACGAAAAATAATCAATAATTAATCAACGTGTGAATGTTTGGTATAGGTTTGGTTTATTTAATTTTTGTTCCAAAACTTATTTATAGCTATTAAATTTATGGATTATTCTCAATTTTTTTGACAACGAAGAAACTTTACTTCGATCCTTTCCGGCATGCCTATCAATATATTGTTTTAATATAGAATCGAATTGAGAAACCACTTCTAGGATTCCAGGGTAGTTACTGTTGTAAGGAGACCCGTATACTACCTTCGTGCAAGGGAATAGCAGTTCGTTCTCATTATCTAAGGAAACTAATTACTACAGTGACATCCTTCAAGATTGTAGTCCAGTATGTTACTTCACTTATAAAGTCCATATAAAATAATAATTAATGATAATAAGAGAGACCTTAAAAATCAATAGAGGTCTATTATTGTACCATCGCTGTAAAAATTTGCATATACTTTGTTTATAGACACATCGTAAATTTTCGTCACTCAATAAACCCCCTATTTGGGGGCCTAAATAGAACGTTGAATAACATAAAAAACCGCTATAACGAAAATTTCATTAACTAACGATTATATAACTTTGTTATTTATTCTTCTCCTTTTACGTCCCATTACATACCAGAATATCTTTATAATTTCTTGCAAGATCAAGAAAAAAGTAAACATAATTAAAATACCGTTCTCCACTCTGCTTGCAGCACCTCTTGTTCAATTGTCCTCTGTCGCCGGCTATCGCGCGAAGCTACCCTGCGACTTGACTCTGGCACCGCGCAACGAGCAGGCCTTCATGCTCTTCTGGTACAAATCGGAGAAAGAGGGCTCGCCGATCTATAGCGTGGATGGGCGCAACACGCCACTGATCCTGGGCCGGCAGTGGTCGAATCCGCACGCGCTCGCTGACCGGGCAAGGATGAAGCTGACCGAGCAGCTCGTTGAGCTGCACATCGATCGACTTATGCCCGAGGACGGGGGCGTCTACCAGTGCAGGGTCGACTATCGGAACAATCCCACTAAGCATCAGAGGATCAATCTCACCGTCATCGGTAAGGAATGGGAGTTACACCGGTCGCACTCGATTCCGTAGCCACGAGTCAAAGAGCGGCAGCCTCATTAATAAAAATACCGCTGTTATTTGTATTCGTAATAAAGAAGCTGATCATTGCGCTACGAACGGTGATGAATACCATCGTCTGCTAATTCTACTTTGATTAACAAAATTGATCCGTTTTAAGTAATTTTAATTCATGAATCGGGAATAAAAATCTAGTAAAAACGCAGTGAGTAAAATGATTGTGAGACTTAATTGAAATTTAATAAGAGAGCATACGCTAGATTGGTAATTTTTAACTTACATAATTGCGTATTACATTTTAAATTAGTTTAAAATTAAATAATTTTGTATTTAAAACATGCTTTTGAAAAGCTAATATTTTTTTTAATACTCATATAATGAAAACTGAATTCAATTAACTACAATTTAGCAGAGAATGTTTGGTCTAATTTTAGTGCTTTATTTTTTTGTTTTTTAATAGTTGATAATATGTAGATTCAGAATATCAACGAGAATTTCAAAGATGTTAATTTTTTTTAGTCCAAAAACACGTATAATATATCAAATATAATAGACCTATATATATATATATATATATATATATATATATATATATATATATGTAGGTCTATATATTTGATATGTAGGTTTGATATATATATATATATATATATATATATATATATATATATATATATATATAGTAATAAAGTGATTCTATTATTTCAAGTATTCTTTTTGGATATGCTTTGTATTATAACAAAGTAAATGAAAATAAATTGCTTTTCTTAACGTGTTATTTAATTTGTTAATAGTCAATTAAAACTTAAAAGCGACTCATATTTTAAAATACGTGCTACCACATCACTCTCGTAATAAAAGGAAATATGTATGTATGTATATATATATATATACACTCACCATGTTTTCGACTTAATTTTGCAAAGAGACTAATAGGGTTCGATCGGTGCATATGTTCATCACACAGTTGCCTCGTGTAGATTTTACTGTAATTGAACTAATATGTGCTGATGAACATATGCACTAATCCATCTCAATATCTGAGACTGGAAAGTTATTTCGGAAACATTATATCTATAATACTTTCGGGGAGCCAGTACCACCACAGTCACCGGTGATCTATACGAGCGATCACGCGCTTGCCCAAAACCTTCAGCCCTTGGACGAAGGTAGCGAGCTGACGCTGATCTGCGAGGTGTCGGGTGGCGTACCCCCTCCCCGGGTCACCTGGCACTGGGACGGCCAGCTCGTCGACGAAACCTTTGCGCAAGAGCACGAGAACATCACCGTGAATAGGCTAGACATGCGTCGGGTGACGAGGGACCTATTGAGCGCACGGCTAGTGTGCGAGGCGAGCAACACGCCGTTGGTGCAGCCGGTCAGCGCCGAGATCATCATTGACGTCAATCGTAAGTTTGCGCTCTTCCAAATTTCACTTTTTTGTCCGTGAAATGATGAGCATTGAATCGTTGAAGTTGTAACTCGTATAAAACTAATCAAACTTATACGAATGTCCTATTTATATAAAGTTTATTATATATAATCATTTCCATGGTATAATATTAATGGGTTTCATTTTATTTCAACATGAATACTCTTGAAAGTTTTTGTAACCGTACAATGACTTCTAATTATAGAGAATTATCCATTTTTTAAAAACGCTTTTTATATATATGAAATTTTTGTAATTAAAATGTAATAAATTAAAAGTATTTGAATTACAAATGTTTGACTTTACAGATTAATGATTACACAGAGGTTAGTCTAAGCATTGTACACATAACAAAACCGCCATGATACAGGTCTTTCAATACAGTAGACAAAGACACATTTTAGCTTTTCTGAAACATGTAGTAAAAGATGTCCAATACCGGATCAAGGGGGGGTAAGGATTGGTGGTGCTCAAGCAGCGGGTTTCTTACGCTAGTATACGACATCGATTAAAATATTTTCAGTTGACCAGCATCAGAATTAATTAAATTTGTTAAATTATTATTCACAGTTTCAGGATTCTCTTCTATAGGCGAGCACTGATTCTTAATATTATTTGTTATTTTATAATTTTATATGTAAATGTAAAATTAAATTAATTATAAAAATTTAATCAAAGATTAATCGTGTTTATATTTTCTTATTTTATTAAGTTAAACATTACACATTTTGGGTCCTTAGTGTTATTTTTATTTTCTTATTATTAATGATATTATTTTTCTGAAAATTTTTAGAAATGAGACAATATAATCTTATAAAAACATAGGATAGGGGAAGATAACTTCCAAAGCTCGCCAAAATCTGACTCGCCGCCTCTCTTTGTTAATTAGTTTTTATAATTATCGAAAGGGACATGCTCAATTTTTTTTGAGTTTTAAAACTTAGTTTCGATACTTTTATAGAGGAATTTACTATTACACAAAACAGATCAAAAATTTTTATCTTGTATTTTAATGAATTTAGTTATATAAAATATCTATTGCCAGTGGAAATCTGTAGTTACGAAACATAGTTATTTCCACAAATGTCCTAGAAATTATAAACTTAAGAGACGAAGAATGTCAAGAATTTTAATACCAGACCCCATAGTAGCTTAATCTCTAATACTCCAATATGAAAAGTAATCAGCTTTTGGAAGCCCCTAAATGCATAGTTGGAATGTCTTTTGAATGTCTGAGGAATCTTAATAGAAGATAATAATAAAATATAATTACAAAACATGACGTTTTAAACTTAAAATTGATAAAAAAAATATATTTTCGAAAAATTGAGAGGTTTCACACTGACTCTGCAAAACATCGGTTTCTCTTTTAGGTGATCAAGACAAATTTTAAAACTTAATTTATAAGAAAAATGCGACAGACAATTTGATGTTTTGAATTTGAAATACTTATACTAAAAGTGCAATTTTACGCTCATGTTATATATACAAAAAGATCATGAAGAAAGAAGCACAATAAATTTTATTAATTTTTAAACTGTTTTACTTGATAAGCAGTAAAAAATAACGATTTTCAATATGAAAGAGGCAAAGTACACCGATTTTTATAAACTCTAAAACTTTTTTTTATTACACAGCACATTCATTTTATAAATTTACCTTAATTCCTTTTTATAAAAGGAAAATAATTGCCTATTGTATTTTATAAAATGTAGTTTATATTACTATTATTTTATTATTTTATTATTTTATTATTATATTATTATTATTTTAAAAATAAAATATTCAAATCTAATAATATAAAAAAGTTTTTTGTTAAAAACACACTTTTTTATTCTTGAAAAGAAAAAAATACTGATCCACTTATCTGCGTAAATCTTGAAAACTAGGGTTGTTTATACTTTTTTGTACAAAACTAATATTAATAGACTAGAATAATTACAAATAGTTTAAGTTTTCGTACGTTTACTTGATATGAAAACTTTTTTTTTAACAGTTACATTATTTTATAGTTCTTAATTACAATTTCATACATATCAAAAAATTGTATTATATATATATATATATATATATATATATATATATATATATATATTTGTTTTTGCATGATTTTTAATAGAAATAATTAATAGAAATTGGTCCGATTTTCTCGAAGCATTATTAATCGGTTTATTTTTAATCTGAAATAATTATTGTAAGCAGGAAATACTTTACAAGGATAATTATTAATTTATTTATGCGAACGATACCTGATAAACCAGTGAAGCCATTGGTAGTAAATATTGTGAACAAAAAGCCTTATTTATCGGCGTCAATGACCTACGAGATCAAGTGCGTGTCATCGGGCTCTCGGCCGAAAGCTGTAATGACCTGGTGGAAGGGGACTCATCAAGTGAAAGATATGGCGAAAAATGTAAATATACATAGCTTTCTTTTTTAACATCGAAAATAAATAATCGAGATGTTTCGCATATTGAAGTAATTAAGTACGAAACACTGCTTCGCTTCCACTGTATGTACTAGTATGCAAAAATTTATATTATCGTTAATTCAAGCAGTGAATCCTGAATTTTTTAGAAACTTAATTTAAGGAAACGTCCAATGTTATATATATATATATATATATATATATATATATATATATATATATAAATCTAATGATATGAATATATACGTATACTATATCTTCATATAGTAATATATAATATACATATATACGTAAAATTTTTGCTTTGATTCGAATATCCCGATTGATACCACGAGATAATCTGCGCAGTTTGCAGAGGGGCCAAATATGACAATTAGTCTTATGAGCTACGCGGCTACAATAGAAGACGACGGTAAATTCCTGACCTGCAGGGCAGAAAATCCATTGGTTCCAAATAGCGCCCTTGAAGACAGGTGGCATCTGGTTATACATTGTAAGTAATGGCGCGCAATTTCTCGGCACTAAAATTTTGTAGTGTTGAAATTATTCCTGAAATGAATAAATAATTCAATTTCAAGAAATCATTGCCCAGTGACAGTGAAAGAATTGGATAAAACAGATTTCATTTCAGCTAATCGTTTAAAAGATTTTTTAAGTGATTTTCAGAAATGAAAATGTGACAGAGTTATTAAAATATAATATGGGTGTTATGTTGAAAACTCTCCAACATGGAGAGGTTCCACGATTTCGTTTTGTTTTTAGATGGTTAGGTGTAAATAAATGAGTAGACACAATTTGAGCCACAAATTAAATTGATTTATTGGCTCTTGGGGAAAAGCCTAGAAGGCATAAAAACCCCACGAAACGTATATTTGTGTTTTGATTGAGATTTGTCTGATGCGCATAATGTGCTGTTGCACGTATTCGTATTAGGCGCTATGGCGCTACGCTTGTACCGTATTGACGGTAAGCACGGGGCCCCGGTGGACAAACAGTTGTCCTTTATAGTCGTATAATCGTATAATTATGAATTCTGAATTGTATGAATGAATGTATTGAATGAATTATGAATGATTAAATATAAGGTAAATGTTAGAATTTAACAAATAAGAAAAATGATGAAATTAACGCGAACGTATTGTATTAGTATAATAATTTAAACGCGTGCAATCGCAAGTAGATCTGAACTCGACGAACGATCGCGCTGAACTAACTCTTAATTTCGACGGGCTCGATCATCACGATCACGCTCTCTTTGTGATCATATGAAATCGATATCTATATACAAACCAAACCCGAATTCGATGAACTAAAACTTCGTCTACGGAACATACTCCCGCCGTTGAGAGTATAACGATCAACCATTTAATTTTTATAATACAACAATTATGCGCAAAAATACAATAGTGATACATTAATGGAATACATAGAATTGTATATACATAAACTGACAAGTTACATTATGAAATAGATATAAGAATGTAATAATTTTTAAAAATATAATAATTTTTTAATCTGAAATCTCATTTAGTAACGGGCAAAGCAGTCTAGCGTTGCGTTTCACAATTTCCTGTGCCGTTTGAATAGTAGCTACACGAACAATGCCATCATCTCCAGGGTGTACATCTACGACTCGTCCAAGCCTCCATTGAGCACAAGGCTGATTTTTATCAATTATAATAACAACTGTATTTGTTTTGAGTTCTGCATAATTTTTTGACCATTTTTGTCTTTTTGCAACTCCGATAAATATTCAAGTTGCCAACGCTTCCAAAAATGTTGTCGTGATTTTGTAATTAATTTCCAAGATGTTAAGCGATTTTCTGGAACATTCAAATAATTATTTTCAGGTAGCATATTGAAAGGTCTTCCTATTAAAAAATGAGCAGGAGTTAATGCTAGAGGGTCGTTTGGATCTGTGGATAAAGGGCAAAGTGGTCGAGAATTAAGGATGGATTCTATCTCTATTGCAAAAGTATTCAACTCTTCAAAAGTATATAAACGATCGCCTATAACTCTGCGGAAATGATGCTTGAAAGATTTCACAGCAGCTTCCCATATTCCGCCAAAATGAGGTGATAGAGGCGGATTAAAATGCCAAGAAATTCCTTTACTTACAGAAAAATCATATATTTGTGTTTTAAAATCTTCAGATTGGATTAATGCATATAGCTCCCGCAATTCATTTCTCGCACCTACCAAATTTGTACCATTATCAGAGTGTACGTGTAAAGGAATACCTCTCCGTCCTATAAAGCGTTTCAAAGCCGCTAGAAAAGCTGCAGTTGTTAAATCACTAACGATTTCTATGTGTACGGCCTTAATGGACATACAGATAAAAACGCAGCCGTAAACCTTTATTCGGCCCCGATTTCTACGCTTTCTTTCTTTAATAAACATAGGACCGAAAAAATCCACGCCTGTGTGATGAAAGGGAGTCGCGTTTTCTAATCTACATTTTGGTAAATTAGACATTTTGTAATTAATTGGCTCAGGCTTGAATCTGATACATCGCACGCAATGTCGTATGACTCTACGAACTTGGTTTTTGCCGTCGAGTAACCAAAAACGATGCCGTATTGCATACAAAGTCGATTGTATGCCAGGATGATAATTTTTTTCATGCGTCTCCCGAATAATTAGATCGGTGATATAATGATAAGAAGGCAATATGATGGGATGTTTTTTATTTGAAGAAAGGTTTGCATTATGCAATCTGCCTCCCACTCTTAATATACCATATTCGTCAATAATAGGATTTAGCGCAGCTAGCTTTGTGCCCTTTGATTCTTTCCCGTTTTCTACATGTTTTATATCCTTTGCAAAATATGATCGTTGAATGAGTTTTAATACTTGATATTCTGTATTTTTTATTTCCTGTATCGAGAGAGGTCCCTTATTTTTATTGATTTTTAAAAATCTTAAGCAGTACGTAAGAACTCGAAGTAGACGTGAATAGGACGAAAATCGTGTAAATATGTCCTTGAAATTAATGCTTGTAATTAAACAAATATTTTTTCGTAAACTCGGTAGTTGTTTTACCGAACATTGTATTTGAACAGGCCATTGTGATTCTGATATTTGAAGCCATGCAGGACCGTGAAACCACGATTCATTTCGTAAAAATTCTTGAGGTAACTGTCCACGAGATAACGCGTTCGCGGGATTATTTTCAGTTCGAACGTGTCGCCATTCAATATTCTTACATATCTCCTGAATTTCTGCGACTCGATTGGCTTCAAACTGTTTTAACTCATTAGGCATTTTCTTTAGCCAACACAAAACAATCATTGAATCCGACCAGAAAATTATTTTATCGGGATTGAAAATAAAAGTATTTTGAGCTTCGCGATATAAACGAGCTAGTGTTAGCGCACCGCATAATTCGAGCCGAGGGATCGTAATATTTTTCTCTCGCGCAGTGTTTGTTTCTTTCAAAGGCGCGACGCGCGCCTTGGCACACAATAAGCGCACGGCGATGTTTCCTTTATCATCAATCGATCTTATATATAAACATGCACCATAACCAAAGTTACTGGCGTCACAGAACCCGTGAATTTCTATGTATTTTGTTTGTTCGAGTAATAAATATCGCGTAATCGAAAGTTGATCTAAAAGATTTAGTTGTTCTGCGAACGAGATCCACCGAGAATATAAAGCGCTTGGAACAGATTCGTTCCAATCGATCTTAGACTTCCAGCATTCTTGCATTATGATCTTTGCATAAAGTAAAACTGGCCCAAGCATTCCCAAAGGATCAAAAATTTTTGCAATTTCTGATAATATATGTCGTTTTGTTATAATACTTGGAAACTCAATTGCCTTAACTGTATACAAAAATACATCGCGATGTGCATTCCATGAAATACCTAATGTTTTTCTTATAGAATTTTCGTTTTTTAAAAATTGAATATCTAAAAGCCGTTGATTTAAATTTTCAAGGGCTTGCGAATTGTTTGAGGCCCACTGTCTAATAGTAAACCCCCCGCGTTTTAATATATTAATCGTTTCATTTCGAATACTCATCAATTTTTCTAAAGTCTGAGCTCCGGTTAATAAGTCGTGAACGTATAAATCGCGTTTTAAAATTTCCACGCCGATTGGATAATTTAATTTTTCATCATCCGCGAGTCTTTGTATTGTTCTTATTGCAAGGAATGGCGCTGACGATACGCCGAAAGTTACCGTATTTAATTCGAAAACGGATAATTTATTGTTATAATACCAAAATACTCTTTGATATCGCCGATCATCGGGATGAATCCAGATCTGCCTATACATTTTCTCGATGTCGGCTACAAGCACGTATTTATAATTGCGGAATCTGAGTAGATGCTCTAATAATTTGTCTTGTATTGTCGGACCGGTCATTAATATATTGTTTAAAGATATCGATTTATTTGTTTGAGCCGAAGCATCGAAAACAACACGTATTTTTGTTGTAGCACTCGTAAGTTTTATTACTGCGTGATGAGGCATATAATAACCGTGTTTAGATTCGTCCGAAATTAAACTCATATGTCCTAATTCAATATACTCTTGCATAACTCGCTCATATTCTAATTTCAACATTGAATTATCGTCAAGTTTTTTCTTTAAATTATAAAAGCGACGTAATGCTATCGAACGCGAATCGCCAAAATCTCTCTCGGTTGATCTGAAAGGTAATCAAACAATATATTTACCATCTTTATCTCTAATAGTATTTTCAACGTAATGTGTTTCGCATTCTATAAACTCATTCATCACAGGTCTCCTTGCAGTCGTGTCGTCCAGTTTCCAGAATTTTTCAATTTGGTCCTTTAATTCGACTATTTTACAAGAAGCTACCGTGTTTTTATTATACGAAGTGATACCGCCTACAACTACCCAACCTAACTGCGTTTTTTGTAAATATAAGTCACTATTATTATGAGAAAGATTAATTTGCCCGATTGACAGTAAAGATAATGTTGCACCGGATCCTATTAGCATGTCTACCTTTTGCGGTACATGAAAACGAGGGTCAGCTAATTTAATATTAGAAGGTAATTCAATTAATGTGCGCGGAAAAACTTCACTCGGTACTTCATCTGCTATTTGAGGAATTATTAAAAAGCATAATTTTTTATTGAAACTACTATGTATTGAATGAAATGATATTTCTATTACCCCCTTTGTTATCGTATTTAAACCATTAATTGCTTCTATAGCGAGAGCACATGGATATATTGGTAAATTTAGCCGGCGAGCAAAATCTTCTGTAATAAAGTGTGCTGTAGCACATGTGTCTAATAAAGCGCGACATTGTATAAATTGTCCCTGTTTATTTTTTACACGTACAGCAGCACTCATCATAAGTTGAGATAGTGTAGGTCGAACCAAATTAACAGCAAAGATTGATAGTCAAGTATTTTCTGTATTTGTTTGTTTACTCGAAGGTTTGTTTAAAACATTTAATTGATTTTTATTTTGCGAAATATTAGAAATATCGTGTAAAAGAGAGTTATGAAATTTATTGCAAATTTTGCAGCGTGACGTAAAATTACATGTGCCAGTATGTTTTCGTAGACAGTTACGGCAAACATGAGAAGTATCCTGTTCCAGCGTACAAAGCCGAAAGGCGGTTTCGGACACAAATTTGTATATATCGTTAAGTTTTGGAGATTCATCTAGCGATAAATGCTCTTCCCATTTGCCGCGAATTTTTGTCGGTAGCGCGCGCTCAATAATTCGTATTATAAAGTGTTCATCCGGATGTACGTCTAACGAGGCAAGCATGTTTAAATGCTGTCGTATATCATCTATTATTTTTATTAAAACCTTATGAGAGGCTTTCGTCGACATAGGTGTTTCAATAATAGCGTCTAAATGCTTTGCGATTAAAATGCGCTTTTTATCGTACGAATCTAATAAAAGTTTCCAAGCGTTTTCGTAATTTTCAGCACTAACATTGTATACGGAAATTTTATTTAGTGCTTCATCTTTCAGCGAATCCTTTAAATAAATAAATTTTTGTAAATTTGACAAATCGGAACATTTATCGATCATTGCAACGAATGTATTTTTAAATGTTAGCCAATTTTCTAAATTGCCATCAAATTTCGGGAGTTCCGCTACTGGTAATTTTAGACGCCGCGAAGATTTTTCAACTATTATTGGCGTTGAATCTTTATTACACGACGATGTTGGCTGTTGAATAGATTCGATTTTAGATGCGAGACCATAATATCGATCTTGAATGTCGGTAAATTCTTTCAACTGTTCATTTTTGGAATCAAGAAGCGCTAATTCGTCGTTTAACTCTTCATAAGCATGAAATAGTTCTGTTACGCGTTTTAAACGTAATTTTTTATTAGACGAATCAATTTGTTCATTCGTAATGATATTTTCTAAGTTCTTTATTTGGGTTTTGAGCATTGAACGCTTTTGTGTAATATATTTTACACGAGACATTTTGAACTAAGTTTTAAATTAAAAATTTATTATTTATAAATATTTCTAACTACGCAGATCGATGGTAAGAATATCCTACATAAATGCGTTATATTATAATAAGCAAATCGACGCTGAATACGCGGGAGAATGAGAGAAAGGGACAAGGAGTATCAAATTACAGCTTATCTTATTTGAACGTATTGAGTTATATACACAATGCGAGTTGAATTCTTTTGAATTGGCGATGAAGTTTGTATATTTATATAATTTGTCGAAGCAATGGGATATCAGGGTAAGTAAATCTAACTAAATATAATCACGCAACTATATTATATAAACTTAATATTATAATAATTATATTGCTATTATTCTACAAAGAGAAACTCTTAATTTTATTAATTTCGAAGAAGAAAGAATCAAATTTAAACTATAAGAAATATTCTTTGCCCGCAGTATAATTATAAGTTGAAAATTATAAACAATAGTATATTAATAAATGATGTAACTTAATTTTACAATTTTTTATCAAAGAAAATCAATATTTTAATGAATAACACATAATATAATGAAATAAAAAAAAAAGTTTAATCAAATTGTTAAAGTACTAAAAATCTTCAAAAAATAAGATAAATATATAAATTTTAACTTTTAAATAAATACTTGCAAACTTTACTATGTGATGCGAATATTTATCTTTCTACAAAATAAAGCAAATGTATTTTTTAAATCTTATTTAATCTAATAAAACGTACATGAACAATTACTTAATATTTTTGAAATAAGAATAAATTCTACAACCGAAGAATTATTTTAATGAATAAATAAACAAAAAACAAACATGTTATATTTTTATTAGTTTATTTATAACTATAATTTATTTATAAGTACTATATATATTGGACTAAATTATATATAACTAAATAATATATATTTTCACTAAATTAAGTACTTAACTTAAAAGTTGTATGATGCTCCCTGGATGGCTCAACTGGACGAATCGTTTTGGCAAATAAGATAACCCCTGGAGATAATTTTCTTGCTGAGATGATGATTGCATATGATTCGAATATTTTTTATAATTTATCACACGCGTGAATAGACCTCACAGGAGGCACCAAAATGTTATGTTGAAAACTCTCCAACATGGAGAGGTTCCACGATTTCGTTTTGTTTTTAGATGGTTAGGTGTAAATAAATGAGTAGACACAATTTGAGCCACAAATTAAATTGATTTATTGGCTCTTGGGGAAAAGCCTAGAAGGCATAAAAACCCCACGAAACGTATATTTGTGTTTTGATTGAGATTTGTCTGATGCGCATAATGTGCTGTTGCACGTATTCGTATTAGGCGCTATGGCGCTACGCTTGTACCGTATTGACGGTAAGCACGGGGCCCCGGTGGACAAACAGTTGTCCTTTATAGTCGTATAATCGTATAATTATGAATTCTGAATTGTATGAATGAATGTATTGAATGAATTATGAATGATTAAATATAAGGTAAATGTTAGAATTTAACAAATAAGAAAAATGATGAAATTAACGCGAACGTATTGTATTAGTATAATAATTTAAACGCGTGCAATCGCAAGTAGATCTGAACTCGACGAACGATCGCGCTGAACTAACTCTTAATTTCGACGGGCTCGATCATCACGATCACGCTCTCTTTGTGATCATATGAAATCGATATCTATATACAAACCAAACCCGAATTCGATGAACTAAAACTTCGTCTACGGAACAATGGGAATGAATATAAAAATTAGAAATTATGAAACGTGGTTACAATTTGACTGAAGTTAGTTTCGCTTCAGATTTAAATAATTTCGAATTTCAACGCATGTAACACTTTGATTTAATTATCACAGAAATGAATGTTAAATTTTTATATCATTCTTATTCAATTGAAACTTAATACTGGAATTAATACATTTAATGTTAAATAATAAAGTAATATAAACTGATCTATTTAATGTATGCTCTTCATATAATTCTATTTTTGGTATGGCATTCCTAGTATATTGATTAAGCTTAAATATTGTTTCTTGACTATTTATCACGCACAGCCCATTCTTTTTAACTTTCAAAATAATCCCCTGTTAATCTTTAGTCTCTGTTAGTCTCTCTCTCTCCCTATCTCTCTCTCTTTCTCTATCTCTAACTCTGTTTTTCTCTCTCTATTTCTCTCTCTCTCTCTCTTTCTCTACCTCTAACTCTGTTTTTCTCTCTCTATTTCTCTCTCTCTCTCTCTCTCTCTCTCTCTCTCTCTCTCTCTTTCTCTACCTCTAACTCTGTTTTTCTCTCCCTATTTCTCTCTCTCTCTCTCTCTCTCTTTCTCTACCTCTAACTCTGTTTTTCTCTCTCTATCTCTCTTTCTCTCTTTCTCTATCTCTAACTCTGTTTCTCTCTCTCTATCTCTCTCTCTCTATTTCTCTACCTCTAACTCTGTTTTTCTCTCTCTATTTCTCTCTCTCTCTCTCTCTCTCTTTCTCTACCTCTAACTCTGTTTCTCTCTCTCTATCTCCCTCTCTCTTTCTCTATCTCTAACTCTGTTTCTCTCTCTCTATCTCTCTCTCTCTCTCTTTCTCTATCTCTAACTCTGTGTCTCTCTCTCTATTTCTGTCTCTCTCTATTTATCTTTCTGTCTCACTCTCTTGTTGTTCTCTTTATTACTAAGTTGAGTATAACAACGTAATTAACAGTATAATTATAAATTTAAAAAGAATACAATTTTACTTTACCGCTCTATGCTCCTTTAAAAGTGAACACTAATTTAGAATCGTGTGCATAACTTACTACTTCAAATTGGAGAATTCCATTGTTTCGAAATTAATTTTGTTGAGGCATAAATTAAAATAATTACTTATACTATCGAAATAATGAAATTTTTCGTGAAACATTTGTTTTATTTCCTCTAATATTTATATTATTATCTTATTATATTAATATAAGGTCAGTAAATATCTTTGCCTATTATAGATGTAATAAATTATTCAAAGAAACCAAATAAACAAGTAAAAAAAGAAGAAACAGGCGTCTAACTATTTTCAGTGTGACTGCTCTGTAATACTTAATTGATTAGTTTCATGATTTCCCAACGAAGTTGTTGGTAGAATAAAATTGCTTACGACAACTATGAGAAGCTCCATAATAAATTTTATTACACTCGATTCTTGCTTAAATTAACGTGATCGGTACTCTCGCGCTATCGCGTAGAATCAATAAAGCTGCTCTTAAAGTTTCATGAATGAATCCGTCTCGCCCATACAGAGCGAAACAGTCTCATGGCAGAACTGCGTGCCTTCTTCGAGGTGCAGGGGTGTGATAACGGAGAATTTTCTAATAAAAGCGTGAACGAACCTCCCCCTCCCACGAATTATTTTATTTGCCCACCGCGGATCCCGTGGGCGTTCGGGCGACCGACGACGTGAACGTCGTCCGTTTCCCGGATCCTCGGACATCTCGTTTTTACAGACGCCCCCCTCGTTACCATCAAGCTGGGCTCGAGCCTGCGCGCGACCGACATTAACGAGGGCGACGACGTGTACTTCGAGTGCGAGGTGAAAGCCAACCCGAAGGTCTACAAGCTCGCCTGGTTCAAGGACGGCAGGGAGCTTCATCACAATCCGGCGGCGAACGTCGTGTTACCAGGCGGCCATTCTCTGGTACTCCAGAGCGTCACCCGTGGCTCGGCCGGCGAGTACGCCTGCATGGCTGCGAACTATGAGGGCAAAGCCACCAGCCACCCGGTCAGGCTCGAAGTGATGTGTGAGTATAGCTCCTCTCGGCAAGGATAATTAAGGGGTGTTCTGATGGGGAGGGGGCAATTGTCCCGGCCCATTGTCGTCGCGCATTGCGCACAAGCTCGTCCATTAAACTGAATGATCCACGCATGCCCTCTCTCGGCTATTTCGAAGTCTTCGTTTATCGTACATATTGAGGTCTAGTTAGTTGATATGCGCACGCGCGCGCATGTGTGTTCGCTAATGTGCGTTGCACATTATCTATATGGTTTAATAACGATTAGTGTCTTGAGCATTGTCTTTTTTAAAACTCTTTTGTTAGTAGTATTTGACATTTCGTTTGTGTCACGAGCGAAGACTGTATAGGCTGAGCGAAGAATATAGTAATGAGCGTTGTTTGATTCAACTGATAAAAATTGAGGCTTCAAGGATTATACATGTTATCCTTTTTTGATAGGATTTCCATTCTGATTCAAATAATGTTTAATCGATATAATAAATTGGTAAAGCCAATTGAAAGCATAAAAAAAGTCGAATTAAATAATTTTCATTTTATTAGAGTATGTTCTAACTATACTATGCGTAATCACATTGATGATTAATTTTAATCTTATACTTGTAGTATGATATTATTTTAAATCTTTATTTTTTTCATTTTATAAATAAAACTTTTATAAATATTAATAATTGTCGATTTTCAGAATCCAGAATATGAAATCAGGGTCTTTTAAATGAAAATATAAACTTTATATTATTATCATTTATTATATATGATATTGGTGCCTTTCATTTATCAGTCAATAAGAGATGTGAAGCTGTGTCGCTACCGGCTCTAATTGTCAGCGTGCAGTTCAGTTGACTTACAATCGTCCGAGCGTTTAGCACGGAACACGTACACCCCAGGCGTGTATGAATACACATGCTCCATTCCTTCTCTCTATAATGTTTGATGTCGAGGCTGTTGTCCTTGCAAAAGTGTTTGATAACGGACAATATGAGATTCGTGTGCAAATGCTTCAGTCGCGAAGAGAATGTAAATATTCCTGCGAGTTTGGTACTCATTGTTTTACTCGACGTAGCATGCATATATAAACAAACGGTAAAATCCCGCACCTCCACTTCCTTTCATTTATTTAAAATGTTACCATCCGAGATTTTTTGTATCAGGAGATTTCCCCTTTCAAATCAACCAATACATATAATTATTTATTTGAGTTAATTATTGTAGTTTTGTAGGAATTAAATACGTATATATTTTTTCTTATTCATTTAATATTGTTATTTATTAACTATTTTAAAAAACGAGATGTGGTTGTCTTCACTAGATCGTGATGTAATAGATGTAATTATTTTAAAAAATATAAACGACTGTACATAGTATAGAAAAAAAATGAAATATGTAATGTTATAAGTATCACTTGTCTTCACTTACGATTTCAATCTATAACGAATAATTTATGACTCAGAGAAAATTGGATTTTGATTAGCATTATTGAAACTAATCATTAATAGATATTATTAATGTATTTCGTTCAGATTAAGTGAGGTAAATCTCATTATAATTGTGTTTGAACAATTTTCAAAGTCTTTGTGCAGTTATTTATAGAATAAGGCATTTTATTATTTACCAGCTTTCTCGACTTATTTTTGATAATCGTAATAACAATTAAAAGAATTTGATTACGAACAGGTATTTTCGTGCTGCAATTAAAGAAAAATAGTGTTTCAAACAATTTAGTCCTTATTGATGCATAGTTTTAATCAATATTCCAAACTTTAATTGATAATCAATAAGAATCTTTAAAAATTCGGAGACATATATTTATTAGATTTTTTGCTTATAGTGTTTTTTTCTAATCTGAGACCAAAAATTTGTTATCTGCATTTAAAAAATTTTTCTCTGCTTATAGAATATATAAAATTTCCTGTAAATGTGAAAAATAAAATATAATAAATTAAACATGTGATAATTAATAATAAAAGAAAATGTAAGAAAAATATTGAGAATAAAAGTTATAAGCTAAGATTAATACTAATAATAATCAGTAAAAATTCAATCAATGGTTTTACACACAATCAGAAGAGCAACAATCTCTCATTTCAGTGTACCAAACAAAGTTAAATCCCCTTCACATTCTTAAGACAGGTTACGACAAGCGTTTAGAATTTTATTACCCTGTCTGAATATTTATTGGTGTCGTTGCATATCTACGCTCATCAATTAATCATTGTGGAATATTTATCACTTTGGAATGAGTGTCTATTTAATCTGGAAACATTCTATTTACTTTCTATATAATAATATAGTCTATAATAAGTTTAAAAAATATAAGTGCTAAATTGTAACAATACAAATAACAATACATCATATTATGAAATGGCAGAGCCAATATCTAAGATTATAAAACTTTAAAGGATTTATTTCGAGGTAATCAGTATATTTTACTCAGCCAGATCCCAATCCATCGCCCATATTTAATGTCATCTCGTTGTTAGTTATGGCATTTATTTTTAGCGCTGTAGTACTTTCATCGAGAAAATATTTGTTTTCAAAATGGAAGGAGTTCCATTAAATTCTCAGTTACAATCATATTTCTTCATAGTTTTTTTGGTCAGCATCGGAATATTTCTATTCTTTGATTTCTCACTTTTGAATCTTCGTGAAAGCTTTGAACAAATGAGATAAGGATCCAGTTAGAGTACATCAACAACAAAGGCTTAAAATTTTCGCCATATGCCTGCCCATAGCGAGATTGATACTTCTTGTTCTTTTAGTTCGTTCGCTTTTACCTTCGACGATGGAAAAAAGGAAAAACTTTAGTGTTGCTTCGCTAACTTTCTAATGCTTTTATTGAATGTTACGTTGAAAGGAGTGAATAACGAGCATACTTCTCGTGAATTACAGATGCTCCTATCTGCAAATATGGTACAGCGACACAAGTAGTCGGAGCCCTCAAGCACGAAACGATTTCGCTGGTCTGCGGGGTGCAGTCGAAGCCACCACCCACAAAGTTCCAGTGGACGTTCAACAACTCAGGCGAGCTAATGAACGTCCCGGCAAGCAGGTATGCCCAGATGAAGCCCCAGCACCTGATCGCTAACCATTGGCACGGATCTCGGTTGAACTATACGCCTGCTAGTGACATGGACTACGGGACTATTGCCTGTCAGGCAATCAATCAGATCGGCGCGCAGAAGATACCCTGCCTGTTTCAGATTATCGTCGCCGGTAAGCCGTACGTCCTGCAGAACTGTTCCGCGCTCCAATCTACCGGGCCTTATGCTTATCGTATGGGTAAGCCTACTATATAATAATTTACTATTGATGTAATTTACTGTTAATGTTACTGTTACCTTTTAACGGAAATATATCGTTAAAGTACTAAATTTTTACATTTGAGGAAATTTTTTTCAATTCCATATTTCAAAAGCAAATAATTGTTTTTCGTCCATTTAGTTTTTAAATCATACTGATATAAATTTATTTTATTAATTTAAATAATCTAAATCTATAAGAATTTTATAATTACAAAATTAAAAGTTTAGTGTATCGTCATAATATTACATTAAAATAGCTTTATTCTTGATAAAAGTGAATTTTATAGATTGACTATGAACACCAATTAATACTGCCCTGATCTGTAAACTGTTACGACCATGGGTTGACATGCTTAATTATAAATACAAAATATTTGTTACCATAATCGTTGGATACGTCAACTATATTTTCAAATAATCTTTGAAACACAGCATATTTTAAAGTAAAGTTTTATATAATATAATTGGTATTATGTATTGTACGAAAATATATATTTTTTATTTTTAAAATAGAGATTGTAACTTGTAGTATAAAAAAAGATTATTGATTAGGTTACTTTAGCCTTAAAATATAAGTATTAATTTAGATTTAGATATATCTATTAGTTTAAGACATATTTAGGAAACAATTTTAGTGGATTGACTTTCAAGGACTAAATTTGATTGAACTAAATGACGTTTTCTTATTATTCGTGTCAACAAAATTTTAAATTTTAAAATTGTTTTATTAATGACGTCAAATTTTGTTCTAAACAATAGGTTTAATAGTACTTTGGAAAATGAATCATATTTAAAAGTATTGAGGTATTAACTACAATGAGAAATTTTACAAAACTTTTATTAGCTTAGCAAGAAATGAGGAAAGATATTTTCTAGATTAAATAAACGTGAAAATTAATTATTCAAACCTAATGACCTGTAAACTAATAATGTTTATCGGCATATAAAATAACCAAAACATATATTTACTAATTTTTTACAGTATGTATCAATATATAGAATGTATAAAAATCTATTTTTAAATTTTTCTATATCCAAAAATTTTCCTGTAATACCGGCAAGATGAAAAATGCGAATATTCGGCGGAAAAAAATAAGTCAGATTTCAATTTAAATAGATTTTGCACTTATATAAACTTATATAGGTATATATATATATATATATATATATATATATATATATATATATATATTTGGATAGTTTTTTCACTTACACAGTGTTATAGGCACATAAAACTGGGGCTTCAGTTTTTTTTCGTAAATTTTTAACAACATATTGTTGTACCATGTTGATTGTGAAGAAATCTTTTATATTTAACTTTCTGTTGATCAATAATTTTTCCTTTTCAAACATAGGGTGAGTAGATATTTTATGAATATACAATGCAAAAAATTCTGTATTTCTGTTATATTTTTTTAAAAGATAAAATGAAAAGAGTAACATGAAAAAAAATAAAGAAAAGAACTATTTTTGATGAAATGTATGAAAACATTTTTTACGATATAATTCATTGAATTGAAAGTGAAAATATTGGTATTATTATTAGTTGATGAATAATTTTTATAGAAAACAAATACCATTAAGCTCGTTCCTTTTATTGAATAGCAATTATTAATTTCTCAGTTTAGTCCTAGAAAAAGTTTTTCCGGCGTTAAAGAACATATACGTGTAAGAGAGCCACGAAGTTAATAAGTACCCAGCAATTTAATTCAGTCCAGTTCTACTAGCAGTACCTAAAGTGGAAAATAAATTTTTTCCACTTCCAAAGTAAATAATGTTCTGTGGCTATAGTACGACGTACCCTGCCTAGATTTCGGCTAGGATTGCAGATTCGTGGGCGTGCGGATCCGGGCCTTTACGAGCCCATTTAGCATCGGAGCGGACGTAGCTACGCCGACTCCTATAATAATAATTAGCCATCCTTGTTACTTACATTATCTTTCCAAGAAGTGCGGAAATAATTAAATTCCTTATCTTGCGGGCCCGGGCTTGACTGTTCTGGACCGATCGAAGGAGGGCGAGATACTGCTTTCCTCTCTGTCTTTCCGGGTCCATTATGTGCTTCGAGCAAATAATATAGTTAACGTTTTGTTTTAACTCGATTTCTCGAGTACATTGAATATACATATATATATACATATATATATATATATATATATATATATATATATATATGTATATGAAAATAAGTTATCACTGTTAAAATCAGTCCTAATGAATAGGATTAATTATAGAAACATGTTATCAGAAAAAATTTTTTACAAGTATTATTTTAAGGAATATTTTGCCTGCTCATTTCAGCACTCTACTGTTATGTGTTTTTCATACTGATCTTCAAGAATAGACCAAATTTTCTCAATTATATTATTCTAATTTACTTTGTTTTAAATTTATTCCTATAACTTTCACAAAATTCTGTATATATATATATATATATATATATATATATATATATATATATATATATATATATATATATAAGATGGAATGTTAAAAGATAAATCTGAATTCTAAGTATGGATGTTCATAAATTATCATTTAACTATTTTAAAATTTAATACTCATTGAAATGGTGAAAACTTTGCAATTATTCTGTTCAGGATAGTAAAGCTTGAAAGTCAATCCATGATATTTGATTATATATACCTTCTGCCACTCTAAATATTTTTGCCGTCCTTAAGTATAAGCGTGTACAAAATAAAAGGAACGAAACAAGGGGGGGGGGCGGTGATAGTCGAAAGGAAACGAGAAAACATACGCATAAAGTTATCGCACGACTGTCGGCATCCCATCCCATATACTTTATAGGCCACGAGGACTTTCAAGCGACAGACGCGCGAGACGCCGACTGGCTGATAGTCCGCTGCAGTGAAGGCTTCGATGGGGGTCTGCCGATCACGAGTTTTGAGCTTGAGGTCTACAGCGACGAGAACGATCATCACGTCAACACGATTTACATAAATCACACGGATAAGGGGGCGCCGGCGGCGGCCACGACTTCTGGGCCGATTTTCGAGGTGCCGGGCTTAGAGCCCGGCAGGAATTACCGGCTTTTGATCTACGCCGTTAATGCCAAGGGTCGTAGCGATCCCGTAGTTCTCGAGTCCGTGACGCTCAAAGGGGTGGCGATGTATACTACAGGTGAGTGTCTCGATTACAGCAAATCCCCGGGGAGCCAGCGGGCGTGCCTCGACCTTCATCAACCCCGTTTCCCCGCGGTACCTACCTGCTGCCTGATCCTTGGGGGCTTTCGAATGTGCCGACACTTACTAATTTGTATACGTGCGGGCCTTTTCCAAATCTTTCAGGATACATGAAGATCCTTTTATTTGACTATTTTATATTTGAGTTTTTCTCGCGACAGTTAAATGTCAGTTGTTGTTTTACCGAATCGCTCCATTTAATAAAAAACAAGTCCGATTTGGCAATATATAACTGCCTTACGTGAATAATTCAATTTTATAACTACGAAAGTAGCTTCATCTTTGAGCGTTCTATAAAGTAGTTTAATTGATTTAGTTACACGTTATATCGATATTACGTAAATTCAATATAATGTGTATAAATTTTTATCATTAATTCATAAAGAGAGAATATTCACAAACATTTTGATATTAACATATTGTTTATCAAAGCTCGAATGTTATTTGATCAAATATGCGAATGCAGATATTGTTTCGTTAAAAAATTTCATTAAAAGTTGTTCAATTTGAACACGATTATAACTTAAAAGAGAAAGAATAATTGCATTTTCTAGAGGAGAGGCGGCTATTATTATTTGTGTTTTTATACGGATAAGAATAAAATTTCATTGAATCTCTCATTCGAACATTGCAATGAGTAATAAACGAAAGCTATAAGAAATTAACGACATGGTAAATCTTTTCATAATTCTACAATGCTTTAACTATCTCATATAAAAGCGTTCCTTTAACGAAATTGAAAGCAACAATCCGTTATTTGATGATTTCCTTCACAAAAAAGTCCTATATTGGCATCAACTGCCATAGAGCAAAGCAATTGAATCAGTTATGTCGTTTAAAACGCGCCTTTTCCTTCATCCACTAACATAAATCCCCTAACACAGCTCCTAGTATTCGCTAGGTGACTCGTACTAGAAGTCATTCGTTCTATGTCCGACCATTTCTACGAACGAGAATTTGCATAAAATATAAGTAAGCATCGATTAATTAAGAAGTTTATCCTTCCCGACAATGATATCACGAGCAGCAGGATTGAGAAGGGGGAAGGTTAAATATCATCTCGATGCAAACAGCAGCAAAGACTGCTTTTTCTCTTTAATTCGTCGACTATCCTCCCCATCTCCTCTTCTCTCTGTTTATCTCGCTTACGTCCTCGTTCCAACTGAATCCTTAATGAGGTACGAATTTCGTGCACGCGCGCAAAACTTTACGAAAATACCGAAACACCCTCGCCTCATGAATGCAGAAACCCATAACGAATGCACGACGTTCTATAAGGCCCCGCGCGCTTTCCCGGCCACGCTTATATCAGCTCTTTCCTCGGCTTCTCTCCCTGCTCCCCTTTCTTCTCTTGATCCATACATACAGGTCTTTGCATGCGCGTGTTCGTGCATGTGGGCGCGTGCGCACGTATGCATGCACACCCATCGCTTCATCCTCGTCGCATCCCTGAATAATATCCACGGAGTATCCACCCACCGTGGGACTATCGTCGCTTAACGGTAGAGATTCTCTCAGAGGGAATAACAAATTTTTGGCGTGGCACTTGTATATACACCAATGTTATACATACATATATACTTAAACATTTCACGCGGCATATGTGTTCTAAACCGTATTCCGTATTTTTACAGCGTTGATTAAGGAATAGGAGGATTGCGTTACATAGAATGGTGATGCAGATTTTCTGGTAGAATTTAATGAGAATATCTAGAAGATGATATAGATTGCAGTCAAAAAGTTTGTATAAGGTGCAGTCGATCGTTTTGAGCATATTGTAAAGAATTTTTGTATTTTTTTAGAATTATCAAGTACTTCTATACACGCAGATGACAATACGGGATAATAAATACCTCGACTTGTCAAATGTTGCGTCAATTTTTATCCTGAGCCGATGAAAAGCTTTTTACAGAAATTTCATAACTTCATTCTTTCTCGCTTTATGTCAAAAGCTCCATAACTTTGTTTTAATAAAACTTTTATTCGTCCATCAGAGTGAAAAACTATTCAGATACGCCTTCTAAGGGAGAAATAATCATAATTCAAGGATTCCAGTGAGAATTACATATATAATACACCAAAAAACTGTATATTTTGTTTAAACTGAGAAAATATTTATTTTTTACGTTGCACGAAAAATATATTTATACAAAAGACTTTCTTGTTCTGTCAAATAAAACATTTGTTTCAAAATCTTTCAAGTAACCTTGTCTAAATTAAAAATTTTTTGTTTTCAGTCTATAAAATGCTTCGATTTGCATAACATTGAATTCCTATAGTAGATTTTAGTATTTTTTCATTTGGTTTTCAGATCAATGTACCAATTTAGAGACATATCATATCATCATTAATTACTATAATTTATCTTCTTCCGATTGATCACCCGCATTTGATATTTCGACAGGTCATCATTGGAACACTGCAGTGAGATACAAATGAAAAGTTATCCGCTTTACAATGTAAGGCCACGTTTTAAAGCTTTAGTGAATTTTTCATTTTTTGCACATCTATGCGCGCGCACACACACACACACACACACACACACACACACACACACACACACGTCTAGTCGAAGCAATATCGAGATCGCCCATAGTCGTTAACAAAAGTAAATTCAACCTTAGCTCTCTTCTCTAGGGCTTTCTCGTGAAATGATGTATACAAAACTGACGATGTTTCAGTCAGACATTTGTATAAAAACGAAGCGCCCGCATTTTTCTCGTCTCTGCCCCTTCCTCCCACCACGTCCCATCACGGCACTCGTTTGCGTATACTTTTTGGTCCTCCCCGGGTCCCGTCCCTTTTCTTCCTCTCCATGTCTCCTTTCTTTTTTTTCACGACGTATTCTCGAGCTTTCTGAAAAGACTCGGGCACCGATGGAGGCGTGCGCGCACAGCCTTCGCTATATATATTCTTGAATTAAAATCCCATAAAACAGGGTCCCTTTCCACGAGCCTGTCTCATTCCTAGCGCATTTATCGTCTTTAATTTCCATCCTCATGGGTTATTCATGCAAGCTCGACCGCCTGCCCTCCGCCGCTTTACCCCCACCCCCACTCTCTATTGCCCACTTGCTTCTCGAGTTACCGGCGCAAGCGCGTGTGCGTGCGCGAGTTCGTTCAGGGGGCTAAATTGGGGGGGGGGGAAGAGTCCAACACTCCGAGGCTATCTCAGTGTACGCTATTCACCTCGACTCGCTCCGGAAAATACCCTAGAGCGCGGGATACCCAGCGGTACCCCACTCTTGCCAGCCGTACGTTGGCAGACAAAGACAGCGCTATCTGCGGATATCGCGATCAGGCTACGCTATATATATATATATATATATATATATATATATATATATATATATATATATATATGCATATACACACGAACATACACATTACGAACGACGCGAGCTGTAGCCCGCGCTAATGCATAGCTACCGCGAATCGCATCCCGCAGTTGTCCGTCCTCGCTTTCTCTCCCTTTCGCGGTACTTGGGGAAAACGTTGCGTTTGCGTCACGTGCCCGGCGCACTGAAGTCCCGTGGGACTCCGTGCGTACGACGCAAAGAATACACTGAGTTTACATATACGCAAAATAATCAGCGCTGAAAGCGCTGTATGTTCGGTGGTGGCTGGAGGATTATAAGCTCGACCATTTTGGATAAAACGCTTTGTCTTTTAGTGAAATTGGCGGTACTGACGGTCGATTTTGTCGTATCGAAAATAATCGTATTATTTATATAACTGAGCTCCCAAAAGAGCATGAGGGAGACTGGTTAGAGCGATATGAAGGAGTCGACGGGGGAGGATGCATGCCACCGCGGTTCGTGCGCGCATTGCGCACTGGCCTGACGGGTTTCGTATTACTGCAGAGCTAATTTCGGGCTTAAGTGGAAAATGTATACTGTAGGTCGGAGCGATGGGCTTTGAGAAACGTCGCGCCGAGAGGGATGTGGAACATTAATGTCCGAACGCTTGTTATTGGATCCGTGACATATCTCTGAAGTGCCATTAACATTGTCAAATGAATCTGCTGAATGATAGACTGCTCTGGTTTTTTTTTACTTATTATATTATCTCATCATTATTTAATAGCCAATGAATAATTTGACATCGGGTTTCAATGTTATTTGCCTAACCTTATAACGTGTTTTAATATTAATAATCTGCATAGAAAAATTTATAATGTCGTATATGTAGAGTAATAAAATATGAAACTTTTTTATTGCAAGAATTACATTTTTTCATCTGCGACAGGTAATAAGATAAATTATCAGTTATCGGTTCCTATAGGATATGACAATAATATCTGTACTTATAAATGTACTCGTATTTTAGAACTTTTCATTCTCATATCGAGAGAAGAAGTACTATCGTATAATATAGAACAAGATGAAAATAATTTTTATCTTTCAATTAAAATGTAGTACATTAATGAAGATAAAATATTGAACATAAAGTTCAATTTATAATATACGAATACTTGAGTAATGTTTTCATGTGATGAAATTTAAGTGGAAAATTAATTATATGTGCTAAACAAATGCATACTGAATATCCAATGAAGATGGAGTTAAAGAAGTATAATTTATTAATAGAAATTACACCGATAAAAAGATATTCAATAGTTAATCAGGTTCTATTCCTCCTACGTCTATTGACTTGCTGAATGGCGGTAGAACCTCTCTAGTACGTAGATAACCACGATGGGAATATTGAGAAATAAGTAAAAAAGTAAAACCGAATTGAACTGGCCTTAAATACTATAACGTTCCTCTTTTAATTCTCGAAGCTGGAAAAGCGCGAGTCTATACATAGAGCATCGCCCGTCTTCACGGAACAAACAAGAAAGCTCCAAGCATTCGTCCAGCAAAGACGGGGATAATGCGGAGGCTAACGAGGTCGGCGGCTGTCCTCGGAATTTTCAAACGGACTCGCGGTGTAGACGTACGCGTCGCACGTGCGCTCTACCTCTACATCTCGTTTAATAGGAGGTAGACATAACCCCCGGGAAGGCAGCCCTTAATTTTTGCCCTCCGTCGGGTTTTCTGGGCTAGCTCGTTTTTTCCCGCTTGTCCTCTGTTCCGAGCCCACTAGGAAATGAAATTCGCGGTTTGTATATATATATATATATATATATATATATATATATATATATATATATATATATATATACATAAGAGGTTCCATGGAGAAGCTTCGAAACGTGGATTGTAATTAAGAAGACGGTGGAAATTATTGCGGACGGTTACTTTCCTTCGGTTCCGTGCGTCATTTTCCGCACGCCAAGACGCGCAACAGTGGAACTCCTCGGAGACGGGAGATTGTTTTCACAATTCGAAAAGATTAGATTGAAATGAAAATTTATGCCTTTTTCACAACGTAATGCGATTTATTTCTATCTTTTAAATTTTAGTAAAAAATATTACGTACGTCAGGCTTGTGAATAAATTTTTTTATTTTAATTTAACAGCCTAGAGGTTAAAAAACAATGTCAATTGTGCACAGCTTGAAGCTGCTAATTTATCACTTCAAGAATGCTAATAAGAAAATTTATTAAATTCTATACTTAACTTATAAAATTAACTTTATTGTCGATCTAACTGTCTTTCGTGATTTATATAGTTTTTCTTTATATATGCCTTTAGTATCCTTAACTTCTCATCAGTACATTAGAAACTTTAAGAATCGTTTAAAATGCAAAATATTTATTGGTAGTTAAATTAATATCATTGTGAACGGATCTAAGAGTTTTTATCATTTAGATTATTTCTTTATTATAATAATATTTAATCTCATTCAGATTATGTCAAATATTCAATCAGTCATGTTTTTTACCGCAAATCCCTTATTAAATAATAATTGGTTTGCTATTCTCAATTTTTAAAATTAGTGACATTACTTTTTAAATTTCAAATTCGAATTAACTATAATTATTAGTAAAAACTATTACAATAGTTTTTTGAGAACGGTAGTAATATAAATAATCGTATGTCATAATTATAAGCCATATACCGAAAGATTCTTTTGAAAATTTTCAAGAAATAGTTGTAAAAAATTGCTGATTAAACATTTTGTTTCAATCAATTAAATCTTTACTGAATGCGAAAAATGTTTTATCTGATTTCAATATATGTTATTTTTATTCAAATAAATTTTTAATACTATTTTGATATAAAATTATTTGGCATCAGGCTGATGTAGAATGCCAAAATTATTAAGATCCAGATAACTACTGAATCGTGAAAGCATGCATTGTTTATAATGAACATGGTTTATTTCTGAGAGTATGTGTAATAAATTGATTTAAAAATTGAAGAATATTACAACTTGCAGAAAATGTAAACTGATTTAAAATGCAAAGCCAGTAAATTTTAAAAGCTGATTAAAAACCTCGTTATTTTTTACTTTGCTAATCCCAGTTCATTAAAAATATCTGTATTTAATGGAATTGACCATCATTAAAAACTTAGAAAGAAGAAGAAATATTTAACGCGACGTAAAGAAAATTTTCCTCCGCTCCTTGCTCTTCTTCTTTGCGTTTTTTTCAAAATCGATCCAGAACTATAAACCTTCGTTCGCAGGTCGTGACTCGAGTAAGGAGACCCCGGACTACAGTTTCCTAGTGGCCTGTTTTGCCGGCGGCTTTACCGCCATCTGCATCCTCGTCGTTGCTGTAGCCCTAACGCTGTATAGGCGCAATCATGGACTTCAACGGATCAAGGCTCAGACGCACGTGGTCCTTCGCTCTGAGAATGCTTCTGCGGCCGCAGCCGTTACCATAGACGCGCAGAATAATCCTGCGGGCGGTGTCGGCGGCGGCACTCGAGAGAATCGGCAGCAGTTTGTACAAGAATACCAGATACAATCACACCAGAGTATGGTGAGTATAGCTCTTTGTTCTGCTCATACGCTTACAGATGTACGTGTTCTATAATGCGTGTAGGATCAATGAAAACAAAAGGAATAGCGAATATTAGTCGGCCTTTTACGGTAATGAAGATTATTATAAAGAGCTTATAATATGGAAATAAGGCCGTAATGTAAACTATTGATTGAAAGCATTATTGTAAAGTATAATCGGTTTTCGAATTTAATTTCTAAATTGAATAAATAAATTCACAAGTTCCATAGACTTAAATATACTCTATATATAGTGAATGCAAATGCCATGATTTAATTATTCTCATAATAATGAAAGTCTCACTTATAAATTTATTATTATTTAATCTCGCAGTTTAGTATTAGTTTATACATTCTCTTGTATAATTGAATTTCCGACGCTAATCCTATTAAAGCTTAATCATCTACTTTGGTGTATGCAGCTCGGGCACTCAGAATACGAATTCCATCAGCATTGGAGCGACTCGTTGACGAAGGAGCCTCGCCACGCCCTTGAAATGGCGTTAATACGCTCGACAACGGCGTCGGCAGTACCCTCAGTCAGTCCGAACCTCCGTGGTTCGCTGGAATCGACGGAACAGAATCCCGATGTGATAACGCCGCAGAGAGCCGAGAGACGGCCCGACATATTCGAGCCGAACTACGCGCCGAGGCCGGAGCGCATTCGAGATTTCCGGCGTCATCTGCAAGATGAAGACGTAAGCCAACGGTCGGAAAAACGAGATTGCTGGCTCCTGCAGAACGGAGGCTGTCGGATCCTCAACGAGGAGGCCGAGGTCGCGCCGCAACCAGTAGGCAGCCCGTCAACGAGGCCCAGTACGCTGCCGGTCCATCGAAGTCAAGATGTTTACACCAGAAGTCATAGAGTGCAAGAAAGTTGTATATAAAGCGAGAAGAGGTGAGTGTGAGGTGTGCACGCACTAGTCGAACTGCATCGATTTACTAGAAGCCGCGTGGACATAAATGATTTTAAAGCTCACCAAAACATTAGTCCTATCGAAGGTGCTGTGCAAAAGACGATTATTATCGGTGTTTGTACATATATATAGTCAATAAAAGAAATCTCATTGTTAAAACACTCTTGTTAACGTGTTTATCTTACAATTAACATTTCCTGTGATATTTTTTTACGATATATAGAATTTATTCCTATAGGCCAGACAATTTTTCAGTGCTTTATTAAATTTAATATATCCAATGCTAATTAATGCTCTGATAAATCTAATAAGTTTTATATGTTACAAAAATTCGGATATTCAATATTACATTATCTTAAGAAACAGCAAAGATCTTTACCTAAAATTACTGTACTTCTCACCTGAAGAAGACTAAATTATATCATTGTGTTCTGCGTTTGATTAAAGGAGATATAGGTTAGAGAAGAATAACTTGAAACTATCAACGTCATCTGGAAGAGAAGTATTTGAATGATATGTATAGAAATTTCATTATTATTGATATATTTTTTAATGTTGCTGTTATCGTCGACATTGTCGTGATCCTCGTTGTCATCATCATTATCATGCCCGTCGTAACATGATAACTAATTGTCTTTGTTCTATAATTTTAATCAATAATAATAGGGACGACTTCAAGAATCTATTGCACGTCCATCTGTAATATAAACAGATCAGCAATTAAACGATATTACAATTTATTTTAATTTTAGAGACATAAAACATCTCCTCTCTATCTGAGGAGGAAAGACCGTAAATAATTTAACAGGCCGTAAATATTTAACAATAATTTAACATTATCAAAATTTCAGTGCAATCAAATCTCCAGAAAGTAAGGTCTTTGAGCCGCTGATGTGCCGAAATTTAAGTTCCTTATCTCCACATTCAACACTCACACGAAATATGACCCATATATTCACATGAGGTATACCAAAAGACACATAATTCAATTGAAAAAGATAATATAAAATTCAATATACAAAAAGAAATACAATCCCAATATGAGCACGGGAGTAAAAGCTTAGTTAACGGTCATAGTTCGGTTATGGTTTGGAATCGAACTGGTGCGGTGGAGGGAGTATCTACATTGTTCCATAGGAGTCAGAGGCAAGTTTAATCTGAGGTATAATAGATACCTGTATATGTACATCACATGCTGCGCTTCATTAGAGGCGAAGGGTGCGGGGAAAATGTACATGTCTATGACATGTATGTGCAGTGGTTTATCGATGGACTTTGTACATTTATATTCACGACTTTATCATAAAACCTCCCATCATTGAAGAGAATAATTACATTTCGTAATTGCAGCACAAAATTGCATCCCGTATATTGTGACACTTCCGTGGTAACGAATAGTACATTACGCTATATGTGCGGAAAGTAGGCAGATAACGTATACACAAAATCTTGCTTTTTTATCCCTCTGTTTGTAGCGGATTTGCTGAGTTGCCATATTATAAGGATTTTTTTCTCCAAATCTTCTTTGGAATGCCCTGGTTTTACTTTTTTCACCTATAGCTATTCTCTCCTTGTTATTTCTCTGGAACCAATCCATCATTTGGAGTTGAATCAACGGTGTGGATACTGACACTAACGTTTGCTTAAAACCTGAGAGATCTTGATATGAAAGCTCACCAATCTATAATACCGCAGCCAAAGCAGCCCAAAAGAGAGAAGATGATGAAGCAGAAGACCGATGTGAGTCCTTTAATTTTCTGGTGACCTTGTCAGTGTTCATTTAATATTTACCATGTTCCGCCTTCTTGTTATATATATTTTATTATTTTATTAAAATATATATATATATATATATATATATATATATATATATATTTTTGACAGTTCTACGAATGGGTAGACAAATAATATGTCCATATTGGCAATCTCTCATATACGGAGGTAAGACTAAATCATACAGATATTGTGGATAAGGCATTCCACCCGTCTTTACCTTAATCCATAATCAGACAAGGGACTTTAAAAAGTTGATACAATCGCTAGAAAGAGTGAGCCATACCAACAATTAACCTTTTTAGTTTTCTACAATTTTTCAATGGAGTAAAATATTCCTTACTGTTTCCATAATGTTGTTTAATAAGTAAAGCATTTGCCTGTATAGAATTGATCTACATCTATCACAACAGATATTCCGTGATAATCTAATATTGTACTGGGATTGTAAATGAATTTTTTAACAATATATAATAACTGTTTTAATATTTTAAAAATCGAACACAAATAATAAATTACAAGTAGTAACACCTTGATATTTCGGAGGCTGATTGCTGCTCAAGCGTTTTCAAACAGTTTTATTCGCCTTGGTTGCTATGGAGATGTTTTTTACGATCATTTTCTTTTTGTTATTTATAAGTGAAACATCTCCATAGCAATGAACAAATGAATAATTAATAAAATAGTTGATAAATTTAGCAATGAACAAATGAATAATTAATAAAATAATTGATAAATTAATTAATAACTATATACATTAATAATTAGGTGTAATTATATAAACCGCTCGCAACATTCCAATGCATTTAATTTTGATTTCATTTTAAATATATTTATAACCAACAATAGAGCTGAGACTTTGAATTTATTTAAATAAAACAAAACTAGTAACTTGAATATATTTTTTAATAACAAATTTTGACCTGAGCAGACACCAGAAAACAATAATTTAGCGCGTTCTCATACAGCGTTTTTTTTTTTTTTGAGTAATAATAGTTTAATATATAAAAAGAGAGTGAATACAAAACTATGCCTACCGTAGCAAAGACCAGAAAAGCAATTACTCAAACGCTCTAACGGCGCTATTTTATAAACTCTTCACTCTCCTCGAAAAGGAGTCCCATTAGAAGCGATAAGTCCCGCTCGCGTCGATCGCAGCCCAAACTCTTCGCGCAGCCGGACGGACGGAGAGCCCGAGGTGGCCAACCGTACACGTCCCCTGATTTTGAAATTCTCGATATTTTCCGAAAGCCAGCGTACGACCTATTTCAATATAGGTCTGTAGAAAGGCTTTCTTACAAGGAAAATATCCGAATTTCCCGTCACAGCACGGATCACTGCTTTTAGGAAGCATAACCATTTAACCTCTTTTGAAAACCTCAAGATTTTCTCAATAGCAAATATTCGGCCACCTATTGTGAAACCGTATATAAGCTATTTTACGAGAAAATCTTCGGTTTTCCCGTCACGGCACGGTTCAAGTGTGTACCTTATTTGTACACATAGTTTGGCCTATAACGAGAGTCTGATCGCGATTTTTAGGCGCTCTTTTTATCGACTTCTATTTTTACAGTCGCTTTGTAATATATAATTTTTCTTAAATTTAAGCATTTCAAAATCTCTCTTTTCTTGTCTTTGCTTTACAAATAAAAATTAAGTTTCATTTAACGTCTCATAATTATTTATCTCGCAGCCGCTTTTGTCCGAGGTAATCTCGTATCCGAGTCAAATTGTATACATTTTTTCCTTTAACTATAAACACAACATCGCTCGCTAATATAAATAGATATAATATCATTCGCTTTATTTCTTTACATACGTTTCGAATATTGACATAAATTTAAGGTTTACTATTACATAACTTTTAAACGCGATACAATATGAATTTATTTAGAAAGAATAACGCTCTCTTTCTGAACTACACTAAATAATTCAAAAGGAAATTGTATCTTATTTTCAAAGAATCCCTATCATTTAATTATTCTTTGTAGCCTGTATTTTAACAAGTATAGTTCTCAATTAAACAAACATCTCGACGACTCGACAAAACTTACATATATTTTTAGAAATGTTATATGTGATTCGAGAAACGATTTTATTCTATACGTAATATTATCTCATATTTATTACGAAGTATTATCTAGAAACTTAAAATAAAACTACAAAGTCTTAAAAACAATTTAGTTAATTAACTTCTCTTAATATTTAAACTTAAAACTAACAATCATAGTTAATATTTCAACTTAGTTTCATAATAAAATTTTAATACTATTTGAATCAGTAACAACAGATATAAAATAAAGTATTATAAAATAAAGTATGTGCTCTCAAAAATATGAGATTTAAAATCTATTCTTTGTTTAACCGTTACTTCTTTTATCTTTTAATAAATTTATCGTCTGAAAATAATGAGATATTCATAAAGCTATAATTTTTCTATAATATTATGTATTATAATTTATTTTTCATATGTAAATGATGATTTAAAACCAATTCATAAATACTATACTTATTATGAAGAAATCACCATCATTATGCTTAAGCTACAATTGCAAGTTAAACCTTATTAAATTATACTAATTTATAAAGATAAATTGTGTTCTGCTTAACGCAAACAAAAGAACAACGTTAAACAAAAGAACTACTACACCGATTGTTTTGAAATTCGAAATATATGTTGTCTGTTAACTTAAAAGTAACATGGATTATGTTTCTTTTTAAATTAAACAAAAAAATAATGACAAAATAGGAAGAGTTATATATACGAGGGTGGTTTAATAAGTTCGTGACGTTTAAATGAAAAAATATTTATTTAAAATTTTTTTTATTTTTCATTATAGTCCCCTCCCAACTCGATACATTTATTCCAGCGGTATTCAATCTTTTTTAAGCCTTCCAAGAAGTAACTTTTGTTGAAAACCTCAAAATAATCATTTGTGGCAGTCATAATCTCTTCATTCGATAAAATCTTTTACCATCAAGCCAAGTTTTCATGTTTGGAAATAGAAAATAATCGGACGGCTGCTAAATCTGAAGAATAAGGTGGGTGAGGAAGTAATTTGTAACGTAATTCTGCTAATTTGACTGTTGCTATAGCACTCGTATGGGCTGGTGCGATGTCGTGTTGCTAGAGCACTTTGTTCTTCACCAGATGGGAACCGCTTTTCCTTCAGCATCGTTTCAAACCTATCCAATAATGAAGCATAATACTCTCCTGTAATTGTTTTTTTCTTCTGTAAGTAATGGATTAGTATTATACCCCGTGAATCCCAAAAAACTGTGGCCACGACCTTACCGGCTGATGGAACAGTTTCACTTTTTTCGCAACACTTTTTTCCATATTCAGTTCACATTTTTGACTGCCGTTTCGTTCCTGGCGTATAGTGATGAATCCATGTTTCATCAACAGTAACATAACGGAGCAAAAATTCGGTTGGATGACGCTGAAACATGTCCAAACGTTGTTTAGATGCAATAATGCGAGACAGTTTATTGTCGACTATGAGCAAACGCGGCACCCATTTTGCAGATAGTTTTGTCATATTCAAAATTTAACTACAAATTATGAAATACGCGTTCAGTTGAAATTTCTACAGTGTTACTAATCTCGCATATCTTTAATTGACGATCTTCGAGTATCATATCATGGATTTTATTGGCCATCTAGATTAGTCAGCTCTTTTGGGCGGCCAGAATGCTCAGCATCACTTGTATTCATTCTACCACAACAAAATTCAGTAAACCACTTGTGAACCATTCTATGTGATGGAGCATAGTCCTTATAATATTTTTTAAGCTTTTCTTCAGTTACCTTAATTGTTTTTCTACGCCGAAAATAATGTTGAATAACCACTCGAAATTCGTTTTTTTCAATCAAACACTAAATTGAAAAGACTATCAAAAATATTCTAACCAACGTATTGACTTGAAACTTTGTATACCTACTTGTATAAGATGATAGTCTCTTAGAGTAGTAAAATATTTACGATTAACAGCGCCACCTTTCGAGAAGTCACGGACTTATCAAACCACCCTCCTATATATATATATATATATATATATATATATATATATATATATATATACATGTGCACCATTAACTAAATATTCGTGATATTTACTTTAAAATACGAATATATACGAAATATAGATATATCTACATTTTACTTACGGTTTCTATGAAGAAATATTGTGGTTTCGTGTTCAGGTAGTATATATGATGTTTAGATGTTTTAGGACGACTTCTACGGGAAGTTTCGTATTTTGACAGTAGAATACGTTGTCCAGATGTGTTGGAGCGACGTCTACGGGGAGATTCCTGTTTTGTCCGTAGGATACGATACCCAGGTTTGTCGGGACATCGTATTTTACCTCCCGAATACAAAACTTTATAAAATTTGTCCTAGAACGTATTGTATCGTCCGGACACAAAAGTCCCCGTAGAAACCGTATGTAATATTTCCATATTACGTCTATATTTCTTTTATTTCTTAATTTAAAAAACCAAACATTATTTAGTAGTGTTAACTAAAAATGAAGTAAATTTAAAAACTGTACTTTTATCGACTGTTTTGAATTAAATTAATAAATATTGAACTGTAAGACCGATAAAAATATTATTAATTTGAAAATGAAGTAAAAAAATGATCTATAAAATAGCACCTTGTTGATGAGATAGCATCTTTTCCTACGGAAGGTTATTTATAGGAATATATATTTATACATATAGAGTATTTTTTACATAGGTATTATTGAATTGTTTAATAAATCTGTTAAATTATTAGCTCAGGCGAAGCCAAGAAGGGAGATGCTAGTAGATTGAAGCGAGTACTTCGAATAACTAATACCGAATCGTTCGATTTAACAAGATTCCACGCATGCATACTGAAGATATTCGGTCATGTACACAAATATCACACATGTGTATTGCACTTCTGACAATGTATTTAACTCTTACAATTCGCAGATGAAAGGATTCTGACTACAAAGTAAACAAGCTAATTTTAAAGAATCACACAATCTAATTTATTTAGGAATTAATTTTATAAGGATAGACTCATCAATGTTACTGACGAGTGTAGTGAAACTTGAACAAGGTACTCAATAATAATAAGATAACTTTATAAAATAATTTAATTGTGCTTATGTCGACTAAGTAATGAGCTCTATCTAATTTTAGGTCCTAAAACTTTTATATTTTCAAGAGAGCGTACTATCTTATTTATCATTACTATTTCTCTCTAATTAAAATATTTGAAACGAAAACTTCTTTTAGAACCGGATTCGAAAAAGGAATATTATTTTAAGTAAAATGTCCTAATAAACATATGTCCGTAATTATTATCATCATATCTCGGGATTGTGTAGAGTGTTTTAGTTATTGTGAATTGATATTCGGCTGAATGTCATGTATTTAGAATTTCAAATAAGGTGTTTAAAATTTGTGACAATTCAATTGAGATTCAAAGGAAATTATACAGTTTAGGACATACATCAATAATAAATATTTTTAAATATTTAAATATTTTAGCCTGAAGTGTTATTCTTACTTTCTATTTTGCGCTAAGAGTAAAGATTTTAGTGAAAATAATAAATATCTCACTCCTCTATGTATCGAATTTCATTACCTAATTGTAAGTAATGAAGGATCATAACTCGAGAAAGGAACCACATTAGGTTTTTAAATCTTGCGAGGTTTACTTTGGAAGTACCAAAGCTACCTCGTTCCAAAAAGAAATTTTCCGATCTTCGAAAGATATGACTAATTATTCTTTCAAAATTATGAAATCTAATAAAAAAAATTTGCATACAATGTAAAAAAGACTAGTATGATTTTGTAGGATAATTGATTTCGTTGGCAAATGATGCAAATGATGTTAAATACATTGTTTTAATTAATACATTAATAAATATTTTTATCGGCCTTGCAGTCTTTATAATATAATATTTTAACTAAAATAATGATAGTCAGACTGTTCTTGTTTATACTTACCACCGAAGAATCTGAAATAAAAATTATTACTACAATAAATTATATTAAAAATTAAAAATTCAGAAAAAAAATAGAAATAAAATTAATAAAAAATAAAAAAAATAAATAAATAAAATAAAAATAATAAAAATAATATTCTATTTTAGTAAAGGACAACTTGACTGCCTCCACTAGCTTAAATTTAGATTCACCTTTGGTGTCTGATGTTTCCAATCGCTACAGTTCATCCTCAGGAACTAAACTTTGAAATTAAATTTAAAGTGGTGGCGACAGTCAGGTTGTACTTTACTAACATTGAATAATGTTATTATTATTTTTATTTTATTTTATTATTATTTTAATTTTTAATTTTTAATTTTTAAAATAATTTATTGTAGTAATAAGTTCTACTTCCGATTCTTAGGAGTGACTATAAACAAGGACAGTTGACTGTCATTATTTTAGTTAATATATTATATTATAATGACTATAATACCAAAAAAAATATTTATTGATTTAAATCAGAACAGTCGGCATAAGTACAATTTTTCATTTTAGTTAATATCATATCAATCATATCATACCTCATACTTACTAATTTATAACGACAAAGCCTGTTTTTGTTTGTCCACGATAACCGAAAAAACTACTGAACTGATTGTTCTGAAATTTGACATATAGATTGTATATTATCTTGGGAAGGACATAGGCTATGTCTTTTATTGAAAATCATTTCACTTTCATCAATAAATTCACCCATTAACGTCCAAAACAGAGAAATCGTAACTCTGTTTTCAACCGTAAATCTATCACATATTCCACGGATATATTCCAAGCAAACATATTTTCTCTTAAGTATTTTTTTCTTTACTTTCCATTTCTGGTATCAGAATTGCGAAGTTTTCACTCAAAAATTCAATATGGCGACGTTTATAAAAAATGCAAACTTTCGATACTTTTTTTTAATCCAATTTCTTGTTGTGTTTACGTTGAGGACGGAACTTTATTTTTCAGCTATGAGTGCATAAATGAGTTGTACTTTAAATTCAGTTTGGTCCCGAATTCAGAAATATAATATGGCAGCTAAAAATGGCGCCTGAAGCGCGAAATTTTGCCAAAATTTTCACGAATTTTTCTCTCGAATATAATGCATTCGACGAAAAAATCAATAAGATAAAAAATGCTTAGAATGAATCAAAGAATATGTCTAAACAATTCAGATATACTTCTTAGTCAATTCTAAGCACTTTTTATTCTCTCACTTTTTCTTATATAACGCTTTGTTTTTGAGTAAACAATCAAAAACCAAAAGTTGCATAATACAAATTTTTTAAGGTTTATTATTTTTTACACAAAAACTAATCGTTATATAAGAAAAAGTTAGAAAAGAAAAAGTGCTTAGAATTGACTAAGAAGTATATCTGAATTTTTTCGAGACGATTTGATGAATTTTTCCAATTTGTCATAAATTGCCGATTGGCAAAAATAAAAAAGTTAACTCAGTGAAAAAACTTAGACATATTCTTTGATTCATTCTAAACACTTTTTATCTTATTGATTTTTTCGTCGAATGCATTATATTCAAGAAAAAAATTCGTGAAAGTTTAGGCAAAATTTTGCGCTTCAGGCGCCATTTTCTAGTCGCCATATTGAATTTCTGGATTCGGGATCAAACTGAATTTAAAGTACAACTCATTCATGCACTCATAGTTGAAAAATAAAGTTCCGTCTTCAACGTTAACACAACAAGAAATGGGATTTAAAAAAAAAGTATCGAAATTTTGCATTTTTTTTGTCGCCATATTGAATTTTTGAGTGAAAACTTCGCAATTCTGATACTAGAGATGGAAAGTAAAGGAAAAAATACTTAAAAAAAAGTATGTTTGCTTTGAATATATCCGTGGAATATGTAATAGATGTACGGTTGAAAAAAGAGTTACGATTTCTCTGTGTTATATACTCACATTTCATAATGTAAAATATACGTATAATACCTAAGAAAAGATAAACTACGTCACATCATTAATTAATTATTTAATAAATTCTTTTGTTTGAAATAAAACAAAACAAAAAATGAAATGAATATGAATTTTTGTCACTTCTGATGTTAATATAATGTATAAAAACAGAAGCATAATTTGTCATCACAAATTATGTTCAGTATGATTTGGCATAAAAAACCATTTTATAAAAGAATACAAAGAAAGAGAGAGAGTGAGAAAGAAAGAAAGAGAGAGATAGAGAGAAAGAGAGAGAGAGGGAGAGAGAGTGATTTTCCCAAATAAGAGAAAATAAAATTTACAAAAATCAAAAGATATCCATAAGATGTGAGAGTAGTATCAGATTAACCTGGAGAAAAAAAGGGTAATACGGACTAACATCACACCCTCTTTAGGATACGAATCTGAAAGTTGGATTTAGCCATTCAACTGAGGCGACCTGGTATTATTACTTTAAGCGGACTACTTTGTATTCATATTCGTGTTTCAAGATACCACCTACTGGTTGCTGGTGAAACTGACTGCTAAGAAGGTTATCTTAATTTATTGATAAGAGTAAGATGATTTTCTATAAAAAAAACATAGCCTATGTCTTTCCGAAGATAATATAGAATCTATATGACCAATTTCAGAATAATCAGATCAGTAGATTTTTTGGTTATCGTGTACAAACAAAAACACGCTTTGTGTTTATAAATTAGTATGAATGAAGTATGATATGATATGATATGATATATTAGCAAAAATAATGACACTCAGACTTTTGTCATTGTTTATGATCATCCCCTATTAATTAAATATTAATTTAATTGAAATTAAAGTTAATTTAATTGAATCACCCCCTATTAGCATCTGACAAGAAAAAATATATTAATACAATTACAATGATGTTAGAGAATAACACAACTTACAAGAAAATTGAGAATCCTCGTATTAATAGGCTACAAAATAAATTGAAAGACTTGGTAAAAGAATGGAAAAATAAATGTTACATTAATTTAACACTTAAAATGCGAAAATTGAACAATAGCCAAATGTTATGAGGTTCCCATGATTCACAAAGAGCAATTGACCTATATAATAATAATATCATCAATATATAATATAACATCCAATATAACATCCAATATATAATATTGAAAAATTTTTATCAAATATATTAATTAAGATCGTTGGAAAAACCAACTCTTATGTTAGAGATAGTTGGAGTTTTTATGAAGCACTCAAAGATATTAATATTCCGAATAATTATAAGATGATTTCATTGGATATAGTATTTTTATTTACAAATATACCATTAGATTTATTTAAAGAAATTATAGAAGAAAAATGGTCAAAAATTAACATACATACAAAATTAACAAAAGTTGAATTTATAAAGGCAATAAATTTAGTTTTCAATAACACAATTTTTTCTTTTCAAAATAATTTTTATGAACAAAAATATGGCTATACAATGGGATCACTTTTATCACCGGTGATTGATAATATAGTAATGGAAAAATTAGAAAATATTTCATTAAATAAATTGAATTTTGAACCAATTATCTATAAAAGATATGTCGATGACATCTTTACAATTGTGCCAGTAAGGCGCGTAGACAAAATGGTGGATGTTTTTAATTCCATCCATGATAGCATTAAATATACAAAGGAATTAGAATCAGATAATAAATTAAGTTTTTTGAACGTCAATGTTATTAGAGTTAGTAATAACAATAAAATTAAATTGGTACAGAAAACCTACATGGTCAGGTAGCATTATTAAATGTTAACTCATACCATCTATTCGGAAACAAGATAGGTACTGTAAAGGGAGTCATCGACAGAGCAATCAAATTATCACACAGAGATTTTAGAAAAGATAATTTAAAATTAGTTAAAGAGATATTCATTAACAATAATTTTCCAATAGACTTTGTGGATAAAATGATTGCAGAGAGAGAGGGAGAGAGAGAGAGAGAGAGAGAGAGAGAGAGAGAGAGAGAGAGAGAGAGAGAGAGAGAGAGAGAGAGTAGGATCAAATTTATAATAGCACTAGAGAACGTAATATAGAAAAGAGGGATAATAATAATAAAATCATGGTACTACCATATGTAAAAGGATTATCCGAAAGAATTAGAAGTGCATTTAAAAAACATAAGATTCACGTTTACTTTAGAAACAATAACAATATTAGAAAGCTATTTAATAATTGTAAAGATAAGGATGATAAATGTTCTAAACCAGGAGTAGTATATAAAATAAATTGTAAAGATTGTGAAAAATATTATATTGGATAAACGGGAAGGTACTTAAAAGGAAGAATATATGAACATCAATATAGCTTACGAAGCATGAACGGTACATCCGGGCTAAAAGAACATAGTTTAAATGTTGCATTCTTTCGATTTTGAAAATGTGAATATTTTGGAACCAGATATTAAGAATAAATATAAAAGAGAAACTCTTGAAAATATTCAAATTTTGAAAAATCCCAATAATGTAAATTTAATGTTATAGTCGAGTAAATTGGACAAGATTTATAATTCCTTATTAATATAGAAATTATATTTTGCATCTTATACTAATAAATTTTGAGTGGGGATGGGGTATATAAAGTAGCATGCTGGTTTTTTCAATTGAGTTTAGTTCCTGAGGATGAACCGTAGCGGTTCGAAACGTCGGACAAGAAAGTGATCCTAAATTTAAGGTGGTGGGGTCAGTCAGGTTGTCCTTTGCTTACATACAATAACTACTTTTATTATTTTTTATTTTTATTTTACTTATTATTGTATTTTTATTTTTTTATTAAAATTTTATTTTATTTTTATTTTTAATTTTCTGATATAATTTATTGTAGTAATCAGTTTTATTTCAGATGCTACGGGGGTGATCATAAACAAGGACAGTCTGACTATCATTATTTTAGCTAATATGTGATATTATAAAGATTGTAAGACCGGAAAAAATTATTTATTTAATTTAATTTAATTCAGAACAGTCGACATAAGTACAATTTTTAATTTTAAGCAATAGGTTACTTAGATCACATAAAAAACGAAGCAATTTATCCTTTGAGCGTTGATTTCGTTCCCTCTTATCTTCTTGAAAATTAAAGTTCATATCAAAGTATGTATTAACAGCTTCAAAGGTGTGTGATAGAGATTTAGACAAAGTTACTAGAATCTATATTATTTACGAACCTATATTATTATGTCCTAGTTCTGTAGTGTTATCTGCTAGTGTAGACTATCTAACTATATTATTATCTAGGATTTAATCAAAATTATATCTACATTGATCTAATGCAATAATAAGCCACGCATATATATATATATATATATATATATATATATATATATATATATATAGAAAGATAAGACATAAATTAGTAATATTAATAAATAAAAAGTAATATTAATAAATATAATAATTATAAAAATGTTCATTATTTTGTTCTTAAAGTAAAGAAGCATCACGGATGTTTTATATATATATATATGTATATATGTAGATAAATATCTATATACATACATATATATATATATATATATATATATATATATATATATATATTATATATGTATATGCCTGCGTTTGAATGTATATCTGCGCCTCGACTATTGTATTGATCGGCTTCAAAATTTAATCACGTAACATATAGTCACTATTAGATGTAAGACTATTTTTTCAAAGCTAATAAAATAAAAATTTTAAGTAAGTAAGAAATTATTTTAGAAACCATTCCATTAAATTCATAACCTATTTTTATTGCTCGTACAGTCTTTATACAGTCTGACAGTATAAAGACTGTAATCTAATATATTAAAATAATGACAGTCAGACTATCTTGTTTATGATCACGCCCGAGGACTCTGAAATAGAAAATAGTACTAAAAATAAAATAAAATTAGATGTAAATAAGAAGAGTCAACCTGTCATTATTTGAGTATAATCTATTGTAGTATTAAGACTGTAAGAATGATAAAAATATTTCTTAATCTAATTCAAAACAGTTGACATAAGTTCAATTTTTATTTTTTAAAAACAATTCCAAGAGGAACACGGAATAGTGAAGGAGGGATCAATAATTTTTAATGTATCTATAACACCATTAGATTCGATCCGGCATCACATTTCAGCCGTAATATGCCATATATACTATATATATATATATATATATATATATATATATATAATATTATATATAAGAAAGTAGCGCGTCGTAATTTACAGTAGGACTTCTATACACGATCGGAACTGCAAAATGTCAAAAATAAATTTAATAGTCTGTCAGAAGTTGAAAAATGGAACTATCAAAAAAAAAAAAAGATAACTGTCGCGTGATTTTCCGTTAACTGATTTTTCACCATTACCATTTTTTAACCTTCAACTTTGTAAAAAATATTATTTTATATTTTTATAATATGGACTTCGTAGATTATTAATTTAAACTTATTCATAACGATTCTATTAGCTACTAAGCAGAAGTGTCACACTACTTTAAATAGAATATTTAAATCAAATTTATTGATATATACATTCTCAATATTTAGTAAATAAATTATTGCTCCAGAAGAATGCACTCGACCGTTCAACATTTTTACTTTTCAATTTATACGTATTTTAAAAAATAATGGTCCCATATATGATTTGTTCAAGCTTATATTTATTATGAAATTTTCAAAGTTTCAACCGTTCACAATGATCTTCATGGCTGAATGAAATTCAACATGAATGAACCATGTAATCCAATTTGACCCGGAGTTACAAAAACAATATTTTTACGTATTTTAATACTAATCTTTATTATCGCCTTGAAAATAGGCGCCTTTCGAGCCAATACAAGCGTGCCCGCGTTTAATTCGATTTTTCATACACCTGTTGTAAGCCTCACCTGGGATTGCCTTCAGTTCCTTTAGCGAATTACTTTTTATGGCTTCAATAGACTCATGGTGCGTTCCCCGAAGCGGTTGTTTGAGTTTCGGAAAGAGGAAAAAGAGCGATGACTTTCATTTCGTGTTTGGCCAACAAATCAGACACAATCGTGCTGAAATTTGCCGGTGCATTATTGTGGTGAAAAACCATGAATTGTCTGCCCACAAATCCAGTCGTTTACATCGAATTGCTTCACGTAGATGCCTCAAAACGATCAAGTAGTACACCTTATTGATGGCTTGAGCACCTGGAATGAATTCATGGTGAATCACCCCATGGTAATCGAAAAAACGATGAGCATCACCTTAATTTTCGACCGACTTTGACGTGTTTTTTTTGGTTTCGGCTTATTTTTGGAGCGCCATTCACTAGACTGTTGGGCAGTTTTGACGTCATATTCATAAACCCATGTCTCGTCACTAGTAATGATGCGTTTGATGAATGTTGGGTTCTCAACTACGTTTTGAAGCATCTCCTGTGCGACTTCTACTCGACGTTTTTTTTTTTTTTTGCAAAAGATTCAGATGTTTTGGAGCAAGTCTAGCATTGACATGCTTCATATGCACGACATAAACTAAAATATATTGAGTCGGTCCATAAGAGATGTGCGGAGCCTCTGCTATCTCTCTGATGCCGACACGACGATTTTGGAGCACCATTTCTCAACTTTTTCGATGGTATCGTTGTTCACAGAGGTGGATGGGTGACTAGAATGAGGCAACTTTTCGACGACTTCACGACCTTTACTGGATGCTTTGTGCCACTCAAATACTTGTGTTCACGATAAAGTAGACTCCCCAAACCAATTCTGCAACATTTTCAACGATTCCGCAGCCGTAATTCCATTGAAAACACAAAATTTCAAACAAACTCGTTGAATAGTGCTGTCTATTTTTAAACGCGGAGTCCATGTGACATTTTTATCTAATTCATAATATTTACAGGTTTTTATTTGCAGATTATGATACTGATTTAAATAAAATTATATCTATTAGGAGGCGAACTTAGTTTCCAACCCTTTATAACGGAAAAAGGATATTTATGATGGAAAATGGATACACGTTAGCTGAATCAAAATCTTAATATATATAATATAACATGTATAATATCATGATGAAGAGGTTACGATTTCTCTTAGAATTTATTCGTTACCAACCATCTACTTAATTTCAATGTGTTGCTATAAATCTTTTTGTTATGACTGCTTGATAATGGTACTGAGTATCTCATAAAATAAATACGTTCCACACAATTTATCCTGTGATACATCTATATTATACGCGAATGTGAGGGTCGAACGAGTTAAAAGTGACCCTTACTTTTGTAGAGTTGGCCCGATGTGCAACTGTTTTCGGATAACTGGAGACTAGCATCATGACTGGGCGCTCAGAAGAAAACGGTCAGATGCTATTCCAGTACCCGGCATAGCCCGTATATATTGACGTACGCGTATTAGGCAAACATTATAGAGCGAGAGGAAGGGAGAGAGAGAGAGAGAGAGAGAGAGAGAGAGAGAGAGAGAGAGAGAGAGAGAGAGAAACAGACCAGAGTGATTCGTGTAGCTAGGGAGGGATCCGGGCATGGGTGTTTTATTGTGGCGACGTCACGTTGCAACCGGTTGATCCTTTTGAGCGAATTCACCAACCCACCACTCTCCGTTTCTCGTTCCCCCTCTCTTTCTCGCGCTCTCTCGAGGAAAATATTCCAGGTTTTACGAGGGGCGATCAAACTACTTCCTATCCGGCTCAGTTTATCGGTGACGCTGTGCCACTTTCTCTCTTTTTCCCACTCCCGGCCACGGCCATCCCGGCTTCCCTTTCCGAAGTTTCCGCGGACTCTTGGGGTGGTCTCGTGTTTTTCCAGTATACTGGCTCTCATACCCTAGATCTTCCTCTCCTTTCACTCCTTCCTCCTCCTCTCTCGCTGTCTCTCTCTCTCTCTCTCTCTCTCTCTCTCTCTCTCTCTCTCTCTCTCTCTCTCTAACTCTCTCATTCTCTTTCCACTGGCTTGCAATTTATGAGGCTCGCGAAAAGGCGAGCGAAGCTGCCGCGGAGCTTTCGAGAGGAAGAGGGAGTTCAAGCCTCGTAAAGTCAGACGAGTGCAAGAGCCACGAGCCAGTATGCTCTTCGACTCGACCGAATCTTTATCTATCGTTCTAGATATATAGCTATTCTTTTGTATCACATTGATCTCACAATTATTTATGATTGTTTTTCTTCTTTGTTATCTAAGCGAGGTCGTGTTTGTATCTTCTCATGCCACATGTTTATGTTTTAATAAATTGTGATTCTCCGTTAAGATAATACTCAACATTTGCAATAATACACTTTTTCTATAAACTTAGAGGATGATTAACTGAATGATGGATAAGTTAAATTAACAAGTACACTGAGAATAAATGAAAAGTAAATGTTTTGAATTTACTAAAGTATATAAGTATACCAATAAAAAATGTTTAAATAATCATTATCTTACAATAAAATTTTAAATTATTTTAAATTAACGTATGGCTTCAGTAAGCAAAATTTTCTGGATTATAAAAAATATGTTTTATAACAGATACAATTGTCAATTGTATCACAAAAAATAAGATATGTCTATATTAATGTTACTTAAATCTAGGATGATATATCTTAATGTGACTAATTCACAAACTTTTTGTAGTCTAATAATATTTATTTATTATTACACAAGCAGTCAATTAATTATCATATTCAATAACTTTTTTTTATATATATACTGAAGTCGTTTTTATACTACATTAATAAATATTGTTATCTGCCTCACGGTCATATTAAATAAAAAATATATAGATAAATAATTATATTATCACTCTCATAGAACTTGAAATAAAAATAAAAATTAGACAATATACTAATGATAGTAAAGGATCAGATAGTAATATTGGACAACAGCAGATACATTGACTCAGTAATAGTGACGGCGGCAATCAGGTTGTCCTTTACTAACATTAATGTATTGTTTAATTTTTATTTCTATTTCAGATTCTACGAGCGTGACTAAAAACAAGGACAGTCTGACTGTCATTATTTAATTATTTATCTCAAAATATTTTATTTGATACTACTCTAAGACCAATAAATATATTTGTTATTTTAGTTTACAGCAGTCGACATAATTTTAATTTTCAAATTTATAATTTTATATTAGCAATATTTCTGATTATATAATTATTTATGAAATAAATATTATTTATATATAATTATACATAATTAATTATTCTTAATAATTAAAGAATATAATAGGTCTTCATTTTTCCCATAAGCCAAATGGAATTTTTCATAATATTTAAAAACCGAATATCAGTAATGACAAAATAAATCATTGGTGCTTTAATTAAAATTCCATAACTGCAATATAAAAAGAACAAAGGGAATAAAATCAAACTAAAAAAAGAACGAGAGAATAAAATCTATAAATGGGCGTTAAAACTTTCGTTATCCATTCGGTACTTTGAAAACCGCGACTAACTCGATAGTGCCCCTCTCACCCTCGTACGCGATTCATTATTTATTGTTCTTTGTCTTCCGCATCGATACTGCCGGATTCTGGATTGGCTCGCTGGTTTTCCTGCAGGATTGGGACTCATCGCTCACCGGCGCTGGCGCAGAGCTGCGCCCGCCAAGTATAATGCGGCGAACAAAACTTCCCCAGTTATAAACGCGTTCAGGCGCATCCTATGTTTACTGGTGTGTGTTTTCAATTCACCACAAAACGTCCATTGTCCTTGATTTACAATCTGCGCCTCATCTCAATAAAATCAATTAGAGAATCAGAGTAAAGTGCGAATGCGTTATCTATATATTTGTTTTCGATATTGCACCTGTAATTGTATAAATTTTTTAAATAACACAGTAAAAGTTTTTGTTGAGAGGGGATGACCTATTGTGAAGCTTTTTAATTTTTATATATTTTCAATTTTCTTCAACGCTTGTAAAGTAGAACAGGTCAGTCGCACGAGTTTCCAATAGTATTATTCTTCGATTAAAGTACAAAACTCGTGTGAGTTAGTCCTTGACAGTGTAGTAATTGCGTTCCGAGTGTAAGATATATAACTGAAAGTTTTTCGATATGTCAGTTTTCTAGTAGTGTTAGCCTGCCTGCATTCTTCACTATTCTAGATTGAATTACAAAAACTTTTTCGACTAGATATTGACCAGAACAACATTGCGAATGGTGACTATTATTTTACCTCATATCTTTCATATTTTCATATTTTTTAATTTATATAATTACATTTGTTTGCTGAAGGCAATTTTTTTATTTGTGATGGAATTGTACTGGCTATCTGAGGAATCTTGTATTTCATTAAGTTAAAATTTTCAAATTAATACACAATTATTAACTATTCTTTCGCTTATTTACGTTCGCTATAATATCAGTATATAAATATTCGATTTAAATATATTATTACACCGATCAAATGGACATAATATTAAAAATATTTAATGTTGGTGTGATGTCGGAATGAACTGTAGCCACACTTTCAATCAATTTTTACAAAGATTTCGGCCTAGGATTTTTCCTAATAGCTGGAAAAAAATACAGAATTCTCTTTAATTAGGCTTACTTTCTTACCCTATAATTTGGTAGGGCAGTGCTTCATTTTTCCACATGGAGCAAAGAAACAATCTCCGGGCTCTGTAACCTTGTCCAAGCTAGTGTTATCTATCTAACTTGCGTTTACCACAAAAAAATATATAAACAAATTTCAACAAAGGGATATCGCATATCTTTCAGAAGAATATTGGACCCTGATAGAAACGGTCCGATTACTTTTTCGAAGGAAAAGAGATAGTGACGGAAGGTGAGGAAAAAATGAAAATACTATAATTTTTCTACTTACTTTTTATTAATAGTTTTATTCCTACTCGAATCGACCGGACTCTAGAGAGAGAGAGAGAGAGAGAGAGAGAGAGAGAGAGAGAGAGAGAGAGAGAGAGAGAGAGAAGAGAGAGAGAGAGAGAGAGAGAGAGAGAGAGAGAGAGAGAGAGAGAGAGAGAGAGAGAGTTGTAATTATTGCTAGTGTTGTTATTGTTGTTGTTGTTGTTGTTGTAAGAGAAACTTTCAAGAATCCAACAAAGGAGGAAGGCCTCGAACATGATAAAAAAATTGAAAATTGCAGACTGTTAGAACTGCGCGAACTGATACAAAAAAATCTCGAAGTCTGACAAAAATCTTTCACCACAAAGGTAAGTTCCTCCTTTTTAAAGGGTACCTTTTCCTCGGCGTTCCGGGCGCTCATCTCGTCATCTTCAAAATCATCTTTTTGTTTCATTGTTGACCACGCAATCTGAATTGCCCATTGATTGGCGTTGAAGACAATCCTTTTTTAAAGAGGTGTCGCTGTAGCGTGGACCCAAAATTAAGCGTAGGAATTTCCGCCCATTTCTCTCAATTGTCCAAAGATCCCGCCACGGGTCTCGTTTTTACATTTTTAATTAACTTAGTTTATTGTTAGATTTTTAGTTTATTCATGTTAATATTATTAACGAAATAATTTTATTTTATGTTAAATTAACAATAAATTTTGCTTATAATGTATGTTTGTACACCTTAAATAAATAAATGTATAATGATAAGGTTTTCATAATTTATTGTTTAATTTTACATATTGTTTAGATTAAAACTATACTTAAAATGTGTCATAGAAAAGTTCAAGCTTATACATTCATTGTAAATGTACACATTTCTAATAACTCACTCTAAATTAAGTTGACAATTATTAATATATGCGTTTCGTTTAAATTACAATTATAGAATTAATTATTTTAAAAACAATAATAATAAAATTTTTACTAATAATTATGTATTTAAATTAAATAATATTTAGATCGGATACGTATTAATTAATAATTTTATAGTATTTTGATCCATCACTAAATAAATAAACAAATAAATAAATAAATGTATGCGTAAATATTTGTTTATTAATATAAGTAATTATTTGAAAATATTTTCATAAATCAAAATCATAAAAATCCATAAAAAGTCTCATTCTAAGCCTCTGTGTAAATATCTGCTCGCTCTATACAAGCACAATTAACAGGGAAATATTATACATTTTTTCACGCTACAGCTTAGTTCATTTTTTGTCTTTGAATTTTTTGATTTCAATTTAAAATCACTAATCCTAATTTGTACTGAGTAGCATTTTGTCCTACTTAATTTTGTTCGTAAATACAATAATCATCGTAGAACGGTATTAAAAAACAATAAATTAAAAGCGCAGCCCGTTAAAGTTGAAACTTACTAAGTTCAAATTTGTTTGAATATAACAAAATTAATCAAACTAATTCTAAGGTGAATCGACATTGTATTGAAAAGTTATAGGAAATTTATAAAGAAATACATGATAAATTTATCATGAATATCTTGAGTACGAGCGCTTGTTGTAGATTGTAGAGATTAGCAATAGTACTATGAACAGATGTCTGGATCGGAAACATAGAAACTTCTTTAAATTCGCAAAACAACAATTACATATAGCTCAACTATTAGAATCTCAACTCAACTATTAGATTTATATGTGGATCGCTATCGTAGAAGAAGGCGCTTAAAACTATGATAGTTTTAAAATTTACAAAATTATAGAAATTTTTGTATTTTCAGGATTCCCTAGGAAGGGAAACTGTTTCCAATTATCTATTTATGACCTTAGTGTATAAAAATTACGAAAACACGAGTATTCTATTGAAGCAAACATACAAAAGCAACAGACAACAAACATACTACTTGTTCTTGTGATGAAGTAACAAATAAACATATTTACTTTTACCATGGGCAATAACTAACGAAATTGTACAAACCAATGGAAATACTGTTAACTTGATAAAGCTGAAGCACCACAGTTAAGGATTCTGGATTATCAACGACACAGTTGCACATACGTATGTTAAAAGTTGCGGAACTGCATGTGTTTTTCATAAATGTTTTTTTTTCTAATTATTCAAATAATTACTGTAAATGCTATTGTTTTCAGTTAATCTCATCAGAAAATAATATTGGCATTAAAATATGCGTAGAATATAGACAACTCTCTTGGTTATGAAAGATATAAAAGCATTTTAGAAGTCAGCACTTACCTCTCCGCAGATAGATGTGTGCAAGAAAGATCTCAATAGTTTGCGCTTTGTCAGATCAACTTCAACATTTCTCTCTTGCGGAGGAAGATCATCGAAAGAAAGGTTCGTCGCCTAGCTATCAGAGGAGCAATTGGGCCAGACATAATGCTCCTATTGAAAGATGCTGGCTGCGTCTCTTCTTCCTTTGACATTCTATTGGATTCAAGATGTGTCCTCTTCGCCCGCATTCTGGATGGTTTTGCGATGCTATTGTTCTCCCCTTTCCCAATCAAAGCGATACAATTTGTTGTTAAACGGAACAGTTGCTCAAAAACTTGGTGCACATAGAAACATGAGCACCATGGATGCCACCACTTTATAGAACATTGTAGATACTATGTTTCCTACTTATTCCGATCTGATTCTTCGCTATCTAAAGGTAAAATGTATATTCTCTTGTTTTGCAGAGATGAGATAGTAAAGTTATTAAAACATGGCGAAATTTCAGGGGAGGTGCTGAAGACAGTTATAGAAGAACATCGAGAGATAGTTTTGTCGATCTACAACTCCTGCCTAAAGAAATCGAAACCTCGTCTCGAGGGGACCATAAAGGCTGCTTCATAGTTTCAGAATATTGCATTTTTACGCCACCATGAATGCATCATCTGATTTTTCCCAAACTTTGATTGGAATGCTCGAAATGGTAAGCTTGCAATAGTAAGCATGCATTAGGAGAATAGTTTCAATAAAGAACACACACACATACACAAACACACGCGCGCAGAGAGAGAGAGAGAGAGAGAGAGAGAGAGAGAGAGAGAGAGAGAGAGAGAGAGAGAATGTATGTGCGTCTGTGAGACAAAAAGAGTTTAGGAAATTACGTATACACATAACCTAACTCAACAAACTGATTCTCCAAAACAAAACGTTTATTAAAGAAGAATTAGATTGCTCTATCGAAGTATTGAGAATCATAAAAGATCTATTAGCGCTGAGAAAATCGATTTATTTCATTGGCTAAACAGAGAAAGTTAATAAAATTCTTGATCGTTTTTTAGTCATCAGCACCAGCTACTTAACGATTATTGAATTGACATACAAAATATATGATAGTAAAGAGAAAGGTCATGATAATACAATTTAAATTTTTGTCTGATGAATGACTTAAAATTTATCTGATGATAGTTCTAGAGGTTAATAATACAAACTTTCATTTCTTTTCATTTTGTGATATTTTTCTCGTAAAATACAGTATTATAAAAAAAATATCAAACGGAAGCAAGTCTCTAAATCACAGATGAAATTTTAATCGTACAAATTGTGGTATTAAAAGTCATGAAGTAGTTATCATGAAATAATATGAAGGAAAAATCTAATTTGCAAAATCAAAATGTCGGACGAATAGAACCCAACGAACAGACAAACATTTCAATTTCTCATTTACGCAAATTAAATGATAGCCCAGAGAACTGGCTGACCAATATTTGCCGTCGTATGCAACAGCGAAATTATTTCAAGTTTGTAGTTAAATGCGAATAATCAACGCCGGACTAAATATATATATATATATATATATATATATATATATATATATATATATATATATATATATATATATATATATATATGAAACACTTATGTACAATCGGTAAAAGAATGGATGAATATATATAATTGAATATATTTTATATTCATGACAAAGGAAATTAGTAATTTTTAGAGATGTAAATTCAGATAGAAAAAGTGAGTATAACAACTGAATGCAGGAATTAAAAAAAAAAATTTGCAAAAAGTTTGTAATGAAAAAAATTTTCTACTTCCCAAGCATTAGAAGTATACAAATATTTTGTATACAGGAACGTAATGTACATTATTTTCTAAGCTATTCCTTACAAGGGGTGTCTACAGACAATGAGCAATTGCTTTCAACTTGATAAAATATATTAAAAGTAATAAAAAACTGAATATCTTACCTTTCTTTGTGGTAATGGATATTTTTCTATTCATTTTTATGTCAATGGATTGCTTAGACCAATTATAGGTTATGGTCTTCTACCAAAATGCGGAAGTATTTAGAGCTCGTATTTTTTTAAATTTGTAGTCAGTTTTTTTATATATCAAGTCAGAATAGTAGTATATATCAAAAACAATTTTAATTTATTAAATTAAGGAAAAGCGCTAAAAAGATTAATTTATTAAATAGGAAAAATCAGATTTTTAGCATTTACTTAGATTGAAATGTTAATTCGTTGCTAATAATGTAATAACGTTTAACTTGTATACAAGAATTAGGTATACATATATATATAAATAATAAATTTATTTTTTATTTGAATAATTGATCTAATTTTTTCAATAATAATAATAATAATATTAATAATAAGAACATAATTTTACAGTGTAAAATAGAGTGTAAAATAGAGCATACAATTTAATTTATTGCGGTAAGAGCTATATAAAGATTGATTGGAATCCTTATATAAGAAAAAAATAGTGTGCGTTACAAATATTCGATCCATTAGAAACATTGCAAAAATTAATAAATAGTGTTGAGTTAGTTCTTAGCTGTTAATATAAATAATTTATGTGGAACCACATAAAAATATATAGAAAAAAGGTCAATTTGCACGAAAAAGATAAGTTTATTTGATGTTTTTATTACATTTAATGAATTTCATCGAAGTGAAAATAATTGATTCTTCTATGAATGTGGAGTACCTCTTATTAGTACTAAATTCGTTTCCATCTTAAAATGCCTAAGAAGCGGATTACAATCATTGTTAATCTGCCAATGTTTCTAGAGCTCAGCACCCTCTACGGAGAATTAAATTATTCATTCACTTTCTGAAATCTAGTGCTTTCATGAACGATATGATCGTACAAACTTTAAAGTCGATTAACTATAGCTTAGTTCTTTCCGTAATACGAGCATGCAAGAAAACGCGAAAATGCTAGGGCTGGCGATAATAATACTCGGCAGATTTATGAACTTGGGCATCCGGGATCACGAGGGCATCGCCCATTATCAACAACACGAGCATATAATGAAGCGCTGCGCTTGGTAGGGTTCGATGCATCAGACTTTAATAATTCTCTACCGCTCGCCGATGCTCTACCGCTGCCAAAACATTTTCGTAAACAAGCAGAGCTTATCGTCGTGGCGAGTCACTTTGACTAACCGTGAACTGCCACCCCTCCCGAGAACATGATAATAATTAATATTGCTTTCGATCGGATTCTCCTTTTATTTTCCAACGCGATTAATTGGATGCTCAGACGCGGATACACATAGAGTGCCCAAAGATACACAGAGGTAAATTAGAACGAGTGATGAATCGAGCTGATATGGCGCATTAGCGGGCATACGAGGTAGGTCGCGGAGGGGAGAATGGTTGGCTCAAACATTTGTTCAACGGTTTAATTAAGCGATCTCTATTTTTACGTTTAAATTCTCTTCTCCAAGAGCGACCAAAACTAGTAAATATATTTGCTCTATAAAATCTGAATTAAAATTATCGTTTGTAGTGCAGAACGTTGAATGATTTGTCTAATATTATTTCATCCAATGATTTTTTAAATATTATTTGATTGTACAGGCTACATAAACTTTAGTATAAAAGAACTGACGTCGGACTTTAACAATTAAATATTTATAAGTCAGATTTTTTACTTTTATTAATATAGTTTTTTAAATAAAATATAAATTTTTTATACACAAAAAATACAGAAAAACATTAAAGTGCTTAAATGATAAAGGTTTATTAAGTATTAGTGTTCGGGATAAGGCGTGTAAGCGGGAAATGATAAGTTTTTTTTTTACAAGCTTTAGTAATTTAAATTACACAAAAAATACATTAGATTAAGAACGCAAAGATTACAAAGTTAATTTAAAATAACCAATATTATCGATACCGGTGTTGGTTGCGCGGTCTTTTTGCTCAGGCGTTTCAAACCAGAATGACACTGGCCACCTCTGACCTGCTTGTCCTTTTTTTCCCATGAGGAGTAGACAATAGGCCGGGGGAGTGGGAGCAGTCCTTCTACCCAAACTTGAGCAGGCTGAGCGGTTGCCTGCCGAACATCGTGCACTCTCCACGGTTACCCATGCCCTCGTGTACCTCCCACCTTGCCGTGCCTAGCTGACAGGGTGCCACTCCCTTTAGCCATAGGGTAACCTCAGTACATAGGCTGGTCGGAACGCCTCGAGAAAAGTCCTGACCATCCTTTCGGAGACGCTATAGCCTCGGACACCAGTGAGACCTTTCCCGAGCGAAGGCTGCGATCTCGGTCCGATAGAGCACGTGCATCGCGGTGGCACAGAGTGGGAGGGGCAGGGGTGCATGGACATTTTGCATTTTAAACGGCTTGCAGGCCTTTGCGAACCGTCATTCTCATGCATAAATATAAATCGTTCGTCATCTACAATGCCTTTTAACACTCTTACATATTTCACGCCGCTGCACACCGAGAAACCGGACATCGGACAATCTTTCACCCGATGGTGCAAATAACATAGTAATGTCCTTTTTCGATTTCCCTCGCATTATTCTCTTTTTTTTGTCTACAACGTTCGTTGGACCAAGCGTGATATATTACAACCATACTCGATAACTTGAGAATTTTGACATTTTTACCATCCTAGATAGACTAGGATATTCCGAGTTTTGGTTGAGCATTATGAGAGAAAAATCTCATTATATAGCTGGCCAACACGCGCTGGAGCGGCACTAGAGCGCGATTGTTTCAGTTTTATCTTCGAATTTCTACCGTAATGAGTCGGACTAAAAATTGTAGCGCGCGTGTGGGCCCATCTGGTTGTATTTACCTTTTTTTTTCTTCTTAGATATACGATATATTGCACACACATATGCGCACACATCATACGCACACAAAAAAATAAATATACAGACATATATATATATACGTACACACACACACACACACACACACACACACACACACACACACACACACACACACACACACACACACACACACACACACACACACACACGCACGCACACGCACACACACATATTAAAGGTTTAACAACCAACCACAACAATTAGTGTATATTATTCTAGATATGAAATCTCCGTAGCATCGTAAATAGCCTTAAAAATATTAATCTCTAAATTTAACTGCATTTTTCTCCGAATGTGTCATCTCGGAAACGCCAATCAAACCTTTGAAATAGCATATGCCCCGATTATCAGTCTTTATTTATGTATCAGAAATATAACTGCCTCGCAGTAGGTATTCATATACACATTAGCGACACAGTACAACAGGCTCGGTCAAAATAAGCCCCACCCAGCATCCAAGCAGATCTATTAAATACCGATTCATTTGCATGGCAATGCATAGTATTAAACTAGGGTAACGCTCGTTTCAGGCCGCCCTGTCTCATTAATGTTGCAATTCAAAAATGTCCGGGCGATCGTATCGCTCCACCAGAGGGGGGGAGGTAGTAATTAACACGCAGTCGGGCGTCAAATTTACAATACCGCGGGCGGATCCGATGTGCGCTTCGGTCCGAAAACGAGTCTTCGTGCCGCCGATATATGCAGAGGTGGCTGGGACGAATTCAATGATCTTGCTCAATTTTTGGCCAATCACTTATTATGTCGGGAAAGAGAATTAAGAGACGCGATTGAATACCACCGCCGAACGCGGAGGAGCCAAAATTAAGTCGGGTTCGGCGGATCGGGAGGTGGGATAATTTTATGCGCGGCGGGCCGAACTTGAGAACTGGAACTGATGGAGTGCAGTAGTTTTCTTTATATTTGCGAGGGGGGAACGTTTGCAAAAAAGAGAGAAGTTTGAACAAGTTACTAGTTTGCTTGGGATCTAGTTAAGCCTCGACTTTAAAGGATTTCTATAGAATTATAAAAGTTTAGAAAGTTTTAAAACGTATTTTATGCATCGTCGTTTTCGAAATATTTTCTTCTAAAAACTGTTTAGCAATTCATTTTCTTTTGAACGTCTCCTCATTAAAATTTCATTTAGATTTCGATATAAATTATTAAGTTTTTCCTCTTATTATAGTTTTAATCTTTACAGCTATTCTTAATATATTCCTTCATTTTATTTTAAAATTTAATTTTATAACTACTTGAATCAGTGAAATTTAATGAGTAAGTTAATATGATTTAATGTATCAAAAAATAAATATATATTTATTTTTCAATAATTTTTTAATTTTAATATTAAAACATCAAAAAATCATTCTAAAACTTTAAGTAAATTTGCTTTACTTATATTTCACTAATGTTAATAGTTTCAGTCAGTTTTACCATCGATCATTAGTTGACAATTTGCATGTTTCAAATTTTGTCTTAGAAGTAATTATCGACAATTATTCATACTTGACGCTTCGTTGGATTACCGCACCGGACTTAACAACCAGGGCTGAAGTTTCATGTTAATATTTTTAAGATTTGTTTGTAGTCAATATATATCTTTTTGTTTTATTTATGATTGACATATTGCACCATGCAAGTGTCTATTTAAGTATCTGTTTAAAAATTTTATAAACATTTTAATCTTTACAACACATACGAACTCATGAAAGAAGTCAATTTTTCTAGTTTCTTTTGCTGATAATCCTTTTATATTCTTCACTTATTATAAATATATTTTGACGTATTACTTAAGTCTACATTTATTAATTATACTATAAGAAAATATTATACACATACACTTATTTTACGTCAAGAAATCTGAACCTCTGGAATAAGTAAGATTCTATAATTATGTAAAGATTCACTTATATGATATTAGAGCGTAATTCTCATTATCTCAAACCGTAACTGTAGTTACAGATTGATTGAAGAATTTACTGGAATACCAAAATCCACCGTTTAACGTATTATAATGAACAGCTTGAAAAAAAGACTTCATTCCGCGATAATGCATCAGCACATACCGTGGTAACTAACACTCAATTTTTTCCGAAAAAATAGTTCCTGCATTTAGCCAACCACCATAGTCACCTGATTTGAGTTCCTTTGACTACTTCCCGTTTCCAAAATTAAAAATGAACTTGAAAGGAAAGCTTTTGCGTCGATAGACGAGATACAAGAAGCTGTAACAACGAAATTCAACGGTCTTCCAAAAGAGGAGTTTTTAAAATGCATGAAAAGACGGGAAGATAATGCCTACTTTTGTATTATTTCTAATAAAGACTATTTTGAATAAAAAGTTTGTTGAAACAATTTTATAGATTTATTGTGTCCTTTGTACGCTCAATCTTACAACTTTTAGGGCACACTGTGTATATGTACAAAAAACATTCGCTATACATATTCTTTAATATCACAATTTTACACGTAATAAGTTTGCACTAAAATTTTAAAAAGAAATTTAAGCCAAAGCTGGATATTTTACAAAATATTTAAATAAATAATAAATAGCGCATTATATTAAACCGACATTAACCATCATTTCTCAAAGACATTTACGGAATTTCAAAGCGGTGGAAACTCTTTGTATCTCTACAGATAAATACACGTTCTCACCCGAATACTAAAATAATTGTATCATGAAACATTTCAATGCTATAACATAAATATTCAAAAGGTAAATGTGATTTTAAATTAAATAAATTATTTAAAAATTTTATAATATTTTTTTGATCATGTTTAATAAAGTGCATAGAAAAAAATAAATTTTACTGGTAAAATATTCATTGGACATGAAAAGCTACATTTACTCGCACGCACGTTTGAGCATGTGACGTGCAGTTATAGTTTTACATTATTCTGTACACGTACCAGTAAAGTATCGCCATATTGCCATGAATGTAATCTATAGAATGAACATTTGTCCCGAATTATTGACAATGAGAACGTTTTTGTGGAAATACTATATTTTAAAATCTTGGGGTTTAATTTTACATGTTGAGTCATAGCAGAATTTGCATTTCGCATTTTAAATTAGTTTGCAATGATTTCGAATATTAAAGCAATGATTCGTTTGAAGAAATATAAAAGATAAAAAGCAGTTTTCAGATTTAGAAAAAAGATTGAGGAACGCTTTCATGTCAAGCAGACACGAATTTATAATTTTCTTTTGCAGAACAGTATTATACAGTGCGTTAAATACAAGTACCTGAAATACATAATTCCAATTCCAGGATACATATCAGATTATGAATAATATATAAATTTTCTTAAAAAGTAATTAATAAAAATACAAATCGAAAGTTCTATTCTGCAATAAGATTATAATTACTATTTTTATTTTATATTTTTATGAGAATCTTACATAGTTATATATGAGAAATATCTAATTATTCGTTAATTTAATTAATTAATTTACGTAAATTTATTTTACATTCTTTTATTAATGAGATTTATTATTCAAAAAGTTTACATTCGAAAAATAAGTTGGAAAATTATTTTATTCCTTTGAATAGTATGAACTTTGCACAAAAGATTTTTATTTAATTACGTATTAATGTAATGATTGAATAGAATTGACTAGGATGCATGCATTCGCTGGGATAGTATTTTGACTATATTGAGTTTTCTTGATTATTTAAAAAATGGATTTGATACATTTATCTCTTTCATCAATCAACTTAATTTAATAAATATAAAGTTTCTTCAATAGTGAGTTACAAATTCAGTGTATAATATGGTAAAAAAATTTTTTCGTACTACATAAATCTTGTTCAAATATAAGAAAAAGTAAAATATACAGAGAATTTTTCAATCTATAATATTAACATCTGCTAATTTTCATATTCGCAAGATAGTGAAATAAACTGATCTTCTTCTGCATCATAAAATTTTCTTATGGAAAATATTTTATCCTATTAAATATTTTTGATTTTTCCTCTCAGAAAAAATATTCAGCTTATACATTGCAGATACATTTGCTCAAATATTTTTCCTCCGCTGGAACTTATATCTATGAACTTTATTCGTATATACCGTTAGCAGCAAAAATCGGCAACATATTTCTGAAATTTGGCAGATTGTGCTTTGTTGGCGCAGAATGCGCAAGCGCATGCCTTCTGCTATCGATTCCATATTTCTTGAAAATAATAATCGTGAAACGAAAATGAAAAAGCATTAGTTTCCCGAGGTAACGCGAATTCACGATGCAGTATTTTTTCCTATACCAATTGTAACGTTGTCGGTGATACAGGTCAAAGACATTTCGTAACAGTGCTTATGGCATTTATTCAGCAATGGGAGAAGCAGTGAGCTTAACTCGTACAGACTGATTCATATAGTCGGCCAGAAAAATGCCGAAATAATTTTTCGTTCACATTTGTAACTGCGGCATCATGCGGATACTCGGAAAAAACGATGAAATGAATATGATTTTTCCGCTCCGATGCCGAGCCATTCTGAAAAAATGAAAAAATCTACAGCTGTAAAATGAAAATGGAAAAATGGATGGAGGTAAAGAGAGTTCCGTGCGCACGTGTACGGAGCTAAAGGGACAGACAGAATCGGAAGGGGAGGAGGAGTCAGAACAATTTTGAAAACAGATAAAGCAACGCGATCTGCTTATATAATAGTTAACCAATTACCTCTCGCATTTTCATACATACCTAAGCACGAAATCGGCAGTAATCTAATTGTATACTATATTACTGCAAGAATATTAAAAAAAATTCAATTATTGGTAACTGTCCATCATAAAATATATAACTTCGAACCGATAATATCTTCAAGTATTTAATATATATATATATATATATATATATATATATATATATATATATATATATATATTCGTACAAAGCCTCAGGTCTGAGCGTATTTTTACTATTTTTTTAAGGCTCATAAACCGCGTTCTTTCCTTGTTGACGTTATAGAACAGTTTCTAGTTCTAAGCGGGTCCGTACGTTTCTTCGGTTATTTCAAAAAATTTCAATCGCCTCGCTTGATGTCCCCGTATGGTGCGCTAGCTTTAATTTCGCTCCTATGCGTTCGCCACGCTCTATGACGCCCCTCTAAATTCAATTAGCTTCGGCACAAAGTCTGCGCGGTAAAGATTCGACTTTATGGCCACTGGCAGGTCACACGGAGAAACATACACAACTAAGCACACGCATACAACCACACACAAACAGGCTGGCCCGGGGACGTTTCCCCGAATGGCCCTAAACAAAAATACGCGGGCGGGTACAATGAGCAGAGGCGTGGGAGCTCTCGCACACGAATTTCACCTAGGAAATATTGAGACGCGCGTATTATATATATATATATATATATATATATATATATATATATATATATATTCGTGGAGCGGCGCTTCTTTCTGAGGCAATTATTAGCTGGATGACGAGCGGGGAGCGCTCACTATGGCCGGCGCACTACGCTGGTGTAACATAACACGAATGAGCTGTAAAAAGTTCAAGGCACCTAAGCTCCAATTTATGACGTGCTCTTTTCTCTCAATTTGTATCTATTAGATGTTATTTCTACGAAACGACTGATTTTAAGAACTGATTTTCGATTTTTTATTTAATTTATTTGATTTGTGAATTTGGATGTACTTCGTTAGTATGTAAATAAATAATTAATATTATGGAACATGATTTTTAAGTTTATATAATAGTAAAAATTTTTTTATCGATGGATTTGGAAAATTTAAATTTTAATGTTCAATCAATAATTTATATACATAGTAAAAAAAAATTTATCTGCTTTTTCTTCAATAAATATGAATTGTTTTTAAGTTTTCATCAAATACAAAAGTATCCATGCAAATTTCAAACTTCTGTTCTTACCTTCTTTTATGAAACTATTAACTTAAGTGAAATTATTAAAAAGAAAATAAATTATTGTAGACATTCTGCGGAAATAAAAATAACAGGATACTTTCTAACGAAAGCCTTGTAATAATTAATGTATTAGCAGCTACAATATAGTACTAGAAATTCAGTAATAATTAAGTTATTTCGAATCGCGAATTACTATTTAATTTATTTAAAACAATTGGATGATCGTTTCTGTAAGTATGCCTTAACTTTTGCGAATCTTTCTTAAAGTATGCTTTTGGATTGCTCTGTATTGATCTGGGTTGCAGTTTGTCCAATAAAAAATATACACATTGTTGTACATTATCATTATTTTTAGTATGTTTTCAATTCTTTTAAATGAATGAATGAAATTCCATAAATATTCGTATCATAGTAGAAGACTGAATGAATTTAATTTTATTGCCGTTGCGCCGTTGGAGTTTATTTAAAACATTAGTTTTAGATGTTGGATTTTATAAATACTTTTTAGTCAGCTTTTTAGAAGCAATTTAGACTTTTCAGGAAGAGCTAAAAATCGAAGTTAGTCTAATCTCCAAGGGCTCAAAGACAATAAAATTAAGTTCCTTCAGTCTTCTACTATGATACGACAATCTCTAAAGTTCAACTTTGAAAAACTTATTTTACTTTTTGAGATACCAATTTGGAAGAATAAAATATTATTTGCTATCTTGCGATATAATTCAGGCGAATAGTTACATTATTTTCAATTATTTGTTCGGCAGCTTAGGTAAAAAATAGTAAAAAATATCTTCAGTTGTTAGACTGTCATAAAATGTTATTGAATATAAATCTCAACATTGCTTTGCGAAAGAATCATGTTAAATTTCTTTGAACAAATTATTATACTCTAATTGTAGTGGAAATTTCTTCGTAATAGTAGTTATTTCTTTCCAAATAAAACAATTCACTATGAAATTCAATTTGTTAATTTAATAAATTAAATTATTTTTCAAATTAAAAACATTGATTAACAATACACATGATTATTTTTTTAAAAGTAGTCTAAAAATATACATTGAATTATGTACTAACGCAAATATTACTCGTATAAACAATTCACTAAATAAGTCTAATAATTAAACATTACAAAAATTCTTTAATACAGGTCTCAAAATATAAAATAGATTACTTTTTCTTTTTAATTTCCATTTCATGAGGCTACATTGAAAATAAGAATAATTAAACTAATTAATGTTCACTGTAAATATCCAGGTTTGTAGCAAGAAAAGTTACTCATCATCGAAGTAGGTATCGAGACTTATTTATTACTTTTAATTACTGAAAATACTAATAAATATCAATTATAAAATAATATTTATAGTATAATAAGACTCTAGTCGTAGTACGTCAGTTCTCGTATGGTTTCATCGGTCTCTCTCTCTCTCTCTCTCTCTCTCTCTCTCTCTCTCTCTCTCTCTCTGTTTTTATATCTTTCTACTAGATGTTTATCTATTTCTTTATTTATCAGTCGTTCAAAACAGTGATTGTGAATGAGGTAGGGAAGGGAGAAGGTTTACGAATTTGTCATACAAGAGAGAGAGCGTGGTGCGACTTATTTGTCTTTGAACTCCGGGTCACGAAGCGTAATTTTAACACCTGATAGACTGTATGTTACCCAGGAATTCCAATTAGCCGAAACGCGTAGGTCTCCACGAAATTTGTGATAAAAATTGCACCCGCCTATGTTCGTATATTCGTTTCCGTGGATTACTTCCATTCCTTTCCAATGATACTGTTGGTATATTTTCCTTACGGCAACATTTTCTAAATAAGGTGCTCTATTCTTTGCAGACAATATAATATGTCATATTTTTCTTTTTTTTAATCACTTCAGAACTTTTTTATCATTCTAATCCGTAATGTTATTTTAGAAACGAATGTCTTTTTACGTTGAAATTTTATTGAAAGAATATTTTAATAAAATTTAAAATTAGAAAGTCATTTTTACAAATGAAGATCAAATTGAGCTTAATTTCAATCAACAAAGATAATAAAATATTAACGAAAAAAATATAGATCGACCAAAGTTATTATTTTAAATTAAATTATATTAAATTAAAATATTAACGAAAAAAATATAGATCGACCAAAGTTAATTTAATTATGAAAATCATTTGATTTCAGATACGTTTGAGGTATGGAGAATATATTATTAGGAGTGTGAATAAGTCTTTCCCGTTTTCTGTAAGAGATGGCGCCACCAATACTGTGCGAGTATTCAATGGTTACATATGTCATAATCAAAGCTTATTCATATGTCAACAATTCCATACTAACACATTAGTTAAAATTTTTTCGCATCATAAATTTTTGATATCGTGAAAATGTCGAAATTTGAGCCGAGTCGACGTCATTTGCGGGAAGTTTCACTTTATTGGTTCAATTTGAAGAAATCTGCTGCCGAGACGCATCGATTGCTTCAGGAGGCTTATGGAGAAGGTTGTGTCGATGATTCAAGTGTTCGCGGATGGTTTCGACGCTTCAAAAGCGGTGATTTCGACGTGGAAGACAAGGAGCGTTCCGGGGGGCCGCAAATCTTTGAAGATCGACAATTGGCGACTTTCCTTGATGAAGATTCTTGTCAAACGCAAGAAGAACTTGCTGAAGCATTGGGAGTTGACCGAACAACCATTTCCAAGCGTTTGAAAGCCATGGGAATGATCCAAAAGCAAGGAAATTGGGTGCCGTACGAACTGAAACTGAGAGACGTCGAACGGCGTTTTTTCATTTGCGAACAGCTGCTTCAGCGACATAAAAGAAAGGGTTTTCTGCATCGTATCGTGACTGGCGATGAAAAGTGGATACGTTACGATAATCCGAAGCGAAGAAAATCATGGGGACTACCCGGCCATGCATCATCATCGACGGCCAAGCCAAATATTCATGGCGCCAAGCTCATGCTCTGTATATGGTGGGACCAGCTAGGTGTGGTTTACTATGAGCTTCTGAAACCGAATGAAAGGATCACAGGCGAGGTCTATCGACGACAATTGATGCGTTTGAGCCGCGCACTGCGAGAAAAACGGCCACAATACTCCGACAGGCACGACAAAGTTATTTTGCAACATGACAATGCTCGCCCACATGTTGCACCGCCGGTGAAAACATACTTAGAAACGCTCAAATGGGAAGTCCTACCCCACCCGCCGTATAGTCCAGACGTTGCTCCGTCTGATTACCATCTCTTCAGATCGATGACGCATGGCTTGGCTGACCAGCACTTCCATTCCTACGAGGAAGCCAAAAAATGGGTGGATGACTGGATAGAGGCCAAACCGGTCGAATTTTTTCGCAACGGGATTCGTATGTTGCCAGAAAGATGGGAAAAAGTTGTAGCTAGCGATGGCCAATACTTTCAATAATTCATTTGTAACCATTTTTTCACAATAAAGGCTCAAAATTTGAAAAAAAACGGGAAAGACTTATTCACATACCTGATAAGAAAATTTGAAATTAAAAAATCATTTTTACAAATGAAGATCAGATTGAGCTTAATTTCAATTAAAGATTTTATTATCTTTGGTAGATGTATATTTTGTTTCGTTAATATTTTGGGAAATAGGTGAATAATTTGGAGACGCGTATACTTTACACACCAAACTTTATTAAAAATCATTAAAAATAACAAACTGTTTATCAGCGCACGCGCTCGCGACAATTAGAAACTTGAGTACAGGACAATACAGCTAGCGCACGCACTACGGCTGTCTCACGTCTCGTTCGCTCGAGTTCTCGCGGTACAATGCCTTTTGCACCAGATCGTTCGTGCGGATCTGCCGCATCTCGCCGCTCAATTTTCCAGGCACTCGAAACAGCAATTACATTTATTACTTGATTTTCCGAGTGCCAGAGTCCAGCCGTACGGAGGCTTAGCGCAGTCGCTCAGCCTACCTACCCGAACGTGTTGCAGCTGCTTGCGGCTGCCCCTCGCAGGCGGTCAGTCGGCCTGTCTTCCTGAACGCGATGCAGTCGCCCGCATATGCCGCTAGCTCTCGTCCCCACAATATTTTAATTTAATTAAGAAAATTTGATCTGAAATCAAATCAATATGATTTAAATGTAGAAATCAAAAGACCAATTATAGTACATTCCAGAAATTTTATCGATACAAATTGTTAATCTCTTCTGATTTTTTCAATAAGAAGAAGAATACATTTTAAACATTAAAATTACAACATAAATTGCAATAGAGGAAACTTAAAAACTTTTAAAACAATAATTATAATAATCAGACATAAATTTGGTCCAAGGACAGAATTGTAAGTTACCTTTATATACTATCTTACAATTAGAAGATATCTAAAAACTATCATATCAGTATTGAGTAGAAATTTAGTGTCTTTTTTCTTTAAATTACTGTTAATATGTTTTTGTTTATACTCCATTCCAAATATAGTTTGCTCTCTAAAAATTTCATTCGATATGAAAAATGTCTACTTTAATTTACTTAAAATTATTAAAAAAATTATAAATATATTTTTTAATAGTAATGAATAATTAATTAGTAATTAATTTTTTATTTCGTTTTTTAAGTATGTCTTGTAATTGGTGTTTAATCTCAGTCACATGAGTAGCACCATAGTCTCTGAAGATGATTTTATTCATATCTATAGTTTTCTAATATTGTTGGAATTTTTTGTGTTTCTTTGCCGCGCAATATGGAGGTCCTCTTTCTTTTCTTCATTTCCAGCGCGACTTACTGATTGAGTTTATCACATCCCCGCGCTTCTTCTTCACACTTCTGGCTTTACTATCATAGGACCGTGACGCGGGAAATAGGGAGAGCACGCTCTCTCCTGCACGCACGCGCTCTTTTTTTCTTTGCTGTCTCTCTCCTTCCGTTTTATTCGCTATTTTTCTCACACCATCCTCTTCTTCTATCTCTCTTTCTCACTTTGTCTTTATATCTTTCAAGTCAGGTGGTAGATCGGCTGAGGGTAAGTTGAGCAGGCAGTTTTATTAATTGTTTGGAATCACTTCATGAATTATCTTGAGATCAAAATTACTCTATTAATGTAATTTCATTTCAATATTTTTTATATTTATATCTATATTTCTTTGTGAATATTTTGTTTTAAATCGTATATTTATTTTTTACTTTGTATTGCCTTAATTATACTCTGCACAGTTTCTTTTTTCTATTTCTTCTTGTCTCTCTCTCTGGCCTTATCTCATTCTTTGTCTTCTTCACTCTTTCACTCTCCTTTTCTTTTGCTCACTCTCATTCACTCTCTTCTTTACTCTCTCACTTTCTCTTTCTCTCTCTTTCTCACTTTCAACGAAACCCACTGTTATCATCCCTTGTGAGATTACTTGGCAAAGGTTATGAGATTTTCTCATTCATAGGCTAGCTTGTCCAAAGGCCAGCCTTGTACCGAAGTAGCATCACGCAAAATCGTATTTAGGGAAACAGTGCCTGTGAGAACATCATATGTATGGCTATCCGTCTCGCGTTCAATACAATCCTTCTGACATGACGTTTGATGAAGACTAGCCTCGCTCTTTGGTGATAACCGTTTTTTATCAGCCACGCAGTGTCTGTCAAAGTTACACTTCGAGACTGGGCACTTGTGAATAAATCAAAGGCTGCCTTCCGTGTGTTCCATAGACGGTTCTTATCGCGTAAGACCTAACTTTGCGATACTTTAGGAGGCAGCTTCCTTCGAATTTACCATCCACTGTCTAGCGCCCGAAATATCTAGTTGAGTTATAGCTTCGTCAAAGATCTTTGTTTCTCAGAATCTCAGGACATAGACCTGATTTTGGGTGCCTCCATTTGCCACTGCATTATACTTCTAGACTTCATTTGCTGGGAGTACTTCCTCGACCAGCACACCGTAGGGCTGGACAATCACCGATAGAATGGGCAGTGGACTGGGATCACCGCTGCTTGCCTCACTTCGATCTGTTTACCTGTGATTCCCTGTCATGAGGTTCTGAAGAGAATTCTCTGATCCAGTGATTCTGGATCATAGATGAGATACCTCGGGTTTTGAAACAAATCCGATCCAATAAAACGGGTCGCTACATTGTACCGTATTCTATCATACCAGGGTACCAGTTATCTTTCCGTGATAGCTTTAGTACCGCTCGACATTCTATGATCGCTTCATAGATATATATGTCCACGAACTCGTCAACATCATTTAGTCAACCATCACGCATTACATTCCTCGTCACGGTGTCTGGCAGCGGTTAAGAGTCAAAAACTTCTTATCATCAGAGGGTATCAAGTGGCAATTCATAGTTCCTTCCGTTTGATGAAGTGACAACGATTCATTAGCGAATTTTGAACGATTGCCTCTTTGCTGTTTTGTATATGTATACCGCGAATGGGATTACTACGTCAGGATAATCCAAATCAGAACAAAGAACAGCGAGTTCACAGGGGCCAGCAGGCAGCTCGTGCGTTGATCGGTTTTTAATAAAATAAAGGACCCTCGCTGATCCTGATGATCAGCAAGACAGGCGGTCCAACTTTTTTATTATTCTCTTCATTTTTATATTTGTGTTTTAAAGATATTGATTTTTTTACATTATTTTTCAAGCAATGAGTGAATTTCATACAAATTTCCTTCAAGATTCCTTTTATGTTCTATGATTATATATATTTCATTAGCATATATACATGCAAATAAAAAACTGCTAATTTTACTAACAATATATATGTAAACAAACAATTTCATCGACAAGTAGCGAACTAAAACAAATGCTTACGAGCCTATATTGCGTGCCATAATGGAACATATAATATGTGCGAGAAGCAAAAAAGTACTAACCACCGTACAAATCATAGAGGCAAATCATTTATTATTAAATTTTCTTTTAATTCTTTAAACTCATTGAACCAATTGTTGACAGTCGTAGTCGAATGAGACCAGTCTTCGTAAAAAATATCCAAGGGCTTTGAGATTTGTCTTAAAAGAAGAATGTTCTTCTCAAGACTTTTCTTCTCAAAAGATGAATCAAATTTGACCAATATTGCTTTCTTTCTTTCTTTCATTCTTCCAAATTCTACAGACATAGCCATATCTAGACCTGATCAAAAAAATACTATGAATCATATAAATTTTGACAGCAGCCGTATACAAAAACGTACTGCATGATAGTATATTTTTCTTGCGAAAGAGGCGCCATCGGGCGATGAGCATTAACTCATGCCATGCAGTCACTAAGAACGAGCTATATGAAAGAAAGGGTAACATTTTGTATTTGTGTCAATAAAATTATAGGCTAATTGAAGAATAATTTATTTACAATTATTGAATTTCGACTTAAATTCTATTTACTTTGAAATATCGGAGATTCCTTAGTTAGCACAAGCCTGTCGGCGACATAGATTTTATTGTGATTAAATGTAATTCTAATTGCAAGTCCGCACTTGCATATTCGAATGTGAGTGATATGCCCAGGTAACGAGAGCGATTGAAGGTAAACCTGTACATGTAACGGTACATATGTCAAGTTCGTTCTTACAAGAATTAAGCTGCGTGTCCGTGGTATTGTGATGCCCTCAGCCGAGGGCAGAAAACACTTCTTGTTTAGACATTTTGTAGAGTGGTCGCAAGCTAAAGCTTAGTTTGTAGCTATTTCATATTTCTGTATATTTGTAGTTTTATATTAAATAAATTTATGTTACACTTTACCTGCTAAGTTTTCTTTCACAACAATAATATCTATTAAAAGTTAATTAAGAGTTATCAACTTCTTGATTATAATGCTAATCGTGAGTAGATAAATTGAAAATAGCTCAATATTATAATATTTTTTAATTTTCTTCTTAATTGACAATCAAAAGGAATTTTGTTTGAAAATTTAATAGAAACATGAAAATATCGTCCGTATTTTCTTATGTTAACATACGCTTATTGTTCGAGTTAAATCTTAGAAATCTTAAAATTGTTCTAATATTGCGTTGGTAGCTCTAAAATCACAGCATTGACAAATTCTAACATATTATAGCAATTTTCAAAATAAAAGAAAGAACGCAGTTCTGGAGAATTGGAGGTTTTATCATGCTGTATTTTGCGTGTAAAATAATTACACACTGAAAAGAAAGAATTTCTAGTTAGAAAATATCAGCTGACAGAGAAGTGTAGCGCAAAAATATCGTAGGCTAAAGAAACCAGGGAAGAGCAAGAAGAAAAAACAGATGGGGAACAAGAGGCGCGACTATAGAGAAGCGATACAAAGTAGTAAGTGAGAACGAGAAAGGAAGACAGAGAGGCATAGTGTCGGCTACGAGTCTAAACGAAGGAAAATCTCATTCCGTCCTCCCAGCTGCGCTCGCCTCGTTGTGCCGCAGGCAGCTCGCGCCGACCAGTATTGTATACTGTTGTGCACGCTGCAGCTTGAAATGAAAGCGCGTGTAGTGCTCTTTTTTGCTGGCAAGGCTGCTGTGTCGATTGCACACCGAGAGTGGGGAAGGGCTGAATATTGTCGTTCGTGACGATGCGAGGTCCGAGCTAGGACGATGCATTAACAGCTATGCTTATCGTTTCTGCTTATCGAACAGTGTCTGGAGTATGAGACATGATTCCCTGTTTTGTTTTCATTATATTCAATATTTATTTCATTTATATCCAACTGACAATATACACATAAAAATTAGTAAATGAAATACTTTAATAGTTTTCATAAAAAGGAAAAGTGTTAATGTATTGATCCCCTGATTTTTAAACAGATATAAAGAAATATCTAATCAAGCGAATTTATTTAGTATCCTCACTTATCCTTAAGTCAATAATTGTATTTATTTAAAAACTTCATTAACTGATATAGTATTGAATTTAAACGTATATATTATAAAAGTACATTTTCCTTAAATATATAAAGGAAATGCTGGTTTGAGAAAAGACTAGTCTACTTGTAAATAAAAAAAATAACAATAATTAGAATTCTTTGACATGGTTCCATTTAATTGCATTATCTTTGAATCAGAATTAAACATTCATAAATCCAAAACGTAATTTTCCTCTCTCTTTCTCTCCTGTCAGTGATTAGCGACTGAATTCAGTTTATTTTCACAATACCAGGCTTTTAATCTAATACACTATTGCAAAAGTTAAAAAATAAGTACTTAGTGAATTTTTAATTAAAGTAACGAAATGTACTTTTATACTTTTCACTGAATTATCGTTGGATCTTGAATTTACTGTGTTATTTATGGATGCATATAAAAAAAATATTTAATCAATATTTAAAAAATGTTTACAGTTTGTTAAATAATATAAAAATTATACGAAATTTTACTTTTAACACACAGTCTTGAAGAGAATCGTAGTTTCCCCATCAATCTTTATAATCTGTAAAGTAAATGGAAATATAGAAGTTTGGTGATTTTTTTTAGAAAATATATAGCTTAAAGTTATTCTTTTTGATTCAATGACGTATTCCATTTTTTTTTTTCATAAAATCCAGCGAAGAAAAATAATGTTTGTTTCTGAAATAAATGTATAAAGATATTGTGAATAATTTTCGTACAAATTTATATCTACATAATAAAAGACTTTATAGTATGAATAAAATTTATACTGCCCATAATAATCTAATTAGAATAATGAATGCTCCTTTTTTCTCTGCAAATTATTTTAAAATACTTGTTACTAAGCTAATATTTGTATTTGAGAGACTAAAATTGTTATATTTAAATATCAATGAAATAAGTTCTACATGTAAATACCTTGTGGGACATAAAAAGTGCAGTTAGCTGAATAATACAAAATAAAGTAAAAGTTCCAATTAATGAATATTATGAATTTTTTTGCAGTTCGTTTGAATTTTGATAATGTCAATTTATCATAAACTTGAATAGAAACATTTTGTAAACCACGTTTGCATGCAAAGGATATCTAATATTTTATTTTTTCATCATTCTACATTTCATCATTTACATATGTACCCATATATATATATATATATATATATATATATATATATATATATATATTGCAACGGTGAGCGTGTCCGCCTCGAATACAAGGACGGCGGACACGGCTGTTGCAGAAGGTGTGCCCGGCTGGGCTTAGCCCCGAATCGACTCGGCGAGGGATAGGGGCGGTCCGTGAGAGGCGAGGTGTCGCAGGCACGGGGAAGCGGGAAGAAGGCGGTATGAGATATACCGCTTGGGGAAAATAAGTCAGATCGAATGACGTAGAACAGAGTTGAAATAAATCATCATTAATAATAAAAACTACACAACATCAAACGCGCGGAGTCGCGAGGCGCGGTGCGCAGGCCGAGGTCCGTCGATGCGACGGCACGCGCGAAGGCAGGGAAGGGAGAGAGAGTATAACGGGCTGACACTTACGAGGGCGGCAATGAGCGCGAACAATACAAAAGCGAATACCCGAAAAGAAATCTCGCGCGGCGAGGTGGCAGCAGAACTCGAAGAAATCGTTTCTCGCTCAAAAATTGACTCACGTGTAGCGCGGCAGTTCTCTCACTTCTGAAGGGCTTTGTACGCAATGAGCTTGTCCCACTCCCCGCTCTCTCTCTCACTTACCTTTTCACCAGTGTGTTAGTGCGTCAGTCTGTAATAAACTATATATTAAGTATTTATATATAAACAACAGATATTATGTACAGATATTTACGCGCGGCATTGCCCACGGGGTTATTGTTTCGCACGCGCGTATCGGGATTACACTGAGGCGCGTCGTCGGGGCACCATACACTCACCAGTGGTGTTACAATGCTGTTACGCTCGCTCGCCTCGATATTACAATCAGACGCATCGTAGTCACGCTGTTCGCCCGAAGGCTCTTCCGTGTCGGAACCGCTATCATCTTCGGGGTCGTGATCTCGATTATAGGGCTTCAGGTCGGCCATTTAATGCTTACCAGCATATTTTTCTGTAGATTTGATCAATAGATAAACATCCGTGCTCAGTCTCTCCCTGATGGTAAACAGCCCGTCGAATTTCGGGGCTAGTTTGGCACTGACACTTTGTGTGCCAAACGAGACAATGTGATTAGGCCGCCATACACGATCGCCAATTGCATAGTGAACTTCGCAACACCTGGCATTATTGTAGCGAGCTTGCTTTGCCTAAGTTTTCCGCTGCCTTTAGATGGAGATCAAATAACTTCTCCATGCGCTCTTTCTAATACTGTAGAGCAGCCTCTTCTTGTGCTACATGTGCGCACTGCTCCTCCTGGTGGCGATGCATGCTACGAGCTGAGGGGTAACGATTCGTGTTAAGGAAGGCCGGACTTACGCTAATGGAGTCTTGTACAGATGTATTGTACGCGAACATCAGGTCGACGATGTGCGCATCTCATCGGTGCACAATGAGTGCAGCGAACGAAGGCTGCTGTGATCAGTGATCATCTGAAAGTGGCAGTACTCCACGAATGTGCGAAATTTAAGTACAGCGCATAACATGGCGAGACACTCACGTTCGGTGACCGAATAATTACGCTCAGCCGCAGTCATCGTGTGGCTAGCGTAGGAAAGCACGCGCTCCACGTCATCAATTGTTTGCGTGAGCACGAGGCCTAGTCCCGAATCGCTGACGTCCGTTTGTATGACGAACGTTTCTTTAAATGACGGTCGAGAGAGGACTGGTGCAGATGCGACGAGTGCCCAGATTTACTCAAAGTTTTGCTGCTGGTCTTCTCCCCAATGATACCTGATCTTTTTCTTGGTCAATCGGGTGAGAGGCTCAGCAAGCATTGCAAAGTTCTCCAAGAACTTGCGATTTCAGGACCCAAGGTCTAGAAATCTATGGAGCTGTTTCACGCTCTTTGGTGCGGCGTAAGTCAAGATTGATGCGATCTTATTCGGATCGGGTCGAAAACCATCACAATCCACGAGGACGCCAAAAAACCATACTTCTGTGAGTTCGAATTTACTCTTCTGTCTTTTAATAGTTAGGTTAGCTAGCATCGGAAATTTGTCGCAGAATGTGCTCGAGCCACTTAAGATGCTCGTTAAAGCTTTTAGTATGATGATGACATCATCGAGGTAGGCAAAGGCTACCGGCTCCATTTCAGCGCCAATAAGGTTATCGCTTAACTGATGAAAGGTTACAGGCCCACCGGTGACACCATACGGCATGCTAGTCCATTCGGACAGACCCATGCCTTGGACCATAAAGGCAGAGAGATATCGTGATTCCTCCCGAAGGGGGATCTGGTGGTAGGCGCTGTTGAGGTCGAGTATGAAGATGTATCGCGCATTTCGTAATTTTCTTAAGATTACGTCCATGTATTGAAGCGGATACGCGCTGACCTTGGACACGGAGTTCAATTTGCGACACTCGGTAGAATTACGACGGGACTAGACCACTCGCTGATCGATCGGCGAATCACACCTTGATCGAGCATTTTGCGCACTTGCGCATGCATTTCCAGCCTTATCTTCTGAGCGACAGAATAATAATGCTGCTTGATCGGCTTAGCATCGCCGACATCGAACACGTGGTCGGTCAGGTGCGTGCAGCCTAGAGGCTTATCAGCCGGAGGTAGTATCCGGTCGAGGAGTTCCTCGAGAGCTCGACGTTGACTGTCGTCAATATCAACTAAGCCTCTATAGAACCGATTAACCGAGTAATCGAGTAACGCAAGTAATCGAGACGGTGCAAAGAGAGAGCATAGGGACGTAGGATAGCAAGCGTAAGCGGCGCTTGCAGTTCCCGTCACAATATATATATATATATATATATATATATATATATATATATATATATAAATATATATATTTTATCATATCATACTTCATATCATACTATACTCTACTATACTACTAATTTATAAAGACAAAGCGTGATTTGTTTGTACACGATAACCGAAAAAGCTACTGAACCGATTGTTCTAAAATTTTACATATAGATTTTATATTATCTTGGGAAAGACATTGGCTATGTTTTTTAATGAAAATCATTATATTTTCATCAATAAATTAAGTTAATGGTTTTAACAATCAGTTTGACCAGCGGCGACTAGGTGGCGTCTTGAATCACGAACGTCAACTCAAAGTTAAAGTATTAATATCAGGCCAGCTCAAACGAATGTTCATATCCAACTTTGGAATCCATATCCTAAAGAAGGTGTGACGTTAGTCGGTGTTACCTTTTTTGTTCTTCAGGTTAATCTGGCACTACTCTCACATCCTATGGATATCTTTTGATTTTTGTAAATTTTATTTTCCCTTATGTGGAAAAATCTGTCTCTCTCTCTCTCTCTCTCTCTCTCTCTCTCTCTCTCTCTCTCTCACTCTTTCTGTCTCTCTGGCCGTCTGTCTCCATATCTTATAAAATGGTTCTGTATCCCAAATCATACTGAATATATTTTGTGACGAAAATAGTATTTAATTGAAAAAAACGAAAATGTACGAAATATGTAACATATATTGTATTTATATTATATTATATTATTATACATATTATATATACACATTTCAAATACGGTTTCTACTAAGAAATATTGTATTGGCGTGTACGGGCGGTTGATTACGATATCCCGTTGCCTCAAGACGATTTCTATAAGCAGTTGTGTGTTCGGATGATAAAATACAATGTTCAGGTATCTTTGGGCGTTTTCTACGGCGAATATTGTATTTAGTTGATAAAAACAATGTCCAGGTATGAGGAAATCAACTTTTATGGGAAGATTCGTGTTGAGATGTCTGCATGTCTTACAAAATGGGATAAACTCTCTTAATTGCTCCGCTTATTTTAATTAATTATAGTATTAGTTTTTGTATTTAATTCAGAAGAATTTCTTTATATTGAAATTCAAATAAAACATAGTTAGATGTAATATTCCATTATTGAAAATATTATTTCTTGTTTTATCAAACATTCCGCGTTTTTTCAATCACAATTATTGGCTACTGCAAGTGAATTGATGTTTTTTAAAATGGTATTGTATTATAATTTCAAAGATAATCTATATACGAGGGTGGATTTATAAGTTTCCGGTCTGACCAAGATTTTAAGAATCAGGAACCAAGAATTAAGAAAACGTGTTTAAGAATTTTTTTTATTTCTCTACATAATCTCCTCCAAGGCTGATACATTTCTCATAGCGGTGTTCTAGTCTAGTAATGCCATCTCTATAGACTGATTCTTCAAGCTCCTCAAAATACCCATTTACAGCTTCGATTACTTCTTCATTGTCTAGAAATCTCTTACCGCCAAACCATTTTTTAGGTCTGGAGAGTAAGGAGGGTGCAGCATCAATTCTAACTTCAGATTGTTGATTTCAGCCACCGCAACGATTGACGTGTGCGCTGGTGCGTTATCGTGAGGAAACTAGATTTTTTTTTTGCCAGATAAGGTCGTTTAATTTTCACTTCGTGGCTCAAACATTACAATAAGTCTGCGTAGTATCGACCAGTGATAGTTTTACTCTTTTCAAGGTAATCAATGTATATAATACCTCTTGCATCTCAAAAAATAATAGCCATAACCTTGTTCGCCGAAAAAATTGTTTTTGCCTTCTTTGGAGTTAGTTCCCCTGGTCCAATCCACTGTTTAAACTGTTGTTTGGTTTCAGGAGTGTAGTGGTGAACCCAAGCTTCGTCAACGGTTATGAATCGTAGCAAAAATTCGCTTGGATTACGTTTATACAACGCCAAATTGGTGGTAGAAATTTTCTTTCGAATCAATTTTTGGTTGACTGTTAGCAAACGCAGCACCCATCTTGCACAGAGCTTTTCCATATACAAATGTTAGTGCAAAATATTTGGTACACGTTCATATGACATCTTACAGGTCTCAGCTATTTCATTCGGCGTTAACCCTTTCAGATAAAAGAATTTGATGACAGGACGATTTTCAGCTTTTCCATTTTTACCAAAAACACAGAGGCATCTTGTTCAGCATGCTCTCAAACCTAAACTAACATAGCAATCGGACTGAAACTATAGCTACAAGCTATCTAAGGAAGGTACTATAGAACACCACCTCAAGGTGGGCCTAGTGGCGCCATCTCTTAGTCAGGCTGGAAACTTATCAATCCACCCTCGTAGAAATTAAACTATTATTAGAGATCACAGGTTTGACGTATTTGTGTATTAATGAATAGCAATTGGAACTTTGTACAATTAGAATTAAGTTTTTGACTATTATATTTAACCATTTATTGCAAATAATTTATCATTATTATTATTATCCTTTCAAATATTACATATATAAATTACTGTACATAATGCAATAATGACATTCATAAAAGCTGCGTTTTAGATAATAATGTATTTAGCTTAATAAAGAGATTCACATTTAGTTTAATATTTTTTTAAGAATTTGATTTTTTGTAATTTTCAAAGGAAAAAATATGAAAGTTTATATAAGTAAAAAAATATTTAGTATTTAAATAAATTTTAAACTTTCTTACTATTAACGTTTGTTGTGATTATGATCTGACACATGCTTTACTGTCAAAAAACCAGACGTAGTTATAATACGTTATTTTTCACTGACTAACAATTATGTTATCTAAGTCACATTGTTTGCTTTTTTAAATATTTCAATTATTAGCGATAGTGCACACATTAAGAGTGCCCTATAGGACGATCGCAGCGCCCCGGCAAATCCTCAATATGCGCTGTAGACAGTCAGAATAAATTTATGAAAGTTCAGAAAATTTCCCTAATTTTACAATCATGTAAAAACACAACAAACTATAGTTTTTACATATAATCGTAATATTGTATGTCAAAAGAACACGAAGAGTGTAAGGACACAATCTATGTGTACACACACACACGCACAAGCACACACACACATACATTATACAGTATTTCATTACGTAGAATCGACTGCTTGAGCGGACGTCTACTATCAGAGTATCATGTGTTATCAGTAATACGTCCGAGTGAGATAGAACGTGAAATTATATTTCTCATTTTAGAATGCTGATCACATATATCGTAACTGCTAAAATAAATGCTATATTAGATTTTCTAAAGCCATTGGGATATTCATAATAAAAACACATAAGTGAATAAATTTTCATTCAAATAAATGTAGATGTTTTTCATAATACATCTACAACATTCTCTTTTGACAATATTGATATTTCATTACTTAGAGATCTATCTATGCTGTATTCATATTAGGTAAAAAAAACGTCTGGCATTTATCTCATCCCCTACAATGATGGGCTGCTCAATGCTTTAGAACCCACAAGCTCTTATCTAAATTCGTCACTGACTACTCTATTTCTACTATATTCTATAGCTTTCTGTTTTTTTTTCATTCTCTATTATTATATTATATTAATTGAAATTCTTGGATCCATTGTTAAAATCAAAACATATTTAAAGAAAGAAATAAATTATATATACGTGTATGCGCGCTTGCGCGTTTCTGTATGTATGTGTTCACAATTAAAAAGTATAATTTATATATTTTACCTGAGTCCTTTTATCATTTACATTGGTATATGTATCATATGCTGCAATTCTATAAATATTAGGTAAGTTATTCGTAAATATATTTTATTTTTTTCCTAATTTGAGAATAAATTACTGTAAATGCGGTCGTTTTTATTTAATCTCAACTGAAAAGAATATTAGTATTAAAGTAAAACGCATAAAATATAGACGACTCTCCTGATTATGAAATATTTAAAAAAATTTTAGTAGTCAGCTCTTATCTGTTCGCAGATAGTTGTGTCCAAGAAAGATCTCAATAGTATGCGCTTTTTCACATCCACTTAAACATTTCCCTCCTGCGGAGGAATATCGTCGAAAGAAAGGTTCCTTACCTCGCTATCGCAGAGGAGATTGGACCAGACGAGATGCTGCTATTACAAATGCGATTAGTACAAGATAATTAAGATGAAGCGAAGTAGAGTGGCGAGAGAAGAAAAAATAGTGGGAATAGCGAGTGGTGGTGAAATGGCGATATGGAGAGATAGGTGGTCACGAGAAAAATGGAAGAAGGGAAAAAGAGTAGGAAAAACATACAGCGTGCCTCTCAGTGCAGTGCAAGAAAGAAGGATGGGTGGGAAAAAGGGGGGATAGATGAAAAGAGAGCACGTTTCGACGATGCAACCCGGAAAGATAAGGATTTACCTAGATATGAATTGTTAAAGAAAGAGAAAGAGAGAGAGAGAGAGAGAGAGAGAGAGAGAGAGAGAGAGCGTGCGAAAAAGATAAATAGAGAGAGAGTGAGAAGAAGAGAAAGTGGTGCGGGCGGGAGTAAAGAATTTAACAGTTCTGAAATCAGGTTCTGCGAGTACGCGAAGAGGAAGTCAGGTACTAGCGCTCTGAACTCTTGGCTATAAAGGAAGTGGGCAAGACGAGACTCGACGACCTTGAAAAACGTGCTCGAGTTTGGTATAAGTTATTTTATTAAATCTAAACTCTTTACTTCTTCTACGCGTGTACACACGTCGAATTCTTGGTAAATAGCTTAAAGGAAGAGCAAAAGATAGCGAACTCGCTACTAAAGTATCATGAGAAAGTTGGACATTTTTCCCTCAAAAACGAAAAAGAAAAGAATAAAGGGATAAATAAAAAAAGAGAAGAGTGAAATAGAGACAGGGAAAGAGAGAATGAGAGTAAAATTAGTTCGAAGATTATACATCGGAATAATCGCTACTCATTGGGAAGCTTAAACTGTTTCTCGTTGGCAAAGAAGATAGAGAGAGGGTATATTCAAAGAATTTACTTGTTGTAAGTCAATATATTTAATGAAAATAAAGTTATTCGATTCATGTATTCAAGTACTTGAAAAGAAAACGTGAATATATAATTAAATGATTCTTTAAATAAGATATTTTTAAAATAAATGCATTCATTTAAAGTTCTTTTATGTGAATAAAATGTTAAATTAAATTAAAAAGAAATTGGTTATTCCAATAAATAATTTGCTGAAAATATGTAAAAAGATTTTTTTTTTAATTTGAGAGATACATTTATACTTTATGAGGCTTAATCTTATTTGCTTATTGTTGACTATTAGGTTTTTAAATATTAATATATATTTACTTATAGACTTGGTTAAAAATAGGTATTATAAATTAGTTTTCATATACATAATGCATTAATTAATACATGGTTATATATAATAAAAACAATGTAAAAACGAGTGAACATTAATTTTTATTAAAATACCATGTATGATATAGTGTACATTTACTTAGCTAAAGAATTACAAGAATGACTAATAGGTTAAATCGATACTTGAACGGAAGATATACGTTTTTTAATCTTGTATTAATAAAATAATCTACCTTAATATTTGTTTAAGAAAAAAGAAGTACCATTTGACTTTCAATGTTAACATAATTGTCATATAACTGGTATTGAAAGAGATCAACATTTCTATGGTGCGTTTGCGATGTCATGGTGTATAAAAGAGATCGACATTCAGCATACCACTTTAAACTTTACAAAAAAATTAATACACATCATTAAAAAGGGATTCGTGGATTCTTTATTTTTTTATCTCATTTAACTATAAAATTTAAAAAACGTTCAATTGCTATTATTCTAAAAGCAACAAGTGAGAAGTTAAAAAACTCGAAAAGTATATAAAAATAATACAATTTGATTTGAAATTTTATTATATGAAATATATGTGAAATTTTGTTCATAAAAACTACGATGATGATGAAAAAATTTTTTTTATGCCAGTGCTTGTCATTATCCGAAACGATATTGTTTTTGTTTGTAAGCCGATAAAATGAGTAGATAAGATGATTTGAAAAAGAGATACACATCAGTACAAACTGATATTCGAGACTATTAAAACATGATTCGTTTACCACTGGAATGACAGACATAAAAGAAAAATTATTCTATGGAATTATTCAAAAAACTGATTATTATTTGAACTAATTTAATCAAATTTCTAAAAATTAATTAATAGTAGAATAATAATAATAATAAAAATCTAAATATTCCCTTTGTTAATAACGTAATAATGATCCCTTCATGATAATAACGTTAATATTCCCTATATCATATTAAAAGATATACAAAATGTGTAATTATATGATATAAGGTAGAATACAATAACATACTTTTTGCTGACAGTTTTTTATTTAAGAAAAAAATCAATAAAAACAATATTCTTTTAGTAAAATGTCTATAGTTTAATTTGTTATCCTCTTAAAAAACTTTTTTGATCGAAAGGATCTTATTCTATCGATACTTCAATATTATGAGGGTTATGACAATAATTTTGATTTGATATAATTATATTAATTAATATAATTACAATATTCTCCATTCCATTATTAAATACAATCGCTATATGATTTTTTAAGAATTATAAATTTATTTACATTTAATTGCCCTTGAAACAGATATAACTATATAAAGGAGTGCCGTAATGCTGTGAAGACAAATATAAGAACTATTGACTTCGGATGGCCGTGCTATATATTCTTTAATATTGATTGGCGAGGTTTTCCAATATTTATCGCATCAATATTAAATAACTATATTGTTTATATTTATACTTAATATAAAGCTATTCCATTATACTACGTTTCAAAATAACTTTAATATAAAAAGCTTTTTTTATATTCAAGTTATTATGCAATAAATATTTTTTACTCCGTTTTCAGATTCTTTCTAGTTATATAATTTTGTCCATCTGGTGAATACGAACTAAATTTGCATAATTTACAGTAGTATATAGCTAAATTATATTTATTCAGCTATTATTATGTAGTGCAGCAGTGCCATGAAGTTTAAAGTTCGGTTAAAATATTGCTATATAATATAGTCATGAAGATACACTCTTATAGAAAATAATTTCTTATGTTATGAAAAAGTGAAGTTCACCATCATTGCTATGGTAGTATTATAATTGACATTTGATGGATAAATATTAGTTGCAATTACATTTTGCCCGCATCCAGGCAAATGACCGGGTGTTGCTATTGACTGGTATAGCGAGAGTGAAAATAAGTTTTTTTTTGGCCTGATGAATTTGCGTTTATATATGCGGCTTGACAAATTTTTTAAAGTTCTTACGAATATAATTTGTATAAGCGCTACATCAATACACAGTAAGTCGAAAGAAATGCCGCAGGGACCTAATAACTTTTTCTTTTACCTGCGTTTTATGCCTTCCCCCGGACGTTTATCTGTAAGAAGGAGCCAGTTTTTCCAGATGACCTTTCAGTATGCGTATAACTGCCAAGAAATTAACAGTGATACAGAATTTAGTTTACTAATAAAGCTTATTAGTTTTCTAAAACATATAAATGATTAATTTATGTTTAGCATTAATCTGTATGTATACAACAAATAAAGATATTTATAATGAACAAAAGGAGACAGGTTATGGGCCAAAGCTCAGGTAACCATATATAGAGATTCTTCTGTAAGGAATTGTGTGTTTAAGAAACAGTTAACAAAATCAGTGATTCGATTAGTAAAAGTGCGTTAAAGTTAAAAAATGACAGATTCAATAAATGTATCGTTACAGAAGCTTAATGTTTCTAATTATACTCCATGTAGCTAGAAAATGGAAATGCTGCTCATTAGAGCTGACTTATGGGAAGTCATATAAGAAGAGCCAGTGACTCCTGTGAACGCAGTGTAGACAAAGAAGGACTCTTGACCATATGCTACAATTGGTCTCTTTATTGAAGACATCTAATTATTAAATATTAAGGGTGCTCAATCACCACCAAAAGGCTTCTCTGAGAAGTATTATACATTTATATAAAACGTTATTTAAGCTAAGCTTGTCAGAATGTGGTGACATAGACAATCATATTTCAGAGATAATGATTATAATCAACAAGTTTAGAGCATGAAGTGAAAAGCTGAAGGAAAGACTTCAAACTGCAGCACTCCTTAGCAATTTCGCTGATTTGTACAGCTCTTGAATAAATAGCTTAGAGTGACGGACGTCACTAAGCCATTAGAACGTTTACATTCTGGGAGGCAATGAGAATGTTTATGGTTACAGAAACTTTTGAAGGAATTTTTAAATCAAGAAAAATAAATTTATAAAATATAAATATATAAAGAGAAACAAAGCTGATTAAATATAATTAACAATAAGGAATTCATTGAGCGTGCGAATCATATTGACACAAAGTATTATTTTGCTAAGTCTTACGAAACCATTTACCAAAAAAAAAATAAAAGTTTTATCAAGAAGTACGGTTTAGTGACTGAATAAGATGCATATTATATTCAAGGAAGTGTGTTAGAGTTCTTACGAATATAGCGTTATATAAATACACAGTACGGCGAAAGAAGTACATCAGGAACCTAAAACCTTTTCTAGAAAACCTTTCAATATGAGTACAGTCGTCGAGAAGCTAACTTAGTTAGCTTCTCTTAAACTAAGCAGAATTTAGTTTACTAATAAAGTTTGTTAATTTTCTAAAACATATTAATTATTATTGTATATTTAGCACTAATCTGCATTTATAGGACAACTAAAGATATTTATACAAAATTTAATCATTTATTTTAATTATAGAAAATTCTCTTAATTATAATATAAAAAACTCTTCTCTCAGCTAATATTAATTTGTAAATAGATTCATTTGAAATAGCATATCTGAATAAAAAATAATTGTCACATTCTAAATTTACAGATTAAAAACAAATTGTAAGACAAATCCATGATACTCAAAACTAACCATTGGGAAGGTAGCAGTTATTTACCACTAGAAAGAAAATAATTAATACAAGAATAATAAAATTAAACGTTCTAAATTTTGTAATTAAAAAAAAGCAAAATAAATTATCAAATTTTAAAAAAATAATTGTTGCACTTAAAACATACTTATTAAAAATATATATTTGGTGTACAATTTTGCTTCCGCTGTTTTTTCTAAATTTCGAGGTTTTATTGTAAAAAACTGGTTATACAGTTATAATTTTAAGTATTGTCCATCACTGGTCACTACTTTCTCTAATCTTTCGAGTAGCATACGAATCGCGCGTTGAAAACACCAGTCATCATTTCAAGCGATCCACGAATCGATCCAATTGTTTACTTCTTCATAAGAACGGAAGTGCTGGTCAATGACAGTCTGAGACAGCAATGTCTGAAGAATACGGGGGGTGGGTAGAACTTCCCATTGATTGGTTCCCAGTATGTCTTGACCACGTTAACGACATCGGGTCAAGCATTGTCATGCTGTAAAATCACTTGTTCATTTCTATTGTTGTATTGCGACCGTTTGTCTTTCAATGCTCGGCTTGAACGAATTCATTGCGTTCGCTAATGAGCGCCTGTGATTATTTCAGTCGGTTTTTATAAGACATAAGTTTTTATAAAACTCATAAGACACTACGCCGAGCTAGTTCCACCAAATACTGAGCATGACCTTGGAACCGTTAATATTCGGTTTCGCCGTCCACATGGAAGCATAGCTGGGATATCCTCATGACTTTCTGCGTTTGGGATTATCGTAATGAACCCATTTTTCGCCCCAGTCACAAAACAATACAAATTTTTTTTCAAGCAGCTGTTGACAAGCAAACAAACGCCGTTCAACATTTCAGGGTTTCAACTCGTAGGTATTTAAGACCATTCGATGAGCCTCAGCCGCAGATTTCTTCATATTAAAGCAGAATATTAAACCGTCCCGCAAATGACGAGAGTTTGGTTCGTAACTTGACATATTTAATTGAGAATAACTTTATGATGCATACACCAATCGACTAATATTTCGATGATGTTATATTTACAAAGCTTATTGTAGGACATTTATGATCTATTTATTTCGAATACCACTTACCGCTACAGCCATCTATTGGGAAACGGCGGAAGCAAAGCTGTACACCTAATATCTATTTGTATATATATAATTTTTAAATTTATATAATATATATTGTAGTGTGTAAAAACCTAGTTATTTATTTTAAGTGCATATTGTAATACATTAAGCATATTAATATTCATGTTAAATATAAGAAAAAAGAAGGAAAAACTTAAAATTGGTTATTTTGAGCGAATGAAAAAAAAATTCATTAAATTAAAATATATATTGTCATACTATAATATTATACTAATGAAAGGATAATGAAAATAAATCATATACAAAAAAGAATTGAAAAACAAAGATATTTTCAAATTTAAAATCATTGAAAAAATGTATATATATATATTAATTATAAGAAATGCTTCTATTTAGCATAAAAATAATATTTTGTAAGGTCCATTGCAATAGAAAACAAATACAGAATGTAATCAGAGTACTACAAATAATACTCGAAGATGTATATAATGCTTAATGCAAAATTAGATAATATTCCACAATAATTTACTTCGATTTACTTCGAATTTCGTCGATTTGGCTGCCGACAACATTATCCGATTGCAGGTAGGATTCACCCATTGCTTTGAAAAACTGTTAGGAAAAGGAATGCTCTCTTCTGCAATGATTAATTCATTTGTTTCCATACAACTTCTCGCATTCACGCGTACGTTTAGGTGTATATGCGTTCGCTTGTTTGCGCAGTGCAAAGGACTAATTGAATGCGGTGCGCCGTGTTGCGCCAATTACCACTGGGAACTTTGGTCCCGGAATTTCCGGCCTGGAGATTCGCGTCGTATAGTTACATGGAGCGAGAGAGAGAGAGAGAGAGAGAGAGAGAGAGAGAGAGAGAGAGAGAAGGAGAAATTGCACCGCAGCTCTCGAGTTCCGTTGGTCAATATTAAGTCCGTTGGGCAAAACATCCGAATGGTAATAATACTAATTAGGTGTTCTCTAAGTATCTATTCGCTATCTTTCTCTCCCTTCAGCATTGCACGTGACTCCCGGCGACTCTTTTTCTTTCTCTGATTGCATACACTAAAGCCTTTGAATAATGGTAACCGCACATACATACATGTAACTACGTATATAGAGATGGTTAACTTCATTTGTCCATATCGTACTGAAGTATATGCTTCATTTGTACTTAATATGGCCTAGCGAGGAAAAATTAGATCTAGAAATTACACCTAGTAACGAAGTAATTTAGTTGTGTTTAAATATTTAGAAAGAATAGATAATATATATTAGTTGAATTACTAAGTGACTACTTGTCGATCGTTTGAAATTTCTTACATATTAATATATGATTTATTATTGAAAAAACTCATGCATAATTGATTTATGATATTGCAAAAGTACTTTATAAAGCACAATTTTGACATAGTTAGCCAAGAAGGGTTCTTTAAGTTTTTTATTTATTTTTTTCAATATTCTGTTTACTATAAAATCTTATAAAAATACTTCTTCGTTAATTTTTAATTTCATTCAATGAGTGAGAAAAAAATCTGAACGATTAGGTATGATATGAAATATATAAAATTGAGCTAGTTGCATTTCGAGATGATTATTGCAATTCTCAAAATTCAAATGGTTTTCATGCTATTAAGAAAGAGAGTTAGATAACGACTTCGGAAACAATGAGATAATGTATGATAATAATAAATTCGTACATATAAAGTTTTTTAATTATTAACAGTTTTATTTGCTTTAGAAAGTTTTATAAATAGAATTTCTATTTTTTATAATTATCAGATTTTTCCTTGAAACTTTAAAATCAAATGTTAATACAAGTCGTTAAATACCCTTTTAAAAGTTTGTGTAACGAATAATTTTAAAAATATTATAAGAACCTGAGGATATAAATTTTTAGAACTTATTTATTTTGGAATATATAACATTATAAAGTAAAATTTATAAAGTAAACTTTCTGGCGATATGATGAAATGCCATACTTATAGGGTGTTATTTTCAAAATCACTGTACGGTAAATCGGTTTTATTATAAAAATATCCAACGTTTATTTATGAACCATTTTACTACTTTATGTAATTTTGTAGAAATTAGATTCATAAAAAATTTATTTTTAATTCTCTATCGATTCTGTTTTTATAAATTAATATTAAATTTCTTAAAGATTTAACTATTGTCAATTTGAAAATAAAATAAGAATATTTTATTTTCATATAGTATACACGAAAAATAGAAAAATATATTAAAATAAATATATATTTGTTTTTATGAAAGTACAAATTATTTGAATAATAAGAGCATATCTATAAGAATTTAATAGACTATTTTTATTAATTCCAGAATGGAAATGGAATGAAATTTTGTCTTCAATAAAACAAAGTTGCTCGATTTGACTTGGTTATTTTAGTTTTTTATATTTGCCTAGCGACTATTCTTGATCTAATTGACTGTAGTGGATAAAGCTTGTTTTTAAGTATTTGTTGTAATAGCATTAAATATGGTATTGATACTCATTTGATGGCGTGTAGTGAGCGGACCGCATCTCTTCCATTACAACACACCTCGTACTGAGATAATGTCCACTGCCTACTCAAATCATTCTTTCATATCTATATGTTAAAAAATTTATAACGTTACCAATAAATAAGTATTTAGCTCATAAATTTATATATAAGTACATCTACAAGATAATGAAACTAAAGATTAAATTTATTTCAATCACATCCAAACTAGTCATCTCATAAATGTACACATACAGAAACGTTGGCATTCTACAATTCCATGCATCCGATACGTAAGGGAGCGCAGGTATAAAGAGGCGACTCCCATTTTTATTGCACCGATCTGTACAGGCGCAAATGCTCGTACAGTTAGTCTAGAAGCGACCTCGGTACAGTAATATTGTGCCCCGCTTGTACTGTCATTCTATTAACGGAATTTCTATTATAACTATATATATATAGATAGATATTATAAGTATTTGTGGTATTAATCAAGTGTTGTATTTTGTGTATCCTTTAAATGAATAAACTGATAATATATATTTAATAAATAAACGATTTAATATCCATTGCCCTAATCCCAACAAGAAAACATAGCTAGATGTATATGAGGCGATAGATGCGCAGAGAGAGAGAGAGAGAGAGAGAGAGAGAGAGAGAGAAAGAGAAAAGTGAGCTGAAAATTTTCTTTTTATCAACGGCGTATTACCGGCATCTGGTATTTGCTGAAAGGATCACGAGTGAGGCACGTTATAGCTATCAACGCCATCATGTATTTATTACGTCTACCTATTAGACGCAGAATACAGTGGAAAAGTGGGCAATGTACCCCTCTCCTTACGCCGGACTAGCAGGTACAGTACAATACCGAAGTGTTGTTAGCGAGAGAGAGCGAGAAAGAGCGTGTAGATTTATGAATAATATGGGCAGTAAGATGAAGTCTGTAGTTTTCCTTCCCTGTTTCGTCTCCCGGCTCAAACTATGGTTAAAACGCTTGGCCCGATCGGCACATATATAAAAACGATAATTTTCTGCTCCCAATTGGAGAAAAAAAATTAGTCGGGTAAAATAATCAAGAAAAGGCCCATGCCGGACTCCGTTCCACTCCTACGCGATCTAGAATGAGCCCGCTGCGGGAAAGGTCAGCTATATATAAAAGGTCAGTTTATAGCCGGAGATATAAATGCCCACTCGGCGTTGGACCTTCGAAAGAAGGTTCGCTCGCCACCCGTGTGCAAGCCAGACTCCTCTACCTGACAGGTACAGGACCTGGCTTACCCTCTAGCCTGCTCTTCACGATGCTCTTCACTTGAAAAAGCTTTCGATACTGTATGGACAGAGGGACTTATATACAAAATGCTAAAAAAGAATTTCCCAAAATATCTAATAAAAACGGTCTGGAATATAATCTCAAATAATTGTTTCATTATGACAAAAGATACACACTCAGCGTCAAAAATATGCTATATAGCCAATGGCCTTCAGCAAGTTACAGTTAACTCACCAATACTTTTCAATATATACAATAGTGACCTACTTAATCTCTTTGATCTCAATTCTTCGACACATAAACGCTCTATCGCCTTCGCAGATGACCTGATAATATACGTTAAAGGACCAAAAATAAAAAAATTAGAATTAGAGCTTCAAGAACTATTTGAAAACATTAATGAATATTACAACACCTGGAAACTGAAAATCAATGCGTGAAAATCCGAAACCATTCTTTTCCATCCTAATCTAAGCATTCTCGGACGATCCGAACAATTTCATTGTAAAAACTTTCAAATAAGCGAAAAAACCAAAGATGAAACAATACCACATAAAAATTGTGTTCCTTATCTTGGAGTGAATATTGATAATAGAATTAATTACAAACAGCACATTACAATTCAGCTAAATAAAGCGAAAAACGCGTTTTGGAATGCGAAAAGATTATTTTACTCCAAACATCTGCAAAATAGAATAAAAATTTTATGTTACCAATCACTGATAAGACCCATCCTCACATATGGATGCCCCATATGGTATACTATCTCAGCATCTATATTGGAAAAAATCAGACTATTCGAAAGAAAGTGCTTAAGAGCATGCTTAAATACCTACAGATCCGAACAAAGCAATTACAAAAAATTTATCAAAAACAAAACAATTTATAACCGCGCCAATAGACATCGCATCGACTGCCATATTCTAAAAATTATCAGAAATCATTTCGTGGAAGTTCCCAAAATAAAAGAAAATAGCTTAATATTTAGCTCTCTATTTCCTAATGAACTATATTTCGAATACACCCTAAAAACGGGTCTTACCCCCCCCCCCCCCGAAGCGTTCATATATTTAGACGAATAAACCTTCTACAAAATAAAAATAATATACCTATAATCTATCTCATAAAGAGACGAGCAGGCACAAAGTCAATATTATATAACAAACAGGGCTCCATTATTCAACGGAGATACAATGAGGCACTCCCGCTTCGCGATATAAAAGACAAGTATAGAGATAATACGAAAAAGTATTGGTGGTTACAAAAAAAGTAGAGAAACATATCAATAATATCATATATCATATAAAAAAAAAAAAAATATACCCAAAAAAGTGTAAAATTGTTATAACACGAACGTTTTGTAGTCTAAATAAATATATACTAACAAACATTAAATGTATAAATATAACTGTATGACTGCGCAATGCCGTTAAGGCGCTATTGTCTCATAAAATATATGTAAGAGCACTCCTGTGTTTATTGAGGATATCACCTATTACTTTGTAAAAAAAATCTTATTTTGGTCAATAAACGTAATTATAAAAAAAAAAAAAAAAAAAAAAAAAAGATATAAATGCTTACCTGGATGGCGTGGATTTTCGGGCCTAACGCGCCGAATTCGAAGTCCGTAATTGCCGCAAGCTAATTGCCAAATTCTAGAAACCACGCGTAAAAATATCAAGCTTTGTTCGAAACATGAAGTATCGATAAAGCTAAAGAAAAATTAACTATTTTATGAAGCAATAATTATTATTGATGCAGATAATTATGTTAAAATAATAATTATCAGTTTGATTAGAATTAAATGATTTAAGTTTAAATACAGATTACAGTTAATAATAAGAATAAGTTATAATAAATTCAATTATCATTAATATATAGTAATAAAAAATTACAGTTCTTACATTTCTTACAGTTCATACAGTTTTTACATAAAAATTACATGTTATCATTAAAAATATACTAAATTATATAGTACACCATAAATTGTAAAAACATGATTGTCACCGAATAATAATCTGCTAAGCAAAGTATTTAACATAGAAACGTTAGTAATAGGATAAGAACTCGATTAATTAAACTATCGATTTAAGATAAAGACAAAATGGAAACCAGATTTTTCACGCATAAATCTGTTAGAATATAATATGCTTAAAATTATATTAAATAGGAAAGTCTTTTTTCACGTTATCCGCGTGCTCGGTGACGACCAGAGACGCTATTTGGGAAGGCAAAAAAATTTTCGCCCGAGGTTGTAACTGGTTGTAGCCATCATCGTTGTGCTTTTGTTGGTTTACAGACCAAGAATATCTCGTATCCCTGTCAGCAATCGAGAACCTCTGGACGGCGCAACCCCATATCCCGCTGCGCCGTTCGACCTAATGCGAATTAGCCCCGCACATCCTCGGCCTTGGCGGTATCCATTGGCCGAAAAAACTCAGGGGCAATACCACGTTTAAGTACAGCAAGCTAGCCGTGAAATTTCCATGCGACATCTGGGATTTCGCCCGGGACGTAACACATCCTTCGGCTTAGTTGTGATTAATCCCTGGGGGACCGATGATGTTTCGGACTATCTGTCACTCTGCTCGGCCTTTCTTATACTGGCTTTCATGTGCACTCTAGAAATAATACCAGCGAAAAATGCACGTGTGAAATAAACCGAAGGCTCTGTTGAGAAGCCTTAATGGTTTAATCGCAGACAATTATTGAGATATGTATGTCATCAGATGCACAGATAGTCGACTTATCCTTTACTTTACTTATCCTCAAAATTTATCAGCATGTTTATGCTACCAGTGTTTTACCAGTATTTTATTGTTGTTTTTGTACCAGTGTCTCTATTTTATCATTTAATTTTTTGTCGATACAAATATAGTTTTATTGAATTCAAGATATTTAATAAGTTAATTGTTTAATTAAGTCATAGTTAGCTAATGAAGATTAATAGATTCTAATATAAATACAGAAATAATGATATTAACATGCTATTTTAAGCACATTCTTTAAGGAAAGACAATTTCGTTGAGAAAAAACATGAATTGTAGTTATCAAACTATTTTGTCTCAATACCGCATCAAGGTATAAAACTTTTCTTATCATTTAATGAATATTCTGAGAAGGAGCATAAAAACTTGAGTGCCATTTTATAATTGTCCGCCTTGTTGGAATTATCTCTATTTGAATTACGTTTCCTCGTCCAATTCAAATATCTCAGCGTACATCGGAAAGCCTTTCAAAACCAATTTTTTAGAAGCTTCTTATGTGTTCAACAATATTTTTTATAGCACACAGAAGGGTCTAAAATAAAACTTATTGCTAAAAAATAAAATAATCAGATTAAAAATTACAAATAATAAAATAAAATAATAATAAAATAAAGTACAATAAAAATAATAACAATAATAAACTATATTCTATGTTAGTGAAGGAGAATTTAACTGCGCTCACCACCTTATTTTCTCCTTTGGTGTCCAGGAACTAAACTAAAATGAAAAACCCAGCATATTAAATTATATATCCTATCACCACTCTAAATATATTGGTATAATGTTTATAGGACCCCAACCTTTTTGACTTAAATGTAAATCATAAATTTTATATTAGTAAAGAATGATAAGTGTTGTCCAATTTGCTTGACGCGAACATTAAATTTACATTATTGCGATTCTTTAGAATATGAATATTTTCAAGATTTTCTCTTTTATTTTTAATGCCTTATTCCAAAACTCTACATTTTCAAAATCGAATGTATGCAACAAGCCTAAACTATGTTCTTTTAGCCCGGATGTACCATTCATGCTTAGCAATTTAGTAGAACTTAACTCAAAGATCTATGATCATAGATTATCAATTATCATGATGAAAATTGGGAGATTTTACCACAACAGCTTTGTCCGCTGAAAACTTCATTCAAATTAAAGCTAATAAATTTCAAAAAGAAGTTTAATAATCCAAAGTAATGATTTTATCTTAACGTTACCACCGTTTATTAATTTGGACTAAGATTTAACAAATATGTGTAATAGAAAATGTTAGAATTTTAAATGAATTAGCAAATATTCTAGATTATACATATTTTAACAACTGCAAAATTAAAGCCAGATGTGTTTTTTAAAATGCCGTGCATGCAGCTCAACTTTACAGCCATATGTCATGGGTTTAAAGACGTCGATTTACACAAGTTCTTGCATTGTATGGGCGGGAACATGGAAGTGTGCGCCGTTATTGAAGTATGCGCGGAATCTCTTATTGCGCGTATGATGTTTATGTCAACACATAATTTTGAAATATGCTTTATCTCTCTCTCTCTCTCTCTCTCTCTCTCTCTATCTCTTATACTTTTTTATTCTATTCATTTGTTTAGCTTTAAAAAATGTGAAGTTGTTAGATTATTTTAGCCATCTAGAAATAATAAAACAAAAAATACTTGAAACTAAATATTGGACCGTATCGTAAAAGGATGTAAACATATGAGTCCACTGGGTCTTATTACGATCTGGGTCTTTGCTGCTCAATCTCACTTGAGAAAATAGGGGGTTTTATTACCTCTGTATCACAACGGTTTATTGGAATAATTTACGTCATAATTCTCCCTATAGTAAATATTTTAAAGTTTAATTGTTTGGACACATATAGTTATTTTAATAAATACTTTAATAATAAGTTCTTGCTAAATACTGGTGAGTTTACAGCTCTTTTTTTTAAAGCAGCGGTCAGTTTTTAATCGCTCACATATTTATTTATTTATTTATTTATTTAATAGTTAATTTTATTATTTAATATAAAATCTATAACGAGGTAGCGACAATTGATCTGCGTATCACTCGTTCTAAAAAATAGTGTACGCCACTAGTGCGAGGGAAACCGCGATTTGTGCGTGCGTGTTAGTTTGCGCCCAAGTGAAGTGAGTACTATTACTGTATTAACTATTTTTTTTTTTAATCGATAACAGAAACGATAATTCGTACTAATTTTATGATACAATAAGGACACTTTGAAGAGTATTTTATGCCACTCATTTTCTTTGTATTTAAATATTAATCGTCATTATAGTCATTTATTTTTTCCGAACATTACATGATTACTATTCTCATCATCACCGTTCTTATTGTATAGCTTTCTATTCTTATTCATATTATTCATATTATTCATATTATTATTATTATTATCATTAATATATATATATATATATATATATATATATATATATATATTAGATATATAGATATAAATATATATAAATATATAGATGTTAAATAATAATATTATTTAAAAGATGATGGTTTCGTCAGGAAAAATTAATCCTAGCTAAAAATTAACATCCGAATTTTTTTAGCATTGTATATAAAAAAATTACTTTATAGTAGGATATAGTAATTCGATAAAATTGCATTTAAAAATTGATTACTGTATTCAAACTCATAAAAATAGCATTATAATTTTTTAAACTAAAAGTGTCGTTTCCTCTTGAAACAAAATTGAAGGTTGGTGTTAACAAAGTAAAATAAAGAAGTAAAATTCAATTTTAAAATTCTCACAGGCCTGTTTAAAGCCAACGATAATGAGATAGCGAGAGACAGACTAGTTTGTACAAGAGAGTTAGCGGTTTTCTCAGAAAATCGCCGCCCGATGTGGGTGGCAGAAGATTTGCCGCAGTACAAATTTTTGGGTCCCAAAGCTTTTCAGATTGCCTTCAAATCCTCTCTCACTCCTTCGTTCTATCCCATTATTTGCTTCTTCCTTTCCCTTCTTATTCTCTTTATATGCGGGCGTATCTGACACGGTTTGGAAGAAGCTAGGCAAAGCGGGCGCCCTCCCTTTTACCTCCTTGCCGTTCTATTGTGCAGTTTAGTTTATTGCGAGCATTCGTCTTGCCGGCAATATTCGGCCTCGGGAAGCTACGTCTGCTTTACCTTCGTGGCTCCTCTCTATTTTTTCCTTCTGCTCTTCTATCTTACTTTACTCTCAACTGTTGCTATATTTTCTCACTTCCTTATTGTTTCTTCTATTCTTGTGGCGAACAATTGCTTATTTTTACGTTCAGATAAATAAGGTATAATTGAAAGACCCTTCTAACAATATCCACATTTATTAAATTCTAGTGTTTTTCATTTTTACTCATTAGTCTATTATAAAGATGTGTAATCAGATATAATTCTGGATAAAGATAGTGCGAGTTGAAAAATACTATACTCAGTTCAATGGCACTACTTCCGTAAATAATTTAGCCAAGTAACTTTCTTTTAGCAATATTCTTGAAAGCCGTCATAAGAGCAAAATATGAAACGCATTAAGAAAAATTAAAAAACAAAACGGTGTACTGGCAAGCTATATCTGACTCGTTCGTTCTCATTCTGGCGCGCAATTTTCCGGCGCACCTCGTGCTATTTTCGAGCGGGAATATCAGAGCAATTCTTATTCTCATTTTTCAGAGGCGAAACGGTGGACGTAAAAAGTCTCTTAAAGATGGCTAAGCGTCACGTCACCGTATGCGCGACATTCCCGAGTATTTGATACGCAGTTGTATAGCTTGCGCTGTGACTAACGCGAAGGTAATATATTTTGCATGACGGGGTAAGCTTCGAAACGATGCCTCCCCCTTCTTCGTTCTTCCCCTCTGCCATCGAGGTCGGTTGCATCTCTTTGCATCCCGCTCGTATATAAAGACACACGCACACATACACGATATATATATATATATATATATATATATATATATATATATATATATAGTTATTTTCTTGCGATTTCCTATTCCCGCTGACTTCCGACTCGTTTCTTCTCTTATAGCTTCTTCTTCACATAATACTCGCTCTTCTTCTTATATACGTGCGCCTCTTTTGTCCATACTCGCGCATACGGTGGTTCGAGCGTGAATTCGATCTTGCAAAAAATCCCATTATACACGCGATCGTTTAAAATCAATTTAAACCGATGTTACTCTGAAAACGAGTAGGATTACGTAATCGCCGAATTAGACTATAATATCCTGGACGGTATATAATTCACCTTAATGAGGCGTACTAATAATATTCGCTGTATTTAGTGACCATGGAATGGTTGTCGATTCGAGGAACAAAGAAACGCAGAAACAGCTAAGTAATCTATGTCTTATACAAATATAAATAATGAGAGAGGAAATTAATAATTTTTGAGTGTTTCTCTTTTTACTGTCACGTATATGGTGAAGTGAAGTGTTAGCATATCGGAGATATAAGTGAGACGTGGCATTAGTAGCTTAACGCAACATTATACAAATAAGACAAAATACAAATAATGTACATCCTAGAATAAATAATGAATCGTTTAAACAAAATTCTTATGAAATAGACAATATGTTATGAAACGATCATCTATTATAACATAATGGAAAATAAAAAAACAGTGGAAATAGTACAAATGTTAATAAATATAAATATTGATTTTGTTGCAAACATTATTAGTGTAAATAACTTTGACATTATTACATATAATATTAATGGTTTTCTAGCAGTACAAAAGCAGCTTGTAGAAACTATCACACCATTATATTTATTCAAATCAAAAAATATTAAACCAACAATATTAATATTAATATTATTGTATTAGACAAAAAATATAGATGGCATCTAGATGAATTTAAAATAAAAAATTATAATCAATGTACAAATTATGAAAATAGAGCAAATGAAGAGAAAAATGAAAATAAATGAAATTTACTGTACAATTTTCATCATATAATAACTTCATTAAGATGGAAGCTATAGTATTTGAAATTATCAAATGGAAAACAATAAGGACAAAGCCCATGGTTTAATAAAATAAATAAAATAAATAAAATAAATAAATAAATAAATAAAATAAATAAAATAAATAAAATAAATAAAATAAATAAAATAAATAAAGAAGTTGTCAACGTTTGGGCCTAGTAGAATGAAACTGTAACATGAATTGTAGATTCTGCAAATTCGCAGAAAATAACAAATCAGAGGAATGTAAAATATTATACAAAATAAATATAAATGAAATATTCTGTGCAAATTGTAGTTTGAATAGTCTTCCATTAAATAATAATGACTGTCCAATGTATAAAGAAAAATCAATTAATATAACACACAATATGGTTATAAGAAGAAAAGTAAGCTTTGAGTATCACTAGAGGAGCATCGGAAAGAACATATTCCAATTATGTCATATCCGAAAAGTTATTAAGCAAAGTAATATCCCAATTAATAAAAATTATAGTACATATCCAATCATGATCTTAACAAATGACTTGAATAATACTATTTTAAATATAAATCTATATATTGTTATAAACAGAATTACTAATACTATTAAAATTGAACTATTTACAATAATTAATACTGTTAGATTAGAAATTTTGATATAATTAAAAATAACACAGTTAGGTTAGCTAGCTAATACATATAATTTATTTAAATTAAATTTAAATAATAATTCATATTATTTGCTATTTGCCGATTATCTGACTCAATATGTAGTCAATGAAAATTTTATCACAATACAGAATAAGGTATAAATGTTATATAATAAAATTACAAAATACTATGAGAATTGAAATCTTAGTATAAATGAAAAATATGCAAAACAATGCTTTTCAAAAACGCTATTGATATTAAAATTTTCATATCTATTGAAATCTTTTCAAATCTATTTGCTTTTTATGATATGTGCACAACCACAACCAATTTCTACTCAATTCGAAAACTATATGTTAATTATATATCAACTATACATTAACTATATTAAATTCAGAATTAATTCTCCTTCTCTTTCTCTCTCTCATTTTCCCTCCTTTTTCCCATTTGTGTAGTAATTAACATGTATAGGGTAAGGTAACCTATACATGTTATATATATATATATATATATATATATATATATATATATATATATATATAAGATTTAACCAATATATGTAAATAATGTAAAATGTAAATTGTAAAATTTACAATTGTAAAATTTTCCATATTTCATAGTCTGTCCTTCGAAATTTGAATTATTGCGATCTAATTAATTCGAATCAACAATAGGATAAACTCACCATTTTCTTTCATTTAATTATTTTTATCAAAACATTACCATTAAACCATGAAAAATATTTTAAAACATGTATTTTTCCCATCGAAATTTTTAAAAAATTTTTAAAAAATGCATAATTCGTTATTTTCAGCTTTTTTATGCCTGTGATATGTTAATATGATGATATTGATGTCACATTAATAAGCCATTAAATAATACTATTGATGGTACTGCATAGAAATTAATAAGCCATTAATAATACCATTGATGGTACTGCATAGAAATTGACTGCACGACAGAAGTAGTATACCAGTAATATAAATTAACATATATTATATTTATAGTTTCAAGTAAAGGAAAACGCTCTAGGCAACTAAATACAGTACACAGGGTAACGTATTAGAAGAAATTTTTTAAAAGAAAAATTCTTGATGAAAAATGAAATTGTTTGTTGAACAAATGTTCTTCAAGTTTTGAAATATTCTTAAAAAACTATTTTTCATGGTCGAAAATGAATGTGAAAATAATATAAATTTTCAAATTCAATATTCAACTTTGCCCGAATTACAACATTTCTCAAAGTCATTGTTTTCTTCATTACACCTCTTAATTTTCGATTTTAAAAAGCTACGTAAAATCTATTTGAAAAGGAATAAAGAATGTGGTGTTTTCAATGGACCACGAATGCAGAAAAACAGAAAGATAAAAATAACCAGAAAAATATTTCCATTTAAAATCACTGCTTGTCAGCAGTGACGCAAAACATTCGTCGGTGTAAACGCGGCCAAATCTTCGCAGCAAAAACCCTTCTTCCCAGTCACCTGGCCGCTTATTTCTCTTTTGACCGGATAACGCGTGTGCGAACAATCAGCACGAGAGCTGCGAGAAACGCGCTGGTAAACTGACAAATCGCCAGGGAATCGCGTCCAGGTCTGCGATTACTCTCCTCGTTCGACAAGAGGCGGGTAATCCGCTTAGCCTCGCAAATGCCCAGTACGTCGATGAAGCCACGACGACCGCGCACGATCGATCGATCGATTCATCGATTTCGCGCAGGCTCGAGCGAGATGGAAACCGGAAGAGATTTCCAGCTCTCTAGGCCGTGACCACGAGCGTTCTAGCTGACAAATGTGTCTGACCAGGCTGTCTAACCCCCTTCCCGCCATCTCATCGTTACCGCGAATCCTCGCCTCGCCGCACAGCCTTCGCCGGTCACTCGCAAAATTTACCGTATATTAATTGTCAAATTTATCGCCGCGTCCCACCGATTCTCTCTTTTTCCTATTTTTGATTTGTATTCCGCATTCTCTGCAATTTTTTAAACCACCCGCCTTCACCGTTGTCCCACAGTCCCCAACCATCGGACGAGATGTTTTTGCTGATCTCTTATTTTGCAGGGGCATCAAACGCTTCGTTTTGGTTTTTCAAAGTCGAAGCGGATGGGCGAAGGCACAAACCATGATTCGCTATCCCAATTCTCCACATTTTCTTTCTCGTTTATTCTTTTATTTTCTCGTACTGGACATCCAAGCGCCCAATCGAACGTGAACTTGATCAGTTCTAAAAAATTAAGGAACAGAGGTCTTTTGTTCGATTTCTTTATTTACAATAAGTTGGTTAATATATGGAAGGTTTTCTTTTAAACATTTCTGCATTATTCTGATGTCATTCGCTCAACAATATCATATCAAAGGTTATTAATGATTTGATACTTGATATGTTTAAATGGAGAGCATATTTGATCAGTAGAATATTTCTGTCGTTTGAATATTTATATTTAAAGATCGTTGTCTTATCGGTTATTTTAAAAGCTAGCTTTAAAAGCGATATTAAATATTGAAGACGATTTCAAATTAAAAAACTTAGAAGTAATGTAATAAGTAAATATGCGTTATTTGTTAATTGTATAATTCAAGGATAATAAAATTATAAACTAATACCACAAATATTTAATACATAACAGCGAGTGGTATGTAAAAACCAATGGAAATGTCAACTTTCTTTTTTAGATAATAGTTTTCAAATTACTTCATGGCCTGCAAAATCTACAAATATTGATACTGAAGTAAGTAAATCCTTGTTTGGGACAGTATGTTAATTGAAGAGCGATAATGAAGGAAGCATGCGGAGTTAACTCTTAGTAGCTCTCAGCCCCTGTTTAGTGTAGGTATTATTATATTTTAAGAAGGATTAAATAAATATGTATTTATGTTACATACAAATAATTAATGAATAAAAAACAATAATAAAGATTTTTAAATATACACGCTAATTTTCAAATTAATTTTTTTATATCATTTATTGAAAACTTACTGAACATTTGGTAAAACATAATGTAATAATTTGGATAGTTTCACAACAATTTTATATATCCACTGCAGCGTTAATTAGTAGACCATTATCAAGATATACTACTGTGATTAAATTCGCTGATTCAATTTAATGTTTTTTTGACATTTACTAAGTCTTTAAGTTGTCTGCAGTGAACGATATGTCCTTAAAAATTTGAAATTCTAGAATGAGTCTGATAAAAATATAATCATTTGTATTGAATATCTGATATATTTAGCCAACATTTATAATGAAAATACATTTCTCATAACTTTTTGAAAAATATAGCAGATATTGCTGAAATATGTGACACAATTTTATCTGGGAAATGTGAAAAAATTCTTCTTCTCAATTGATGAACAAATTTCCTTTCTTCTAACATCATAAGATCTTTTCTTACAATTATTTCTGTGAATGCAAATAAATATGCCATAGACAGTGCACAGGTATATGAATATCAACCAATTTTAAATTTTATATTTTTTAGTTTGAGAGGTGAAAGAAGCTTAAATTATTAATCCGCGGTTCACGGGATCAACTAAAAGTTTGCGATTCAATTTTACTTATAATTTTATGTTATTTAAAAGCTATTTAGTAGCTTTGCAGTGTATTGTTTATTTTAAATATAGAACAAATAAAATTTAACATTCAGTTTTAATCATAAGTTAAAAAAAATTTAATTTATTTGCTAATAGTGTTTCTTGAAAGTTTTTAAGACTGTAATAAAAATAAATTTTTGTTTAAATATTATTTTTTAATTTACTTTTTAGTGATTCAGTACAAACTTAAATAATATACAGAAAACATAACCATATAAATAGAAATTCATTAATATTATTTCTTATAGAACAAATTATATTTGAACATTACCATAATGTTATTGACCAAGATTAGGTAATGGTATCGCTCTAAGCGGTTTTGATAGATTTATATTTATATGTTTGAAGTAAATAACTCAAGGACACATGCATTTTATATTTAAATTAAATTTATTTTATAATTAAATAATACAAGAAAGTACACATTAATGTAAAAATTTCGGTTAAGATATTTATTTTGAAGAGAATAGGAAGGAATATATTCTCCTCACTAGTATTCCAAATAATAAGTAATAAGAAATGAGGTCAAATTTTGCGTGGAGTTATGCATTTACCTGTGCACGTATCAATCACTTTACACATAGCGATAAGGAACACCAGAGCGCTGGTTGATATCTTCGTACAGTCAATATCTCAAACGCTAGCTTGGCTATGTTTGATATTATTTGATTATATGTCTTTCGGGGTTGTCATGCGAAAGCCACACCATTGGTTATTTTATAACGATACCAATTCATTTAAATAAATTTAAGATTTGCTAATGAATAATATTAATAAATAGTATAATTGTCAAAAGCTTCAAACCTTTTATTACCTATCACTGGTTAATCCTATTTACTTCCTAGCTCGGTTTTTTCAATTTGTTTGTTTAAATAAAGTTTTTATTAGTATACTTCAATACCTGACTGTATTGACAGTGAATGATAATAGATTTAAATAAAATAATAGCGCTGTTATTTTGAATTTTAATCGAGTTTTCGTTCAGCAATGATTTTAGAACTAATCTATCGTTCAATATTGCAAAAAAATCTCTCAACGAATGGCCATTGAAAATTTGTAAAATTTGAGAGCTTTCCATTGTTTTCTCGACAAAAGACCAAAAACTGTCGGAGAAATACGTGCATGTTCAAGGAAATTGCTGCAATTGCTATTACTCTCTCATGTATTTTCAAAAGCATTTGTGGAAAGGCGATGGCGCGAATGCCAGCCTCCTGCCTTGCATTGTTGAATGTCGATTGTCCTATCGACACACAATGAATCTTCACATACTGAGAACGTTGAACGAAGTATGTATAAACGCATATGTTTGAAAGTGAGTATAATTACATAATCGACAATAAATGCGGAGATACTATTAAATTCTAGTCATTTCCAGTAGCGACCGAATGAACGATAAGAGACATTGAATAATTTATTACAAGTTAAACTAAGTATTAAGAGAAACGAATATTGCTTTGAAGGGAAAAAATAAAATTTGTAATGATGCAAATTTTAATATTTTGTTAGCATAGAAAACTGTCGACATGATTTAAAGACTTTGGTATGATAATCTTCTACGATGCACTTTCTGCTCTCTGCTCTATGAAAGTTTCGTAAAATAGACTTAAAACTCCATCAGCGCCGTTCTTTCCACAGATAAGACACGTTCTTAGTTACTCTTCATATTCCGTCATCCTTCTCTTTGTTTTTCGTTTTAAATTAATTTCGTTTTGTATTAATTGCGAGAAAATTCGTTCCAACGAGCCCCAGTATTTATTTTTTTAATATTTTATTTCTTTTAATATTTTTTCACTAACACCTATACATATATAGAAAAGTAAAGGGTAATTAATAAATAAGTGCTCGTTATTCCAAGTTTCAAGTTGGCAAGTAATTACGAACCGCGTATAATATTCTCTTAACAATTTGCTAACTAGAAATTGATGAAATTCCGGTTTATTGATTGCCGGGCTAATATTAACAAGCGGTTTTTAGTCCTCAGTATTTGGATTCTCGTGAACCTCATACAAATTTTTTAAGTTTTATTTGTATAAAATTCATAAATTATAAGTGGATAGAGACAAGGAATTTTTTTCAAATATTAAATTGTAAAGATTATAAATAATGCCTATATATTTTATTAAAGTGTATAATATCTTATCGTAAATTAATAATAACGAAAATAATAAAAATTGTGAAATTTAAGAGTTTATATATCTAAATTCACTGATTTCTGAAAAATAAACGATGATTATAATATAAATCTTTCATAAATTATTTTCCAATAACTCATTTTTATATTTGTATGTTTATACTCCATACCACTATAATATTTTATTTCGATTGGTATAGTTCTTTTAGAAAAAATATAATTTATATCTTTAAAAATGTATGTGAATTGATTATTGTTAAATGAAATTTTAACTTTATTCAAATACTATGAACAGGTTGTCATATATATTATAATCCCATCCCTGCGGTTGTCAAAGTTTAACGTAAAAGGCATCTTCAATTTTAGGAAAAAAAACATACATTAGATTTTCAAAATTAATGTTATATTTTTTTAAAATAAATTTTGCAGGCACCAGTCGAGATCCTCCATTCCAATGTGCGCTGTTGCACTTTAACAATGCATGATATTTATAGGACTGATTTAGTATGATATTATTTATACATTCAGAAAAATTTTCTAATCAAAATTACAATACTATTCAGAATTTAAATCAACAACACAAATCAAGTTTTAAAATTACTATACGCTCTAGAAAAGTTTATAAGCAAAAAGTTAAAGATTTACTATGAACCTAGTAAGATTTAGAAACTAGAGACATTTTTTGTATATTTTATATATTTACAGTGTGTCATAAAATTACTAAGAGTATAGTAATTTTTGCTATAAAAATTTCCTCCATGTAATACTCTTATATTTGTTATAATAATTTGTATTGCTCACTGTGAAAAATATAGCAGAAAAATGTTGGATTTTATTTTCAGCTTCTAATGGGACAAAATGACATATTGTAGGATGTTCTTCATGCATACAAACGCTTTCCTTATTAATCTCGAAATTTCAAATTGATGGGCTTTTTACGTCGATATCTCTCTCTTTTGAACGTTGAAACTTTCCTCATTTTTCGATAGTGAAATTGGATATAGAACCCGTGACGTGAAAGCGACAACGAATGACTGACTGAGATTTGTTATCTCGAAAATGTGCGCCGTTATTGTACGTATTGCGCAGTTCGACTACGCTTGAATCAAGTCTACTTACGGCTTGTCAAATCTACTTTTAAACTTCACTCGCATCTATTTTACATTTTCATTCATATTTATTCTATATATATATAGTCTCTTAATTATATCATTTTATTTAAAAATATACCTTTATTAGAACATTTTTTAATAAACCTGATAGAAATGCTAAATATTTTTAAGCTATAAACAAGCTATTTTGATATGATATTTTGAAACCTAGAAACAAGGTATTAATATTCGGCAGTAACTAAAAATATATGAAACGCATTTTGGCTGATTTCTAGATACATTTTCTAAACCTATCTTTTAGGTATTGAAGATCCATAACAATTAGTTTCGTGTTAATGTATCTTTGATTATCACTAACATTTACCTTCAAATGAGGTTGAAACTAGGTATAATATATAACATTGCTAAAAAATTAATATCATTGTTATGCATTATTATATAAATTCATTAACGTTGTTAGTTACTTCAATTAATAATTTGCAAATTTATATCGAGTTCCTAATTTTGAATATTGAATTCATTTATACGCAAGCTATAAGTTATACACATATAATACAAATTAAACACATCGACAATACTTTACACATTCGCATACAATGTTATATATATGTATATGAAGTCTTAATCGAGCTTATATACTAACTAAAGTAATTTTTTGTCACTTGCGGCAGTCTCCAGTCACCAGGCATTCAGTGTGTACTCTCCATAAAAGTTCCGGTATAAACTCAAATTCACGCGAATTTTAAAATAATTAAAAAAACAATGAAATTATATTATTTATTAAATTATTTATTTTATAAATAAATAAAATAATATCTTTAATTAATTACCAATAATTGAAACAGGTATAAGATAACAAAACATAATATTTTTGAAGATTTTTCATCAATAATGTTGTCATAATTTAAGCAGTGAAAATTATTTTTAAATAAATACATACTTTTGATCATGATATTAGTTATTTCTTGAAACGTTCTAGTGTGCGTGCGTGCGCTGCCTAAAAAGCCAAAACTTACTGCAAACTGATATAACAGTAGCCTAATGTCGCAACTCTTTATCTTCTAAATTTAATGTATTTATCGAATTGTATATTAATCTACTTTGTTGAAATTGAAAAATGCCAAATTACAGTGTTAATGAAAACCAAAAAAATAACAATCAAAGAAAGTAACGTGAATAATCTTTAGAGTTGTTCTCTGAATAATAAAAAACTTTTATATTCTTTCAATTTGAATTTTCTAACTAATATTTAGAATCAATATGATTATTTATTTGAAATTCAATTCCCTTTCTTAACATTTGAAGTATTTTTATGTTTTTTGTCATAGTTAAAATAAGAAAATGTTGAAAGCCATATTTATTTATAAAAATCTTTCTACAACTCATGTATAATATACAATAACCCTGATATTATAATATTAATAATAAGAAATTATTATAATAATAATTTTTGTTATAATACTTCATACATCTCATGCTATTTTGAATTACGCGCGCGTCGCATTGTTGAACGTCGTCTGACAGTTCGTCTGTACGGCAGAAATTGTACTTCCGGAAACATACGATATGACTGCTTTTTTATTTAAATATCAAAATTACCATTGATACTTAACTTTCAAGATATCATGAAAATTATTAAGAAATAATCAATACGCGTCTTATTGATGAATAGCATCTTTCATTTTGTAAAAGAGTTATTAATAAAATAAATCTCATTACCGGCGGGTCTCTCATTAAGTGTTAATGCGAAACCAGGTTAAATTTCTGATATTAAAAAGGCTCATTCTCGACACAGACTTTATTATTCTTTTATAATTCTTTCAAACTATTGACGTATCGTTTGATGTTCCTTTTATTCTATAAACAACATAATATCATAATATTGTGTAAATATTAATTTCTTCGATTGTAGTAATTGAAACTTACATCCGAATTAAAATGTTCATTTACTAGCCAGAAACAAGGTTCAAGCTTCAAACCTAGTTTCTACTTATTTTTTAATTTTATTGGCAATGTTCACGTTTTTCATTCTAAGATTTGACTAATTTTAAGCTATGATAAATTGATTCTATTTTTAATATCTAGTAACTACTTTCTAACCTATTGATAATTGTTAGTTTTCTACCAGAAGTTTTAAAAAAATGAAGGAATGTTTTAATATATAATAGTGTGAAAATACTTGTTTCTTACTTATTTTTTCTTGTTCAGTGATTTTCTGTATATCTATATTTTTATTTTGTATTATTTGAAATATAGAGACTATTATTATTTTATATACGAATTCTAGAAAGTTTAAGGCAAATTAATTAGAAAAATGGAATATCAATTATACATACGATCGAATCCTATTACGCTAATTGAATTATATACTTGGATCACGTATGCTTTAAATTATTGGATCTATTTCATTGTGCACTTTATATCAATGAATAGATAAGAATATTTGACTAAACTGTTTATTTTCACGAAGGAATTAAGATATGTATAATTTCTGTGTAAATCCAGATAATTAATATACTAAACGGATAAAATGGACTAAGTGGAAATAAATTAATACATATTTTTTTATTGGACTTACAGTCCAATCAATTCAATCTAAAAATAAAAATAAAAAATAAAAATAAAAATAAATAAAAATAAAATAAAAATTAAAAATAAAAATTAAATTAAAAATTAAATTAAAATTATAATGACAGTCAGACTGTCCTTGTTTACATTATCCCCTTAGATTGAATTGATTGGACTGTAAGACCAATAAAAACATTATATTAATCTGTATATGGGCAGTCGACATAAGTACTATTAAATTAAGTGGAAATAATTTTTAAATTTTCTAACTTTCATGTAATCATTAATAACAATAATACAACCAAATTATTATTATTATATTTTCAATATATGAGTAATTAATGCTAATTCATCATTATTTAAATCAAGTTCTCAGTAAATGATTACCATTTAATTGCTAATACTTGCTTTAGGCAATAACATCATGATTTAATTTCATCAAGCTTTTATCCAACTTTAATAGCCACTATCACTATTGCCTGAGCTTGAGTCTGTGTCTTTGATTGCTTCACTTTAATCACTTGCAAATTCCTTGAAAGTAATTCCAATTTAAGAGATTGGAGCTTCAATGTGAAAAATTGGTGGATTATTATTTGCCACTTGAATAGATTGATTTCTTTGATGCACTATTAGAATAAAAATTTATCTGAGCTTGGTTTTTAAGTGAACTTTCTATTAATCAATATTGATATATTTAATATATTTTTTTTTGATGAAGAAGATAAGTTGTTACAAAGATATCATTATTTTCAATGTTTAATCATTAAACTTTTTTACTTTATTTATATTTATATGTATATTTTTTAATCTCTAGCTCTATTAACTCATATATTATAAAGTTATTTAGCTCAATACAAAAAGAAAACCGAATCTTTATCCTAGTATAGTAAAATTGATATGAGAAAAATCATTTTAATTTTACATTTTTTCATTTTGATTTTACATTACATAAACTTAAATATTATTTGCATTACTACAATATTTAGTTAAAAATTTAATATCAAGGGAAGGAAAATGTTTGAATTTGCCAATGATTTAAATATTACATATTTTTATATATCATGTAATGGACATTGCAATATCAAGTGATTTAGGTGTTCGGCTGTACTTACGCAATTGCAACTTTTATTATTTGCTACTGTATTTTTATCAATGATACTTTTAAACTGTTATGGTTACTGCGACATCTAAATATTGAAACTATGAAATCTCTGCTTAGTGATAGATCATTGTTCCATGGTTTACGACTTTGTTTATGATAGATTTTAAAATCCGCGTTGCCTTTAGTTAAGTTTTAATTCAGTATCATATTACAGTTTCCATCATAACTAGTTTTGTAAACATTAATATTACTTTGCAATATGAGATTTACTTTATAGTCGGCTGTAATTCAGTTCTTTTTCCCAAAGTTCTGAGCAAGTTCATTTCCAGTAATACTAACGTGTGCAGATATATAATATATTGTGATGATTATATGTTTCTTGCTATTTTTATGAATAATTGTATATTTTGTAAGTATCTAATAAGTAGAGGATAATATCAACCATATTATTTGGATGAAATAGGCTTGTACATTGCATAGCGAATCAGTGTAGGTATCTTATAATTTATGTATTAAAGAGCTATATTCCCAGCATCAGAAATTGCTAAGCATGTTAGAAGAAAAAGAGAAATTTTATCATTTATACTTCTCGTTTTAATTATATTAATCTCATGCATTAACAATTTTACTACTTTATGTAAATATTTTTATAGAATTTATATTTGTAATAAATTTTTTAAATAATTTATTAGGATTATTGAATTATCGAAGGCCTATACCTAGTTCTATATTTGTATTAATATGTGTTTTTATGATTGCATGATCATAATTGTATAAAATAGATAAATTGTTAACTTGTATTAAATATTCAATTCTCACTATGCTTTTCATGTATTCATGTAGTATATTAGTTGTTTTTCTGTGATCAAAGATAATATTTAGAATATATTTATTATCGTTTCCCGAGTAATAGAAGACTGTATGTTAAATAATTTAAATAGAAAGATTTCATGGTATGTTGGTTCTCTATAGTAATATAATTATCTTAGCTTTGTCTAGTAATATGTTGCTAGATGTACTCATTCTTTCATCCAGATCTAGCTCAATGACTGTAAACTGTATTTTTTCGAATTTCTTTTTTAGCTTTTTGTGTCAGATTGTAAATATATAAACTGCTATAAATCATGGATTTGAACTAAGTTTTATAAGAAATATTAAGGATAATCGGATGCACCTCCACCATACTACTTTTCAAATTTTTTAAACGTATCTTAGTTGGTTATTGAATGAAAATAAATATTGTAAGTGCATTACTAGTAATTTAACTCACTATATAGAAATCATTGCAGTTCCAAATATGACAATTTTGTTTTGCCTGGATCAATGCTTATTTTGTTAAAGTGTATGTATGTAGTTTTTCTTAATGAAACATCTAAGCCTTATATATAGTTATCTTTAAATAGAATCATTAATTTTGGAATAGATGTGTCTATAATGCGTTAAGAATTTTACAAATTCCCATACTTTCATCGAAAATCCGATTTAGCCAATAATCTAATATAATTCTTCTGTGAACATCGTGAAAACCATTGCTTATATCCAGAATGGAAACTTATGCTTATCTTTATTCAATACAGTCTTAATATCGCTTGGTTGTTTCGAAAGCCTATTTGCATCAGAGGAAAGTATTGATTTTTTATCCAGCATTGCACTCTGTATGATATCATTAATTCAAACATTTTATAAACATAATAAATTATCAAAAGGACTTAAAATCTTTACCGATCGATTTTTTCACAAAATGTATATATGTATGATAAGCCAGTTGTTCAGATAAATATATTTTATTCATATAATTTATTTAAAATATCTAAAAGTAGTAGTTGATATTTTATAGTAGGTTGTGCAATATTTCATAATTTATTCCATCTACATCCGGTGCCGATTTTTCTTTTCTAGTTTTTAAAGATGTATTACACTGAGTGTAACTAAATAAGTCATCAAAAATACTTTTATAACGAGCTTTCGAAAATATTTCAGGGTCCGATAGTACCCACTCGGGATACATATTCTGAAGAGCATGTTCAATTTTATTTTGTTTTGATAAATGTTCTTCTCGACTCTGATGATTAGTTTTAACCCATTTACTTTGATATATTTGTGCTTCACCCTATATATATTTTAAATTTACATATAAATTCAGCGATTCGACAAATATTTTATAAGACTCCCGTTTTATTCTTAAATATATTTCTAGTTAGAGCTCTAATTCTATTATATTCGATTCTTTCGTCAATAGTACTCGTAAATTCCCATTTATTATATCTTGCCGCTTTTGTCGGTTTACTCTCGTACAATCTGTATCTCACCAAGCTACTGAATTTCTATGGCATTTATTATTGCAATATTTTTTCTCTGTTCATCCGTTTCTATATCTTCCTTAACTATTTATATATATATGTTATATTCATCTAGCGGCCTAGGGTAGTCAAAGTCATACTTCAAGTCATTCTCGTATCGATTTTCAAGAATATTAGAGATTTTATTTCAATCTCTTCTTTGGGATTAAATTTTAAATGTTCGTTATCGATAATTATATTTTTTCGTGTTCAGTTCGATGAAGATCAGAAAATGATACGAACCAAAAATGTGCTCATAAACTTTTACTGCCACTAATGCGCTATATTGGTTGTGGAAAATACTAATGGATTTCAAGGTAGTTTTAAGATTAACATGCGTATCAGGCTGCGAATTGTGTACAAATAAGCCTACTTTTTCGAATTGCTCTAATAATGTATTTCTATTGTCATCCAATACAGCACAATTTCATGCCTCGTTATGTGAATTGCAATCAATTATTAATAGGCATCTTTGTTTTATCTTAGAATTACTCACAAAAGTGTCCCATTCTTTATCCGCCATAAGTATTTTAGGTTTATCGCTATAGTAAGATGCCACTGATTTTTTTAAGGCCACTTTTATTTTTTCGGGTCATCAATAAATAAATTTTTTATTTCAATATCATTGTAGGTTTCACGTATCAAGAATACCGTGCCCGGGCAGTAGTACATTCCTTATCTTTTCAAAGAGCGCGCACACCTGTATATAAAAAATTAATGATACTTTTCAGCCATGTCTCTGGACAGATAAGTACATAGATATTGTGAATATTTTTTTAATTTCTTCAATTTTATTGCATTCACTTCTTATAGTCCAATACAATGTGTGTACTTTTTTCGTAGAGATTAGTTTATTAGGGGTACTACGAGGGTGATCCCAGAAGTACCTGGCCTGACCAAGAGGTGACGATAGTTACTCAAAAAATACCACTGTATTAGACGGTAAACAATCTATAAAGCATATGTCTCAAGTTTGAAGACGCCATGATGTTTAGTATTTGTTTGACAGCCATTAATATTGAACGTTTTCAGTGAATTTGTAAACATGGAAAAAATTGGTCATCGTTTGTGATACAATAATTTTATTTAAAAGCTCTCAGCTTTTAAACCTCTTCAACCAATATAAAAACTGAACTAGACTGTACTCTTGGTAGGACTGCTCCTTCGTTTGCAATATTAAAATATTGGGTAGCAGAGTTTAAACGAGGCCGTACCAGCTGCCAAGACGAGCATCGCAGTGGTTGACCAAACGAGGTGATAACTCCAGAAATGTTGAAGAAAATCCACAAAGAGGTACTGGATGATCATCGACTGAAAGAGCGCGAGGTAGCAAACATGGTAGGCGGTACCAGTGCGGTACATCGCATATTAACTTAATCGCATAATACTTCTGGGACCATCCTCGTATTATTCTCAGACATAAGTACAGTTACATATATATAAATATATATATATATATATATATATATATATATATATATATATATATATGATAAGACCGAAATATGAAAATTTATTTTTTTTATCATTCAATATTCGGTGAATCCTCATTCTACAGCTCAGTGTTTAAAAATTTGGATGATTCTGTTTATAAACTTATGTAACGAGTGATATGTTTATAAACTTATTGTAATCTATCTTGTTGCGCCGATTAAAGAATACAAGATTAAAGGAACTAATAAAAAATGTAAAAGGATAGAAAGGTAGATGTCATTTAGGTTTACAAATAAAACTACGACAATTGAGCCAAATGTTTTATTGGCTCATATGAAAGGGGAAAAGCCTAGCGGCATAAAAACCGCTGATGATAGATGATTTGAAGGTGCAAGCAGTTTTCGTTGTTGTGTACGAGTTTTGCACGTTGCGTGCAACTAGTGCTGGACCCATCGGGAGAAGTGCTCTCTCAGAGATTTGAGCGTTGCGACGTGAATCTCGTGGAGATTCGAGCATCTGCAACGCGAATCTTGTTTGAATTCGCTAATGAACAAATTCACTTGCAAGGAGAGCGGCCTCTTTACGAAATGTTGTAAAATAAGAAGAGGAGAGGATGTCTGGACAATAGTATAAGTTTTTTCAATACACGATTCGACGAGTCAAGATTAACTAACTCGTACGCGGTCATCGCCGGCGTTCCAGCGGCCTGGCGTCCCTTATCTCTCGGTTAAGTAAACATAGTCGCTTTGAAAAGAATACGAGTCCTATAAACAGTGTGCGGCGAGCAAATTTTTATTTGGCTTTCTCGTAAATCAAAGTTAAGATTTTAAATTCTACGACATAAAATTAATTATTATTTATAAAAATTTTATTGTCAACTGAAACGGTATTAAATTATACATCGTCCAAACATATCTGCTAGGAAGTCGTTGTTTTAAATATACGAGGAAGCTTACATTATCGTTTATCAGATAAAGATTTATACGATTAATATTTATAAAATTTTTTTGAATTTTCTTTTTTTATTTTGTTGTGAGACTTTGTCAAATTATCCTCTTTAATATTAGCACTGTGAGTAAAATTTGAACTTATGGCTGACTGTATTTTCGTGGTCTTTCATGTTTTTAGTGCTTTGGAAGATGTAAAAAGCTATGTGCCATTAAAACCCATAAATTGTTCGATATTGGTATTTTCTGTTACATATTTTTTCTACTGAATTCTTCTACTCCATATTATTTCTGCTGATTACGTATTTCTTCTATTTTTTCTGCTGGTATGATATTGCGTGCTTGAAGGTTTGTGATCTTAGCTATTACGAAAGAAGCTTGTAATTTGAAATCAATATCTTCAAATGGCTTTCCATTTTGGCTGAATACTCTGTATCAATAACTTTTTCATGTTTTGTATTATTAATAAACACTAAATAACAAAGCCGCTCATTTACGTCGTAAACACACATAATTGAAATACAGGAGGGAGCAGTGCACACGTCTGACTCTCGCGACTGCTTGAACGGTATTGTATATATAAATTTAAAAAAAGTTCACAAGTTTCTTTATAAATTATTAATTGAAAGGGTTCATAATTAATAAATATAATCGTTGTATTCGAGTTTTTAAAAATAATATATTTTTAATTAATAAATATAAGATGAGCGCCATGCTATTGAATAGATATTGAATAAATGATATTAAATTATTAGTTTTTTTTCGAAAAGTTGAACAAATGAATGTGTTTGGTTTATAATTTGCATTAAAATCACTCAATCATTAATTCCATTTTCGAACTTTACAGTTTAATTGTAGAACAAGCGGCTTACTTTTTACTTTTAGAAAAAGATGCCAATATTTTAGTATTATTTTCCAGTATTTATAGATTTATATTCCATACATAAGGTTGAACTACTGAAAATGCTAGGCTAATATTAATATAATAAATTGGGCTTATTAATTACATATATATACATATCAAATAGTTTTATTTGTATTTTCAAATATACACTTATATATGAATCGAAACGTGACTTGAAGCGCCACAAATAGATTTATGAAATGAGAAGAACTAATGAAGACTAGTATATTCTAGTCATCAGTATTATGTAAAAGCTCAAAGAGTATTTTCTTTATAAAAACAAAAAGTTCTACAAATGAGTATAAGTCCAGGAACATCTGTCTTCCTGTTGCGAATTTGTTTTCGTTACCCTAAACAACAGTATCTAGATATATGTTCAAATTTGAACATGGATATTTGGACATGAATGTCAAAATGGGTATTCCAAAAAAATAAATAAATAAAGGTTTAAATCATCTCTGCAAAAATATTAATTTTCTTTCATTCTTCTTCTTTGTTTATCGCTGCTTCTTATTTTTGACAAAGAAAATAAGCGTATTTTTGTTAAAACAACTATTTCGACTCATTATTAATCGGTTTATTAAGATCGAGAAAGGTGTTGAAAAAACATTTCAATTCATCTACAGAGATACAGAGCTGCGCTTATAAATTGAACCAATACATTGAATTTATCATCTACCTCAAAATGCAAAAAAACAGTATTCTCAAACTTGAAATTCACGTTTGAAATGTATCTATAAATGTACCAGCTCCATTTTCGACCAGTTCTGTGAATGTCTATCTTTCTTCTTCGCGCGTATGGTCTCGTAATGAAACGCGCAGCAGTGCTCTTCGCTGCTCTCGAGATCAGTAGGTGTTTAAGCGCAAGCGTGAAATAATTACGAAGTTTGTATTGGAAATTCGAAACAGTGTATATACTGCGTCGTGCAGTGACGAGAGGACTATAGAAGGAGGGGGAGCAACGGTACTCTCCACTATTCGACCAGGATAATGCGACGACTTGGGGACAACGACAAGGTGAAGGAGAGACAGTCTGTGCATAGACAGACTTCTCTTAAGAAGTTTCAGTCAGGACATCCCGCATGACACGATTTCTTGCGTAAAATAGCCATTTGCTCTTTGTCACTTTCTCTTTCTGTTTCATTAGCATTTGTGCAGTTATAGAAGCATGGAAAAAATGTAAGAAGCAGAATAGTGAGGAAGTGGAATGAGAGGATGGAGTTAAAAAAAGTGATTTGCTGTACAAGACGTTAAACACCAACAGATCAACGGGAGGAATATGGAATTTTTTAATAGTATTCATAAAGCATAAAACGAGGATTGGAACTTTGTGAAACCTTATTTCCTATCTCTGCAATTGCATGACAAGATTTTTAATTAAAAGAAGTAGGAAATACTGATTTATATCAAAGTTCACCTAAGCTGAAACTTTTTTAACTGAACTGAAATCTAAACTTTTTTAATTTAAAAAGTTGAGGACCGTTAAATAATAATAAATAAACTATAAAATTTAAAAAATGTTGGTAATTTATGTTTACATACAAATACAATGTATAAGAAAAGTAAAATGATATGTCAACTCTTCCGAAACGCATAAGAGTATACATATGTGAATTCAACTTTATCTATATGTTTGAAACATAAGAGAAAGCAATACTTGCTCCAATATATGTAATTATTTTAAATCTTTAATTCAATCACCGTAATATATAAATGAATACCAACGTTCCATCGTTATAGACAATCTATCGAAGTAATGACTGAGTGCAATACATCCAGTTTTTTATATTGCGCAAACATTTTACTTACATTTGGTAAAAAGTTTTTTGCTTTAATTCAAGCAGATAATTTAAGTAATCGTAAAATAATTTTAATTACTATTATTTATTTTTTTATTTTTCAATAACTCGATCTTGTCTGCGAATTGCACTATTGATCAAAAGTATGGCAATTGCTGTAAAGGGCCAGCGAAACCTATAGAAGGATATGAAAGTGTATAAATTAATAATTGATTGCCATAAAATATTACAATATGTTCGTTGAACTGTATAAGGCTTTCTAAGGCATGTAACAATATATACACGAATAAAGATACATATAATTAATGAAATCATTTTTATATAAGTACGATTTATGATATGAAATATAAATTTTAAATATGAATTAAAGTAGAAATTGGTAATCATAATTAGATATGAAAATTTAAATTCTAAAATTAATATCTTGGCTCTAAACTGGAAAATATAGTATAATGTATTATATTTGTCTAATTTTTTGAAGCACAAATAATATATATTAGATTTCAATAAATGTCTAACAATGTATTATTTAAATTATATTTCGTCAGACAGAGTGACGAATCAAGAAGCTTTCATTCTAGCGCTCGTGCGGCATAGGCCTTCGAAGAAATATTTATTTTAAAATATTTAAATAAAAAAGTTTTAATTACCTAAACCGTCTAATACAAATTTAACGAGATATCATTTCATATTGACATTTATTTACCAACTTTCCACGGTTTGAAGTTTCTCTCCACATATCTAATAAAATTAACTTTGCACCTCCAGAAATCGTATCCTCACATTATTATATATAATAATAATGAAGAAAATTCTTTAGTAATTCATAATTGACGAAGGAAAGATCTACTATAGTTTTTAGGATCCCAGATGTTCTTGCTCATAATATAGCACACATAATATACCTTCAATTTATTGTTTTACAATGATACAGAACTAATGAAAAGTGACGACGGAATCATATAAATAGTCTCAGACGATATTGAAACAGTCGATCAATGTATTAAACATTATTCATTTTCAGATATTGCGACTGGTTTTCGTTTCACGATATTTTAAAATTTTATAGCGCAAACGTTGAAGAGAAATTCTCGTCGAACTCAACTTTTTAGCGAGGATCGGGACGCCTTTCATTCTTTCTCGCTCACTATCTCTCTTTCTCTCTCTCTCTCTCTCTCTCTCTCTCTCTCTCTCTCTCTCTCTCTCTCTCTCTGTCTCTCTCTCTCTCTCTCTCTCTGTCTCTTCTTCTCTCTTTCCCTCTGTTTCTCCTGTTCCGACTAGCTAAAAAAATAGTGTACAAAAAGTCAGAGAATAAGAAACGATAAAAAACGGCTACATAGATGATATACAAGAGAGATAGAGCCGAAAAGACAGAACAAGTTCAATGGACGCATTCGGTATTAAAACTTAGAAAACTAGGGGCTCCATGAAGAGGAAGGGAGAGAGGGAGAGGGAGAGGGCGAGAGAAAGGTAGAATGCGTTGCTCTATACATGTCGACTGCGATTGTGTGTGCATGCGAGGTAAGGATTGTCTTAAATTTAAATAATCACAGAAAAATGTTAATGTTCTGGGCGTAATTCAACGATAAAACGAACAGTGAGCGTAAAGCCTCTCCCATGGCTATGTACACACACACACACACACACACACACACACACACACACACACACACACACACACACACACACACACACACACACACACACACACACACACACACACATTTCAGCGAAAAAAGAGTTAGTCGTCTCTGAGTTGAACAGAAGAACAAAAGAAATATAGAGTAGTACCCGAGACTAGCGAGGAGGGAAAGCGAGTAGAAGAAGGCGAGGGAACGGCTGGACCAGACGGGCTAGGAAACAATTGTCTTGTGGGTAAGGTAGGAAGTGAGGAAGCCGGCCTGAATTGAATTAATGTGAGAAACTAAAGAAAAACATTAAGGTCGAGATGCGGATTTACGAACGCAATACGAGCCGTCCTCATCCTCCGGTTCTATGTTATCTCTATTTTACCTCACTTCCTCTCTTTCTGTCTCTATTTCGGTCTTCCTCTCTCACTCTTTCGCTTTATATATCTCCCTCATTTCCTCTCTTTCTTTCTGTCTTAATGACCCGTCGCCCTATTCCGCGAGTTGTGGCTTCGGTGGTCTGTAACTTTTCAGCCGCCTCGGTGGAACGACCTTCGCGGTCGCCCTCACTGCCGCGCGCAGCCATACCAGGCACGCGTCCGGCAACTAAAGCTCGCTTCCGTATTCTTTCGCAGATTGTTTGCGAGGCCTTTTTCCCAATTTTTCTGGACATGCCGCACCGATAATGCATACATACAGCTTCTGCTCACTACTATCGATCGACCATGCTGAAAGGTTAATAGCAAACTCGTTGGTGATAACGAGAGAAAGGTGAAATACTGTTTTCTTAATTCCTCTCAATATTTCTTCCAGTCGTGCATTTCTCATTTGAATCGTGCTTCTCAAATATACATATCTCTGCGACTACTTAATGGAATTTCTATGCATCGTATAACTAATTGGACGAAGAAATGGTTTAAATGTTTTGATTATTTATGCTATCGCACTTATAAGCGAATATTCTAACTTTGAGTAACAAATTAAAAAAAAAATTTATACTTGTTGTGTTGATATTTAATAAGTTGATTTCTACAGTAGCTATTCGTAACACTTAATATTTTTGTATATGTTCAAGAATTATGGACAAATGACTGAATGAACAGACATACCAGCGAGAGAGTGAGGAATTTAGCTCGGCTTGACAAGTGAACAGAATTTTATAGCTTTGCTTCTCTTAGCCTTCCAAGTAATCCAATTTCAAATGATATTTCTTACTTATCTCTTATGGCTAATGCATCTTTACAGTGTGCAAAGCATGCATCTTCTATGTGGTCTGTTTGTGCTCTATATGTCAAACCTAAATATTCAAGACACTTGACATATCAACATACTTTGTTGAGCATAGTCCACTCTTTCGAAAAAGAAGTTATCGGACATCTACTTGAAATATTAACTATGCACAATATATTTGAAAATGCAGTATTCGGCCTTCACTTCGCAGATCATGCACGTAATAATATAAAGTAAAACAGTACAGTGCGCGTGCGCATTTGAGGTCTTAGCAATAAGTTCCATTAGTGGCCAGTAGGTAGCGCTTTGCATTTTACGGAATATCAACTCAAAGTAATCAGTTATTAATACCAGGCCAGCTCATTTGAATCGATATATCCAACTTTACCATTAGTATTTTAAAAAAGTTGTGATTTTAGTAAATATTAGTCTTTTGAACATTTTCGAAGATTCTAAATTATCTGATGATTTTTGATAATACAGGGAGAAATTGAATATTTTATTTCCGAAAATTTTCACGTGCGAAAAGATTCAATTTTCATATTTTTCAAATACTGTTGTCGTTCTTATGAATTGGATAAGCACAATAAATTTCTCCACGATTTCAAAGATTGCAATTTCAAAATTTTTGTGTACATCCTTAGTTTTTATATCTGATGGATTTTTGAATAATTGCAGAGCCGTGTTAAATTAATTTTTTAATCTGAACATATATTTTGTTACAATTTTAAATTGTCTTAGTTAAATAGATATGTGTTAAATAATCAAATTTCATAAATTAAATCACTATTTTATTTTATATATATATACATCATATATCAATTTCAAGTAAATAACTTCAATTATTACTACCAGCAAATTTGCATCGACGCATACAACTGTGGGGTTAATGTTCTTATATTCACAGGTGAGATTTTATTGAGCATTGGCCTTTTCATTCTTCAGGGCAATCTGGGACTTCCACCATCTCGATATTTTCTGAATCATTTTTTTTCTTCTTCTATGTATAAGAAAAGAGTTGTATATGACTTACTATATCATAATGGAATGTTACTTTTTATCGTACTTCGTAATATGAATGATTCTATAGGAGGAAGTTCTAAAAGTATAAATCCGATGTCGATTATGGCCTTTAAAAATATTTCAATTTTAAGTTAATTTTTTAAAAAGAGCCTAGATTCTGGTAGTATTTTATTTAATTAATTATTTTATATTAAAGCATTGTAAATATTATATAATAAAATATATTAAAAGACTTTCGCTTGCAATTCTTTTTCTTAGGTGCACAGTAGTAAAATTAGAATACAGACACACAGATACACACATGCGCGCACGTATGCGATAAATCAGTTACGTATGAAATCAACAAGTTCATGTCGTAGTATATTAGCAAAGAGGTAATAAGTCAAATTCTTTTTATTTTGATTTATTTATTTCCAGAAGTATTATTAGCTGCTGATTGTTAGTTGTTAACAATTTGATGGCATGAGTTTTTTATCAAGCACGAAGCAAAGTAATCTACAGGCACGAAAAAGTGCAAAACAAGAAAAGAGTTTGTCCTATGTAGTATTGTAAAATATATAAGACGATCATTATTGATTGATGTTTTCGCTATTCTAGAACATAGAAAACATATGCCTATGCATTTTATGATCTTGCGTAGCCTTGTACAACTTGAAAGCAATTCAATTACTCCGTGTTAAAGAAAAAAGAAAAATAGTTATAAATAGTATAAAAAGGACAGGTGATAAATAGACGGATGTATGAATATATTCTCCTATTTAGTTTTTATTACCAGGAGAGTTGAATAAAAATGACTCTCTTTCGCATCTTGATTTTTGCTGTGTAGCATCCAAATGGTATAATATTCGTCATTCACGCAAAGTTTAGTATGGGTATACGAGCTTCTCTAGTCTTGTGAAAAGGAATTGCGGTGGCTGCGATACGGAAAATATTATGGACATGATAGGGGATTTGTATGTCGCGACATAGTGGGACTTACTTTTTGATATAAGCTACTACTCCTGGCATGAAAACTATGATAGATTGCATGTTGTAGCCCAGGGAATACGTAAATGTAAATGTATACGTAAAACGTCTTGAAGGCTTTCTGCAACAATTGTTTCTGTGGCTATGGTCTATACGTCTTCTTCCTTTGTCATTCTATTGGTTTCGTCATACGTCATCATCGATCGCTTTCTGGACGACCGCGTGTAATTGTCGTTCTTCCCTTTCAAAGAGAAGCGTGATGATCATCTGGACAAGGATTCATAGGGTTTAGGATACGGAGCAGTTGCTGGAAAACTTTGCGCACATGGATACATGTGCAACATAGATGCCGACACTTGATAGGACATTGTACATACTCCGTTTCTCACTCATTCTTATTTGATTCTGCGTTGCCGTTAGATCAAACGGATATCCTCTTGTTTTGCAGAGATAATATCGTAAAGGCTGTGAAAACAATGAGGAATAACAAGGCACTGGCACATGGCGAAATTCCATGGGACGTTCTACAAACATTTATAAAAGAACATGGAGAGCTGGTTTCGTCGTGGTACAATTGCTTCTAAACGCTGCTATATTTAATTCTAGTTGGAAGTTGATATCACTTACGCTCATTGACAATGGAACACTCATGCTAAAACTTCTAAAGCCTTGTCTGTTGGTGGCCGTGAGGGGTGCTGTCAATGTAGTTGATAGACAGTATACATTCTACCAATTTTGTACAGTTCAGACAATGGTAGATGCAATTCTTGAGGTTGTAAAGACGCTACATACTTCGTATATCAGGTGACTATCTTTAAGATTGCAACCTAGTTTATCAGATATTCAATGGTCACAGAAGAAAAAAGCTTGCACTGTGATGGTTCAGTGGTCAGCCAGTAGTCGGAATATTTCAGATAACGGAATTCTACGAGTACAGATTCTGAAAACACCTTTCTAGTTGAATATACAGATACCGTAGTAGCTTTTATGGTCAATCAAACGATGCTTCATGTGAAGAAATGAATGGACCACAGCGGATTAGAATTGGTGATGGCGACAACAGATATCAAACGGAGATCGTGATGTTTACGCAGCTTGAAGACATGACGGTTAGTGTACACAAAGCCACGGTGTATCTAAGAGTGATGCTTGATTCCAAGCTGACGTTCTGGGTCTAATTGAAAAAAGTGATGGATAGAGCTGATTGAGAGACAGCACAATTTAGCAGTCTAATGGCCAGCTATTGTGGTCCTGCACATTATATGTGGCTCCTGATAATAAAGACAGCTGTATTCATTATTTCATATGGAGTATATTAGATATATCGCAAAATAATAAAGGCAGTGCAGTCAAGGGGAGTTCTTAAGCATCGAAAAGTTTTATCGTACGCTATGGGAATCGGCAGTTTTGGTCATTGCCTGTGATTCCCCTCGATAACTTAACAGAAGAATAGAATGTGATTTGTGAGCATTCTCTACAGAACGGAGACTATAAAACGGGCTAGGATGGCTAAGATATTCGAATAGAAAAATCGCTGAGAGAGAGATCCTTGCGACTGATGGGTAGCTCACTTGATTAGTTAAATGTAGCAATGGATCAAATTGTCGGTTTCGATCCTATCTCTACAAGATGATGAAAATACCGGAACCGACCTATGCTTAATATTGCGCTGTTTGAGTCGATGCGCTTCACACATTCTTTCAGTCCAAGTTGTTTTGTCCTGGAAAGTAGTGCCATTAGTGAAATATAGAATCCTTAGGGCTGGATAGTATCATCTAACTAGTGCCGGACAACACGGAGAAGTGGTCTAGGAGCTTATCTTGGACCACAAAAGCAGGATTGAAAAAGAAAGTAGATCCGCATGAGTAAATAATATGGCATAGCCCAAAAATAATGACTATATGAACGGTCGCTGTCTGCATTTACGCTATCGAGTGGGAAGTAGATATAGTAGGGTGATGTCCTTCTTACGCTGGTCCCAGTGGTAGTCCAACTCTCCAAAAAGAAAAAGATATATTTTTATCATTGTTCTAATTATTATTATTAATTGTAGTCATTGCTTTTGTATACTTATAAACAAGAATTACCACGATATTATATATATATATATATATATATATATATATATATATATATATACGCCTTTACCTCCAATATGGTGGATAGAATTCGAAAGCCTCCCAGAAGTCTGAGTTTCGTATCATTATTGGTTTTTCGTCAACTATACTTTATATTAATATAAATTTTAAAGGATAAAAATATCTTAAAACCAGTTAAAGTAATTTGAGGAAATTCAACAATATTTCAATAATTAAATTTGCACTTTAAGAAACTTTCTGTATATGAACAGGCATAATGAAGTGAAAACGGTTATATAAACTCAAACAGTGCTAGAACTGGTTATTGTTGCATTTATAGTTTAGATCATTCTAACGTGGTAAGGCGATTCTAATCAAAATCCTTTGGATCAGTGTAATTTGTTCCAGAACATTGCAGTTTTACACCACTGTGAACGCGTCATCTGATTTTTCTAACGTCTCCATTTGGATGTATGAAGTGAATAATAAGCATGTATTATGAGATAGAGAGATGAAGAATGAGACTGTGTGTGCGTGAGAGAGAGAAAGAGAGAAGATTTTATGCTCGAAAAGGAAGTCAAATTGTAATAAAAACGTTGTTACAATCATTAGTCAATTATTCAATATCAATAATAAAAAAGAAGGTTTATAAACATATTCTGTTCCATTATTTTTTAACATTATTAGCACGGGGACCGGGTACTACGATGAGTTTTCATTTTTAATAGAGAAATTTCTATGACTTCATTCTACGTCATATATGCTATTACCTATAATATCTATAGGCTCGTGAGCTTTGCATTCATGGAAAGTACAAGTTTATGTATCGTGAAATGATTGAGCGATCATATAGATTAAAGAAAAATTATGTTGGACTGCAGGATAAAGTGTCGGTACGTCATAGAAGAACAAATTTTTGATCGAATCGTTCGTGTACGCGATACATATCGCACCGATGAGGAATTGCATTGAAAAGAAATTTGGACTGATTAGTTCGAGTATTTTCATTGAAATTTTATTACTTTTTACTCTTTGATATGTTAACCTACGGTCAAATTGATTTTGAAATTGTTTAATTAAACGTTTTGATTATTCTGTTGTTACTCTATATTGAATAGTGCTGATTGCGCCCAACTTCAATGAAAAATTAATTAAGTTATTTTTCAATTTCCCTCAATGGAAATTTATTATTTTTGAAATTTATATCGTTTGACATAAACGTTTTAATTGGTTGCTTTTAATCTTACTATTTCATGAAGAAACAGTGTTTGTTTCCAAACATTTGAAAAACTTCTGAACCAATTGCAACGTCATATTGATACGATACAGATTTGATATTACGAATAACATAGAAAGATATGTTTCGTTACTTCATAAGTAACAAAAAAATATTTCAAAACAATTGTTGAAAAATCTGAACACAGGTGTTCAAGTTTATTTTTACATTGTTCGACTTATTTCTCGTTTAACTCGCACGCAAACCGTCTTACAAGGCAGATAATCAACTTTCATATACCATTCTAGCTCTATATTATAATATATTCATATTTAGTGAACATTAAAGTACAACATTATACTACAGTTCAATGATGGAATAATTCGCCTTCGTCTCTTTGTACAACTTATTGAACGACATTTTTTCGAAGCCAGTGCATGTAGTATTTTTCTAGATAGCATATTAATTAAGCATTAAAATTTTGGCCTACCTTTTATGTATATTTTTCTTGTTTTCTTTAATTTTATGTTTTAGATTAAATTCCTTTAATATATATATTTTTTTTCTTATTATCACGACAGATAATTTTCTTTATGCCTTAAATTCACATATAATTATCACTCATTTACATCGTTTATTCAAACTTTAAACATAAAAATTTATGCTATTTCTATTATTCATATATTCTATAGGTATATTCTATACGCAGTCGAATAAATACTTATAGAAAATAGCTGCATATGGATACATTTACTTATTAATAACACACCACTAATAGAAGAAGGCGAGGCATGATAAAACGAATAAAGGTATTTTTATTTACAAAAAGTGAATTAAAGTTTTCTGTGCATCTAAGAAATTTGACCAAATATATATATATACATTGTAAAGAATTCTCGGACGAGACGATTTTCATTTTGTCGACTGATTGCACATTTATTAAGAAATTATTCTGATATTATCATAATAATTTTAAATTATGTGAGAGCAGGCGAAACCTTTAGTAATAATTTGAAAACTATTAAATACCAATGGATTCCTTAATAATCTAGAAATAATTTGAACTTTTACTCATCAAGTAAAATACTTCTTCGCTTTGATGTCAAGTGAAAGGACATATATATGCTAATATATATGATTAATCGCTGAGAATATTATAAGTATTAAAATAGAAAAGAAATTGAGTTGTTCTTATTCTTCCTAGTCATTACAGTTGCTTTGATTAAAAAGGTGCTTAATCAAATAAAATCTAGTCGATTCTACTGTATAAAATTTCTCAATATTCTTCATTTACGTACATTATGAAATGAAATTAAAATTATTTTTGTAAAATGTTTCCAATATAATTACAAACCACTACTCCTAATATTTCATCGATTGTCTTTGATTAAAAATTAATTTGAAAGCTTATTTTCATCTAGGATCAGTTATTATATAGAAACCCTTGCCAATTACAGTGAATACCAGAGAATATTTCTTAAGGAGTCACTCTTTTCATGATTTTCCACAGTGGAGGACGTAACTAACGATCTTTATCCTGTGATACTTCCTCTGGTACAATAAGTTTTATAGAGGAAATTAAATCGAAGCCGTATACAGTTAAGAGGCAGTGACAACGGTGACGATGACACCCTGGAAGGACAAGTCTGCTATATTCAAGGTTTCCCCATACGGTTGGTTAGACAACGAACTACCGTATTTACGGCTGCGCGACGACATGATTTCTCGCTATGGTGCTCATTCGCACTGTGCTCTACTCTATTTTGCTCTCTCTCTCTCTCTCTCTCTCTCTCTCTCTCTCTCTCTCTTTCTCTCGCTCTCTCTCGCTCTCTCTCTCTACCTCTCTTTCGCTTTCTGTCTTTCTCTAGCTTTCTCATTCTCTCACTTACGCAACGAATTGCCTACTATCATACCAGCGGCAAGGTACGTGCCGAGCTGACGTATATATCAGTGTACAACGCGCGTATAGGTTAAATGGAACGAACGCACCTTCATAAATGCGAACGAAGCTCGTCGATTTTTATTCCTTGAATAAAAAAAAAGAAAGCCGTTTTCGTGGAATACCATCGGATGTTTGTTTAGTTGGTAAAAGAATCTCTTTTCGGATCTATATTTCCTCACGAGAGTCTAACAGAGATAATAAATCCCGCTTGCATGTTTTTCTGTTGTTATTTCATACAGATTGAGCAACGCAACGCGGACGTTCTATGAGCTTTAAATAGACACTTTTCTTCGCTTAGTTATCTGGGTCGTTATAATCAGCTTCTGTAGAGATTGCGTATACGAGTCGCTGATTTCACGAGAGGGTTGATACGTATTTTTGCCACAATAAGCAACATAAAAGCGATGGAATTCTCACGGATGGTTTCCTATATTTTACGCGTGAGTGGAGTCTTGATTTTTCTTATGCGACTAGTAAATTGTGTGAAAAATAATATCATATTACGATAAGTAAGTGCGCAAAGTAAATGATGATTTTCGTCTAAACGAATTTTATGCCTTGAGCGAAGCAACAAACGCAACTATAGTTCCGATTCCCACAGTCCTCTGCAAAATTCAACCAATTTGTTATTATAAAAACTAAAACGGCGGACAACTAAGAATAACGAAAAAACTAATATGTAGCGATGGAATTAAGTTCATTGCTTATAAAAAAGAAGTTTATTTTCCAGAATTTATTTCTTTAATTAGAATAATTAGAATGATATAAATTATCGAAGGAGAAAAAAGTATAAAGGTTTTGGGAATAAATTACAAGCTGTTTTGCTTCACAATAGAATGCCGTCATAACACATAATTGCAGCGCATGCGTTTATGCTACAAAATCAAAACACCTATAAAAATAAGGGAAATTGGAAAGAAAAATGCCACACTTCACTGCAATATAGCTATAAAAATCGATCGTGCTAATCAAGCATTGTTATACTAATATACAATCGAACTCGTGAACGAGCGAAAATCAGGAAATTCTCTTCTATATATATACGCGGCTTGATTGCGCGTGTACCTATGCAGTGAAGGGTAAACAATGCGGCGGGCCGGCGGTTTAATTTTGAACCACGTCGCGTTATATACATCATAAAGCGTGACACTTCATGACGAATGGAATTGAGTCTTTTAATGACAATCGTTAATATACGCACAGAATGCCGTACTCGGCGTTTTATAAACGCCTCTGCGTTGTTACAGTTCAGCCGGCCCCTCGGACATCGCGCGGAATTGGACATTATAATTCATCGCATCGTTTATGAAATAATGATAAAAATAGCGATAGACCACAGAATGCGGAATCATTCCCCTTACCATCTCTCTTCTTTCATCTCTCCATAGTTCTGCAGGGTGAACATCAAAATGCAAAGCCGCTCAATGGAAAAGCATAAGCTTATTACAGTTCTTTTTAATAAATAGAAAGACTATTTTAGCAATAAATATTTTGTATAAATAAAAAATAAATTAATGGAGTAGGTATCATTAAGGCCTTTGAAAAAATTAAATACGATGACTAAAATTTCACATATGAAGAGACACTGAAAGAAATAATTCTTCTTTTTAAGAAATACTATTTTCTATTGCAAAATTGCTGTAAAATGATGAATTTAATTTTATAAAATATAGTCTTTTTTGTAAACAATAATTGAAGTTTTTTCAATAGATATAGTCTGTCACCCTAAATTTCAAAGAAAACTAGTAAATTTTAATATTACATTACTCTTAGTATAATAAATATTCAAAAAAATATATCATTCATGAAAAAAATACAATTTTTTATTTTAGTACTACGTAACTATTAATAGTAAAATTCGAGATGTGCGTAGCAGATTTTTTATACACTAGTTAAGCGAGAAAGGAATTGTGGTATCAAATTTAATTTGTACATTAGAATCCAACCGTATTTACATGAAGACAGCTACAGAATAAAATCAGTAAAGAAACCACAAATCGCAACTTTAATGTTAAGTAATTAATGTTACTTCGGTAGAGAATTATCGATACACATAGAATCAAATAAAATTTTGTATGATATTTTTTATTCTGTCATACTATTTCAGTTGAATTTACGTTGAAAAAATATTTATTAAAATATAATTTTATCACTGGATCAACCAAGGAGTGAAGCCATACAAATATCGAACTGCTGAAGGTTAAGAAGCACACTGTTCAATCTATCCTGATATTTGTAACTATCTTTTCTTACTCAATTATTCTTAATATATAACATACTCTTCATCCATCGACACACCTTCTAGTATCTCTCGTCATTATCCGATCTAGTTACCAGCTATAGCGAGTGTCTATGCTTCACTCATTCCAAAAAATTAAATAACAACATATAGAGATCATTATCGGAGAAATTTTCAGCAAATAAATTAACAGAACGAAATGTTTACAATCATTAGATCATTGGTGGGAGATTTGCTCTGTATACATTACAAAGTTAGCGCATTAACCATTTGGTGATTATTGTGCATTGAAATAATTCTGTGCCGAGCGCAGCTTACTCTCGCGTTACCGGGTACACAATACATCGTTAGAGAAATCTGATGTCAATAGATGGTTTTGAATTTTCTCTAATATAGGGCGAGCCTTTTATTGATGGAAATTATCTCGGCACACACATGGAAACCAGCCAGCGATCGGAACGATTTGCATAAAAATGAGTGAAATCGCCATGAAGGCCGCGACTGATGCAAATATTATATCGAGGAAAATTGCGTGCATACACATGACAAATATTCGCGACAACATTGCATTACAGGCCGTCTTCTCTCTTTTTTTACTCTTTAAATTTTCCATTCTTTCATTCCTCTTCTCTCTCATTACATTGGACGAAGAATATTTATTAAAGAAATTGTTGCTTTTTCTACTTATTATTTAATTACATGCTTACCTAGTAAAAAATAATCGTGATGTATCATTAACTATGAAAAAAGTAATCTAGATAAATGGAAGAGAGGATGAAAAGACATTGTGAACATATATGTTTCCGTATGTTAGGATACTTGCAATTAACACTTAAATCGGCGTATTATTCGTAAAAAACTGAAAGTTCCACTAAACCCGTCAATATGTATTCGCAAATTGTTCAACATATCTAATAACTAACAAGAGACTTAACCATAGTGGAACTCAGTGGAAGGGATATTTGTACATGAGTACATAGATGTAGTTGCAAGACTAACAAGTTAATTAAATACAATATACATTTGAAGAATATCTGAAGGACGAGTATGTTTTTATTTATATAGTAACAAAATAGATGATATACTTCCAGGTAAATATATATGTAGCGGTACGCACGTTTTGGTAATTCGCCCATTGCTGAGCTAAGTCAAACGTATCATATTATCAAATGTTCAGCGGATAATTTCAAAGGATTTGCTATTGTAAGAATTTGGATATTAAGTCGGCCTCTCAAATATCTCATATTCATGTCTGTAAAAATGAGTCAGGATTCTTTCATAGCCGTAGTTTTCGCAGATAGGTATATATAAAAACCTGAGGTTATCTATTATATCAAACCAAAATTTCAGGTATGGACGGTTATAGACTACTATGTCATTTTAAGACAGACAATTAAGTACAGATTAATGCTACTCGAAATTTTTTAACAATTGATTAAACTTAGACTGCATCCAGAAGAATCGAAGAAATCCTTTCTACATTTTATAAATAAACTAGATTGTCAAAGCATTCGATCTATAACATTAAACTCATTTTTGTGTAAGATATTTGAGTCACTTGTAAGAAATCGCTGCCAATGGTGGTGTGAATGATACAATCTTCTTCCCTATCGCCAATCTGCATTTAGAACAGGAAAATCTTATATAGATAATCTTGCAAAATGAATGTTGCATCAGGAAAAGCTATGTACGCGACTTTTTAAGACGTATGTGGAACATTTGATAATTTTAATAGTGATATCATTTTAATAAAGCTGGAAATAGTGTTTGAATGAAACGATTTATTAAATCTATTTACACATGAGAAAACAATTGTTACTGATATACTAGACGGAAATTCCAAAAAGTAGAAAAAGCTATGCTCAAAGAATGAGTACTCAGTCCACTGTTATATCTGATATATGTCAAAGATATTAGACCAAATTATCCAAATATCTTTATATTATCATTTGCTAACGATATTACTCTTATACTAAACAAAGAATACCTATACTTGAAAAATCTGCAAAAAACATGAGTGAATATTTATTAAAACTAGGCTTAGATTTAACACCTAAAAAATTGAATTAAAAATTAAGGACCACGTTATGAAATGCAGCATCTGCGTTCGAAGTTTAGGCATCACCTTTAATTATAGATTTTCACTCATACTGCATGCTAAATATGTACAGTCTAAGCGTTCTCGAACAATTAATATTATTAAATTTCAATGTGTTATCTGGTGCGAATTCACTCCTTTGACCCGACTTTTCTTTTATAAAAACTGTATAAGGTCTATCATGGAATATGCAAGCTTTATCTATTTTCCTAAACCGAAAAAGTATAGGGAAGAATTAGAAAAAATTTTAATTTCCTCAATAAAATAAAATACAGAATCAAATATCAATGACAGCAATTGTTTAGAAAGACGCTATCGTACAGCAGCTCATCGTTATATTATCTAATCCATCAACTACATAAAAAATCACAAAAAATGTATATTGTAAAGCGTCAAGAATATTAAGTCAAACTATCAAACTTCAATTTTTATAATCATACTAATACAAATTCATTCAATACTATTTTAATTTTAAATAGAAATTATAGACTAGAATAAAAAACTAGAAACGATTGACTTAGAAAAATAATTGAAAAATAATTTAGACAAGCATTTAATCCAAAAAAATTTATTCAAAATGTTATATTAGAAAAACTTGTATATATACACTACTGCATACAAATATGAGTAAGACTTTTCAATTCAAACTTCGTGGGTTTATCAATTCGGACAAATGTTTTTATTTTTAAATTGGCAGTACACTCAGAGTTATATGTGCCAAATTTTAGGCAATTATCTTCATTTGTCATACAGTTCCGCTTGTGTTTTGTGAACAAAGAAAAGTTGTCTCTTCGGTTTTGATAACGTCTGAAATTATAACAAAGAAGTAGCATTAAATTTTGTGCGCGAAATGAAATATTAGCCGTTCGTTCGGAATGTTGCAAAAGGCCTTTGATGAGAAGTCAATGTTAAGAGCAGATGTTTTTGATTGCCACAAATTATTTAAAGAAGGTCGAGAACATGTTGAAGACGAGCCACTTCAAAGACGACCAAAAACATCTACTGATGGGCTATACGTCGACAAAATCAAAGAATTACTTCTGTAAAATCGTCGATTGACTACTGGAGTGCTTGCTGATATTGTTAGAATTTCAAATTAGTCATTCAACACTATTTTGAAAGAGATTTTGTGCCCGAAAAGAGTGAAATTTCGATTGGTGCCAAAAACATTCAATTTTTTGGTAAAATAGGGTTGCATGGAAGTCTGTGAAATGATGCTTTCGGACTATCAGGACAGGATGGAATACACAATAACTAGAAATGACACTTCGGTCTACGATTACGATCCAGAAACAACCGATGAATCGAGAGAATATCTTGCCAAAGAAGAGCGGGGACCGAAAAAATCACGCCAGAGTTGCTCAAAAATCAAGGTTATGCTTACTGTTTTCTTCGATTATGTGTGGTGCATTATAACTTCCTTCCAAACGACCAAACGCTTAGCAAAAAATATTATTTGAGTTTATGCGTCGTTTGCGTGAAGCTATTCATCTCAAATGGCCAGATTTATGAAAAGGAAATCTTGGTTTGGGCATCATGATAATGCACCAGCTCACACTGCATTGATTTTACGTGATCATGTCACCAAAAAATTCAAACAATATTGTTCCACAACCACCCTACTCGCCTGATTTAGCACCGTGTGATTTCTCAACTCAAAAAACCACTTCGGGGATACGGTTTTGATTCGACTAATCAAATAAAAGCCGAATCGAGGAAGAAACTGGTAGCCATTTCAGAATAAATGAACATTGGACAAAGCGTTGGCATAGTTACATTGCATCCGGGGGGAGGATATTTTGAGGGGGATGAATTAGATTTAGAAGAGTAAATAAAGATCTCAAAGGTTATAAACAAAGTCTTTCTCATATTTGTACACAGTAATATATATATATATATATATATATATATATATATATATATACACTGATGGTAGTCAAATTGATCATCATGTAAGAGAAGCAACAGTCTGTCCAAGTTTAAATTTACAGATCACAAGAAAAATTACTAGTTGTACATCGATTTTCACAGTAACAATCATATTTGCAAGCTAAAGAAACCACAATGGTAACTAATCCACGCGAAGTTATACAAAACATCTCAAATCCATATTATCATTATTCAGAGAAATACAAGAAATACGCAATCGAAGAAAACAGAATCATGCGCCTTGAGCGAACCCTAGTTGAAGGAACAAAGTACTTTAAAATATTTAACAATAACAATTCTAAATCGTGGTTTACTATAAAAAAATGTACCTCGAGCCTTAATAGTTACCAAAATCGATATAGATGAGAATGTTATCTAGCAGCTTCATTGACTGAAATCGGTATAGGAGGTAAACAACGCGAATATCTGGAATCAGAAGAAAACTTCAATCATGTAATCTGGAAATGTAAATTACGTAATAAAGGAAGAACGAAATTAATTAAAAAACAGTTTCAAATACCACTCGATTTAGAGAGTTTAATCGCAAAACCAGATATCAAAGCATATAAGTACGTGCACGATTGCTTAGAAAAATGTAATAAATATGTTTAAGAATTTAAGATTGTAATAAGGAACATTGTAATAATGATTTGTATGTTAATATATATATATATATATATATATATATATATATATATATATATATGTAATGCAAATAAGTCTAAAAATAACTTGATAAACAATAAAAAACAAGAAATAAATAAAGTATAATAACACAACAGTGTAAAGAATCGTTAAAACTTTAAACATTGTCGTAACAAATCGCAAGTTAATATAGCATGAAATAAATCAATAAAGTTAGCCAGACTCTGATGAAGTTTTCCTGAATTTTGCATTTTTCTTATCGTATAGCTTATTTCTGTACTAATTAAGGAAAGTTTATAAAAAATCAAGTTCGATCTTAACTCGAGCTCGATTTAAATATTCAAAATCACTTTGTAGATTCATTACCTGCTGTTGCTATTATAAATGAAATCGTTAGATGTGAGCTAAATAAAACAATTTTACTCTTTATCAGCAAAATAAGTAACGTGCCAACAACTTTAATAAAGCATGCCGTGCTGACTTTGTCGTTCCCTCTCTCTCTCTCTCTCTCTCTCTCTCTCTCTCTCTCTCTCTCTCTCTCCCTCTCTCTCTTTTTCTTTCTATATGCATATGTATATGTATGTATGTATATGTGTATCTCTTTTATGGGCTGCTATTGCTGAAGCACAAGAATCTCTAAGCGATAACGTAACCAGCTATAAAAGAACAATTCAGCGCGGAAAACTTTTTCTCTCGGCGGAAATCTAATAAGGCCGCGCGCGATATCCAGCGTAAATGAGGAGCAGAGAGACATAGAAGTCCAGGCAATTTGGTATCGAAGCGAGTTTAGGTTGTGCCAAACGTCACAAGCAATGGAATGGTGAACCCAATATTTTGTATCTGATTATTATATGATAGAGTATTTGTTGACCTTTTTCATCTCGAGCTTACAGTTACGAATCCTACTTTTCCCCGTCAATAAAATTCATGAATTTTTATGAAATTAGCAGATTTTTTTCATCAAGAATACATATAAAACTCTAATATTAATTATTAAGTTAATATGATTTCAGGGGTTAAATACAGATAATTTACTTGCTTTATGAAAAATTAATCTACTCTTTTATATTATATTATATTATATTATATTCGAGATGACGAGAGATAATCGAGGATCAATGATCTCCAATTTATCGTTTAACATAATGTTATTTGCATAAAGCACATGAATTTTATACTACTAACGTTAGCTTAAATGACTGATTTAAAATGCAACATTATTTATTAAAATGAGATAAAAAGGATTCTTATCTCAAGGAGTAGTTATTAAGAATTGCGGCGAAATAGACTGCTTAAAGTATTCCATATTTTATTTTATTTTTTAAAGCTATTATATTACATTAACCTGTTTTTAATGTAGAATTTCATGTAAAATTTGTGTGATAACACGAGCATGGATTTTTTCGCCTTTTGTTGACCTGCGTTATATATATATATACATACATACATATATATATATATATTGTTCACATACCTGTATCACAAAATGTATAATGCTCCCACGGAATTTCTACCTCACGGAGAAGGCTCGCGTTTAACGAATGAATAATATGCACGGCCAAGTATGTACCATTAGTAGTATCTATCAAGAAAAAGGGCGACGGAATTACTTAGCTTGATTTAAAAGTAGAATGATAGATTTTTAAATTAAATTTAAAAAAATAGCAGAATATTTATTTACATAAAATGGAAGTAACTATGATAAAAAAAATGGATATTCGTGAATTAACACATGCGTTCTGTTAATTTCGTCGAGTACAACATTGTCTTTCCGTGTTCACAACGCGTCGCATTGGTGCCATTGTCGCCGATAAATAGTAAAGAAACTCATAAATGCCAATAAATAGTAAAAAAGTATTGTGTGCCTTTCGCTCTATTGGTTAGGCGCGAATTAGGTAATCTAATCTTAGAAACATGATACTTGATTGAAAAATGAAGAGCAAAATAGTTTGAGGTTAGTACAGTACCATTTTTTTTTTCAAATTATAATTCTAAATTATAAAGGAAACAAAAGATATTAAAGGACATAAGACACCTAATTCTGGATACTTTAGCTTTATAAAAATTGACATACTATCCGATATGAGTGATCGATTGAGTCCAGTTTGAGTGAGATAACTAAGATTCTGCTCAAAATGACTGCTCTAAAGTTTTATACCCTAATGATTTCCTATTCGCAAGATATTGTCCTTTTTTATCTACGATTATAGCAATCACAATCATAAAATTGGATATATCGTATAGTACAGAATAAGATACAACAAATATTATAAGATTTTTTAATAAAAAATAATAAATTTGTAAAGGATTTTAAATATTATATAGAAAGTAATAGCGACATAGAAGATTGAGAATTAATATTTGATACCGATCGTGTACCAGCCAATCAACTCAGAGATCGATAAAATGTTCCAACTATGAATAAAGTAGCTGTTCTACTGGTTGATGCTAATAAAGGAAATGAAGATATTGTTCTGTATTGTCGGCACGAACCTTTCAGACCTTTCAGCAAGTTTCGGAATTACCTCGTTTTTATGAGGCATTACAATATCTGCTTAAGTTTTCAAGAGTCGAAGATGGTTAATGTCTAAATATTTCTCTAAATGATAATCCACAGTTTAAAAAGTTTTATGTACGCAATTTTATGCGAATAGACATACGGTTCCAGAAGGACTTTTGCAAGGATATTTTATATGAAACTAATAATTTTGAAATCAATTTTTCGAATAAAATATTTAATAAAGCGAGATATCATGAAGCTTTCATCTTTATTTGTAACAATACAGATAACAATGATCCTAAGATATTCTTCGTAGTTGCTCTTGGTGTAAAAATATTAATAAATAAACAAGTTATTATGAATTTCCCGTTTTGTTTGGTTCCTTCCTCATGCACCAAACTTTTATTGCCTTTAAAGTATTCTCCCGTGACCACAACACACTTCTCTAAATGACGCCTCCAGTGTTCAAAACATTTTTTAAATTCATTTATCGGAATATTCTCGAGCACTTTTGTTTTCGGAATATTTTCGATTTTTGTTTCACTCCCTCCGTAGCGATAAAACGCTTTTCTCTCATGTTCTTTTTAAGTCTGAGAAAAAAACAAATCACAAGGAGCTAGATCCGGTGAGTCCGGGAAGAAAAGGGGTGAGCAATTGGTATCATGTTCTTTTTGGTCAAAAACTACTTTAAGCCGAGAGCGGTGTGAGCCGGTGCGTTGTCATGAACGGTTTTTTTTGGTCTTACTGACATTTATCCGTTTGATAAACGTAAGAACCACACTTAGACTGTAGTTTTACTGATTACAGCATTCACATAAGCAGACTTAAACATTAAGCATGACAACAGTTTTCGCGGCAGATTTCCCTAACAGGAAACAAAATTTCACACAGTGATGCGTTGCTCTTGACAATTAGCGATCACGTTATCGTCAAAATGAAAAACGGTTTTTCACTTCAAATATTTCTATGGATGAAATGATACACTTACAACGACAGAACTTCCCACACTAACTCAAGAGACGTTTTCCTAACGTATACCTAATCGAAAAATGACTATCCCACACTGTCTCCCTATCAGAGTCCAATTCATGTTACTTGAGAGCCCCCCCCCCCTTGTAAAAATATTAATCAATAAGGAATTTCTGACGAATTAACTCTTTTTTTAGATATTCCTTGTATGCTGGACTTTTTAAAAGTGGTAAATCAGTGGTAAATCAGTTTCTAGAAGTGCTGAATCAATATATTTATTTACTTTTTATTAAAAAGAAATCGGTTACTTTATAATTTATAATCTTAATAATATATAATATAAAAATAATCTTTATCTTGTATGTTACAAATAATAGTTAAATAATCGTATTCCAAATTACTAAGACTGCAAATATCTGCAAGTATTTTTCATTTATTATTTTTTCTATCAATTATCATATATGAAAATACAATTTTCTCTATGGTTATTTCCTGATGCCAGAACACTACATTTTGATATCAGTTTTAATATATGAATAGCAATGATAATAAATTTACCATGTATTCGTAAATTGACAGCGTAAAAATGAAAATATAGCTTTTCAAAAGAAAAACTCCAAAAATTTAATATTTAAAATAGTAGGCTATGTTGTAGAGTTTTATATGTATGTATAAAACCGTAATAGAGCCATACCTGGTTTTCTCTCTTTTACGCGTAAAACGCAATCATTATCTTCTCACTGCTTAAAATAGCGTGTACTATACAACTGTACACGGATCGATATTGTTCACCGATTTTGTCCTCCCTGTCTTCTCTGTCTCTTTCAGCTCTGCTCTGCTCTCTCTCTCTCTCTCTCTCTCTCTCTCTCTCTCTCTCTCTCTCTTTCTTTCTTAGTCTCCTACTCTCTTTTGCATTGGCCTTTTTCCTCTTCTGTCAAGTTCGGTACCCATACGACAGAAAGCCACATACAAACGTATTGTAGTGTGTCAGTGGTATAATCACAGTGAATAATAATAGAGACGGGGAGAACAACAGTTACCAGGTAGAAGCAGACCACGTCATCCGACAGCTGTGACATAAACTGTATTAACATGCATCGCCGAATCGCATTAGGCACGCTGCAATATCTGTAAACAGGAACGGATAACAGTCAAGAACTAAAGGTATCAGAATTTTCAAAAAAATTTCTGTCGGGAATAGATGTTATGCTTTATATTAACTGATATGAAAGTTATCAAATTGAA